>CM022298.1:497945356-498545356 GCA_011799875.1 Thinopyrum elongatum | reverse complement strand
GATGCCCGCAAGTTTGTTTTGTCTTGTGATGAATGTCAAAGAATTGGTAATATTGGTAAGTGTCAGGAAATGCCTATGAATTATTCACTTGTTGTTGAACCATTTGATGTTTGGGGCTTTGATTATATGGGACCTTTTCCTTCCTCTAATGGGTATACACGTATTTTGGTTGTTGTTGATTATGTTACTAAGTGGGTAGAAGCTATTCCAACTAGTAGTGCTGATCATAACACCTCCATTAAAATGCTTAAAGAAGTTATTTTCCCGAGGTTTGGAGTCCCTAGATATTTAATGACTGATGGTGGTTCACATTTTATTCATGGAGCTTTCCGTAAAAAGCTTGCTAAATATGATGTTAACCACAGAATTGCATCACCCTATCATCCTGAATCTAGTGGTCAAGTTGAACTTAGTAATAGAGAAATAAAATTAATATTACAAAAAACTATCAATGGGTCCCGAAAGAATTGGTCTAAGAAATTAGATGATGCACTTTGGGCCTACAAAACAGCTTATAAAAATCCTATGGATATGTCTCCATATAAAATGGTTTATGGAAAAGCTTGTCATTTGCCTCTTGAGTTAGAACATAAAGCATATTGGCCAATTAAAGAACTCAATTACAATTTCAAACTTGCTGGTGAAAATAGGTTATTTGATATTAGCTCACTAGCTGAATGGAGAACCCAAGCTTATGAAAATGCCAAACTATTCAAAGAAAAAGTTAAAAGATGGCATGACAAAAGAATCCAAAAGCGGGAATTCAGGTTGGTGAACTAGTTCTATTGTACAATTCTCGTTTTAGATTTTTTGCAGGAAAACTTCTTTCCAAATGGGAAGGACCATATATCATCGAAGAAGTTTATCACTCTGGAGCTATCAAGATTAATAATGCCGAAGGTACCAACCCGAAGGTGGTCAATGTACAAAGAATTAAACACTATATTTCAGGTACAACTATTAATGTTGAAACTAACCTTGACACCGGAGGAGCACTCTAGAACCCTGACACCGGAGGAGAACATAAAAGAAACCTTCTAGAACACTCCAGAACCCTAAAAAGGAAGAGGTACGTGATACGATAAGTAAACGGACTCCAAAAAAATCCGTAAAAATATTTTCTGTCAGTTTTGGAATATTAGAAAAATAAGAAACAACCGGGAAGGCAACTGAGGTGCCCACAAGACACCAGGGCACGCCTGCCCCACCTGGCGCACCTTGGTGGGTAGTGGGCACCTCGGGCACCTTCCCGACTCCGTTTTCCTTCTGTATGCTTATTTCCCAAGATAAAAATTCTTTATATATACTCCCGGACGATTTGACCACCGTATCACAGAGAAATCCTCAGTTCTTGTTTCGTGTTGTTTTTCTGTCAGATCTGAAAATATGTCGTCTCAAGATTCGGATGGAGAGAGCTATGTTTCCCACCGTACTCCAGATCAAAATATCTTTAAGGATACCTTTCCCTATTTGTGGGCTGAAAGTGCGTTATATCGACTAGAGGGGGGTGAATAGGCGATTTTTACAAATTCGTCACTGAGGAATTTCAAGGTGAGGAAATTCCTAAGCGACGAACTACTTAGCAGCGGAATAAGTACTCAGATGCAAGCATAACAGAGCAGTAGCACAGTCATCATGATGAAATGAAAACAAGCACAGAGTACGAGTAGCGTAAACATAGGATAAGCAGGCTGAAGACAAACTGACTGAAGAATTTGAACTGAGGAAATTGAGAAAGTCTTCAGTCAAAGTCTTCAAACAGTGATGATCAAATACATAGCAAGAATGCGAGGAACTGAAAGGGTTGAGGAAATAGAACCAGTAGCTCGGTGAAGACAATGATTTGGTAGACCAGTTCCAACTGCTGTGACAGTTGTACGTCTGGTTAGAGCGGCTAGGTATTTAAACCTGAGGACACACAGTCCCGGACACACAGTCCTCACCGTATTCTCCTTGAGCTAAGGTCACACAGACCTCGCCCAATCACTCGTGGTAAGTCTTCAGGTGACTTCCAAACCTTCACATACTCGGTCACTCGGCAATCCACAATTTCCTCTTGGATGCTCTAGACCATGACGCCTAACCGTCTGGAGGATGCACAGTCCTCAAAGGTAACAAGCGTCGGTTCCACACAGGAACAATCTCTTCAGTGATGCTCAATCACTTTGGGTTTGTAGGTGTTTGGTTTTTTTTTGGGTTTTTCCTCACTTGATGATTTTCGCTCAAAGTCCTCGGAGGATGGGATGCTCTAAATGACAAGTGTCAATCTATTTCTTGGAGTAGCCAACCAGCTAGTGGTTGTAGGGGGCGGCTATTTATAGCCTAGGGAGCAGCCCGACATGATAAGACATAAATGCCCTTCAATGATATGACCGTTAGGTGGGTAGGATATTTGGACAGCTGGCGCGTAGCACAGCAACGGTCGGAAATTTGAGTATCAAATTCCTCAGGGCTATCATGTTCCTCACTTGTAGGCAATTCGCACTGGCGAATTCCTAACTCCTCAGTCAGAACAAATTCCTCAGAGAACAGAAGAACTTCGTCTCTGTTACTGAAGAACTTGACTAAACTGTATGAGATTTCCAATGGCTTCACTCGAAAGGATTGGGTAGGTGTAGGATTTTGAGTTGAGCATCACTTGGAAACTTTTCCTTAGTTTTACCTCGACCCCCTTTAACAGTACGGTGTTTCCTATGACTCAAGAAGAAGAAAATGAAACTACGAAAACAAAAGTCTTCATGCTTCATAATCCTCGCATGAATATCAAGTCTTCAGGGTCACACTAATTTCTTCACTTTCAAAGTCTTCAAGAAAACCAAAGTCTTCAGTTGAAGACATTCATTTTTAGGGGTCGACTTTCATCGTAAATAACAAACTCCTCATAGACTTATAGACCTGTGTACACTCACAAACGCATTAGTCCCTTAACCTATAAGTCTTCAATACACCAAAATCACTAAGGGGCACTAGATGCACTTACATGGGCCACAAATGAGGAGGAATACACCGATCCGGAGGATACAAAGGATGCCTCCTCAGATGAAGATGAAGTCCCATTACCTCAACCTGGAGATATGCACGTGGAGTTCAAGAAGTCAAGTCTCACCAACAGAGCAAACAAATCTAAGACCCAATTTATCCCTTCTCATTTTCTGCAGGAAAGCAAGGTAGCATTATGTAAGAGGATATTAAAGCTTGAGTAAGAGAATGATGATTTGAGGGAGGATAATTTTAGCCTCAGACGCAAGCTGGAGAAGAAGAATGCATCACCACCACCATCATCATCATCACCAAAGAAGGAGACTTGAGTACACGGGTATGGGCACTCCCCTTGGCTTGTGCCAAGATTGGGGGAGATGCCCCGGTATCGTATCACCATCACTTTTATTACCTTTACCTATCTTAGTTCGATCCTTAGCTATTTCATGATTTAGTTGAATAAAAGTTTAGTATGATCTATTTTCGAGTGCTAGTTTCATGATCTATCTATCTATGTAATTGAGTGAGAGTTATATAATAATTTAGTTTGAGTTTTTGCTTCTTTACTTTTATGTTCCAATCAAAATAAAAGGAAATAATGAAAAATATCATATGCTAATCTTATGGTAAGTAATGACATCACATAAGGAAAATTATAAGTGGTAAAATTTATTGAAAGTTGACAAACATAGCATTGGTCAATGATGCAACTCATGAAAGAATTAATAAGGGAAGAGAAGATTCACATGCAAATATATTATCTTGGACATCTTTTATGATTGTGAGCCCCCATTAAATATTTTATGCCAAATTGTTGATGTTGGACAAGGAAGACAACGTAATGATTTATGTATGTTCATATTCACATAGAAGTTATATTGTCATAGATTCTTCGACATGTGGTGCTTGCTCAATATCTTTGCTAGCCAAAATTCCACACTAAGTAGAGATACTACTTGTGCATCCAAAACCCTTAAACCCAAATCCATGTTTTGAGAGTCCACCATACCTACCTATGGATTGAGTAAGATCCTTCAAGTAAGTTGTCATCGGTGCAAAAAGGCAATAAAAATTGCTTCTAAATGTGTTTGATCTTTTAGTGTAAAGGAAAATAAGCGTTGTACGAACTTGTGATGGAAAAGTAATAAAAGCGACGGACTGCATAATAAAGGTTGCTATCATAAGGGGCAATATAACGTGATGTTCTTTTGCATTAAGGGAATGTGCATACAAAACCAAAAAGCGCATGACAACCTCTACTTCCCTTTGCGAAGGGCCTATCTTTTACTTCTATGCAAGAGTCAAAGTATTTCCCTCTATTCCTTTATTTTTCTCTTTGGCAAGCATCTTGTTGTGGGGAAAGATCTAGGCACATATATCCGGTTGGATATGAGTGAGCATGAGTTATTATTGTTCACATCACCCTTGAGGTGAATAAGTTGGGAGGCGAAACTATAAGCCCCTATCTTTCTATGTGTCCGGTTGAAACTTTTTGTTCATATGTACATTGTGAGTGTTAGCAATCATAGAAGATTAGATGATAGTGAGTATGTGGACTTGCCAAAAGGCTCCGATACGAGACCCTTCCAGAAAATATGATGAATTGTAGTTGCAAAGTTGACTGAGAACATAGTTTGTTAGTTTTCAATAAAGTTTATGCCTTCTGCTTCGATGTTGTGATGAATTGTTACTTGTTCATGAGAAGCTATATGATAAAGTTTTATGATAAAGTTTGTTGCTGTCATAATAATAAGCATGATGCTACTATCTCCGTATTTTGTTTTTATCGACACCTCTCTCTCTCTAAACATGTGGACATGATTTTCGATATCGGTTTTCGCTTGAGGACAAGCGAGGTCTAAGTTTGGGGGAGTTGATACGTCCATTTTGCATCATGTTTTCATACTATTATTTATAGTGTTTTTATGCTTTATAACACTTTATGGAGTAATTCTAATGCCTTTTCTCTCATAATATGCAAGGTTTACACAAAGAGGGAGAATACCGGCAGCTAGAATTCTGGACCTGAAAAAGCTATGTCAGAGATACCTATTCTGCACATCTCCAAATGAGATGAAATTTTACGAAGAATTATTTTGGAATATATAATAAATATTGGAGGAAATAACTACCAGAGGGGGGCTGGCAGGTGGCCATAAGACACCAGGGCGTGCCAGGCCCCCTGGCACGCCCTAGTGGGTAGTGGCCCCCTCGGCCCACCTTTGGTGCCCATCTTCTGGTACATAAGGTCTTTGACCTAGAAAAAATAAAGAGAGGACTTTCGGGATGGAGCGTCGCTGTCTCGAGGCGGAACTTGGGCAAGAGCACTTTTGCCCTCCGGCGGAGCGATTCCGTCGGGGGAACTTCCCTCCCTGGGGGGGGGGGGGTCGAAGCCATCGTCATCACCAACAACCCTCACATCTTTGGGAGGCCAATCTTCGTCAACATCTTCAACAACACCATCTCATCTCAAACCCTAGTTCATCTCTTGTGTTCAATCTTTGTATCGGAAACTCAGATTGGTACCTGTGGGTGACTAGTAATGTTGATTACATCTTGTAGTTGATGCTATATGGTTTATTTGGTGGAAGATTATATGTTCAGATCCATTATGCTATTTAATATCCCTTTGATCTTGAGCATGAATATTATTTGTGAGTAGTTACCTTTGTTCTTGAGGCCACGGGAGAAGTCATGTTGCAAGTAATCATGTGAATTTGATATATGTTCGATATTTTGATGATATGTATGTTGTGATTCCCTTAGTGGTGTTATGTGAACGTAGACTACATGACACTTCACCATCTTTGGGCCTAAGGGAATGCATTGTGGAGTAGTTATTAGATGATGGGTTGCTAGAGTGACAGAAGCTTAAACCCTAGTTTATGCGCTATTCCGTAAGGGACTGATTTGGATCCATATGTTTAATGCTATGGTTAGATTTTATCTTAATACTTCTTTCGTTGTTGCGGATGCTTGCGAGTGGGTTAATCATAAGTGGGAGGATTGTTCAAGTAAGAACAACACCCAAGCACCGGGCCACACACATATCAAATCATCAAAGTAGCAAACGTGAATCAAACCAACATGATGAAAGTGACTAGATGAAATTCCCGTGTGCCCTCAAGAACACTTTGCTTATTATCTGAGACCGCTTCGGCCTGTCCTTTGCCATCAAAAGGATTGGGCTACCTTGCTACACTTATTGTTACTATTGTTAGTTGTTAATTGCTACAAATTATCTTGCTATCAAACTACTTGTTACCGACAATTTCGGTGCTTGCAGAAATTACCTTGCTGAAAACCACTTGTCATTTCCTTCTGCTCCTCGTTGGGTTCTACACTCTTACTTATCGAAAGGACAACGATTGATCCCCTATACTTGTGGGTCATCAGCGATAGCATCGCCCTAGCGATAGACGAACAGCAAAGCATCAGAGTGAGTGGAGCGGAAGCCGAGCTGATGAAGAAATGCTTACCAGACACAGGGAGCTTGCTTGAGCCCGTACAAGGAGCGTGAAAGCAGGCATACATGCTCTGGATAAGTGTCATCGACGAACCCCGTGGGCTGCTGGCAATACACCTGCTCCTCGAGATGACCATGGAGAAAGGCGTTGGAGACGTCCATCTGGTGCACCGGCCAGGCGCGGGACACTGCGAGCTGAAGAACGGTACGAATCATCCCGGGTTTGACAACTGGGGCAAATGTATCCGTGAAGTCGATGCCAGTGCGCTGACGGAAGCCATGAACCACCCAATGCGCTTTGTAGCAATCGAGTGTACCATCAGGACGAAGCTTGTGCTTGAAGACCCACTTCCCGGTGATGATGTTCGCGTGGCGGGGATGTGGGACAAGCTTCCAAGTGTGATTGCGCTGCAGGGCATCAAACTCCTCCTGCATCGCGGCAAACCACAGTGGCTCATGAAGGGCCGCACGAGCGGAGGCCGAAAGTGGCGACGGAGGCGTGGTAGAACCCGCACAAGCGTACTTGTTCGTGGAGTACCGTAGGCTCGGCCGACGGACGCCCATGTGTGCACGGGTGACAGGGCCGGTGGGCTCTATGGCCGCAACGGCCTCTCCCGAGGTGGCCGCCTCTCCAGAGGGTGACGGGTCGGCCGACAAGACCGGCAAGGCGGCCGGTGACCCTGACGAAGCCGCCGAGGATCCTTGTGAGGCTGGTGAAGAAACCGGTGAGACTGGCGTGGCCGGGGCTGGCAAGGCCGGCGAAGACGCAGCCGGCGGCGTTGGGACCATGGACGCGGGGACCGGGGTCGCAACAGGCCCCGGTGCAACACCACGGCGAGAGGGGCCGGTCAAGATAGGACCGACCGCCGGCCAGGGAGCCACCACCTATTCCTATGCAAAAGGAAAACACCATTCGTCGAAATAAACATGCCGGAAGGTGATTACACGGTGGGAGACCAGATCATAGGAATGATAGCCTTTAGTGTTAGCCGGCTAACCAAGGAATACACAAGGTAAAGAGCGAGGGGAAAGTTTATGAGGGGTGGTGGCGGCGATACTAGGGTAACAAAGACAACCGAAAATCCGAAGACCGTCATAGGACGAAGGAGAACCGAAAAGAAGGTGGTGAGGAGCATAGTTCCATCGAGTACGACATGATCGCAGGTTAATGAGGAGGGTAGCAGTGGCGAGGGCATTCGGCCAAAAGAGGGGTGGCATGTGAGCGTGAAAAAGGAGGGTGCGAACACAGTCGTTAATAGTGCGAAGGATTCGCTCAGCCCTACCATTTTACTGCGAGGTGTATGGACATGTGAGAAGAAAAATAGTGCCATGAGTGGAGAGAAGGGTGCAAATGGTGATGGTTGAGTTCTTTCCAGTTGTCAGTTTGAAGAGCATGGATAGGACAGCCAAATTGTGTGGATACGTAAGAGTAAAAGGCAATGAGTGTGGCGGGAACATCGGATTTCTTATGTAGCAGAAAAGTCCACACAAAATGAGAATAGTCATCCAAGATAACGAGATAGTATAAAAATCAAGTGTTACTGCGAACGGGAGAGGTCCAAACATCACTATGAATCAACTCAAAAGGAAAAGACACAAATGTGGATGAAGAACTAAAAGGTAGTATGACATGTTTGCCTAGACGTCATGCTTGACAAGAGTGAGCATCCGTTTTATTACATGAAAAAGAAAAATCCTTCATTATGTGATGAAGTGCGATGGAGCTAGGATGACCGAGACGGGCATGCCAAAGATCGACGCCGACGGAAAGTGCAAGGGGTCCGGTGTGGGATGGTGATGAAGATTGGACGGGGTACATGTCGCCGGGACTATCACATCGGTGGAGGACCATCCGGGTGTGGGCATCCTTAACAGAAAAACCAACTTCGTCAAATTCCACAGTTACAGAATTGTCACGAGAAAGGTTACGGTCAGAAACTAAATTCTGAATGAGCTCGGGAGACACAAGAACATTATTAATAAACAGTGGCGTAGAGGAGGAAGAAAAATTAGAAGAACCGGCATGAGTGATAGGGAGGCCAGCACCATTACCAACTATGATACGAGAGGAGGTGGTGACAGGGGAGGCGGAGGACAGGTTACCCGGATAAGCGGCCATGTGAGATGATGCTCCGGTGTCCATGAACCAGTCCCTGTCACCAGCGTAGGAACTAGGCGGGGCGCGTATTGGAGCGCGGCTAGCAGAGCCGGGTCATACTGGACCGGGGCAGCCGGCGGAGCGGGATAGCCAGTGAAACCCGTGGCCGCACTGCTGAAGGCGTAGGCGTCATAGCTGGGTGGAGCGGCTGGGTAGGTGGGCGTCGGAGGGACACCATGGAACAGCTATGGAGCCGCGAAGAGGGTCTGGTGCACCGAAGGTCGCGTCCCGAGCAGACTAGGAGCGGGGGCGCGGGGGACAGGCATAGTGTATGCATGTACAACCCCAGTCCAAGGGTTGCGGCTAGCACTTCACGACAGTGGTGGATACTGCTGGCCGGGTCACTGCTGGGACCCGACATTGTTGCCACCATTATTGTGCGGCTGGCCGCCATGGCCACAGCAGTGTTGGCGCTGATCGGCCGGCGGCTACGGCTGCTATGGAGGAGGGGCCACCAGGGGCGCCGAGGATACGCCGCGTCGTAGACGCCGGCGGGTGCTGGAGGCACCGGCGGACATGGCTGGTACGGAGCACCATAGGCACCGGTGGGCGCCAAAGGTGGTGGTGCAGAGGTGCCACGCGAGTAGCCGGCGGCGAGGGCGGTGTGGACGGCGTGGGAGAGGAGATTCTTCAGGTGCCGTTCCTTGAGACGGAGATAAGCCACCGTCTGCTCATAAGTAGGGTTAGCCATAAGAGTGAGGTTGGAGGCGGCGTTACCAAGATCCTCGTTGAGGCCGACGGTGAGGGTGGAGAGGAGGAGCTCATCCCTAACCTTGAAGCCGACGTCGTTCAACTCGTCGGAGAGGGTCTTGAGGCGCATGCAGTAGGCGTCGATGGAGGAGTCGTTTTGGTGGCAACCGAAAACTCCTGCTGCAAGAAGATGATCCGTTGGAGCTTGTTGTCGGTGAAGAGGCCGACGATCTTGGTCCACACTGTGTAGGCATCATCGCCATCGCGAACGATGGTGTGGAAGAATGTCCTTGGACACGGTGAGGAAGAGCCACTGGATGATGGTGGCATCAATCGCCATCCAGTCATCGTTGCGGCGCATGGCGAGGAAGTCGGTGGTGCCATCAATGTGATCCTGGAGATTATACTCACGGAAAAGAAGATTGAAGTACGTCTTCCACGCATAGAAGTTCGCCTCCGTGTGAGAGAGCTTGATCGAAACACGGTCGAAGATCGGCACGTCATGGATGTAAGACGGGTTGGGAACAGAAGAACTGGAGTCAGAGGAGGCGAAGGGGTTGCTGCGATGGGAGAGCGAGGAGTGGGACATGGTGGCGGCGGCGGCGACTGTTGGAGAGAGCAGCAGTAGCAGTATGTGCGAGGGAGTTAGATGGGAGGCACGAGCAAGCTAGCTAATTAGATAGAGGCAGCAGCGCTATGATGTGCAAGCTAGCTAGATGGAGGCGTGCGGGCGTGGTGTTGTGCAAGCTAGCTAGCTAGAGGCGTGGGCGGGTGGGTAAGCAGTAGCGGCGGCTTGAAAAACTATAGCGGCGACGCGGCTAGGATTAGGGTTAGCGGCGACAGCGGCTCAAAAACAACAACAGCGGCACGGCTAGGGTATAGACAGAGCGGACCGAAAGTAGGCTGATACCATGTAGAGAATAGTTGTAACTCACGATATATTTATCGGGTGCATATGCACGTATATATATAGGTACAAGGGGTAGCCACGTCCTCAACTATACAAGGAAGGTGGAGGGCTTGTTGTACAAAAAATACACATGCATAATATACATCTCAACATTTTATATATCATTTTTCCTTTATCCTCCTACATTGAAATGTCTCCAAATATCACAAATGAGGTGGCTAGCGAGAGTCAACACCAATGAGATTAGGCTTTCTGCAAAGTCAGAGGCGGATCTAAAGGGAAAGTCAATTGGTACCACTACATCACCAGCCGCCTTCCACACAAATACACCATTGACCTATATGTTGCCACCTCCAAGGCCATGCATCAACCCTTATCGAATGCAAAGACAACCATGAAACAGAAAGAAAGAAAGAAAGATAATGTGATATGCGGAAATCGGCGAAAGGAGATGAAAGAGAATGTGACACAAAGCAGAATGGTGAGAAGGTAAAAAGTGTATGAAGAAGCAGATGGTCTACTAAGGCCATGGCTTGTTTCCCTTATTTATTTTTAAGAAAGGACATTGTTCGTTTCTACCTTAAAGGATATGATTTCCTTGTTAGTAGTTGTATGCAATCTGGTGCTCCCGGAGCTCATATGCTTCCATGCACCAGGAGCATCTAGCCCTGTCAGATCCGAGATCCAATGGTAATGGGCAGAGCTCAGGCAAATCTACCAAAAAAACCTCAAGAGCCTCGTAACTTACGTGTAGGTCTAGAAACTTCACCGATATCCGTTTGAGTTTTAGATAAATTATTGTTGCATTGTAATATATTTATTTTGATTTTTTTCCAATGTCCATATCAAAAATTAAATGAGATAAATAGTTGGAGGACACTGCTAGATACCCCAGGTACAACGAGAAAGAAAGGAGTGTCCACACACATGTTCGGATGTGTCCGCAAACAAGTAGGAGATGACCATTTAGTGATTTCGTTGGAGATACCCTTAAGCTCTCCATAAATTTAGAACTGGGCCAACCATTAAGCTCTCCCACTACTGCAGGTTGGTCCAAACGCGATAGTCCAATCAGAGACCCTTCGACGAAACTGTGTGCGATGCATTAATCACAAACGGTGATGTAATAAAACCGTCAAAAAAGATACAAAACGTTTGCGATGACGGTGACATCAAACACTGTTCAGATTAGAGTTGCGTGTATGATGCGTGGCAAACGGTTAATCCAGCAGAACTGTTTGCGATGAGGCAGAACAACAGAAACGGGTAGCCAGATGAGGGTGTGTGCGATATACGGCATACAGTTCACTAGGATGAACTATGTGTGATTAGGCAACACAATAGAAACGGTCAGCCAGATCAAGGTGTGTGCGATGGAGGGCATACAGTTCACTCGGATGAACTGTTTGCGATGAGCCAAGACAACAGAAACAGTTCAAAACAAGATGTGTTTGATACGTGGCAAGCAGGTCCGTAATCAGAAATGTGTCTGAAGACCAATAATAACATAGACAATTGCTGCTAATGAGACGTGTGATTTGCTCTGTCTATAGAAGAATAACATATATATATATATAAATAATAAACATCCAATTACATAAGTGACTATACAGATCATTCGCACACACCTCAATAAACAATTGCATGCATTCTAAACTAGGAGAAACGATCGTCTAGTCATCTACTTCTTGTGATGCTCCCACCACTGCTCTGTGGCTTGATCCCTTGTCTGGGGCAGGAAGAAGACACTTCCTCATGTCAACGATCCGCCTATACATCTCGTAGCTTGTGTACGCGTCCTTGGCCGCGTACTTGACGTGGTGTTCATCCAGTCTCTGATGCCAGACACTGTGCCAGGCGTTCTTGTCCTTCTTGCTCTCATCCTTCATCTTCATGTAGTAGGGGTCGATGATGGGCGAGGCGAGGTCAACCAGGGAGTTCTGTTTGTTGTTGTCGCTGCCCCAGACCTTATAGTGGTCCTGGATGTTGACAAGATTCTGGCATTTCAAGCCCAAAACCTTGAGCGCTTTTAGATTGTTGGTGGTGTCCACCGTAGCGAAACTGTAGTCGGAGTTATTTATAAACCTGGAGAAACGCTCACAAGGCCTTGTGGCTAGGTGGTAGTGGTAGACGAGGACGTCATGTCGCACGCACAACTGGGCGACGGCAACCTTCTGATCATGCCCAGCACGACCACTGGTGAACTTGAGGTTGAAGCCGACCACTTGATGCTTGTCCTCAGCAAGCAACTGCTCCATAGTTTGGATGGAGCTCTCCATCGAGAGCGGCTCATTCTTGTACACCATACAGAGGGCCTTCCCCCTCACGTGAGTGTCCACTACGTGATGTGTGGTGAACTGCCCCCGTTGTCGTCGTCGGCCAATGGGAGCGCCATTAGAGCCACGAGGAGCACCATTGGAACCGATGGATGTCCTCTCTGTATGTGTCATCGTGGTTGTGCTTATTGTGTCTTCTGGCATGAGAGATGAAGGTAAATGGCCGCAGGAATAAATGGGGGTCGGGCGGCCTGGATTCTCGGCGCCTGGATGGCAGTTTTTGCAGCGGGTAACTGCATCGTGGCGCCGTGCCCGGCGCAACCGCATGCATAATGTCAGCACGAACGTACGTGATCGTGCGCCGGCCCCAAACATTGGCAGCGCGCGTGGAGGGACGAGGGCAGAGCACCCGGAAGGACACGAGAGCAGAGCGCGCGTGGCGGGACGCGAGCAGAGCGCGCCGCGGCCGCCTCAACCACGAGAAACCGCACACATAGAGCAGTTGAACACACAGGGAATGGTCGTCTACAAGCCGGCCGGCAGTTGCGTTGTTGCGTAGAGAGCGGCCGTGTGCTACTACCTCCGTCTTGGTCTATTAGTTCCCTTTATATTCTGTACCATATTTTGACCTTAAATTTAACCAACAAAATGTTAATGCATGTTATAAAAATTATATAATTGGAAACTATGTTCAAATACGAATCCAACGATATAATCTTTGGTGACATGCATTCGTATTTTATTAGTTAAATCTCTAGTCAAAAGTTGACACAAAAATACATAGACGACTTATAAACCAGGACGGGGGTAGTAGGTAATTAAATCGCAAACTTTTTTTATTAACCGTATGTGTACGTATCCTTTCGTCCTCCTCTCGCATGTCTTGTCACCTCGCTGCCGCAGACGGCTTCGAGCACAAGCTTGAGTAGCGCGCGGGGGCGTTCTTTTGGGCAAACGGTGATGAGCCTGTTCCCGCGCAACCGCGTAGGTTCCCACGCAAGCTTCCCGCCCGAATCGGTGAAATCCCCCAAAATCCCAATGCTTACCGGCCAGCTATATAAACCCTCATGGCCAGCGAGTCCTGCGTGGCATTTTCCCATCCCTCCCTGTAGCTTATCTTGTCTGCTTCTCCCACAATCGCCATTGGCACCGGTCCATCATCGTTGCTCAGCCACTCCGCCGTCATCAGAGGATAACTCCAGCTGGGAGGCTACATCACAGCCGCAGCGCAATCCCCGGTGTAGTGTAGTGCATGTGGCGTCCCTGTTGGGTGTGCGCGGAACACCCACCCACGCTCCACCGCCACTGCCCGTCGGCAGCTGTTGCCGGCCGCCGTTGCCGCCACCCCACCGTCTGCCGCCGTGGCCGCCACACCACCGTCGAAAGCCAGGGACATGGCCCGCTCCGCCGCCGCGGTCCGAAGGCAGGAGGTGGCCGTCGTGGCTGCCACCCCACTGCGGGCCACCGTGGCCATCACCCGCTCCGCCACCGCGGCCCGAAAGCGGGACATGGCCATCGTGGCCGCCACCCCACTGCCAGCCACCGTGGCCATCACCCGCTCCGCCACCGCGGCTCGAAGGCGGGAGGTAGTGGTCGTGGCCGGCACCCCATCGTCGGCCGCCGTGGCCGTCCGCCCGCCATCATCGACCGCCGGGGTCATCACCCGCTCCGCAACCGCCGCCCGAAGGCGGGAGGCGGAGGTGGAGGCCCGCACGTGCATCAGCGACCTTGAGTGCTACATCGAGTTCCTACGGGAGGAGGAGGAGCGCCTCATCGAGCACGCAAAGAGCCTTACCGCCGTCGTGGCCGCAGCACACGCCGACGCAGAGGCGAGGAATCAGGAGATCTACGAGGAGTCCCGCCGCTTCGAGAGGGGTCGTCTGGAGCGGCAGAGGACGTTCGAGGTGAGCGTCGCTGAAGGTGCAACAGCGGAAGGCACCGTATTGCAGTTGTCCAGCTCGTCGGCAGGCTCCTCCTCCTCTGCCTCTTACTGAGCGCGCTCGGCAGAGGAGAGGCTGACGGAAGTAGTACAAAGCCCCTCTTATTGTTCAGTTCATCTGACTATAGATGTGGTGGAACTATACAACATACTTAAAATTAGCTAGTATATATAGTTGAACTAGCTATTTCAGTACGTGGTTGGCAACAATTGGGGAAAAGTTTGGTCGGTTCAGCTGTCGAGTTGAACTGTTTGTATAAAGAACGACTGCTTAATCTATGAATGAAATCTATGCTTAATTGCTAAATTTTAGTTGCAAAAATTAGATGGTGCTAGTGATATTTAGCTGCATATTTTGACAAATGGCAGTGTTACAAGGTTGACAAATGGCAATGTTACTAGATCAACAAATGTCAATCTTTCCAGTTTGACAAATGGCAATATACCCAATATGACAGATGCAAATCTTACCAAATTGTCTGTACGTGGTTGCACACGAGTCATCCAAAAAAAACGTTTGCGTTTAAGGGATGTACAAATCCTGCGTGCCAGATTTTCTCTTGGCCTAGCGCCGAAGTCTCGCTTTGCATACCGTATTCAATCTGAACCGTTTGTGTTGAAGAGCACAAATCCTGCGCGGCGAATTTTCCCTTGGCTTACTAGGGAAGACCATAGCTCTCACTTTTGCATACGGGTGTTCTATCTAAAACGTTTGCGATGAAGAGCTACACAAATCCTGCTCGGCATATTTTCTCTTGGCTTACTGGGGAAGCTGTGGGTCTACATACGGGTGTTCTATCTAAAACGTTTGCGATCAAGAGTGCACAAATCCTGCTCGACACATTTTCCCTTGGATTCCTGGGGAAGTTGTCGGTTTGCATACGGGTGTTCTAACTAAAATGTTTGCGATGAGTGTTTTATATTTAAAAACCATTGACCTTTTTTTAAAGAAAATCGTTTGATAAGTCTGTACATTCAGAGAGAAAAACGCAAGTTCGTTCAAACCATATCTTTCATTCTGTCACATTGTGAATTTATATTCATATGATCGAGATACAGTATTAAACCCAAAAAAACTAATTCCGGCGGCGGCGGAGGCGGCGTGCCACGCCGGCATTGTCGATGTCGTCCTCCAGGATGCCGTTGTTGAAGTCTTCAAGGTAGCACATAATGTTCTTCACTTGGAAATCAGACATCATGTCGTCGCGCGATCGATGAGCGGGGCGCGGGAGGACGGCAACTCGCGGCGCTGCGAGGTAGCTGTCGACGGGGGTGTCCCATGCCGCTGAGGGGGGCGCGCGCACGGGCACGGGCACGGTGGGTGCAGGCAAACGCACGGGGACCGGCGCCGCGGTGGGTGCAGGGGCACGCACGGGCACGGGCGCTGGCATGTACACTAGCTCGCGCGGGTCCACGGAGACCTCGCTGACGCCCGCCACTTCCAGCTCTGCGATAGTGCTCGGCGACCAGCCCATCAATGCTACGGGGATGGTCACTGGCGTGGGCGTGGGGATGGGAGCTGGGATGGCCGCGGGGGCAGCAACCGCCGCGGCCATCTCGTTCAGGGCCATGTCCATGAGGCCCCATTCCTCCTTATTTTCTATCTCCTCCGGCTCGGAGTCGACTTCACCAAACTGGAACACTAGTGGCAGATGATCCTTCTGCGCCATGGCATTGGTGGAGGTCTGCGGGAGGGGAATGGGAGGCGAACAGTAAGGCCGCCCATATTAAACAGCGGCTCGGGCGCCATTAATGGAGAGGATGCGAGCAAGGCGAGCGGCCATGGAAGTCAAAGGGCTCGCTTCCCAGTGAGCCTGCGCAGTGTACAGCTCGCATGCTTCCCTATGAGCCTGCGCATTGGAGGACAGCTTGCACGCCTCTCGGTCAGCCTGCGCAGCGGACTGCGCTCGCACGCCTCTCGTTCAGTCAAGGAGCTTTCCGCACGGCACCTCCTAGCCATTAAAAGGGTGACGCGTGGTGTCACATGAATGGTCAACAGAACGCACACGATTTAAATTATACAAAACGTTTGAGATGTTAAAGTGGCAGCTATTTGTTTCAAAATGCCTTTGTTGGCTATTATTCGGTGCACCTTCTCTCAAAATGGACACGAAAAATACCACAGCATGTCGGGTGCCATTCCATGATAGCATGCCAAGTTTCATGAATTTCAGATGAGTTTTGGATTTACTAGAATTTAAAAACAAAGTATCTCAATGTTTTTCTGGCAATCAACAGTGCCCTGGTGTTTGAAATTCATTCCCATTTCTTGCATGGGACCTAAGCATGCACCCAAGGACACACATTTGATATGTCAACCCATTTTTCTGCACTGGAGCATGTGCATGTAGTTCAAATTTGAATTATGCACATAAAATGCCTAGAAAATCCAGTTAATGTATAAAAATGTCCTAGCGAACCCCGAAAAATGTAAAAAATTGACACAACACTCCTGTTGTTCTATGTTGACAATAGAAAAATTTTGAAAGCAAGAAGAGGCAACCAATATCGTTTCGTCCCAAAAGGTGGCACGTTCCCTACCGAAACCATCAGACTTGTTGTGAGAAGCTGTGGTTTGCGAGAAGCTTATACCCAAACCTGCCCCAGATTGGACAAAAAATTTACCACAGCATGTTGATGCCGCTCCATGATAGCATGCCAAGTTTCATGAATTTCAGACGAGTTTTGGATTTACTAGAATTTAAAAACCATGTATCTCAATGTTTGCGGCCGAGCGACAGTGGCAAGGTGTTTGGCATTCATTCCCATTTCTTGCATGGGACCTAAGCATGCAACCAAGGCCACAGATTTGATTTTTCAACCAATTTATATGCACTGGAGCATGTGCCTCTAGTTCAAATTTGAATTATGCACATAAATGCATAGAAAACTCAGTTAATGTATAAAAATGTCCAAACGAACCCCGAAAAATTCCAAAATTTAACACAACACTCCTGTTGTTCTATGTTGACACTAGGAAAAAATTTAAAATCAAGAAGAGGCAACGGATATCGTTTCGTCCTGAAAGGTGAAACGTTCCCTACCATAACCACGAGGCTTGTTGTGAGAAGCTCTGGTTTGTGAGAAGCTTATACCCTAACCTGCCCCAAACGGGACAATATTTTTACCACGGCATGTTGATGCCGTTCCATGATAGCATGTCAAGTTTCATAAATTTCAGACGCATTTTCGATTTACTAGAATTTAAAAACCATGTATCTCAATGTTAGCGGCCGAGCGACGGTGGCAAGGTGCTTGACATTCATTCCCATTTCTTGCATGGGACTTAAGCATGCAACCAAGGACACACATTTGAATTTTGAACCCATTTATATGCATTGGAGCATGTGCATGTAGTTCAAATTTGAATTATGCACATAAATGTATAGAAAACTCAGTTAATGTATAAAAATGTCCAAGCGAACCCTGAAAAATCCCAAAAATTGACACAACACTCATGTTGTTCTATGTTGACAATAGAAAAATTTTGAAAGCAAGAAGAGGCAACGTATATCGTTTCGTCCCCAAAGGTGGCACATTCCCTACCGAAACCATCACGCTTGTTGTGAGAAGCTCTGGTTTGCGAGAAGCTTATACCCAAACCTGCCCCAAATGGGACAATATTTTTACCACGACATGTTGATGTCGTTCCATGATATCATATCAAGTTTCATGAATTTCAGACGAGTTTTCGATTTACTACAATTTTAAAACCTTGTATCTCAATATTAGCGGCCGAGCGACAGTGTCGAGGTGTTTAACATTCATTCTCATTTCTTGCATGTGACCTAAGCTTGCAACCAAGGACACACATTTGATTTTTCAACCCATTTT
The DNA here is from genome assembly GCA_011799875.1 of Thinopyrum elongatum. NCBI lineage: Eukaryota > Viridiplantae > Streptophyta > Magnoliopsida > Poales > Poaceae > Thinopyrum > Thinopyrum elongatum. The sequence continues at coordinate 498,527,104 of CM022298.1, read as the reverse complement.
TATGCATTGGAGCATGTGCATATAGTTCAATTTTGAATTATGCACATAAATGCCAAGAAAACTCAGTTAACGTATAAAAATGTCCAAACGGTCCGCGAAATACTCCAAAATTGACACTCCTGTTGTTCTATATTGACACCAGAAAAAAAAATGAAAGCAAGAAGAGGCGACGAATATCGTTTTGTCCACAAAGGTAACACGTTTCCCTACCGGAACCATGAGGCTTCTTGTGAGAAGCTCTGGTTTGTGAGAAGCTTATACCATAACCTGCCTCAAATGGGACAATTTTTTTTACCCCAGCATGTTGATGCCATTCCATGATAGCATGCCAAGGTTCATGAATTTCAGACGAGTTTTGGATTTACTAGAATTACAAAAGCAAGTACCTCAATGTTTGCCGGAGAGCCACGGTGCCGTGGTGTTTGAAATTCATCCCCATTTATTGCATGGGACATGAGCATAAACCCATGGACACATATATGATTTTACAACCCATTTTGGTGCACCGGAGCATGTGCTTTTAGTTTAATTTTGAATTGTGCACCTGAAATGCCTAGAAAACCAAGTTAATGTATAAAAATGTCCAAACAAACCCTGAATAATTCCAATTTTTTTGACGATACACCTATAATTGCATGTTCACTGCAGATAAAAGTTCTAGCAATTCAAACACCCTCCTTTGCCGTTGTGACCTCATTATGTAATTCAAATCAAGACAAAAAATCAAGTAGATCGCACACAATTTATTATCACCAACCATGTGAGATGCAGTACAAAATATCTTGGAGCACCGTCGGAGTATAGTACGCATATGGCTTACGCGAGAAGGTGCGTCGGCTATAGTCCACAGCCGGCGTGTCAAGCACACTAGCTCGCTCCCCAAATATCATTTCACTGTTCAATCATCGCCGGTGAAAGATGGGGACATGGACCCTCGTCGTGAGGGCAACTTCAGCAGCCCACTCCGGCGACAGCGCGGCCGCACCCACCATGCGCGTGCTAACAAGCTGCGTGAGCACGGCCGCAATCTATGACTGGGCGGCCAAGGCAGCCCAAACGGCCGCTGTTGCTTCTTAGGTGGCGGCAGCAACATCTGCCTTGGGGATAGCAACTGGCGAGAGCGGCACAACAGCTGTCTATTCCGCAGCGGCGGCCTTAGCCCTGATGGAGGCCACCCACGACCATGTCGAGGCCGCCCACGCCCAGCTCCTGGCGGTCAGCACACAAATTGAACGAAGCTTCTCTGACAACGGTCGGCAACCCACGGCCGAAGAGTTGGCAATCGTCGAGAGCGTTCGAGCAGCCGTCCGTTCCTCTGCGGCATACCTTGCCACGAAGAAGCCCGTCCAAGCCTAGATCGCGGTCGCCCATGCCCAGCTCATGGAGGCCTTTTCCAAAGAGATGGCGGATGCGGATGGCGAGATGCTTGCCGAGTATGGTGCGATGGATGCCATGGAGCCCCTTCCCCAGGAGATCGTCAGGCGCGAGCTGGACATGGAGGAGGCGGTTGAGATCGACGAGCACCAGCCGGAGTAGTACTCTTTGTTTTGTTTAATTAAGAGCGCCGGTCTTTAATTTGTTAGAGTAATGTTTAGGTCAGCTAGCTCTGTTTAATTGCTGAACTTGCCCGATTAAGAAGTGTGGGTGTGTTGTAGTCTCCTTTGTGTACCCAAATTATGCAATGACGTGGATGACCACTGTAACAAGGGAAACTCGGACTAAAATTTGCATGTTCAAACTCATCACACACGGGGTAAGCTATATGAATCATTTGTGATGTTCACATATCGTACACAGTGCTGAATAAGGGACCGTGTCTGATGACACTTTGCGCGCCAGTTTTTTCGCTGCACCGATCCAAAATTTTCGGCTTTCGCGGAAATATCTACCTCCCCGCCCCCTCCCCCTTACCAAAAGCCACATTTCCCCTGTTTCCGCCTTCCTTTCCAAATTGAAACCTTCACCCCTTGCTTGCAGCGCCGCCTCCTCGCCTACGACCCTCCTTCACGCTGCTCGGCCTCGTCGATCCAGGCAGGTAATCCACACCCGACCCCCATCCTCCTCCTCCTTCCACATCCCAAATGCCGCGACCGCCGGCGTGACACCTTCCACCCAAATCACCGACCCCTCCGCCAAATAAGTGCCGCCCTAAGCCATAGTGCACGCAGTATAGCCAGGAGCTGAAGGAGCATTTGGCAGCGGAGAAGCAAATCGCGGCCGCACGCGCGGATGAGGTCGCGATGGCTGCCATTCGTGCCGACCCCCAAATCATGGAGGAGCACCTCGCCATCGAGGCCACCGTCGACGCCTCGCGTGTCGACGCTGCGACGCGGTTGGCTGCTTTAAACGACAGTTCATGGCGTTTTCTCGAGGCCACCGTCGGTGCCTTTGACGAAGACTACGAGGTGTTTTCTCAGCGTGCCCGTGCTTACCTCAACTCGAGAGCCAGCGGGTTGGTGCCCGGAGCGGCTCAGGCAACTCACCACTACGACGAGGGCACCCACGATGTGGAGGCCTTGCCCTCTTCCATGTCCAAGGAGCCAATCATCATCGATATCTCCGACGATGAGGAGTAGCTTGTGTTATTAGCTCACTATAAGGACCTATATTCAGTTTGCTAGCTATGCCGATTAAGCATGCTCGGTTTACCCGTTGCACGTGCTGCTCCTGCCTTTCCTTAACAAATTCTAGTGAATTGTCCTATCTGATTTTACCATGCAATATGTTGCTCTAGTGTATATGTTCTATATGTCGTGCAATGTGGTGCTCACTTATTAACTGTTTGGTTAATTAGTTGTCGTGTTCAGTTAACTGTTTGGTTCAATTCTGCAAATGTGATGTTCAATTCTTCAGGGTGCAATTTTGTATTATTTTCCATGTGAGAAATAAATCGAATTTATCTTTACAAAATACATGAGAAACAAATACTATTGCTTTATTTCCAAATTGTCAAGCATGCTTGGTTTGGTTAACTGTCTGATGTATGATCTTTAGTATGTTATATATTGTGCAATGTGGTGCTCAGTTAATGTTTGGTTCATTTGTTGTGGTGTTTAGTTAACTGTTTCGTTCAATTCTGCAATGCGATGTTCAATTGTTGTGGGTGCATTCTGTTATTGTATACCATGTGAGAAATAAATCGAATTTTGCCGCCGCCGGAATTAGTTTTATTTTTGGGGTTTAATACTGTACATCGGTCATATGAATATAAATTCGCAGTGTGACTGAATGAAAGATATGGTTTGAACGAACTTGCGTTTTTCTCTCTGAATGTACAGACTCATCAAACAATTTTCTTTTAAAAAAAGGTCAATGATTTTTAAATATAAACACTCACCGCAAACGTTTTAGTTAGAACACCCGTATGCAAACCGACAGCTTCCCCAGGAAGCCAAGGGAAAATGTGCCGAGCAGGATTTGTGCAGCTCTTCATCACAAACGTTTTAGATAGAACACCCGTATGCAAAAGTGGGAGCTATGGTCTTCCCCAGTAAGCCAAAGGAAAATTCGCCGCGCAGGATTTGTGCATCTCTTTAACGCAAACGGTTCAGATTGAATACGGTATGCAAAGCAAGACTTCGGCGCTAAGCCAAGAGAAAATCTGGCACCCAGGATTTGTACATCCCTTCAACGCAAACGGTTTTTTTGGATGACCCGTGTGCAACCACGTACAGACAATTTGGTAAGATTTGCATCTGTCATATTGGGTATATTGCCATTTGTCAAACTGGAAAGATGACATTTGTTGATGTAGTAACATTTCCCTTTGTCAACCTTGTAACACTGCCATTTGACGAAATATGCAGCTAAAAATCACTAGCACTATCTAATTTTTGCAACTAAAATTCAGTAATTAAGCATAGATTCCATTCATAGATTAAGCAATCATTCTTTATACAAATAGTTCAACTCGATGGTTGAACCGACCAACTTGTCCCCAATTGTTGTCAACCACGTACTGAAATAGCTAGTTCAACTATATATACTAGCTAATTTTAAGTACGTTGTACAGTTCCACCACATCTATAGTCAGATGAACTGAACAAAATAGCCCCTAAATACTACTCCCTTCGTTCCAAAATATAGTGCTTCCTCTATTCCCGTGTTTCAACTTTGACCATAAATTTAACCAACAAGACCGACTGCGGGGGGAGCAAAAGTTATACCAGTGAATTCGTATTCAAAAGAAGTTTTCAATTATATAATTTTTTCTCCCGCCGCAGTCGGTCTCGTTGGTTAAATTTATGATCAAAGTTGGACCTCGGGAAGCGCGGGCGCACTATATTTTGGAATGAAGGGAGTACTACTACTACGGAGGGGCTTTGTACTACTTCGGCAGCCTCTCCTCTGCCGAGCGTGCTCAATAAGAGGCAGAGGAGGAGGAGCCTACCGACGAGCTGGACAACTGCAATACGGTGCCTTCCGCTGCTGCACCTTCAGCGACGCTCACCTCGAACGCCCTCTGCCGCTCCAGACGACCCCTCTCGAAGCGACGGGACTCCTCATAGATCTCCTAATTCCTCACCTCTGCGTCGGCATGTGCTACGGCCACGGCGGCGGTAAGGCTCTTTGCTTGCTCGATGAGGCGCTCCTCCTCCTCCCGCAGGAACTCGATGTAGCGCGCAAGGTCGCTGACGCACGTGCGGGCCTCCACCTCAGCCTTCCGCCTTCGGCCGGCGATGGCGGAGCGGGTTATGACCCGGGCGGTCGACGGTGGGCTGGCGGCCACGGCGGCCGACGATGGGGTGGCGGCCACGACCACCACCTCTCGCCTTCGGGCCGCAGTGGCGAAGCGGGTGATGGCCACGGTGGCCGACAGTGGGGTGGTGGCCACGACGGCCACCTCCAGCCTTCGGGTCATGGCGGCGGAGCGGGCGATGGCCCTGGCTTTCAACGATGGTGTGGTGGCCACGGCGGCAGATGGTGGGGTGGCGGCAACAGCGGCCGACGGGCAGCGGCGGCGGAGCGTGTGGTGGGTGTTCCGCGCACACCCAACAGGGACGCCACGCGCACTACACTACGCCCGGGACTGAGCCGCCGCCGCGGTGTAGCCTCCTAGCTGGAGCTGTCCTCTGATGATGGCAGAGTGGCTGAGCGACGATGATGGACCGATGCTATTGGCGATTATGGGAGAAGCAGACGAGATAAGATACAGGAAGGGAGGGGAAAATGCGACGCATGACTCGCCGGCCGTGAGGGTTTATATAGCAGGCTGGTAAGCATTGGGATTTTGGGGATTTCACCGAGTCAGGCGGGAAGCTTGCGCGGGAACCTACGTGGTTGCGCGGGAACGGGCTCACCACCGTTTGGCCAAAAAAATGCCCCCGCGCGCTGCTCAAGCTTGCGCTTGAAGCCGTCTGCGGCAGCCGGGTGACAAGACGTGCGAGAGGAGGACGAAAGGACACGTACACATACGGTTAATAAAAAAACCATTTGCGATTTAATTACCTACTACCCCCGTCCTGGTTTATAAGTCATCTATGTATTTTTGTGCCAAATTTTGAATAGAGATTTAAGTAATAAAATACGAATGCATGTCGCCAAAGATTATATCGTTGGATTCGTATTTGAACATAGTTTCCAATTATATAATTTTTATAACATGCATTAACATTTTGTTGGTTAAATTTAAGGTCAAAATATGGCATAGAATATAAAGGGGACTAATAGACCAAGACGGAGGTAGTAGCACACGGCCGCTCTCTACGCAGCGATGCAACTGCCGGCCGGCTTGTAGATGATCATTCCCTGCGTGTTCAACTGCTCTATGCGTGTGGTTGCTCGCGGTTGAGGCGGCCGCGGCACGCTCTGCTCGCGTCTCGCCGCGCGCGCTCTGCTCTCGCGTCCCTCCGGGCGCTCTGCCCTCGTCCCTCCATGCACGCTGCTAGTGTTTGGGGTCTGTGCACGATCACGTACGTTCGTGCTGCCATTATGCATGCGGTTGCGCCGGGCACAACGCCACGATGCAATTACCCGCTGCAAAAACTGCCATAGGGACGCGCCGAGAATCCAGGCCGCCCGGCCCCCATTTATTCCTGCGGCCATTTACCTTCATCTCTCGCGCCACACGACACAATAAGCACACCCATGACAACACATACAGGGAGGACATCCAGCGGTTCCAATGGCGCTACCCGTGGCTCCAATGGCGCTCCCAGCGGCCGACGACGAAAACGGGGGGCGGTTCACCACGCATCACGTAGTGGACACCCACGTGAGGGGGAAGGCCCTCTCGGTGGTGTACACAAATGAGCCGGTCTCGGTGGAGAGCTCCATCCAAACTATGGAGAAGTTGCTTGCTGAGGACAAGTACCAAGTGGTCGGCTTCGACCTCGAGTTCACCAGCGGTCGTGCCGGGCACGATCAGAAGGTTGTCGTCACCCAGTTGTGCGTGCGACATGACGTCCTCGTCTACCACTACCACCTGGCCACAAGGCCTTCCGAGCATTTCTCCAGGTTTATCAACAGCTCCGACTACAGTTTTGCTATGGTGGACACCACCAACGATCTAAAAGCGCTCAAGGTTTCGGGCTTGAAATGCCAGAATCTTGTCAACATCCAGGACCACTACAAGATCTGGGGCAGTGACAACAACAAACAGAACTCCCTGGTTGACCTCGCCTCGGCCATCATCGACCCCTACTACATGAAGATGAAGGATGAGAGCAAGAAGGAAAAGAACGCCTGGCACAGTGTCTGGCATCAGAGACTGGATGAACAACACGTCAAGTACGCGGCCAAGGACGCGTACACAAGCTACCAGATGTATAGGCGGATCGTTGACATGAGGAAGTGTCTTCTTCCTGCCCCAGACGAGGGATCGAGCCACAGAGTAGTGGCGGGAGCGTCACAAGGAGTAGATAACTAGACGATCCTTTCTCCTAGTTTAGAATGCATGCAATTGTTTATTGAGGTGTGTGCGAATGATCTGTATAGTCACTTATGTAATTGGATGTTTATTTCAGTTATATATATATATATATGTTATTCTTCTGTAGACAGAGCAAATCACACGACTCATAGCAGCAATCGTCTGTGTTATTATTGGTCTTCGCACACATTTCTGATTACAGACCTGTTTGCCGCGTATCACACACATCTTGTTCAGTTGAATTGTTTCTGTTGTCTTGGCTCATTGCAAATAGTTCATTTGAGTGAACTGTATGCCCTCCATCGCACACACCTTGATCTAGTTGACCGTTTCTATTGTGTTGCCTAATCAAACATAGTTCATCCTAGTGAACTGTATGCCGTATATCGCACACACCCTCATCTGGTTGCCCGTTTCTGTTGTTCTGCCTCATCACAAACAGTTCTGCTGGATTAACCGTTTGCCACGCATCACACACGCAACTCTAATCTGAAGCGTGTTTGATGTCACCGCCATCACAAATGTTTTGTATCTTTTTTGACAGTTTTATTACATCACCGTTTGTGATTAATGCATCGCACACAGTTTCGTCGAAGAGTCTCTGATTGGACTGTCATGTTTGGACCAACCTGTAGTAGTGATGCTTAGTTTGGTTAACTGTCTGATCTTCTATTAGGAGTATGTTATATTGTGCAATGTGGTGCTCAGTTAATATTTGGTTCATTTGTTGTGTTGTTTAGTTAACTGCTTGGTTCAATTCTGCAATGCGATGTCCAATTGTCCTAGGTAGAATTTTGTATTGTTGTGCATGTGAGGAATAAATCAAATTTGGCTGCACTTAATACATGAGAAACATATACAATTGCTATATTTCCTAGTTCTTAATCATGCTTGGTTTGGATAAATGGGTTTTCCCTGTGGCTCGAATTAATCTGATGAATCTGCAATGTGCTTATTTTTCATCAACATATTTTACTGATAGCATGCGAACCCTCACTTAACCTGATCACTAACTACCTTATATGTGTTGTAGGAAAACAATGGAAAGCACTGAGGTTTACAATCAAGGTTTGCACATGCATGGTCCTTTGTCTAATAGCACATTATTGTGCAATTGCAGGAACCATTCTAATATTTAGGTTTTTAACAATTTGGTCTTGCACATGTAGGTCCTGCTGTCAGAGGTTTTGACCCACTGTTCGACCCTTTTTGCATATGGGGAAATGAGTTTTCCATCAATATCAGTCAAGTCAAGAAACTCAGAAAGATTGTTAGGATAAAGAAATTAGCGACAAAAAACAACAAGATCTTTGTCTGCACAATGAAGAAGACATCAGTTCACTACAGGATGGTACTAACTATTATACCTTGTCTTTTTTATTCCTTTGCTCCATTTCCAATCTAGAGAAGATATTTATGCACATCCTTGTTTTCAGGCCTTTCCAAAGCAGTTCACTAATGATTATCTCTCAAACCACCTGTATGGTCAGGAGGCAAGGAAGGTATTCATACAACACACATGGTTCAATATTGAAGTGTTCCTGAAGAGGATGAAGGATGGACGGTCAATCATCCACATGCACTGGCCTAAAGTTGCAAAGACCTTCAACATCAATGAAGGCTCAATATTCACTTTCTGCTTCAGCAGTTTTCCAGATGAGATTCATCTGTCTATGTACCATCTATGATGCTAATTTCGAAAGGTATACATGTTGCATGTGAAACTTGGTGCTGGTGCAGTTGTGTAATGGGGTAGCTGAGTGCTGAAGCTATATGATGTTGTACTCTAATGTATTTCAATTATGAAATCCTGCTTCCTTAATACGAAAATGAAATATATTGTGTGCTTAATATGAAATGTCAATTAGAGTAATAAATGGATTATTAATCATAGGACAATTAGCCTGCTAATCGCCGATTAGCCTGCTAATTGGGTTTTTCTATTGCAAACGGTTATTGAGAAAACACCATGGGCGATGACCTTAGGCAACGCACACAGTTTCTAAGAATAACCCGTGTTGGATCAATGAACAATCACACACGACTTCCTCTTGAAAACTGTTTGCGTTAGGCCACCTTGCGCAAACGTTTACCACATAAAAAGTGTGTGTGATGGACAGCCTATGCCACACAGTTTCTTCTACGCACCGTGTGTGATACATTCAATAACGCAAACGGTAAAATTATTAATATCGTCTGCAATGGCAATGCTATCACAAACGATTTAATGGGGAAAATTGTGTGTGATGTACATGCGAACAGAAACGTTTTCCTTGGAGTGACTGTGTGGGATGTATATACGAACGGAAACGTACTTCTTGGATTGACTGTGTGTGATGTACATACTAACGGAAACGTATTCCTTGGATTGACTATGTGAAATGTACATACGAATGAAAACGTTTAGCCGGGACTGACTGTGTGGGATGTACTTACGACTGGAAACAATTTGGCCTGTATAATTATATTTTTTTAATACAACTATACGTATAATCGTATTTGATCGCTCGCCCATCGCACACGACCTCATGTTGCCGAGCGTGTGTGGCCGGAGGGCCTATCCCCGACAGTTTCTGGGTCGTGTGGGAAGGAACCCCCTATCGCCCACACTCACTTGGCGACGGTTCCAAATGCCATCGCGGAAAGGGGTTAAAAACCATTTGTATAGCACCTCGCTGTACCAGTGTCCATAAAGTCAGAACTGGATCTAAAGGCAAAGCCAATTGCTACCATGACATCATTGTCTTCTACTCAAATACACCACTGACCTATATGTTGCTACCATTAAGACCATACATACACGGTCACTGAAGGCAATGACAACCGTGTAGGAAAGAAACAAATAAAGAACAAAATGATATGCCTAAACCAGAGGAAGGATATGAAAGACGAGGCACAACACACAATAATAAGAAGGTTGTAAAGGAAGTCGTTTGTTTTCACCGTGGAGGATATTCCATCCTTAGAGCAACTCTAGCAGAGTTGTCATGTGGCCCCAATCGTTATAATAACCACCAATATGATGATTTTCTTCTAAAATGACACTTTAGCAGAGTCGTGATTGCTTGAATCTGCGTTGGTATTTCCCCGAAGAGGAGAGGATGATGCAGCACAGCAAAGGTAAGTATTTCTCTCAGTTATGAAACCAAGGTTATCAATCCAATAGAACCAAGCAACACTATGTAAATAGCACCTGCACACAAACAACAACAACAATAACAACAACTTGCAACCCAACGCATAAGAGGGCTTGTCAATCCCTCCTCGGTATTGAGATAGATTAAATTGTATGAGATTTGATAAATAGATCTAACTAAAACACAAAATATAATAAAGAAAGAAAAATTGCAGCAAGGTATTTTGGTTTAATATGATAGGAAAATAGACCCAGGGGTCGTAGTTTTCACTAGAGGCTTCTCTTGAGAAAATAGCATACAGTGGGTAAACAAATTACTGTTGGGCAATTGATAGAAAAGTGAATAATCATGATGATATCCAAGGCAATGATCATGTATATAGGCATCACGTCCAAGATTAGTAGACCGAAACAATTCTGCATCTAATACTATTACTCCACACATCGACCGCTATCCAGCATGCATCTAGTGTATTAAGTTCATGAAAAAATGGAGTAATGCAATAAGAACGATGACATGATGTAGACAAGATCTATTCATGTAGGAATAGACCCCATCTTTTTATACTTAATAGAAACGATACATGCATGTCATGTCTCTTTGTGTCACTGAGATTGAGCACCGCAAGATTGAACCCATCACAAAGCACCTCTTCCCATGGCAAGAAAAATCAATCTAGTTGGCCAAACCAAACCAAAATTTCAGAGAAGAAATATGAGGCTATAACAATCATGCACAAAAGAGTTCAACAAAGACTCAAATAATATTCATGGATAGAACTAATCATAAACCCACAATTCATCGGATCCCAACAAACACACCACAAAAAGTCATTACATCAAATAGATCTCCAAGAACATCGAGGAGAACATTGTATTGAAGATCAAAAAGAGAGAAGCAGCCATCTAGCTACTAGCTACGGACCCGTAGGTCTGTGGTAAACTACTCACGCATCATCAGAGGGGCAACAAGGATGATGAACAACCCCTCCGTGATCGTTGTCCCCTCCAGTAGAGTGCCGGAAAAGGCCTCTAGATTGGATCTCGTGGTTCTGGAACTTGCGGTGGCGGAAACTGTATTCTCTCGACTCCCCTAGGGTTTTTGGGATTTTAGAGTATTTATAGAGGCGAAGGTCGGTGGAGAAGCTTCCCATGGGCTCTACTACCCACCAGGGTGCGCCGGGGGCCTCTGGCGCGCCCTGGTGCCTAGTGGGCCCCACGGGCCTCCTCCCGTGCGCTTCTTTGGCTCCCTGGGTGTCTTCTGGGTAGAAAAAAAATCTCCAAAAAGTTTCGTGGCATTTGGACTCCGTTTGGTATTGATATTCTGCAAAGTAAAAAAAAAGCAAAAAACAGCAACTGGCACTATGTCAATAGGTTAGTGCCAAAAAATGATATAAAGTTGCTAGTAAATGAATATAAAACATCCAAGATTGATAATATAACATCATGGAACAATAAAAAATTATAGATACTTTGGAGACGTATCAGCATCCCCAAGCTTAATTCCTGCTTGTCCTCGAGTAGGTAAATGATAAAAACATAATTTTTGATGGGGAATGTTGCCTAACATGTTTATCACATATTGTTTTCTTTTGTAGCATGGACATTTGGACTTTTAGATTATTCAAAGCAATAGTCTATAATTCACATGAAGACATCAATACTCAAGCATATCAACAAGCAACCATGTATTTCAAAATATCAACACTAAAGAAAGCTATCCCTAGCCCATCATGCTCAATCATTGATCCATTCATGAAACACACTCAAATATTAGCTATGTCCAATGCCCAAGTATGATAATAGTGTTCCCTAGTTGGTGCTTTATAAGAGAAGATGGAGACTCAAATAAAAATAAAAATTGCATAAAGTAAATAGATAGGCCCTTCACAGAGGGAAGCAGAGATTTGTAGAGGTGCTAGAGCTCAAAGCTTAAATTGAGAGATAAAATTGTTTTGAGAGGCATGATTTTCCTGTCAACGAAAACGACTGAGAATTCCCAATACTTTCCATGCTAGATACATCATAGGCGGTTCCCAAACATAAAATAAAGTTTATTCCTTTTCTAACCATTCTTTCACAATACATGGCTAGCCGTATCCACGGGTGCCTTCCATACCAACACTTTCCAAGGAATTTATTATTGACAACATATTTTTTTTAATTTCAGTACTGAGCATCCCTATTACCTGCCACACTCTTGTGCAATGACAAGTGAATAAACACTCATCTTGAGAATAACACATCTAGCATGGAAAATATTGGCCACCCCCTGCCGCTTCATGAGCGGTACAGGCACACAAAAAGGAATTTCATTTTGAAAATTAGAGTTGGCACATACAAATTTACTTGGAACGGCAAGGAAATACCGCATATAGGTATGTATGGTGGACTCATTTGGCACAACTTGGTTTAAGGAGTTTGGATGCACAAGCAGTATTCCCGCTTAGTACAAATGAAGGCTAGCAAATAGATTGAGCAGCGACCAACCAAGAAACGAAAACGATCATCAACGAGCATTAAACATAACTAACACCAAATAATGCACCACAAGTAGGATATAACTTCATTGCATAGCTATTGACTTTCATGCTTGCATAGGGAATCACAAACCTTAACACCAATATTCTTACTAAAGCATAATTACTCACCAACATGACTCCCATATTACTATCTCCATATCTCAAAACTATTACAAGGAAACAAGTTTATAATATCCAATGATCTTCATGAAAGTTTTAATTATATCCCCCTTGAATATCTATCACTTTGGGACTAAATTCATATATCACCATTGCTACTTTTCAAGCTCTCAAATAAATTTAAGTGAAGTACGAGAGCATAAATATTTCTTCAAAAAAAATCAACTCTCAAAATAATCTAAGTGAAGCATGAGAGGATATTTCTTCAAAAAAAAATTAGTAACTCTCAAAATAATCTAAGTGAAGCATGAGAGCATTTCTTCAAAAATTAAACTACCACCATGCTCAACAAGATATAAGTGAAGTACTAGAGCAATTCCATGGCTCAAAAATTTTAAGTGAAGCAGATAGAGCAATTCTAACAAATCATAGCATCATTATGGCTCTCTCAAATAGGTGTGTCCAGCAAGGAAGATTGTGGCAAACTAAAAATCAAAACAAGCAAAGACTCATATAATACAAGACGCTCCAAGCAAAACTCATGATATGTGACGAATAAAAATATAGCTCCAAGTAAAATTACCGATGGTCGTTAGAAGAAAGAGGCGATGCCTTCCGGGGCATCCCCAAGCTTAGTTGTTTGGTACTCCTTGAATATTACCTTGGGGTGCCATGGGCATCCCCAATCCTAGGTTCTTTTCACTCCTTATTCCTTCATCCATCGTGATCTCACCCAAAACTTGAAAACTTCAATCACGCAAAACTTAAACAAAACCTTCGTGAGATCCATTAGTATAAGAAAACAATTCACTACTTTAAATACTGTTGCAACCCATTCATATTTTGTTATTGCATTATACCTACTGTATTCTAACTTTACCATGGCTTATACCCCCGATACAATCCATAGATTCATCAAAATAAGCACACAATGCAACGAAAACAGAATCTGTCAAAAACAGAATAGTCTATAGAAAACTGAATTAAGCTCATACTTCTGTAACTCCAAAAACTCTGAAACATTAGGACAACATAGGAAATTCACATATGAATCATGTGTAAAAAATTCAGAATGTTTCATTGCTACAGTGATTTTTAACAATTCTGCTACTGGACGCAAAAGTTTATGTTTTCCAACAAGATCAAATCAACCATTACCCAACATGATCCTAAAGGATTTACTTGGCATAAACACTAATTAAAACATAAAAAACACAATCATAACAGAAGCTTAATTGCAAATTTATTGAAAAACAGAAAATAAAACATATTGGGTTGTCTCCCAACAAGCGCTTTTCTTTAAAGCCTTTTATCTAGGCATTGATAATTTTAATGATGCTCGCATGAAAGACAAGAATTGATGCACAAAGAGAGCATCATATAGCACGTGAAAAGCACATTTAAGCCTAACATACTTCCTATGCATAGGCATTTTATAAGCAAACAAATTATCAAAACAAGCAAAAATTAGCATATGCAAGGAAGAAGAATAAAACATTGACAATCTCAACATGAAGAGAGGTAATTTAGTAACATGAAAATTTCTACAACCATATTTCCCTCTCTCATAATAATTACATGTGGGATCATATTCAAATTTAACAATATAGCTAACACATAACATATTCTCTACATGATCCACATGCATGCAAGTTGACACTCTTCCAAAATAGTGGGATTATCATCAAATAAAGTAATGACCTCTCCAAGCCCACTTTTATCAAAAAATTCATAGGACTGATCATTCTCCAAAGTAGTGGGATCATTATTACCTCAAGTTGGAACTCTTCCAAGCCCACTTTAAATATTATTGCAAACACTATAATCAATATCATATTCATCATGAGGCTTAAATAAATTTTCAAGATCATAAGAAGAATCACCCCAATCATGATCATTGCAATAAGTAGTGGACATAGCAAAATTAGCATCCCCAACCTTGGGGTTTTGCATATTATTAGAACAATTGACATTAATAGAATTTATAATAAAATCATTGCAATCATGCTTTTCATTCAAGGAGCTATCGTGAATCACTTTATAAATTTCTTCTTTTAACACTTCATTACAATTTTCAGATTCACGAATCTCAAGCAAAACTTCATAAAGATAATCTAGTGAAATCAATTCACTAGCAATTGGTTCATCATAATTGGATCTTTTAAAAAGATTAGCAAGTGGATGAGGATCCATATCAATAGATTTTTAGCAAGCGAAGATGCAAGCAAATAGAAGACACATGGCAACACAAGCAAAGATAGCAAACAAGCAAAAAGGCAAACGAAAAATATTTTTGGATTTTTGCAAAAACGTTTTAGAAGTGGGGGAGATGAAAACAAGAGGCAAATGGAAAAGAAAGTAATTGCAAGGAGATGAGATTTGTGATTGGGTACTTGATAGATGTTGATGATGTCTCCCCGGCAACGGCACCAGAAATTCTTCCTGATTGCTTGAATCTGCATTGGTATTTCCGCGAAGAGGAGAGGATGATGCAGCACAGCAAATGTAAGTATTTCCCTCAGTTATGAAACCAAGGTTATCAATCCAGTAGGAGAACCAGGCAACACTATGTAAACAACACCTGCACACAAACAACAACAACTTGCAACCCAACGCGTAAGAGGGTTGTCAAGCCCTCCTCGGTATTGAGATGGAATAAATTGTATGAGATTTGATAAATAGATCTAACTAAAACACAAAATAAAGTAAATAAAGAAAAATTGCAGCAAGGTATTTTTGGTTCAGTATGATAGGAAAATAGACCCCGGGGCCGTAGTTTTCACTAGAGGCTTCTCTCGAGAAAATAGCATACGGTGGGTAAAAAATTACTGTTGGGCAATTGATAAAAAAGCGAATAATCATGACGATATCCAAGGCAATGATCATGTATATAGGCATCATGTCCAAGATTAGTAGACCAAAACGATTCTGCATCTACTACTATTACTCCACACATCGACCGCTATCCAGCATGCATCTAGTGTATTAAGTTCATGGAAAACAGAGTAATGCAATAAGAACGATGACATGATGTAGATAAGATTTATTCATGTAGGAATAAACCCCATCTTCTTATCCCTAATAGCAACGATACATGCGTGTCATGTCTCTTTCTGTCACTGAGATTGAGCACCGCAAGATCGAACCCATCACAAAGCACCTCTTCCCATGGCAAGAAAAATCAATCTAGTTGGCCAAACCAAACCAAAATTTCGGAGAAGAAATACGAGGCTATAACAATCATGCATAAAAGAGTTCAGCAAAGACTCCAATAATATTCATGGATAGAACTGATCATAAACCCAGAATTCATCGGATCCCAACAAACACACCGCAAAAAGTCATTACATCAAATAGATCTCCAAGAACATCGAGGAGAACATTGTATTGAAGATCAAAAAGAGATAAGGAGCCATCTAGCTACTAGCTACGGACCCGTAGGTCTGTGGTAAACTACTCCCGCATCATCGGAGGGGCAACAAGTATGATGAAGAACCCCTCCGTGATCATTGCCCCCTCTAGCAGAGTGCCGGAAAAGGCCTCTAGATTGGATCTCATGGTTCTGGAACTTGCGGCGGCGGAAACTGTATTCTCTCGACTTCCCTAGGGTTTTTGGGATTTTAGAGTATTTATAGAGACGAAGATTGGTGGAGAAGCTTCCCGTGGGCTCCACTACCCACCAGGGCGCGCCCTGGTGCCTAGTGGGCCCCACGGGCCTCCTCCTATGAGCTTCTTTGGCTCCCTGGGTGTCTTCTGGGCAGAAAAAAATCTCCAAAATGTTTCGTGGCATTTGGACTCCATTTGGTATTGATATTCTGCAAAGTAAAAAACAAGCAAAAAACAACAAATGGCGCTGGGCACTATGTCAATAGGTTAGTCCCAAAAAAAGATATAAAGTTGCTAGTAAATGAATATAAAACATCCAAGATTGATAATATAACAGCATGGAACAATAAAAAATTATAGATACATTGGAGACGTTCAAGTCGTCATATAGTTCTCGATCGTCATCAATTTTGGAGCTCACTCCATAAAAGAGCTCACAATCTCAATATTTGTAGGTTGTGGAGGTCAAGTATGAAGCTCACTTCAAACCCAACGGCTAGCGCGAGAGAGAAGTTTCAGATTCTTCCTCCTCACGCGCGCGTGGAATTTGAAGTAGTCTAGCCTTCCATGCACCACCAGCGATGGCTGATGTCGCTTGAACTACGTCAGTATTTCCCCAAAGAGGAAGGGATGATGCAGTACAACTACGGTAGGTATTCCCCTCAGTTATGAAACCAAGGTATCAATCCAGTAGGAGAACCAAGCAACACTATTTAAACGGTACCTGCACACAAAGAACAAATACTTGCAACCCGACGCGTAAGAGGGGTTGTCAATCCCTCCACGGTAAAAAGATAGATAAATTTGTGGTAGATTGGATAAATAGCTCTCGATAAAACATGGAATAAAATAAGTAATAAAAAAGTGCAGCAAGGTATTTTGGGGTTTTTGGAATAATAGATCTGAAAATAAAAGCGAATAAAAATAGATCTCAAAGCAAATATGATAAAGAATAGACCCGAGGGCCGTAGATTTCACTAGTGGCTTCTCTTGAGAAAATAGCACACGGTGGGTAAACAAATTACTGTTGGGCAATTGATAGAGGATCAAATAATTATGATGATATCCAAGGCAATGATCAATATATAGGCATCACGTCCAAGATTATTAGACCGACTCCTGCCTGCATCTACTACTATTACTCCACACATCGACCGCTATCCAGCATGCATCTACTGTATTAAGTTCATGGAGAAACGGAGTAATGCAATAAGAACGATGACATGATATAGACGAGATCTATTCATGTAGGAATAGCCCCCATCTTGTTATCCTTAATAGCAACGATACATGCGCGTCTTGCTGCCCCTTCTGTCACTGGGAAAGAACACCGCAAGATCGAACCCATCACAAAGCACCTCTTCCCATGGCAAGAAAAATTGATCTAGTTGGCCTAACTAAATCAAAGATTCGAAGAAGAAATATGAGGCATAAATAATCATGCATATAAGAGATCAAAGAAAACTCAAATAATATTCATGGATATAGATCTGATCATAAACTCAAAGTTCATCGGATCCCAACAAACACACCGCAAGAAAGAGTTACATCAAATAGATCTCCAAGAGACCATTGTATTGAGAATCAAAAGAGAGAGAGAGGAAGCCATCTAGCTATTACCTACGGACCCTTAGGTCTAGGGTGAACTACTCACGCATCATCGAAGAGGCACCAATGAGGATGATGAACCCCTCTGTGATGGTGTCTAGATTGGATCTCGTGATTCTGGAACTTGCGGTGGCTAGAATTGTGTTTCGTCGACTCCCCTAGGGTTTCTGGAATATTTGGGAATTTATAGGGCGAAGAGGCGGTGTAGGAGGTCTCTGAGGTGGGCACAACCCACCTGGGCACGCCTGGGCCTCCTAGCGCGCACAGGTGTCTTGTGCTCACCTCGGGCCTCCCCTCTGGTACTTCTTTGGCCCACTGGGTGTCTTCTGGTCCAGAAAAAATCTCCAAAAAGTTTTGCTGTGTTTGGACTCCGTTTGGTACTGATATTCTGTGAAGTAAAAAATAAGCAAAAAACAGCAACTGGCACTGGGCACTATGTCAATAGGTTAGTCCCAAAAAATGATATAAAGTTGCTATAAAATGATTGAAAACATCCAAGAATGATAATATAACAGCATGGAACAAGCAAAAATTATAGATACGTTGGAGACGTATCAATGGCCACCCTGTCATTAATGCCACATAGCTTCCCTTGAATTCCTTATGGTGGCCCGTCGGATGGGTGCCACCATACAACATCATCTCTTGGCTTGCGTGTGAGCATGCCGGGAGGTGTCGTGTGAGCAGCTGGGAGGCGTGTGAACGCAACCGAGTTTCTCACCATGAAGTGCGCCCCTTGATGGTTGATCCGCCGCTTGCGGCCTCCTCAATTGCCCTCTTAATGGTATAGGCCACCGCGGACTCCTCTCTCTCCCATCGTCCTCTCCGGTGCCTCTCAAATCTCTCTAGCCTACATACAATCCACCTCTTCCTCTCAAAAACATGTTCTGAAAACGGCTGCCAGATGCCCTGGGCCCCTTCTGGGAGCAGCTAAAAGTGGGCCTTGTCGAGATTGTGAGGGATGAGGTGAAAAGGGAGTGGAAATTTGGGATTATGCGCCCACCGATGCCACCGTGGAGGCATGGCAGGCATGGGACGAGCGTGCCAAGGCTATCTTCCGGGGCATTACGACATGCAATGTCCTTGTCGCGGAAGCATGGCCGGCCTGGAACGAGAGTGCGATGGCCATCTTTTGGGGCGTCGAGAGCCGATGCCTGCAATGTCGCCGCAGAAGCATGGCCGCCTTGGGACATGAACACTGAGGTGGTTTTTATAGTCATAGTGGCATGTGTTGCCGCATCCCCACGTGACCCCGAACCCGCCCCCGTCGATCGTGGTGGCCATGCTGGTGGTGGCCATGGCCGCAACTAGGACCATCGGTGAATTCAGCCGCCACAGATGCAACTATTAGGTAGTTACTTTATATTTTAATTAAGTATTAGATGTTCTATCAATGTAAGTCACAATGCGACTAATTTTCCACCAAGTTATTAGAAATGAAGTTGAATTGAATCAAATGTATTATGAAATTTTTATTATTGGGCAAGAACCGTTGTAATCAATGACAAGATGGACCTACAAGTAAGAAACATATGGAGACTATATTTTGGCAAATCTGAGTTTGCGCTTAGGTTGTGCAACCTCCATGTGCATTATGGTGCCTATCCATATGACGACGGAGCAACTATAGCAGAATCGTGATATTTTTGCAATCGCCATCCGCTATATGT
Source organism: Thinopyrum elongatum (assembly GCA_011799875.1). Lineage (NCBI taxonomy): Eukaryota > Viridiplantae > Streptophyta > Magnoliopsida > Poales > Poaceae > Thinopyrum > Thinopyrum elongatum. The sequence continues at coordinate 498,507,571 of CM022298.1, read as the reverse complement.
AACACAGTCTATATGGATATGGAGGTCAGGCAGGCAATGCGTAACCTAAGAGTCACCATATTTGTTGCCTCCATAACCGTGGTACCCATTCGTCAATGGGACATCTCGTTTTTCCCACCCTTACCATCCCACGTGAAAGGACCGATACGATCGACTAGAGGGGAATGAATAGGAGACTACAAATTTTAATCTTTCTTGTCAATTTTAAGGTATAGTGGATAAATAGGGTTCACTAGATATGCAACTAGGTGAACACAACCTATATGACAAGCAAGCTTAAAGCTAAATATGCTAGGCAACAATCTAATTAGCAAGCCAACAGGCATACAAAGCAAAGTAAAGTGCGGGAAAGGATTAACCACAAGTGAGACGAGGACGTGGATTTTATCCTGAAGTTCACTCTTCCTTGGGGAAGAGCTACTCTCCGTTTAGAGCAGTGTCGGAGCGAAAGCTTTCGGAATGCCACCGAAGGCTCACCGTAATCTCTTTCGAGTCGCCCCAACGGATGCGCCTCAGATCACTCAGGGTTGGTCTTGAAGGCGACCACCACACCTTTACAAACTTCTCTGGAGCACACCACAAGCAAGGAAGCTTCCGAAGGAACCTCTAGCCTCCTAGGAGCCCAAGCTCCAAGAGTAACAAGTCAATGGTGGATGAATATTGCAGGGAACGCGATTTGGTTTGGTCAAAGTGTAGATCGGGTCTTGCTCCCCCAATCCCCAAAGTTTTAACAAGTTTGGGTGGAGGGATTGAGAGTAATGAGCAAAATGGGGTGTAGCAATGGTGGAGCTCAACAAGACATTAGGGTTAGGGATGAAGGAGGAAGAAGGCCTCCTTTTATAGTGTTCTTGGCTGGGTGGGGGTTTCTTCCCGTTGGACCCCGTGCGCATGGGCTAAGTCAGCCCCGTGCGCACGGGGTATTCAGAACCCAAACCACCACCCAGTGCGCATGGGGGTCAAAACCAGAAAGTTACTGACCACCCCGTGCGCACGGGGTCAAAACCAGAAAGTTACTGACCACCCCGTGCGCACGGGGTATCCAGATTTTTTGTGTGACAACTTACTGGATACCATGGCAAGCACACTAATGGAAATCTTGTGGTAGGAGTGGGGAGGCTGGTGTATATGGTTTTAGGATGGCATTCCCACACAACATAAATCCACAAAGACCCTCTTAATAGTGCGGTTTTTCCTATGACTCAAATCAAACCACAACAAAAAATCTTCGAGTCGTAGTTAAACTACGCCTTTGATCTTTTTTAATTGGGGGGTCGCGCACCTCCATCAAGGACATCCTGGAACCAATATCATGAGATGAACTTTAGCAACCGATATTAGTTTCTCTAACCACATTGTCATCACACCAAAATATAATTTAAGTGACACTTGCACTTTCACCACGTGAAGTGGGGGCACCTAAAGTTTTCTTTGCGCCACATGCAGTTTACATGCAACTATCATATGGAGTGTGCTCCAAAAGGCAACCCTAAGTTGCCATACATGGAGGCTCGAAGACCATATATGGAGGTCACTCGATAATCATAGTGATCTTGTTATTTATGGTGACTCTACTAGAGTGCCTTTGTTGCCCAAAATCACCATAATAGCGATTATAATGGCGATCGGGTCAATACGGCAACTCTACTATGTAAGAGCAACTTAACAGAGTTGCTCTTCTTTTTAGGGAAGGGCATCATAGCTGGCTATATAGTTAAAATAATAGTAACATCTCCACGAGCTTGCTCTGGGCTTGCAGCTCAGAGGATTAGAGCACATGGCTACGGACCACGGCGTCGGGGGTTCGAATCCCTCCTCGCCCACAGCCTTCCAAAGGGGGAAGGGCCTTTACTTTCCCCCTGAGGGTAGGAAGGATAGCGGACATAAAGCTATTGAACTTAGGTATGCTCTTTCGACTAGACAATCAGGAGGCTCATTCATCCAAACTAAAGAAACCTTTGTACAATAAGTGTAGTTTGCTAGCACATGCGCCACTTTGAAAGGATCGATATGATTGACTAGAAGGGGGGTGAATAGACAACTACCAATTTTTAGATCTTTTAATCAAATTAGGGTTAACAACAAAATAGGTTGTCTAGATATGCAACTAGGTGGACAACCTATATGACAAGCACAACAACAAGCTCACAAGCAAGCACAAGATATAAACACAATATAAGCTTGCGCAAAGTAAAGGTAAGAAGTAACCACACGTGGAGTTAATGGAGACAAGGATGTGTTACTGAAGTTCCCTTCCTTTAGGGGGAGGTGTGTCTCTGTTTGAGCGGTGTGGGGGCACAATGCTCCCCAAGAAGCCACTAGGGCCACCATATTCTTCTCACGCCCTCGCACAATGCAAGATGCCGTGATTCCACTAGTGGTGCCCTTGAAGGCGGCGACCGAACCTTTACAAACAAGGTTGGGGCTCTCTCCACAACTTAATTAGAGGCTCCCAACACCACCATGAAGCTTCATCACAATGGATTATGGCTCCGAGGTGACCTCTTTCATCTAGGGTGCCCAAACACCCAAGAGTAACAAGATCCGCAAGGGATTAGTGGGGGGAACCAAATATCTCTTGGTGGGAGTGTAGATCGAGGCCTTCTCCTCCAAACGCTAGAGCAACAACAAGTTTTGTTGGCTAGGGAGAGAGATCGGGCAAAAATGGAGCTTAGGGAAACAATGGAGCTTGGGAGGATAAGAGGTAGATCTTCTTGGGGAAGAAGACCCCCTTTATATAGGTGGGACAAATCCAACTGTTATCTGCCCACAAGTCGCACACAAAGTGGTACTACCGCTCAAGGGAGCGGTACTATTGCTTGGTGCAGTAGTTCTAGGTGTAGCGTAGAGAGTACAGAAGTATAGGAGCGGTAGTGCCGCCGGAGCGGTACTACAATCCTCACCAGTGGTACTACCGCCAGGTGTCTCAGGACACAGAGAACCAGAGGTAGTAGAGGGTGGGTAGGATGGAAGAATCGCATCAAGTGGTATTACCGCGCCCTACTACCGTGGAGTGGGAATGGGGTTATAGAAGCACTAAATAAGCGGTAGTGCGTGAGGTAGTAGAAAACGGAAGTACCGCTCAAGCGGTACTACCACCCTACTACAGCTCTACTGCCGCTAATTCCTCTGGGCTACAGAGAAGACAACGGTGGTGGGGTAGTACTAGTGTCGTAGTACTACTGGAGCGGTACTTCCGCTGAAGCAAATAAGACCACAATAGCATATGAGCGGTAGTGCTCCTTCAAAAACTCCCAGGCAGAGAAACAGTAGGAACTCCAATGTTGCGGGAAAGGTATGTGGGTGCATATGGTTGTGTGTACGTGTTGATTCCACCCTAACCTTTCCAAAGCGGACCCCCTCTTAATAGTACATTTTTCCTACGACTCAAATCCACTGAAAAAGAAACGCCGGAAACAACCATCTTCACTCTTTTATCACCAAGGGGAATAAACTGCCTTGTGTCATATGTAATAATATCTACAATGCTCGATGCACACAGTTAGTACGCAAATCGCATTGTCATCGATCACTAAAACCACTAAGGGAGAAATATGCCCTAACACACTTGATTAGCCGAATGATAACAATAATGCTTAAACATGACCTTCACTGTTGATGTAGCTATGTCCACACACTCTGTGAAAATTGTTGTTGCAGCATCCCACCATCTTGTCTACCCGGTGCAAAAATAGATCACTTGAAGAGAATCAAACTCTGCCTCAAGCCGATTAAATCCAAGAGAATTAGTGAGATCTAGGCCATCTCTCATGACCATTGCTTCCTTAGTAATCACGTCTGAAGCATATGATATAAATTTGCATCGTGCAACCAATAAATTACCTTTGTCATCTCTTAAGGCAGCCGATGTTGTGCCCCACCCCTTCATTTTCAAAGAATGCATCATCCATGTTTACTTTCATGAATTTTGGTTCATGTTTGCTCTATTTGTGTTCAGGCACATTAGTACTCCAGGAGAAGGCCTTCAGGAAGTTACTTGCTATGGATAGAACTTAATCGACCACCTCACTACATGGGGAACATATCCATTTTGAGTGGCTTGATGACGGATCCACCATAAATACCAGTGCCCACATCAAGCGCTTATTTAATGTTCAGACTTGGATTTAGCATGAAAGAAATATCAAGTAAATTCAATAGGTGTTCCATGACGACTGATCCGATCTATCAACCTGAACCGTCATGTCAGTAGGATCATTCATAAGATGATACCATAGGTCCTAAGCATGTGTGCACTCAAAGAGTAGGTGGCAGATATCCTCATCACCTTAATGGCCAATAGGACAAGCCCTGTTTGAACTAATGTGTCGATTAGTTAGAATCGATTTTAGGGGATGATCACATGCAAAGTTCGCTAGCAAAAGTTTGTACTTCACGTGGAACCTTTAGATTCCATAATATGCTCCAAACCTCCAATAGAACCACTTGGCCGAGATATCACATTTCCATGCGCCCTGTAAGAGTGCATCCATTGTACATGTGGTGCAGTTCGAACCAAAGAAGATCTTGTTTATGTTCGCGTGCCAGGCAATGAAATCATCGAATGTCTGGCAATTCAACAGTATTTGCAAGATCCTTCGAACATCCATTAGATTGAAGATATTTGGAATCAGTGCATCATCCATGTGCCACTGGAGGGACCAACAAGATCATTGACTGAAGATAAGATTGTTTATCCACGGGGGTGTAATAACCTATCTATCAAGACTTGATGGAATCCAAGGATAATTTCATATATTAACTGCCATGCTCGAACCAATCCTCCATATATATCCTCTTTGAAATGTGCCGAGTCCTTTTAAGATGCTTTGCCATGTAAATGATGCCCCCTTCTTCGGTTTTGCCTGCAACAAACTCCCGTTAGGAAAATATTTCACTTTTAGCACTTCTGCACACAAAGAGTCTGAGTCTGTAATTAACCTCCACCATTGCGTAGCGAGAATTGCCAAATTAAAAGAATAGAGATCCATGAAAACCATGTCTCCTTCACTCTTTGGGAAACATAGCTTCCACCAAGCAAACCAATGCATCTTTTTTTTCATCATCACCACCCCACCAAAATTGAGCAACAATACCTGTAATATCTTTGCAGACACCCTTAGGCAAGCCGAAAGCAGACATGGCAAATACTAGTATAGCTTGGGCTACTTCCTACAAAAGTATCTCTTTGCCGCCTATAGATAATCGGCTTTCATCCAACCAATCAAACACATTTTAATGCTCTCAGGAAAGTGCTTGAAACAATCACTTCTATCAGGCCCCACCATAGCTGGAAGTCTTATATATTTATCTGATAATGCTTCAGTACCGACATAAAGAACTTGGCAGTCGCCACTCTAGAATTGACATTAGTATTTGGACTAAAAAATATACTCGACTTTGCCAAACTAATCATTTGTACTGAACTTTGCTAATAGGTGTCTAGTACATATTATAAGGAAGTTGCATTCAGCTCTCGGGAGAATTAGAGAATCACTAGCAAATAAAAGGCATGATACTGATGGTGCATTTCTACACACTCTAGTCCCATGCATGCCACCAACTTCTTCATACTACAACATACTAGGAAGACCTTCTGCCCAAAGAAGGAAAAGATAGGGGAGAGGGGATCCCCGTGCCTAATACCTCTCGGAGGGGGTGAAAATACCCATCTCTTGAGAATTAAATATCACGTTATACCTCGATGAGCTAACACATGCCATCATCATTTCGATCCATTGTTCATGGAACCAAAGTTTCTGCACCATGCTCCTCAAGAAAAGTCATTATACATAGTCATAAACCTTGTGCATATCCAACTTCACTACACATAATCCTTCTTGCCATGATCTTCTGTTTTTCATCTTATGGACACACACATAAGCATTAAGGATGTTATCAGTGATAAGTCTGACAGGTACAAAGGCACCCCCGGTAGGAGATATAATGTCTGACAGACTAATTTTCAATCTTGATGGTAACATCTTTGAGATAAATTTATAAAGCGCATTGCATAAGCTAATAGGCATATAGTGCGTTACCAGCTTAGGAGATTCAATCTTAGGTATAAGAACAATAGATGTATCATTCCATTTAGCCAGTATTTGCCTTGAGTTAATAGCAAACAACACATCTTGAGTAATCACATCTCCCAAAATATGCCAGAACTTCTTAAAGAAAATTGCATGAAGCCCATCCAGACCTGGTGCCTTCGAACCATCAATGATAAAAACTGCATAAAAGGAAAGAACATCATCCCGAGTGAATGGTGCCATCAACACATCATTCATTTGATCCGATACCTTGGCTTGGACTTTCTGAATAATATCCGGGTTCACTTGTTGCACCTCTGATGTAAAAAGGTTAATGAAATAATTCTGGATGTGTGGTCTTAATGCTGCCATAGCTTCCAAAACGTTATCATTGCCATCCTTTATTTTTTCCTTCTCCTAGCTGATGCAAAAGCTTGAAAAAATGCAGTGTTGCGGTCACCATTTTTCAACCAAGTTGCTCTTGATCTTTGCAAGTAGTGGATTTCTTCTAACTCCAAAAGATACTCAACAAGTCTTGCCAATTCTTTTTTCTTGTGTTCATTTTCATCATTCATGGATCCGCCATATATGGAGTTACTCTTGGGAGGGGTTTGGACCACGAGAAGGAATGTAAACGTAATTAGATAACATTGTTAATGTAAACGGAATGGAGAAAAAATGGAACCTGCTTGGTCATCTGAGATGTAACGCAGTCGATTACAGAGAGCTTAGTTTTCGTCTATTAACTGAAAGGATGCCAGTGCTCTCACGTCTCACCCCCTCCTCTGCGGCGGAGGTTCCAGGCTGCAGCAGCCGTGGTGCCGGTGCCGCTGGAGAGCTTGAGGTTGGTGCGGAGGTGTCGTTCCAACGACGGCGTGGTTGAGTTGGTCGAGCGACTCGTCATCGTTGTTGTGACTGCAGGCTAGCTCAACCGACTTGGAGAGACATGCGAAGTGGTCTACTACAGCTGGAAGTGATGTCCACATGTGAAGAAACAACGAGGTGTCATTTGTGCGACGTCGAGAGCTGCTGGGCTGGCATGGTGGCCGCCGCGATGGCGTTGAGCCAGTCTGCGAGTGCTCATCGCCATCATTTGCCAGCATGGCCATGGCCGTTCCCTCTCTCGGGCCATGATTCGTGCTTGGTCTCACCGGTGCGCCACCATGCCCCGGCAGCTCTGCCTCGTCGATTTCGTCAGGTTGAGAAAGGAGTTCAGGGCGGCGAAACTTTTGCCGGAGTTTGTTATCGACTCACGAAAAGGAAATCGCGGGAAGAGATAACTGATAACGCGTGCCGCCGTTTTCCATTACAGCCGATTTTGGGCGGAATCAATTTTCTTCTAGCGTGGGATTCGATCTGTTACCGTGTAAATGGATTACGACTCAACAAAAACAAACATAATCTAGAGTTATCTATTACCGGCGCAAACAGGTTACATTGCAAACTGACGAACCAAACACATCCCTAGTAGTTGTAAAACCACACAAATCTATATATCTATATACCAAAATAAAAGGACTCAAAAAGATTCAACTAATCTCGACATCAAACTATGTCAATCTAACGGCTTAGACTGCTCAAATGATGAACACTCAACATATTTACGTACAACTAATATCTAGTACCAAATATTAACATCGGCGTAAACAACGGAGCATCATAATTAGTATATCATTAATATTCATCCTAATATTAATATGCAATTAATATCCTACGTAATATCAACATGCAATTAATACCATGCCTATATCAATATGCATTTTATCCTGTACACGTTACTAGCAAGCACTGGTTTTACACCCCAAAAGTCGCCGGTTTTCCGCAAAGAAGGGCAGTTTTGAAAAGAAAACACTGCCTACGGTCGCACAGTGCGAGCAGCTCCAACATATAACCCCCAAATGGATCGAGAAGATCCCCAAAATAAAAGGAAAAACTTCTTTATTCCCCACATCCACTCGTAGCGGGAAGAGGAGAGACAGGAGCTCCCCCAACACTCGCTCAGAAGCAGCAGCTCCAGCTTCTCCAGGGAGCCAAAATATTCGCGCCAATTGGGAGGCATGGGCGCCAACGGGCACCCGCCGCCCGCCAGCGCCGCCGCCCAGAACGGGTCCCACTCTAGCGGCGGCGGCGGCGGAGGAGGAGGTGGGGGAGGGGGAGGAAACCCTAGCTCCGGCGGCACGGCGGCGGCGCTCCGGCACGACCCGGGCCTGTCGCGGGAGTGGACGCCGGAGGAGCAGGCCATCCTCGACGAGCTGCTCGTCAAGTGAGTTGTTGGGCTACGCGGGTTTTGGGATTTCGTCAATTTGGGCGAGGTGGAGGGTTTGAGTTCTTACTTCGGACGTCTGTGGCTATAATTCGTCGATGACTTTGAGAATTAAGTAGGTTCGTTATCATGTAGTGGAGATTACAAGTTGCCACTGCCTCCTTCTGGGTTCAGATTAATCAATCTTGCCCCCTCAGGTTGACATGTGAATATGCTTCTTCTTGAAATGTTAGTGGTATTTGGAGATGTGAATAATGTTCTCAGAATATATATTATCCACCCTTTCTTCTCTGTCCATATAGATATGCTTTATTATGCCACACGTTATATTATGCCATTATTCGGTAGCTATATAATGTGGTAAAGCACCTATGCGCAAGGCACCTAGTCGCCTTGTTGTCATCAAAATGACAGCAGAGTCAAGATTGCATCTGGGCTCGAAAGTAGCATTCTAGCAATATTTTGAGGGGCTCTATTGAATTAGCTAACTTTATGCACCATAGCTTTTGCACCTCACTGTTCCATTGATGTTCCTCGATATTTGCTCTCAGGTATGCAGCCGATGCGCCTGTTATTCGGTATGCAAAAATAGCCATGAAGTTGCCAGAGAAAACAGTTCGAGATGTGGCTTTGCGGTGTAGATGGATGAGTGTGAGTAATATAGACTTGGAGTGCACCTTTTGCATTTCTATTATCATGGTACCCAGTCTCTTACTGGGTTTCAGCAATGATTTGATGCTATGCATTCAACCTGTAGAAAAAAGAGAGTGGTAAAAGAAAGAAAGAGGACCACAGCTCATCAAAGAAAAGCAAGGACAAAAAGGTTTGCCAATTTCCCCTTTTCCTCAATTTTTATGACTGTTATAATGCAACTAGAAAAATCAATGCTGTAAGAAGTTGGGAAATGCCAGCATTTGGTTGCACATAGTTTGGCAAGTTTGAGTGGTTCCTCCAGATTGACTAACTTTTTGTAGGTTTGTTTCCCAAAGGAAGAAATCTGCTCTAAAACTCGAGCATATTATTCTACTAGTATTTTTTGGATATTCGATTATGTATTGGAATTTTTGTGCTAAAACTTTCATCAACGACTATGCACTGCAGATGCATATGTGAACTTCATGTGGTTACATTGAACTATCCATTTTATAAACGCAAGGATGTACGCTCCTTTCACGTATTAACAGAGTATGAGGCAGAACATTTTTCTGAACTTGAACGAAACTCTAGTGTCCAGTATTTAGCTTGTTAGACCATCTCCAATGTTGCGTTGGTTCGAAGTAGAAAGGGTAACAATTGGAATCATTGAGACTTTTCCGTCTAGTGCATAACATCAATGTTTGGGAGTTACCTTCAGAAGTAAAGAAAACAGTAACAAAATGGAATCCAGGCATGTTTTCTTCCCCCTCTGGTTCCTTCTCTCCTCATCCAAACTTAACGGGATACCATCCAAATCCGCCGCAAGCGATGGCAAATCGTTCTGCTAGCCCAAAAATGAAATCTCGATGCTAGCCACCAGTGGCCATACATACTATTCCCTCCTTCAATTAAGGTTCATAATGCTTTAATTCGTAAACCCTATCTTCCGCTGTCACCAACAATGGCAAGAAAATAGCAGCGGCCGCAATGTTGATGGGAAAGGCAAGAGAATAGCAGCGTAGAGGATAGCAGCAACGCTGATAGGTGACAGGGAGTATTAGTATTGTTTTTTAAAGAAACTTGACCAACCAAGACTAGCCATTGGTGCATTTTTTAAGAAGAAAGGTGAACACCAACCCAGCGGAGGCTGAGCCTTGAGCACGGGTCGGCGGGCTGTGAGCATTTCAGCCTGCTCTAGCTAGCCAACTGGTCGACGCAAGTTCTCACTAGTATTTTTCTTTATTTATTGTCTTGGAATCTAACCAACAGGTTGGTTCGACTTCAAGCTTTCCCGCTTCGAATCGCCTGCTCCATTGTATGAAACTATGAAACCAACTCATTACTCGCTTCAAATCGCTTTCCTGCAACACTGGAGATGGTCTTAGACCACAAACTCATGCTTGAAGATACATCATATTTTTATGGAACTTGTTTTATTTTGTATAAATGTAGCCTGGCCTTTGCTCTATTGATTTTCGACCCAATCATTCGATAATATGTTTTTTGACTTCCTTTAAGGGCAGTAGCTCATCAAAATAAGTTTTAAATATTGTTTTACACTCCCTCTGTCCATGTATATAAGCCCCCCTCGAATATGACCCTAATTTTGACTATGAATTCGAGCCTAACTTTTATAGCCTATAACTCATATTTTGTTAGTCAAAGTTAGGCTCAAAATTCGAGGGGGACTTATATATTTGGACGGACGCGCGGGGGGTACTAATCTTTCTGCTCCATTATTTCATGGCGGTGTGGCTGCCCACCCGAGTCTGTCAGGGGGACTGCATCAGAGCAGTAGCCATTCCTAGGTCCTGCTGAGGACTGGCATTGCTGGCACCATAGTTACACAAGTGGATGAATTAGATTCATACTTTCTTTTCTTAATATAATTTAGTTGGGTTCTCCCCTACAGTTTTCAGTTAATAAAGATCCATACTTTCATGTTAGGAACTTAGACATAAGGTATGCTGGTCAGTTAAGTGCATTTTTATGTTTGGATAGATGGATCGTATCTTTGGTATACATTAGATCTTGTTTTGTGGCCAGCTATATAAGTACAACACAGTTATCCTGTCACAAAGCAAGCAACAAGCAAAGCTTCTTAGTCTTTTCATTCTCCACTGCCCTTGTACTGGTGTCCCGTTCACCTCAACCAGGCCGCAGGGCCCTTACCCAAGCGCACACATGGCAGCTGTATGCATGATTATGTAGCTAATGCACCTCATTTAAATTTGAATAAACTTGTAACTGACAGCCGCTCACTGCTGCAGGAGAAGGCTGCAGATTCTTCATCGAAACCACCTGTTCATATAGCTGGAAGGCCGAGTGTTCCGCCATACTCCCTTCCAGCACTTCCCATTGATGATGACGAAATTTCATCCAAAGGTAACTCATATTGATGTTCGCTGAATTATTTCAGTTGACTCTCTAGTTTGGTCCTTGTTTTTATTTGCTGCAATGTAGGACTGTATGTGTTGCATGAAGTGAAAGAAATAACCTGCTTATATGTTGTAGGACTGGTTCTGCTGATATGTAATAAATGTTTTCATATCGTTGATTCCAACATCATATTAGCCATCAACTGACATGTTTATATTCTTAAGAAAATCATTATGATACACGCATCTTGGTTATACTCTACAATTAACACCACTTTGATTCAGTTTTGGAACCAACTCAGTTCAATAAAAATGCAGTTCCCTATGCCTTTGGTGTCTAATATCCTGTGTCGGAGGATTTGATCAGTTGTTATAATCTTGGTCACATATTTCTCATGTCTTAGATACAGATCCGTCCATTGAACAAAAATGTGATCCTTCATATGCCGGTGAGAATTGTGCGGTTATCGCTCTCAAATGATTCTTCTATGGCCTGGATGCCTGGAATTAGAATTATTTGGGTGAAGTACTGGAGTTGTGTTTCTAGATTCAGTTCCACTACAGCTTGCTTTGTTTATTTCTTCTTCTTGATAGTGGGTGTCAGGGCAATAACCTAGCAAACACAACCTTTTGTGCATGTGAACTAGGTGACATGTAGTCTATAGTCACTTGGGTCTTGGCATCTCTGTGCATTTCGAAATGTGAAGTCAAAAACTATTTTGAGAATAGTCATACATGTTTATTGCTCGCATTATCCTTCTGAATAATGTTGTTTTATTTTATGCTTTATTTTTATTTTCAAGAGTGATTTATCTCCAGTTTTTAAATATCATGACTATTGTCATTGATGGCCTAGACTCCAAGTTGCTCATTTCCTCACTTTTATTTCCTTTCTGTAGCAATTGGAGGTCCAACAGGAGAACTCCTTGAAACTAACGCCCAGGTTTTAAGTCAAATTTCAACAAACCTTGGCACCATGCAGGTATCATTTTAAAACTTCAAGACTATTTTGGTGATGATTTATGCACACTTGCAAATGAAGACTATTTTTATTACTTGAATTCTTTCATCTCCAGATACAGGATAACATCTCTCTGCTGTGCCAAACTCGAGATAACATACTCAGGGTGTTGAAAGAGTATGATTTCATTTCCTTGCCTTACACTGTATTTTATGTTCTTAAATTTTCGAAATGATGATGACATCAGTTTAAGGCTTTTGTTATTAAGTATTGATCCGGTAACATACTCAGAGTGTTAAAAGAGTATGCTTTCATTCCCTTGTTTTTTCCGTATATTCTTAAATTTTGAAAATGATGAATCCATGACATCAGTTCAAGCCTTTTTTTGTTATTTATTACTGTATTGATCAGTATCCTTTTTAGACACTTTTATCAGTAGGCACAGAGTAATTTCTATCACACATGGAAAAGATAAATTTTGTCTTTAGGACTGTCATTTCTCCCGACATTGGCACATCATATATGCGTGTTCACAGTAGATGAATGTCTTGTGTGGATTCATCTACTAGCCACTTTTTTTTTTTGGCGAAACATCTGCTAGTCACTGTTACTACTATTGCTACAAGAAACTTATAGGCCTATAAGGTCAGTTTCTAAAACCAATATCCGTCCGCTTAATCAAATCCACTTTTGGAGCTCTTTTTTTTCATTGTAAAAAAGTGACCTGATGCTCGTACCCGTCAAGATGCCAATGCTTCATCGTATCTAATCGACCTTTAATTTGCATAAAGTTTTTTGTCTCCAAATTGTTAAGGATTCTAAGATTCAAATCATTATTCCTTTTTCCTTTCAAGAATAAGCATGATGGCTGAGTTTTATTCATAGAGGAATTGAGCCGAGTTATAATTTGCATGCGACATGCTTGCAGGATGAATGATGCCCCAGAGATCATGAAGCAGATGCCACCACTACCCGTGAAGATAAACGAGGAGCTTGTCAATTCGATACTCCCCAGGCCAACTGTACCTATGCAGTAGTGATAGTGAATGGAATGTGTCTTCCATAGCCTGAAGAACCCCTTAGATAGGCAGCAAAAATAATACTCCTAAGAAAAATGCCAGCCTTGGTCCTAGTTCGTTCGTTTTAGACCCTTCCTCTTGTCATATATGTATCTGCAGATGTTGATCTTCCAACTGTTACTCAAATTAGGGGGTTGGAACATGTACAGGGCTACCAGGGGTTGCTTCTACTGCAGTTGTGAGTTTCCAACTCTTGACATTCTTTGTAGTGTAATAGCCTAATGTGAATGTGATGGAATATGTGAGTTGGCCTTAGTTTGAGTTGTTCTGTGCAGTCTTTCTATAATTTAAGTAATATACTTGCCTTCATTACATCGCGGTAGGAAGTTGAGCTCTCTTTTGGTTGATGTCTAATTTGCTACGGCTTGGGTTGGATACTTTTACCTGATGCTCAAGTTTGCCACACCCTGGCTAGATGAAATGGTTATGGTACCTGATGAAATATGTACCATACTGGTCCTCGCAAAGAAATCGCTAGAACTTTAGATGCTTTTTTGATCGGTTACTTGCCCAAAAGAATGTTAGAAACGGCACAATTTAGCCAAAAATGCTAATGAAGGCCGGGCTCCCTAGCCTGGTATTAAAATCATGACTACACATACACATGTATACTAGTACATATATGCAAAATTTTATAATAACATACTTTCATACGCAGTGTATAACAAAAAGACAAATATGTATTTCAGATGCGCCTTTTTTTGTTGAGGGGATGTTTTTTTTTTCATATAGCCTACAAATCACAATATTATTTTCAAACAAAAATTCACAGATCCGTACTAACACATACAAGTTTTCACGGATTTTTTTTACTTTTAAATATGATTTTTTTTAAAGTAATAAGCTCCATGTAGCTTGGAATAATCCCGCACTCCACAATTTTGTTGCTCTATGAGTCCGACTGGTTTGGTGTTAAAAAAAAGAGTCCAATTGGTTTAGAATTTTAGATGCCAATATTTGGCATGCCAATTGTTGGCAAGTAAAATAAAAGTATGCTATCAATTGGCTGGCTACCAATTAATTCTTGCCAATCTCTAAAGAAATGAATATTCTTTTCTTAATTTTTGATTTTACCAAATACTGACATTAAATCAACGAAAAAACTAACGCCCACACGTGTGGCATCTTGCACATCGCCCACACGCCTCCATCACTACTCATTTTGCCACGTATGAACAAACGACATCAGCAGGAATCTTTTTGGTTTTCGGCTTAAAAATATTTTATCTCCTAATTAAAAAATCGAATTAAAAATCCGTTTTCACCATTAAATCCGTCTCGACAAGATCTTCAAAACTAGACCCCATGTTGATATGTTTCGACGGAATTTTCTTTTTGCCCAAAAGTTGCCATGATGTTTACACTGTAGTTGCCATAGTGCTTAAACTAAAGTTGCCATGTGGCAATTTTAGTTTGTAGAGATGGCAATTTTAGTTTTTTGATGATGGCAATTCCAGTACTTTGACCATGAAAATTATTATTTTGTATAAACCATGGCAATTTTAAGTGCATGTATCATGGCAATTTTAGTTTATGGTTCATGGCAAGTCTAGTTTCTTAATTCCTCGTTTTATAATATGTCAAAATTTACTTTTAAATGTAGAAGAAAATAGCTAAAACATATCGTGGCAACTTCAGTGTAAACATCATGGCAATTCATATACAATAGACATGGCAACTTTTAACCCAAAAAAAATTTCGTCGAAATATATTGATATGAGATCTAGTTTCGAAGATCTCGTCGCAAGGGATTTAACGGTGAAAACGGATCTTCAATCGAATTTTTCATTTAAGAGATAAAACATTTTAAAAACTGAAAATCCAAAAAGATTCCCACATGCATGCATGGGGTGACGTGGCGCAGTCTGTGTGTTATAGGGCGGGTTTGGCTCCCACCACACGTGTGGGCGTTAGCGTTGTCCTAAATCAATCAACCTAATATTTTCTGTAGAATGACTTTCTCTATTCATTTGACGAAAAAGGGTTATATAAAGCAACCACCGCACCACAAGTTAAACATGCCAAAGCAACAAAAGATAAAAAAAATGAACTGTGTTGCCACATCTGCAGTACTTAGAGATGACAGGGGGAACTTTGTTGCGGCTCAGTGCAAATTCGTCCCACATGCAGCGAATGTTATTACTGTTGAAGCAATGGCTATGAGGGATGGATTAGAGTTCGCTAATTTGCTCGGTTTGAACCAAGTTGGTGCGGAGCCAGACTCACTATAAGTCATCAATTACGACAACATGGTGGGATGAAGCGGCAACTTTATTCTTCGAGTGTGTGGATTTAGGATCTATGATCGGGAAGGTCATGTTTAAGCATTGTCATCGTTCTTGTAACAAAGTGGCGCATGTGCTAGCAAACTACAGTTATTGTAATAAGTCTTTGATTAGTTGGTTAAACGAGCCTCTTGACTGTATTGTTAGCTTGCTCGTAGACGATGTAAACATGTTCTGATCTAATAAAGCTAGCCATGATGACCTTTTCTCAAAAGACAAAAAAAACATAAACGACAAAGATACATGATATCAAAAGAGCCACTAACAAGCACCGAATGCACCAAGCGCAAGCTTGACCATCGAAGCCCTCGACGAACAAGAGCCAACACACTACGCGACTAAGCCGAGGTAGTAGCCCGCTACAGGAGGATTGCCATCCTCCGTCATCTCCCTTGAGGCAAGCCATTGCCGGTCCACCATCCTTCTCTACCTCCGAAGAGGGCCCCCTCCCCTCTAGTCCTGGATCGGAGGACACTACGCCGTCGACAGGCAGAGTCGCTCACCCCTGAGCTCACATGACCAGGACCAACTGGTTGCCGGGGCGAGGACGACATGCACAACCACCACACCATGCAGCGGCACACCTCAAAATCGCCAACGCCGCTCACATGCCCAACTTCAACCACAAGCAACCGACCATGAACACCACTGAAGATATCCGGTAGACTACCTCCCGCTCCGAAGCCTCGACCACCACTCCGCCGTCCCAAGGTGGTGTCTTCAAGAAAAAAACGACGTCGGAGCGCCGTCACCACCCAATCCGGAGATTTTGCGTTTTCGCACGGGACGAGGAGGGGAGGGCGAGGGAGGGATAGCGAAGTCGCCTTCAAGAAGGGGAACGACGCCGAGCGCCACCGGCATCGTGGCCGGAGCGACCGGCCAAGGGTTTCCCTCTATCCCTCCCTACCAGACCCTCTAGCCACCAACCGGCAGATCCGGCCAATAGCGACGCCGACAACACCGACCAACAAGGAAGGAAGAAGCACACGAGAGGAGCCATCATTGTTAGATCCATTCCAAGGGAAAACAGGGAAGCCCCGAGAGCTAGCCCACGCTCGCCGCTGATCCGCCGCCCACGTGGCCAGGAGTGGCGCTCCCCGCATCCGCATCAGCCACCTGCCAAACGGGGGTCGACGCGCTCCACGATAGTGGTCGCAACCACCAGTCCACGCGCACCCCACGCGGGACACCACATAGCCCATCACGCTACCCCTAGACACCGGCCCCACCACCGCTGCCCGCCGCGCCCTCTCCCAACGCCGCGCTGCCGCCCGTTGACCCGACCCGCGTCGGCCACCGGCGAGCAGGGGAAGAAAGCCCCCCCCCCCCCGCCGCTGACGGCGAGATGGGAGATGGGGAGGAGGAGGGGGGCCTACGGCCTGGCGGCTAGGGTTTCCCTCCGCGTTGCTCGATGGAGCGACCGGGAGGGGGAGGGGTTGGGAAACGGATACCCCCAATAAAATGATCTTCTCTGTTCATCTAAACTCAAGCGGACATTCAATTCGGCTCTGGGGAACATTTGCTTCTGCACGTCAAAAATATTTTTGTAAATGTTAAAAAAAGTGCGAAAAATTATACATGTGCATATTCTTTTCTAGAATGTTATTTGCAAATGTTGACACTAACATGAATGACAAATACTTGGCATTTCTCAACTACATTTTTTCGTTGACGAAACTACTGTTCCATTTCACATGAAAATTTTCATGCTCGCTTTGGACACTAACATGAACATGTAATTTTTTTTATTGAAAAATATTGTCTGCTATCCGTTTTGAATTTACTATTCATCATCGGCAAATGCTCCCTAGAGCCAAAACGGACATGCACGAACTCAAGGCTAAAATTTAGTCACGTACGCAATCTTTCACTAATTCTTTCTTTTCTATAGCTAAGAACATTTCAACTGCCAACATCAAATTGTCGGACATGCAGAGGCTAGCCTCACTCATGATCGTGTGGAAAATCTGGTATGCTCGGTGCGATCGAGCAGCACCAAGAGGCTCCCGAAGGTTCCTATCAAGCAAATATTGTTGGAAATATGAGCAATTTATCATATGATTTTATTAATAGAAATAGTAGATAAAACATGACTATTATAATAGAGATGAAACAAGTCATGTAAACTAGTAGAGTGAAGGCAAATAGCATCTGGACATGTGAATTAGAATAGAACATATGTAGAACAGAGGCTAGAACAAGAAAAGGTAGAACAAGAAACTGTGGCAGGGTCTTAAACAGAAAGAACACGAAGACATACGGAGCAGCGGAAGAAGCACTGGTCTTGGGGTCGACGTCCTCGTCGGCCATGTTGTCGACATCGGGGAAGAAGTCGACGTCGGGAAAGTAGTCGTCGGAGTCCGGGGTGTCCGTGATGAAGAAGTCAGTAGTCGCATGGAGCGCTTCCCAAAAACCTTATCACCCTTCTCCCGTAAAGGACTCAAAGAGGTGGGGTTTCAGAGGCCTATTGTCCCGACCTGCGGTGCACGCCGCAAGCCGGGATGGGGAAGACCGTAGCAGTAGCTCAGTGCTCAGGAACTCAATGGCGAGAGGAAGATGATGTTCTGGTGTGTCTCTCTGAAGAGGAGCGGCCTCTCTTTTATAGGCACAGGAGAAGGAGGCCAGAGGGCAGTGATGGGAGGTGAAGCAAAAGAGGGAGACGAAGCGAACAACCTGCAACCAAAGAGGTGCACCGTTCGGATTCAATCTCCACTACGGCAAAACGTTTCAGCTCCCGTGTGACCATTCATATACCCGTCGTGCGTGGCAAAAAATTTAGACATCGGCTCGGCTCATTCCCGCAACCCGCGGCGCGTCGTGACGAGTCGTGGCGAGGCAGGCGGCAGAGGAGGAGCGCGCGTGAATGTCCCTCTTATTCTCATGCTCATACATGTGGGGAAACAACCTCCCTTATAAGGAGGTCCAACTCCTACCAAACTAGCAATGTGGTACTAAACTTTAGTCCCACCTCTTGCCTTGCATGAATGGGCTGAGTGGGCCTCTAGGATTTATTAGGAATTCTGAAACTGATTGTTGGGCTGGCCCAAAATAGATTAAAATTCCAGCAATCCCCCACTAGATCCTAGAGGTACACAAAATTTGCCTTTGGTTCCAAAACACTGTTTTATATACCGGTACTACAGTGGAGTCTATTAAGTTGAACTTCCACCTAGAACTCTATGCTACACTAGTAAGCAACTTAAACAGTGGACTAGGCCTTGAACTGCAAGTTTTCTGTGAATCTAGCTTCACACAAAGCCTTGACCGATACTAGGCTACCGTGGGTCTTCCCCGTGGGTGGAGCTTATGCTTCATACTCCGAGACCTTTCATGAGTTTACTAGAGAGCACCCTACTCTCATAGATTGCGACGTTTAACAATCAGAGTCATATAGGTGTGTTCTTCAAAAGATGTTCTGCAGGACAACATCTCTGCTTAAATGAGCCACTTAGAACACATTAAGATATACATCAACCTGCCATGCAGATTAGGAGAGTATTGCATCTTCATGGAGTGGTATTGTTAATTGTAAGGATACTCTCCTCTCAGTTGACCAACAGCTTGTCTTCCACATCTAAGTCACGGGATCTCCGATCACATAGACTAGGTTACCACTTTGAACAACTCACATTGTGGGTCTCATACCCATCTCCTTCGATGCATTATCTATCACATTACGTGATAGACCCTTAGTAAAAGGATCTGCCAGATTTTTAGACGTTTGGATATAATCCAATACAATAACTCCGGAGTTTCTCATTTTCCTGACAGACTTTAACCTTCTCTGAACATGTCTTGATGACTTCATGTTATCCTTTGAGTTGCTCACTTTTGCTATCACAGTTTGGTTGTCGCAGTTCATAAGGATACCCGGTACAGGTTTCTCAACAACCGGCAAGTCATTCAAGAGTCGACGAAGTCAATCTGCTTCGACCGTAGCTGTATCTAGTGCTGTGAGTTCTGCTTCCATTGTTGACCTCGTTAAGATGGTCTGCTTGCAAGACTTCCAAGAAACAGCGCCACCTCCATGAGTGAATACATATCCGCTCGTGGCCTTTATCTCATCAACATTAGAGATCCAGTTTGAGTCACTATACCCTTCCAGTACCTTTAGGTATCCAGTGTAGTGAATTCCATAACTCGCAGTGCCTTTCAAGTAACGCGTAACTCTCTCTAGAGTTTCCAATGCACATCTCCTGGTTTTGAGACAAACCGGCTCAGTTTGCTAACAGCAAAAGAGATGTCAGGTCTTGTAGCACTGGCTAAGTACATAAGCGAGCCAATAATCTGAGAATATTTCAATTGATCTCTAGCAATTCTTCGATTCTTTTGAAGCAACACGCTAGCATCATATGGTGTTGGAGAGGTCTTGCAGTCACTGTAGCCAAAGCGACTCAAGATCTTTTCCACATAGTGAGATTGAAGCAATGTAATCCCACCATCATTGTCTCTCAACAGCTTGATGTTCAGAATAACATCAGCCAGTCCTAAATCCTTCATCTCAAAACAACAAGATAGGAAATCCTTGACCTCCTTAATAACATTCAGATTTGTTCCAAAAATCAATATGTCATCAACATACAAGCAAAGGATAACTCCCTCGCCCCCACCATGTCGATAGTACACACATTTATCAGCTTCATTTACAACAAAGCCTGCAGCTGTTAAAGTTCTTTTAAACTTCTCATGCCACTGTTTGGGTGCTTGCTTAAGTCCATACAAGGACTTCAGCAACTTGCACACTTTTCCTTCCTGACCATCTACTACAAACCCATCTGGTTGTTCCATATAAATTTTCTTGTCCAACTCTCCATTTAGGAAAGCAGTCTTAACATCCATTTGATGAACGACAAGACCATGTGAGGCAGCTAGTGAAAGTAGTACTCGAATAGTGGTCAGTCAAGCCACAGGTGAGTAAGTATCAAATAAGTCTTCACCTTCCTTTTGGGTATAACCCTTGGCCACAAGCCGTGCCTTGTACTTCTCAATAGTACCATCAGGCCTAAGCTTTTTCTTGAATACCCATTTGCACCCTATAGGTTTGCACCCATAAGGACGATTAGTGATCTCCCAAGTTTCATTTGCCAAGATGGAATCCATCTCACTATGGACCGCTTCCTTCCAGTAGTCAGCATCTTCGGATGCATAGGTGCTACTTCTTGAGCTTGCATTGGTTTTTCCCTTGAAGAGGAAAGGGTGATGCAACAAAGTAGAGATAAGTATTTCCCTCAGTTTGAGAACCAAGGTATCAATCCAGTAGGAGGAACACACAAGTCCCCAATAGATGCACTTGCACAAACAAACAAATACTAGCACCCAACGCGAAAAAGGGGTTGTCAATCCCTTCACGGTCACTTGCAAGGATGAGATCTGATAGAGATTGATATAAAAGATAAATAAAAGTGAAAAATAAGGTAAAGAAAAATAAATTGCAGCAAGGTATTTTTGTGTTTTTGGTTTTATAGATCTGAAAATAATATGATAGAAATAGACCCGGGGGCCATAGGTTTCACTAGAGGCTTCTCTCTTGAAAGAACACATACAGTGGGTAAACAAATTACTGTTGAGCAATTGATAGAAAAGCACATAGTTATGACGATATCCAAGGCAATGATCATGAATATAGGCATCATGTCCGTGACAAGTAGACCGACTCCTGCCTGCATCTACTACTATTACTCCACACATCGACCGCTATGCAGCATGAATCTAGTGTATTAAGTTAACAAGAACGGAGTAACGCCTTAAGCAAGATGACATGATGTAGAGGGATAGATCCAATCAATATGGTAAAGCCCCATCTTTTTATCCTTAGTGGCAACAATACAAATACGTGCCTCGCTACCCCTTCTGTCACTGGGTGAGGACACCGCAAGATTGAACCCACTACAAAGCACCTCTCCCATTGCAAGAAAAATCAATCTAGTTGACCAAACCAAATCAATAGATCAGAGAGAAATACAAAGCTATCTTAATCATGCATAAAAGAGTTCAGAGAAGACTCAAATAATGTTCATAGATAATCTGATCATAAACCCACAATTCATCGGATCTCAACAAACACACCACAAAAGAAGATTACATCGAATAGATCTCCAAGAACATCGAGGAGAACATTGTATTGAAGATCAAAGAGAGAGAAGAAGCCATCTAGCTACTAGCTATGGACCCATAGGCCTATGGTAAACTACTCACACATCATCGGAAGGGCAGCAAGGTTGATGAAGAACCCCTCCGTGATCGAATCCCCCTCCGGCGGAGTGCCGAAAAAGGCCTCTAGATGGGATCTCATGAGAACAGAAGCTTGCGGTGGCTGAAAAGTATTTTTGGTGTGCCCCCTGGTGTACGGGGAATATTTGGGTATTTATGGAGCTGGAATTAGGGTTAGAGGAGCCACACCACAAGCCTGGGGGCGCCCCTCTTAGGGCGCGCCTCCCGAGCTTGTCACTCATCCGTGGCCCTTCTGGCCTCCTCCTGAAGCTTCCTAGGTGTCTTGTGGTCCAAGAAAAATCGTCAAAAAGTTTCGTTCCGTTTGGACTCCGTTTGGTATTGATTTTCTGCAAAAGACAAAAACAAGGAAAAAACAGCAACTGGCACTTTGCACTAGGTTAATATGTTAGTCCCAAAAAATTGTATAAAGGGACATTTACATCTGTGCCCCTAACTCGAACCCACTACTCAGTTTTGCCCCTAGTTTTCGGGTATGCTCAGTTTTGCCCCTCTGCCGTCAGTGCCACTTACAGAAATGCCCCTCCGCTCCGTTTCCGTCCAGTCAAGGCTGTTTGACCGCTAACTTGCCGTCTGTTTGACATATTTGCCCCTCTGTTCTTACATGTGGGCCCTCTCTTACCTCTTCGCTTCACTCTCTCTCTCTCTCTGCTCTTTCTCTCGCTCGACCCTAACCCTAGCTCTCTCCCCCAAATCGCTCCCTCACCCGAACCCTAGCGGCTGCGATCCCCACAATGGAAAACTCCAGATCAATGGCGGGCACGGTGGAGATTCGGTGGACCTGACTCTTTATGTGAGCTGTGCTGCGATTGGGAGCCAACCGCTGCGGATGGAGGTCGACGGTGGTTGCGGCGCCGACGGCGGCCATGAAGGAAGCACAAATCCGAAGGGGTAAGTGCAGTACTTTCAGATCTGAAGCCTGCTGTAGCTATTGTAGTTTTATTTGATTCCTAGTGTTCATCTGTGTTCGTAGTGCTTATTTGGTTCGATTTTTTTTCTGTTTTTCATTGTCATTCGTAGGGTGGACTATATATGTTTGGATTGTAGAATGGAAACAACTCTTCTAGTTCCTGCTGGTACAAAAGCAGGGAACACAAGATTTTCATTTCCTTTGGTAGTGGAGAGCACACTGAAGTTTGTGCAGTTTAGATCTCATATCTGTGCTAAATACCCTTGGGGAATACATGATGCAGTTGAATTCAGGTACTGGGATACTGATAGTTCTGTTTGGGTCCCAGTCCAATGTGATGCTGAGTTAGAAAAAATGTTTAGAATTCATGCTCATTTCCTAGTCAAATTGGAAATCAATGTCATACAAAGAAAAAGAGGATTGACAGAGAGTAGTGGCAGAAAATCACAATCTACTAGTTCTAGAGGTAGGAGCAGAATATCCAGGGGGAGAAAAACAAGTGTTAGCAGTCAGAAGAGAGCTTCAGATGGAGGAGAGAGCTCTATGCAGGTACCAGGAACACCATCACAGCAAGTGCCTATTTATGCAGGTCCTACTCAGAGCAGAGATTCTGTTGATCCAAATATTGAGGAGGGACTTCCTGATGACTGGCCTACAGATGATGAGGATGAAAGGCTTTTCCCTCAGTTTGTTATAAAACAGAAGGCCAAGAAGACAGATGATGATGGGGATGAAGATTATGTGCCACCACCAGAAGGAATGTTTGATGAGGCAGGTGAAGATGAGTTGGAGGAGGACCAGGACATGGGATATAGTGAGGATTCTGATGATGGAAGGCCAGATGTGCAGTACAACAGAGATGATCCTTCTTTAAAAGAAGGAACTATATTTTCCAGTGCTTTAGACTGTAGGAATGCACTAGCTACATTTTCAATAAAAACTCAGAGTGAGTATGTAGTAGACAAGAGTGATCCTACCATGTTGACTGTTCATTGTGCTTATAAGAGGTGTAGATGGAGGATGCATGCCTCCTTAATGAGAAATAGCTCATTGTTTCAGGTACAAACAGTAGGTGCATATGTAGTTACATTGCAAATCTTTCAGTTATTTGTTGCAGCAAGTATGTCTGACATGTAATTGAACTTTCAATATTGCAGGTCAAAGTGAACCAGTCTGCACATACTTGTCCAAGTGTAAGCAGAAGGAAAAGACTGAAGTCAGCTAAGTGCAGATGGGTTGCTGATGCAGTGAAGCATTGGGTTTTAGAGGATTCATAGGTTGGAGTTACAGAGTTGAAAAAGAACCTGAAGAAAAAATATGGCCTGCAAGTCCCATACATGAGAGTGTTCTATGGAAAGCAGATGGCATTGGACAACATTTATGGTAAGTGGACTGACTCATTTCAATTGTTGTACACTTACAAGGCAGAAGTTGAGAAAGCATCTCCTGGAAGTGTAGTTAACATTGACAAGCACACTGTAGAGTACAAAATAGCTGGAAAAACTAGACAAAAAGAGTGCTTTAGAAGAGTGTTTGTTTCTTTCAAAGCATGCTGGCAGGGTTTTTTAGATGGGTGTAGGCCTTATCTTGCAGTAGATGGCACAACACTGAATGGCAGATATAAAGGCCAACTTGTGAGTGCATGTGCAGTGGATGCTTGCAACTGGATCTTCCCAGTAGCAGTTGGAGTTGTTGAGTCTGAAAATATAGAAAGCTAGACATGGTTTTTCCAGAATTTAAAAGAACTAATAGGACATCCACTAGGTCTTGTCATCCACACAGATGCATGCAAAGGACTAGAGACTGCTGTTGAAGATGTATTCCCAGGAGTTGAGCACAGGGAATGCATGAGGCATTTGGCAGCTAATTTCTCCAAAAAATTTAGAGGAAAATTTTTTGATGATAATTTGTGGCCCTGTTCATTGACATATAGCATCAAAAAACACAATTATCATCTTAGACAGCTATACAGCAAACCTGGTGTGAAAGAGTACATAGAAGAGCATCATAGCAAACTATGGGCCAGGGCCTTCTTCAATGAAATATGCAAAGTTGATTATGCCAATAACAATTTAGCTGAGCCATTCAATTCCAAAATTAAGAAGTGGAAGGGGATACACATTGTGGACTTGCTTGACAAAATTAGGCAGTTCATAATGGAAAAGTTTGACTTGAGACAGCAGATTGCAGCTGGGACATACAATGGGCACATCATAATCCCCAAAATCATGATTATGCTTCATGCAAAATCAAAAGACCTTGATATGTCCATAGTGAAAAGAAGCACATTTGAGGCAGAGATTACTGCAATTGACAAGGAAAAAAGAGAATGGAGATATCCTGTTAATTTGCAAACACATACTTGTAGTTGTAGAAAGTGGCAAATAACAGGACAACCATGCATACATGCATTGTACTTTATCACTTCAATGAGAGGTCCAGTTAGTGAGATTGATCAGTATGTTCATGAGTATTTCTCTGTGGCAAAATTCAAGGCTACCTATGCTGATAATCTACCACTTCTGGAGGGCAAGCAACAATGGGATGTTGTAGACCCAGGATTTAAATTGAGTGCTCCATTGCAAAATAGGCCACCTGGTAGACCTAGGAAGACAAGAATTAGGGCTAAATCAGAGGGAAAAGGACTTGGAGGAAGAAAGAATAAGTGTTCAAGATGTGGGAAGCTTGGGCACAAAGGCAGCCACTGCAAAGAGTCCATTGACCCTGCATTTGGAGAGGAAGAACATTGGGGTGCTGATAATGCTGATGATGAACCTCTGGCTAAAAATGATGAACCAACTGATGTTGCTATTGATGCAACTGCTGCTACTAATGAAACTATGGCAGATGCTGCTACTGATGTAAATGCAAAAAATGCAAGTGCTGGAGATGATGTAAATGCAACTTCTGCAGATGCAACAACAGTCAGTAGTGCAGTCAGGTACCTTTTTTGGTTTATTTTTGAAGTTATTTCCTAAATTCAATGTTTGCTAACTGACCTCTCCCATTTATTTGTGACTTTGCAGCCCAAGAAAGAACTACAAAAGACCAGCAGAGAGGGGACAGTCACCACTTAAGAAGAAGTTCAAAATTGCAGAAGAGGAGACTATAGGTTCTGTCACTGGAAGCAATTATCCTACAAGTTATTCTACTGCAAACAAGGCTGTGAGCAAAACTGTGAGCACCAGGAGGAGTTCTAGGCTCTCTTCAAACCCAGCTTGCAATACCAGGAGCAAGAAGAACAAGTAGATGTGGTAGTACTTGTAATGCTGTGAAAATTTGTTGTGGGTGTGAAAACTGTACTAGATTTGAAGTTTGTTGTGGCACAATGCTGTGAACTCTCTTATGCTTCAATGTGATCATGTCCTATGTTTGGTCCAGCTGCTGGTGTGCCCATTTAACTGTCATTTTTGTCACATTACTACTGCACTGTCAAGTTTTGTCACATTACTACATTGCTACAAAATGGAACACAATATACTCAACATAGCAAACTCATTTCCAGATGAAACTTGTCACATTACACCAGATGAAACTTGTCACATTACACCAGATGAAACTCATTTCCAATGTGCTTTGGAACAAATACAACTAATTAAGATAGCTCACACAGCAATACATTACATTTCATTACATACCATAATCCAGCTAGTATGGATTCTTAAACCACTCAGAAAAAACTGATGCCAAAATGCTAATGCAAATTACTATGAGAAATCCCCATGTTTGCATAAGCTCATTTCTCTTCTTGATCTTCAACTTGAGTTTCTTGTTCTTCTCTGTTAAGTACATCAACCTCCTCTCTAAATCATGGGACTTTAGCCAGCTTTTCTCCAATCCAGCATGAAGTTCCTCAAATGCACGAGCAACACAATCTGCGGGAGGGGGGTCAATCCAAACTACCCAGTCGCATTCATCAGGGAGCTACAGAATTATATCTTACATTATACAAAAAAATTGGCAAATAATGAAAGCAAAATGAGAGGACAGACAGAGCGGGAATGAGAGGTAATCCCTTACATCTAGGGGGCAGCCTAAGAATCTTCTTCCCGTGCTTGCACCTCCCCAGGCGACGCGACGAGCGGGGATGAGACGATGCCCTGCGCACCGCCGCGTCGTGCTCATCTCCAGCCCAGAGAATGACGGATGGGGGAGGTAGAAGTCGGATTGAAACTGAACAATCCCAACACCATCAACCTAAGTGCAAGAAATCCCCAATCTGATGAACCCTAATTGGGACAGAAATCCCCCAGATCGATCCACCGACGAGCAACACTTACCTCGCAAGTCACTGACGAGCTCGACGTGCACATGCCGCCGCCCTCCAAATCGACCCACCGTCGGCCTCTGAATCCTGCTGCGGTCGCTCTCTCCCCTCTCCAAATTGAGCCGTCGAGAGGTTGAAGAAGAGCAGAGAGAGAGTGAAGCGAAGAGGTAAGAGAGGGCCCACATGTAAGAACAGAGGGGCAAATATGTCAAACAGATGGCAAGTTAGCGGTCAAACAGCCTTGACTGGACGGAAACAGAGCGGAGGGGCATTTCTGTAAGTGGCACTGACGGCAGAGGGGCAAAACTGAGCATACCCAAAAACTAGGGGCAAAACTGAGTAGTGGGTTCGAGTTAGGGGCAGAATTGGAATTGGCCCTTGTATAAAATAGCACCATAATGCATATAAAACATCCAAGATGGATAATATAATAGCATGGAACAATAAAAAATTATAGATACATTGGAGACGTATCAATAGGCCTCTGAAATAGAACTGGGAGTGTCATCTATGAGATACACAAGAAAATCATCACCAAAGGACTTTGCAATCCTCTGTCTCTTGTTCCTAGTAGGAACTTCATTGTTCTCCTCCACAGGGTTTCCAAAGTGTTCCATCAAAATTGTAGGTTCAGTAATTGTAACTAATTCCTGATTCGATGAACTAGGCATCTCCTGATTTGATGAGCTAGCCATATCCTTCATGTGAAAGATATCTTCAAAGAAAGCCGCATCATTCAACTCCATGATTGTACCGACAAGCATGTCAGATACCTCAGATTTTACAACCAAGAATCTATAGCCAATGCTATGAAAAGCATATCCCAGGAAAACACAATCCACAGTTTTTGGTCCAAGCTTGCGCTTCTTTGGAATTGGCACATTAACTTTCGCCAAACAACCCCAGGTTCGCAGGTAAGAGAGTTTTAATCTTTTCTTCTCCCATTCCTCTAATGGAGTTATCTCTTTGTTCTTTGTGGGAACTCGGTTTAGGACATGACATGTAGCCAATATCGCCTCCCACCACCGTGCCTTGGAGAGACCCGATGTGTCTAACATGGCGTTAACCAAATCAGTTAGAGTATGGTTCTTTCTTTCGGCTACCCCATTTGACTGAGGTGAATAGGGAGGCATCCTCTCATGGATTATACCATGTTCTGCACAAAAGGAATCAAAATCATTGGAAAAATACTCTCCACCATGATCGGACCTAAGCCTCTTGATCTTTCGATCAAGTTGGTTTTTCGCTTCAGCTTTGTAGATCTTGAAAAAGTTCAAAGCCTCATCCTTAGATTTCAGAAGATACACATGGCAGTATCTAGTGGAGTCATCAATTAACGTCATGAAATATTTCTTTCCACCTTTTGTCAAAACACCATTCATTTCACAAAGATTTGAATGTATGAGCTCTAGTGGTGCAAGATTGATTGTTTCCGCAGTCGTATGAGACTTACGAGGTTGTTTAGCTTGCACACAAACTTGACACTTAGATCCCTTGACAGTGGTGAAACTAGGGATTAAGTTCAACTTGGCTAGTTGCGACATGCAACCAAAGTTAACACGACAAAGACGTGAATGCCATACATTTGATTCAGTATTGTTGCAAACATGATTAACAACTTTATTGTAAACATCTGACAAGGATAAATGAAACAGGCCTCCTGACTCATAGCCTTTACCAACAAAAGTTCCATACTTGGATATTACAAATTTATTCGACTCAAAGGCAAGCTTGTAGCCATCTCTACACATAAGAGATCCGCTAACAAGATTTTTATTGACGGAGGGAACATAATGCACGTTCTTCAGCCGCACGATCTTCCCCGAAGTAAACTTCAGATCGAACATGCCAACAATGAACAGAAGCACTTGAACCGTTGCCCATCAGCACGGTTGAAGTCCCTGCAGCCTGATAAGAAGAGAACATGGAAATATCACCGCATACATGTACATTAGCACCCTTGTCAATTAGCCAATCAGGAGAATGACATACTGAAAGAATAGTGGGAAATATACCATACCCAACATCCTTCATGTCAATGTCACCAATGACAACATTAGCGGTCTTGCCGCCTTTCCCATGTTGATGCTTGTCATAACGGTTGGGGCAACTAGGAGCCCAATGATCAGGATCTCCGCACACATGATAAACACCTTTCTTCTTGTCAGTCTTCTTCTTGAAGTTGGTGTGCTGCGAAGCCTTGTTCCTCCCATCAAATTTCCCTTTACCATCAAATTTGCCCTTGTTCTTGAACTTGTGGGGCTGAAGTTTTTCTTCTGTACCAGATTGGCACTAGAACCTCCCTCAATACCTCGAGCACGTATGTCCTTTACTCTCGCCTTTTCTTCCACATCAAGAGTACCAATGAGATCCGGAACGGAAAACTCCTACATCTTATGCTTCAGTAAGGTAGCAAAGTTCCTCCATGAGAGAGGAAGCTTAGTGATGATGCCTCCGGCAACAAACTTGTTCGGTAACATACAATAGAAGTGCTCAAGTTCTCTAGCAAATGAATTTATCTCGTGAGCTTGCTCAACCACGGAGCGCTCATCAGTCATCCTGTAATCATAGAATTGTTCCATGATATACAACTCAGTGCCGGCATCCGAGACCCCAAACTTGGCCTCGAGTGCATCCCACATATCTTTTCCATTATCAATTGACACATAAGCATCAACTATGTTCTCACCAAGAACACTCAAGAGAGCAGCCTTAAACAAGGTATCCGTTTTCTGAAAAGCTTGTTCCTGTTGAGGATCAAGAACTTTTTCAGGTTTGCCAAGAGTGGCGTCATAGCAGCTCATTGTTTGAAACCATAGAACGGCTCTCACACACCACCTCTTATAGTGGATACCCTCAAACATAGGAGGCCTCATGGAAGTAGTAAAACCACTTGGGGTAAATTGCCTGTAATAAGGTTTTTGGATTGTTGGAAATATGCGCAATTTACCATATGATTTTATTAACAGAAATAGTAGATAAGACATGACTATTATAGCAGAGATGAAACAAGTCATGTAAACTAGTAGAGTGAAGGCAAATAGCATATGGACATGTGAACTAGAGCAGAACATATGTAGAATAGAGGCTAGAACAAGAATCTGTGGCAGGGTCTTAAATAGAAAGAACACGAAGACGCACGGAGCAGCGGCAGAAGCACTGGTCTTGGGGTCGACATCCTCGCCGGCCATGTTTTCGAATAGGTTGTCGACGTCGGGGAAGAAGTCGTAGTCGGGGAAGTAGTCGTCGGAGTCCGGGGTGTCCGTGATGAAGAAGTTAGTAGTCGCGCGGAGCGCTCCCCAAAAACCTTATCACCCTTCTCTCGTACATGACTCAGAGAGGTGGGGTTTCAGAGGCCTACTGTCCCGACCTACGGTGCACGCTGCAAGCCGGGATGGGGAAGACCATAGCAATAGCTCGGTGCTCAGGAACTCGGTGGCGAGAGAAGATGATGTGCTGTTGTGTCTCTCTGAAGAGGAGCGGCCTCTCTTTTATACGCATAGGAGAAGGAGGCTAGAGGGCAGTGACGGGAGGTGAAGCAAAAGAGGGAGACAAAGCGAACAACCTGTAACCGAAGAGGTGCGCCGTTCGGATTCAATCTCCACTATGGTAAAACTTTGGCAAAAATTTAGACATCGACTCGGCTCATTCCCGCAACCTGCGGCGCGTCGTGACGAGTCGTGGCGAGGCGGGCGGCGGAGGAGGAGCGCGCGTGAATGTCCCTCTTGTTCTCATGCTCATACATGTGGGGAAACGACCTCCCTTATAAGGAGGTCCAACTCCTACCAAACTAGCAATGTGGGACTAAACTTTAGTCCCACCTCTTGCCTTGCACGAATGGGCTGAGTGGGCCTCTAGGATTTATTAGGAATTCTGAAACTGATTGTTTGGCTGGCCCAAAATAGATTAAAATTCCAGCAAATATCACATCGCTCCTAGCGATCGAGCAGCACCCAGAGGCTCCCGAAGGTTCCTATCAAGCAAATATCACATCGCTCCTAGCGATCGAGCAGCACTCAGAGGCTCCTGAAGGTTCCTATCAAGCAAATATCACACCGCTCCTAGCAATCGAGCAGCACCCAGAGGCTCCCGAAGGTTCCTATCAAGCAAATATCATATCGCTCCTAGCGATCGAGCAGCACTCAGAGGCTCCCGAAGGTTCCTATCAAGCAAATATCACATCGCTCCTAGCGATCGAGCAGCACCCAGAGGCTCCCGAAGGTTCCTATCAAGCAAATATCACATCGCTCCTAGCGATCGAGCAAAACCCAGAGGCTCCCGAAGGTTCCTATCAAGCAAATATCACATCGCTCGTAGCGATCAAGCAGCACCCAGAGGTTCCCGAAGGTTCCTTGATAACCCACAAGTATAGGGGATCGCAACAGTTTTCGAGGGTAGAGTATTCAACCCAAATTTATTGATTCGACACAAGGGGAGCCGAAGAATATTCTCAAGTATTAGCAGCTGAGTTGTCAATTCAACCACACCTGAAAGACTTAATATCTGCAGCAAAGTATTTAGTAGCAAAGTAGTATGGAAGTAACGGTAACAGTGGCAAAAGTAACAGTAGCAGTTTTGTAGCAATTGTAACAGTAGCAACGGCAAAGTAACATAGCAAAGATCAATGTGTGAAAAGCTCGTAGGCAATGGATCAATGATGGATAATTATGTTGGATGGAATTCATCATGCAACAGTTATAACCTAGGGTGACACAGAACTAGCTCCAATTCATCAATATAATGTAGGCATGTATTCTGAATATAGTCATACGTGCTTATGGAAAAGAACTTGCATGACATCTTTTGTCCTACCCTCCCGTGGCAGCGGGGTCCTAATGGAAACTAAGGGATATTAAGGCCTTCTTTTAATAGAGAACCGAACCAAAGCATTAGCACTTAGTGAATACATGAACTCCTCAAACTACGGTAATCACCGGAAAGAATCCCAATTATTGTCACCTTGGGGTATGCGGATCATAACACGTAATAGGTGTCTACAACTTGCAAGATAGGATCAAGAACACATATATATTCATGAAAACATAATAGGTTCAGATCTGAAATCATGGCACTCGGGCCCTAGTGACAAGCATTAAGCATAGCAAAGTCATAGCAACATCAATCTCAGAACATAGTGGATACTAGGGATCAAACCCTAACAAAACTAACTCGATTACATGATAAATCTCATCCAACCCATCACCGTCCAGCAAGCCTACGATGGAATTACTCACGCACGGCGGTGAGCATCATGAAATTGGTGATAGAGGATGGTTGATGATGACGACGGCGACGATTTCCCCTTTCCAGAGCCCCGAACGGACTCCAGATCTGCCCTCCCGATGAAGAACAGGAGGTGGCGGCGGCTCCGTATCGTAAAACGCGATGAATCCTTCTCTCTGATTTTTTTTCTCCCCGAAATTGAATATATAGAGTTGGAGTTGAGGTCGGTGGAGGTCCAGGGGACCCACAAGGCAGGGGGCACGCCCTAGGGGGGCGCACTCCACCCTTGTGGACAGCCGGTGGGTCCCCTCTGGTTGATTCTTTCGTCAATATTTTTTATTTATTCCAAAAATATTCTCCGTGAAGTTTCAGGTCATTCCGAGAACTTCTATTTCTGCACAAAAATAACACCAAGGCAATTCTGCTGAAAACAGCGTCAGTCTGGGTTAGTTCCATTCAAATCATGCAAATTAGAGTCCAAAACAAGAGCAAAAGAGTTTGGAAAAGTAGATACGATGGAGACGTATCAACTCCCCTGATGTCTACTACGCAACCTTCTTCTTGTAGACTCGTGTTGGGCCTCCGAGCGCAGAGTTTTGTAGGACAGTAGCAAATTTCCCTCAAGTGGATGACCTAAGGTTTATCAATCCGTGGGAGGCGTAGGATGAAGATGGTCTCTCTCAAACAACCCTGCAATCAAATAACAAAGAGTCTCTTGTGTCCCCAACACACCCAATACAATGGTAAATTGTATAGGTGCACTAGTTCGGCGAAGAGATGGTGATACAAGTGCAATATGGATGGTAGATATAGGTTTTTGTAATCTGAAAATATAAAAACAGCAAGGTAACTAGTAACAAAAGTGAGCGAAAACGGTATTGCAACGCTTCGAAATAAGGCCTAGGGTTCATACTTTCACTAGTGCAAGTTCTTTCAACAATGATAACATAATTAGATCATATAACAATCCCTCAACGTGCAACAAAGAGTCACTCCAAAGTCACTAATAGCGGAGAATAAACGAAGAGATTATTGTAGGGTACGAAACCACCTCAAAGTTATTCTTTCTGATCGATCTATTGGGCTATTCCTATAAGTGTCACAAACAGCCATAGAGTTTGTACTAAAATAACACCTTAAGACACACATCAACCAAAACCCTAATGTCACCTAGATACTCCAATGTCACCACAAGTATCCGCGGGTTTGATTATACGATATGCATCACACAATCTCAGATTCATCTATTCAAACCAACACAAAGAACTTCAAAGAGTGCCCCAAAGTTTCTACCGGAGAGTCAAGACGAAAACGTGTGCCAACCCCTATGCATAAGTTCACAAGGTCACAGAACCCGCAAGTTGATCACCAAAACATACATCAAGTGGATCACGTGAATATCCCATTGTCACCACAGATAAACACATGCAAGACATACATCAAGTGTTCTCAAATCCTTAAAGACTCAATCCGATAAGATAACTTCAAAGGGAAAACTCAATTCATTACAAGAAGGTAGAGGGGGAGAACACCATATGATTCAACAGTAGTAGCAAAGCTCGCGGTACATCAAGATCGTGCCAAATCAAGAACATGAGAGAGGGAGATCAAACACATAGCTACTGGTACATACCCTCATCCCCGAGGGTGAACTACTCCCTCCTCGTCATGGAGAGCGCCGGGATGATGAAGATGGCCACCGGTGATGGTTTCCCCCTCCGGCAGGGTGCCGGAACGGGCTCCTGATTGGTTTTTCGTGGCTACAGAGGCTTGCGGCAGCGGAACTCCCGATCTAGGTTTCTTTTCGTGGTTTTTTGTATTTATAGGAATTTTTGGCGTCGGTTTCACGTCAGGGGGGTCCACGAGTCAACGACAAGACCGGAGCACCCTCCATGGGGGGGTAGGGCGCGCCCTCCACCCTTGTGGTTGGCTCGGGACTCTTCTGGCCCAACTCTTTTGCTTCGGGGGCTTCTTCTGGTCCATAAAAAATCACCGTAAATTTTCAGCTCGTTTGGACTCCTTTTGATATTCCTTTTCTGTAAAACTCAAAAACAAGGAAAAAACAGAAACTGGCACTGGGCTCTAGGTTAATAGGTTAGTCCCAAAAATCATATAAAATAGCATATAAAACATCCAAGATGGATAATATAATAGCATGGAACATTAAAAAATTATAGATACGTTGGAGACGTATCAAGCATGCCCAAGCTTAATTCCTGCTCGTCCTTGAGTAGGTAAATGATAAAAATAGAATTTTTGATGTGGAATGCTAGCAAGTGCATAAGTTTGATCAATGATAATTTCAATCACTTTTTCTAGCATCATTATAAATCATAAACAGTAGCTCATCTCATAAAACTTCTCATGATCAAGTAGCAAACTATTCACATGTTAAAGCATAGATCATAAACTTTCTTGAAAACTAACAAACTAGGTTCTCAGTCATCAAACAATTGCAATTCATGTTATTTTCAGGAAGGGTCTATGTAAGAGCTTTGATTTAGCAAATCCCACATACTCAACTATCATATAGTCTTCCATGATTGCTACCACTCAAAGCATATTTTTAGAACAAATAGCATCCATTGAACACAGAGAAAGATAGGGGCTTAATGTTTCGCCTCCCAACTTATTTAGCATATAGATAATTGTCAACAATAATAATTCATGATCAAATATATTTGAATGGCCATATATGCTTAGATCTTTCCCCATCACATGATGCTTGCCAACTTAAGAGTAGGTTGGAATGAGAAGGAATACTACTGACTCTTGCATAAAAGTAAAAGATAGGCCCTTCGCAGAGGGAAGCAGGGATTTGCAGAGGTGCCAGAGCTCGAAGCTTTTAAAACAGAGATGAAAATAATTTTGAGAGGTATGCTTTCATTGTCAACATAACAACCAAGAGTTCCCAATATCTTCCATACTAGATACATTATAGGCGGTTCCCAAACAGAAAGGTAAAGTTTTTTTACTCCCCCTCCACCAACAATCACACTCCACGGCTTGTCCGAAACAACGGGTACCGTCCAACTATCAACAATCCTGCGGGAGTTTTGTTTGCAATTATTTGCGATTTTGTTTTTGATCTTTTGATCATAGGACTGGGCATCCCAATTACCAGCCACTCTCTCGTGAATGATAAGTGAATAAACACTCATCGTGAGAATAACCCACCTAGCATGGAAGA
Organism: Thinopyrum elongatum; assembly: GCA_011799875.1. Lineage (NCBI taxonomy): Eukaryota > Viridiplantae > Streptophyta > Magnoliopsida > Poales > Poaceae > Thinopyrum > Thinopyrum elongatum. The sequence goes on along the minus strand of CM022298.1, from coordinate 498,472,122 downwards.
TACTGACAGCCCTTAGTCGCTACATGAGCGATTCGGGCATACAAAACAGATTATTATTTGAAGGTTTAGAGTTTGGCACATGCAAATTTACTTAGAACGGCAGGTAAATACCGCATATAGGTAGATATGGTGGACACTCAGGGAAGAAACTTGGTTCAAGGATTTTGGATGCACAAGCAGTATTCCCGCTTAGTACAGAAATTTTGGCTAGCAAAAGATTCTAAATAGCAAGCACCACAGGTTGGAGGATCCATAACAATATAACTTCTATACAAATATACCCAAGCATAAATCATTACGTTGTCTTCCTTGTCCAACTTCAACTAATTTGTTCAAGTTTGAAAATAATTAATGGGGCTCACAATCATAGAAGATGTCCAAGATAGTATATTTATATGTGAAATCTCTCTTTCTTCAATATTCTTTCATGAATTGTTCAAGTGACCAATACTATGTTTGCTAACTTTCAATAAATTTACCACCTCTACTTCTTATATGTGAAGTCATTACTCCCCATGGTATAAGCATATGAAGCATATATAATTTCAAATTTATGATATTCAATTCATTTAACCATTTACTCATAGGATATAAGTGAAGCACGTGAGTAAATGACAAACTACTCCATAAAGATATAAGTGAAGATCAATGAGTAGTCAAATAATTAAGTAGCTATGTGAAGACTCTCTCTCATAAAGAAAATTTAGATCTTAAGTACTTTATTCAAACAGCAAGCAAAACAAAATAGAATGGCATTCTAAAAATAGCACACATCGTGTGAAGAAGCAAAAACTTAGGCTCAACCGATACTAACCGATAATTCTTGATGAAGAAAGGTGGGATGCCTACCGGAGCATCTCCAAGCTTAGATGCTTGAGACTTCTTGAAATATTATATTGGGATGCCTTGGGCATCCCCAAGCTTGAGCTTTTGTGTCTCCTTAATTCCTTTTATATGATGGTTTCCCTAATTATTAAACACTTCATCCACACAAAACTCAACAACTGTAGCAAATCACTAAAATTATTATTTAACATTGCATACTAAATGCCTCTGCATATTTAATACTCCTATCCTCAAATAGAATCATTAAACAAGCAAACATATGCAAACAATGCAAACATAACAGCAATCTGTCAAAACAGGACAGTCTGTAAAGAGTGCAATTGTAATCATACTTTCCTTACTCCAAAAATTCTGAAAAATTACCACACTGTACAAATTTTTTTATTTATCGACATGTAAAAATTTCAAGATTTTATCATGTTCTTACTTTCCATAAGAATTCAGACAACAATAGAAAACTTTCTGTTTTCAAAACAGCAACATATAGACTTGCAAAATAAGCATGGTAAAGGCTATACTTGACCTTTTTATTGAACTAAAAGATGAAAAACATTACTCTAAATAACAGCAAGCAAATACTAATAAAATAAAATGACGCTCCAAGCAAAACACATATCATGTGGTGAATAAAAATATAGCCTCAAGTAAATTTACCGATGATGTTGGAGACGAAAGAGGGGATGCCTTCCGGGGCATCCCCAAGCTTAGTTGCTTGGATCTTCCTTAAATATTACCTTGGGGTGACTTGGGCATCCCCAAGCTTAGGGTCTTGTCACTCCTTATTCTCCTCCTATCGATATCTCACCCAAAACTTGAAAACTTCAATCACACAAAACTTAACAAAACCTTCGTGAGATCCGTTAGTATAATAAAACAAATCATTCACTTTGGTACTGTCAAGACAAGATTCATAACTTTTCTCACATGATGCCTAATGTACCCTATCATTTATACAATTTATATTAAGCAATATAAGCCATAGAAACTAGAAAACAAGCAAACTATGCATCGAAAACAGAATCTGTCAAAAACAGAACAGTCTGTGAAGATCTGAATTTATATCATACTTATGTTACTCAAAAAATTCTGAAAAATTAAGAAAACGTAGAAAATTTGTATATAAATCCTCTGTAAAAAAATCAGAGTTTTTCCATGTTTCAGTGAATTTTAACAATTCTGTTACTGGGCGCAAAAGTTTCTGTTTTTGCACAGAATCAAGTCAACTATCATCCACACTATCCCAAAGGCTTTACTTGGCACTTTATTGAAACAAAAGCTATAAAACATGATTACTACAGTAGATTAATCATGTGAAGACACAAAAACAGTAGGGTTAAATATTGGGTTGTCTCCCAACAAGCGCTTTTCTTTAATGCCTTTTAAGCTAGGCATGATGATTTCAATGATGCTCACATAGAAGATAAGAATTGAAACACAAAGAGAGCATCATAAAGAATATGACTAGCACATTTAAGTCTAACCCACTTCCTATGCATAGGGATTTTGTGAGAAAATAACTTATGGGAACAAGAATTAACTAGCATAGGAAGGCAAAACAAGTATAACTTCAAAATTCTCAACACATAGAGAGGAAACTTGATATTATTGCAATTCCTACAAGTATATACTCCTCCCTCATAATAATTTTCAGTAGCATCATGAATGAATTCAACAATATAACTATCACACAAAACATTCTTTTCATGATCCACAAGCATAGAAATTTTATTACTCTCCGTATAAGCAAATTTATTCTCATGAATAGTAGTGGGAGCAAACTCAACAAAATAACTATCACGTGAGGCATAATCCAATTGAAAATTAAAATCATGATGACAAGTTTCATGTTTATCATTATTCTTTATAGCATACATGTCATCGCAATAATCATCATAGATAGCAACTTTGTTCTCATAATCAATTGAAACCTCTTCCAAAATAGTGGATTCATCACTAAATAAAGTCATGACCTCTCCAAATCCACTTTTACCAATATTGTGAAAAGATTCAACATCCTCCAAAATAGTGGGATCAATACTACCTAGAGTTGACACTCTTCCAAACCCACTTTTATCAATATAATCATCATAAATAGGAGGCATGCTATCATCATAATAAATATTCTCATCAAAACTTGGGGGACTAAAAATATCATCTTCATCAAACATAGCATCCCCAAGCTTATGGCTTTGCATATCATTAGCATCATGGATATTCAAGGAATTCATACTAACAACATTGCAATCATGCTCATCATTCAAAAATTTAGTGCCAAACATTTTATAGACTTCTTCTTCTAACACTTGAGCACAATTTTCCTTTCCATCATTTTCACGAAAGACATTAAAAAGATGAAGCATATGAGGCAACCTCAATTCCATTTTTTTGTAGTTTTCTTTTATAAACTAAACTAGTGATAAAACAAGAAACTAAAAGATTCGATTGCAAGATCTAAAGATATACCTTCAAGCACTCACCTCCCCGGCAACGGCGCCAGAAATGAGCTTCGTTGACGGGATGTGAGTGCCGCTTACCTAGCCTCCCCAGCAACGGCGCCAGAAAAGAGCTTGATGTCCACTACGCAACCTTCTTCTTGTAGACTCGTGTTGGGCCTCCAAGCGCAGAGTTTTGTAGGACAGTAGCAAATTTCCCTCAAGTGGATGACCTAAGGTTTATTAATCCATGGGAGGCGTAGGATGAAGATGGTCTCTCTCAAATAACCCTGCAACCAAATAACAAAGAGTCTCTTGTGTCCCCAACACACCCAATACAATGGTAAATTGTATAGGTGCACTAGTTCGGCGAAGAGATGGTGATACAAGTGCAATATGGGTGGTAGATATAGGTTTTTGTAATCTGAAAATATAAAAACAACAAGGTAACTAGTAACAAAAGTGAGTGAAAACGGTATTGCAATTCTTCGAAATAAGGCTTAGGGCTCATACTTTCACTAGTGCAAGTTCTCTCAACAATGATAACATAATTAGATCATATAACAATCCCTCAACGTGCAACAAAGAGTCACTCCAAAGTCACTAATAGCGGAGAATAAACGAAGAGATTATTTTAGGGTACGAAACCACCTCAAAGTTATTCTTTCTGATCGATCTATTGGGCTATTCCTATAAGTGTCACAAACAGCCATAGAGTTCGTACTAAAATAACACCTTAAGACACACATCAACCAAAACCCTAATGTCACCTAGATACTCCAATGTCACCACAAGTATCCGCGGGTTTGATTATATGATATGCATCACACAATCTCAGATTCATCTATTCAAACCAACACAAAGAACTTCAAAGAGTGCCCCAAAGTTTCTACCGGAGAGTCAAGACGAAAACGTGTGCCAACCCATATGCATAAGTTCACAAGGTCACAGAACCCGCAAGTTGATCACCAAAACATACATCAAGTGGATCACATGAATATCCCATTGTCACCACAGATAAACACATGCAAGACATACATCAAGTGTTCTCAAATCCTTAAAGACTCAATCCGATAAGATAACTTCAAAGGGAAAACTCAATTCATTACAAGAAGGTAGAGGGGGAAAAACACCATATGATTCAACTATAGTAGCAAAACTCGCGGTACATCAAGATCGTGCCAAATCAAGAACACGAGAGAGGGAGATCAAACACATAGCTACTGGTACATACCCTCAGCCCCGAGGGTGAACTACTCCCTCCTCGTCATGGAGAGCGCCGGGATGATGAAGATGGCCACCGGTGATGGTTTCCCCCTCCGGCAGGGTGCCGGAACGGGCTCCCGATTGGTTTTTCGTGGCTACAGAGGCTTGCGGCAGTGGAACTCCCGATCTAGGTTTCTTTTCGGTGGTTTCTGTATTTATAGGAATTTTTGGCGTCGGTTTCACGTCAGGGGGGTCCACGAGTCAACGACAAGACCGGAGCACCCTCCCTGGGGGGTAGGGCGCGCCCTCCACCCTTGTGGTTGGCTCGGGACTCTTCTGGCCCAACTCTTTTGCTTCGGGGGCTTCTTCTGGTCCATAAAAAATCACCGTAAATTTTCAGCTCGTTTGGACTCCGTTTGATATTCCTTTTCTGTAAAACTCAAAAACAAGGAAAAAACAGAAACTGGCACTGGGCTCTAGGTTAATAGGTTGGTCCCAAAAATCATATAAATGCATAGAAAACATCCAAGATAGATAATATAATAGCATGGAACAATCAAAAATTATAGATACGTTGGAGACGTATCATCCCCCAAGCTTAACCCATTGCTTGTCCTCAAGCAATTCAGTTGACAAACTGAAAGTGATAAAGAAAAACTTTTACAAACTCTGTTTGATCTTGTTGTTGTAAATATGTAAAGCCAGCATTCAAGTTTTCAGCAAAAATTATGAACTAACCATAATCACAATAACATTTAGGTCTCACATTTACTCATATCAATGGCATAATCAACTAGCGAGCAATAATAATAAATCTCGAATGACAACACTTTTTCAAAACAATCGTGATACGATATAATAAAATGGTATCTCGCTAGCCCTTTCTGAGACGGCAAAACATAAATGCAGAGCACCCCTGAAGATCAAGGACTGACTAGACATTGTAATTCATGGTAAAAGAGATCCAGTCACAGTCATAATCAATATCAATTAATAACAACGCATACAAATGACAGTGGTGCTCTCTAACTGGTGCTTTTTATAAGAGGATGATGACTCATCATAAAAGTAAATAGATAGGCCCTTCGCAGAGGGAAGCTGGGATTTGTAGAGGTGCCAGAGCTCGAGCTTTTTGAAACAGTGATGAATATAATTTTGAGCGGTATGCTTTCATTGTCAACATAACAACCAAGAGATCTCGGTATCTTCCATGCTACATACATTATAGGCGGTTCGCAAATAGAATGGTAAAGTTTTTACTCCCCCTCAGCCAACAAGCACACTCCACGGCTGGTCCGAAACAACGGGTACCATCCATACAAACAACTGTCCTGGGGGAGTTTTGTTTGAAATTATATTTTGATTTGATTTGAGCATGGGACTGGGCATCCTGAATACCAGCCACTTTCTCGTGAATGACAAGTGAATTAACACTCATCTTTAGAATAACCCACCTAACATGGAAGATACTGACAGCCCCCAGTCGCTACATGAGCGATTCGGGCATACAAAACAGATTATCATTTGAAGGTTTAGAGTTTGGCACATGCAAATTTACTTGGAACGGCAGGTAAATACCGCATATAGGTAGGTATGGTGGACTCATATGGAACAACTTTGGGTTTATGGAAGTGGATGCACAAGTAGTATTCCCGCTTAGTATAAGTGAAGGCTAGCAAAAGATTGAGGAGCGACCAACTAGAGAGCGACAACAGTCATAAACATGCGTTAAGATTAACCAACATTGAGTGCAAACATGAGTAGGATATAAATCACCATGAACATAAATATCATGTAGGCTATGTTGATTTTGTTTCAACTACATGCGTGAATATGTGCCAGGTCAAGCTACTCGAATCATTCAAAGGAGGATACCATCCTATCATACTACATCATGTTGGCACGCAAGGTAAACCATTATAAACTCCTAGCTAATTAAGCATGGCATGAGTAACTATAATCTCTAATTATCATTGCAAACATGTTTCATTCATAATGGGCTGAATCAAGAACGATGAACTAATCATATTTACAAAAACAAAATAGGTCGAGTTCGTACCAGCTTTTCCTCATCTCAATCATTTCATCAAATATCGTCATTATTGCCTTTCACTTGCACGACCGAACGGTGTGGATAATAATAATAGTGCACGTGCATTGGACTAAGCTGGAATCTGCAAACATTTATTCAAAGGAGAAGACAAAGTAATATGACTCTTTGTTAGATCAACAATAATGCATATGAGAGCCACTCAACATTTTTATCGTGGGCTTCTCCTTACGACCCAAAGAAAGGAATTTTTTAAAAAAAAACACTGAAATGTTTTTAGAGTTTTTGTTTTTCTGAAGAAAGTAGAAGAAGAACGAGAAAAACTATTTACACGGGAAAGCTCCCAACAAGCAAAAGAAGAACGAGAAATCTTTTCGGGTTTTCTTTTAATACTACAACTAATTTTTTTGGATTTTCTCAAAGTTTCTCAAACACACAAGAAGAAAGCGAGAAAAAGAAATAAACTAACAGGGATAATACAATGAAAAAGTATGAACACCGACAACTGGAATGAGTGTGTGAACATGAATGTAATGTCGGTGAGAAATACGTACTCCCCCAAGCTTAGGGTTTTGGCCTAAGTTGGTCTAGGGCCACGGCTGGCCTGGCGGATATCCAAAGTGATAGTTGGGGTTGTAATGTCATGCGGCAGCTACTGCCCGGAGGGCTGCCTCGTGAAGGCGAGCAGTCTCCCTCTCTCTCTCGTACTCAGCTGCCTCTTCCCTGGTTATAAAGTATCTTCGTTTTGCCTGAGAGTCAAAGAAAGCAGGGGCAGGAAGGGTAATATGGACAGCGCGCTGCCTGTCAAAGATTAGTCGGTATAGGAGGGACTGTTCGTTCCTCTCAAGGAACTGGTAGCGTACCATAGCATTATAATCAAGAAAAGCAGGTGGTAGCTCAATGTCATCCCCCCTTATGGGTACCCCGAGATAGTTAGCTAAACGGGTGGCATAAATCCCACCGAAGAAATCTCCATCTTTAGCATTATTAAGTAACCTCCTTGCAATAATAGCCCCCAAGTTATATCGTTTATCACCCGTTACCGCACACTTGAGGACACTAAGATCCGATGCACAAAGGTGGCTATGATCATGTTTACCATTAATACATCTACCTATAAAGAGAGCAAAATAATGTATGGCAGGAAAGTGAATGCTCCCCATGGTAGCTTGTGTAATATTTCTAGTCTCTCCTGAAGTGATGCTATCCAGGAAACCATTGTATTCAGTTTTGCGAGGTTCACTAAGAATTCCTCCCTGCGGAATTTTACATGCTTCATTAAAATCTATTAGGTCCATGGTATATGATTTATCATAAAGGTCAAACAGGACAGAATGAGTATTGCGCTGGGATGTAAACTTAAATCTTCGTACGAACGAATAAGTGAGATGATAGTATTGTAAGCACTTATCTGACACAAAGTCCTCAAGGTCAGCATTTTGCACGTACGCATCAAATTCATCCTTGAAACCTGCAGGAACCATGAATTGATCCAACGACCATTCGCACGGCCGCACCGAAGCTTCTCTTGGTGGTTCAAGGTCCGGCTCACGTATCGCGAGCCTTGTGGCTTGCTTCTTCGATGAACCACCTTGGTATATTTTCCTAAACATTTTCCTTCCTCTGAAAATTTCTGAAATTTTTAGTGACTTAAAATAAAAGTGAACCAAACTCAACAAAACTAATAGCAACTACTCCTACAAGTGCCTAGAGGCTCTATCATGCATCAAAACTACTTTGGACCATATAAATTTGACATGCAAGCTTAAGAACAAGGTCACTACAGCAGCAAAAATTTGCAATACATAAAGCACTAGAACAAAAACTAGTTGGATCATTGGAGGAGTCACATACCGAAGAACAATCCCCCAAAACAGTTTTGCAAATGGAGCTTTACACAAGGAGATCGAAAATGGCAGCAAAATGAGCTAGAACATGGGTTTGAGCTACGGGATGATTTTTTCTAGAGGAAGACGAAGTGGATGGGTGCTGGAATAAGTGAGGGGGGTCTACGTGGGACCCACAAGGCAGGGGGGTGCGCCCAGGGGGTAGGGCGCGCCCTCCACCCTTGTGGTCCACTGGTGCAGTCCCCTGGTGCAATCTCAGTGCCAGAAATTCTAAAATATTCTATAAAAAAGCATACTAAATTTTCAGGGCATTTGGAGAACTTTTATTTTCGGGGCATTTTTTATTGCATGGATAATTCAGAAAACAGACGGATAATACTATTTTTGATTTATTTATTCTAAATAACAGAAAGTAAAAGGTGGGTACAGAAAGTTGTTCTTTCTAAATTCATCCATCTCATGCTCATCAAAAGGAATCCATTAACAAGGTTGATCAAGTCTTATTAACAAACTTCTTTCGAATAACATGGAACCGGAGAATTTTTGAATAACACTAGGTTACCTCAACAGGGATATGCATGTCCCCAACAATAAGAATATCATATTTCTTTTTGACAGTAGGGAGAGGGAATTCAAAACCTCCAATAGTAATAGTTGAAAATTTTCCAATAGAATTGATACTACGAACTTGAGGTTGTTTCTTCGGAAAGTGTACCGTGTGCTCATTACCATTAACATGAAAAGTGACATTTCCCTTATTGTAATCAATAATAGCCCCTGCAGTATTCAAAAAGGGTCTACCAAGGATGATCGACATACTGTCGTCCTCGGGAATATCAAGAATAACAAAGTCCGTTAAGATAGTAACGTTTGCAACCACAACAGGCACATCCTCACAAATACCGATGGGTATAGCAGTTGATTTATCAGCCATTTGCAAAGAGATTTCAGTAGGTGTCAACTTATTCAAATCGAATCTACGATATAAAGAGAAAGGCATAACACTAACACCGGCTCCCAAATCACATAAAGCAGTTTTAACATAGTTTCTTTTAATGGAGCATGGTATAGTTGGTACTCCTGGATCTCCTAGTTTCTTTGGTATTCCACCCTTAAAAGTGTAATTAGCAAGCATGGTGGAAATTTCAGCTTCCGGTATCTTTCTTTTATTTGTAACAATATCTTTCATATACTTGGCATAAGGAGACATTTTCAGAATATCAGTCAAACGCATACGCAAAAAGACAGGTCTAAGCATTTCAACAAAGCGCTCAAAATCCTCATCATCCTTTTTCTTGGATGGTTTAGGAGGAAAGGGCATGGGTTTCTGAACCCATGGTTCTCTTTCTTTACCGTGCTTCCTAGCAACAAAGTCTCTCTTATCATAACGTTTATTCTTAGATTGTGGGTTATCAAGATCAACAGCAGGTTCAATCTCCACATCATTATCATTACTAGGTTGAGCATCAGCATGAACATCATCATTAACATTATTACTAGGTTCGTGTTCATCACCAGATTGTGTCTCTGCATCAGAAATAGAAATATCATTTGGGTTCTCAGGTGTATCTATAACAGGTTCATTAGAAGCATGCAAAGTCCTATCAGTTTTCCTTTTATTCTTATTACTAGGACTAGGTGCATCAATATTAATTCTCTGAGAATCTTGCTCAGCTCTCTTAGGATGGCCCTAAGGATACAAAGGTTCCTGAGTCATTTTACCACCTCTAGTCATAACCCTAACAGCATTATCATTGTTCTTACTATTCAACTCATTGAGCAGATCATCATGTGCCTTAAGTACTTGTTCTACTTGAGTCTTAACCATGGAAGCATGTTTACTAATAATTTTCAGATCACTAACAGTTCTACTCATATGATCACCCAAGCAATCAAGCATGTAAGCATTACGTTTCAATTGTCTACTAACATAAGCATTGAAGTTCTCTTGTTTAACAATAAAATTATCAAACTCATCCAAGCATTGACTAGCAGACTTATTATAAGGGATATCACCTTCATCAAATCTATATAGAGAATTTACCTCTACTACCTGTGCCGGATTATCAAGACCATGTATTTCTTCAATAGGTGGTAGATTCTTAACATCTTCAGCTTTAATACCTTTTTCTTTCATAGATTTCTTTGCCTCTTGCATATCTTCAGGACTGAGGAATATAATACCTCTTTTCTTCAGAGTTGGCTTAGGAGTTGGTTCAGGAAGTGTCCAATCATTATCATTACTCAATATATTATTCAATAGCAATTCAGCTTGCTCAACAGTTCGTTCCCTGAAAACACAACCAGCACAACTATCTAGGTGGTCCCTAGAAGCATCGGTTAGTCCATTATAAAAGATATCAAGTATTTCATTTTTCTTGAGAGGATGATCAGGCAAAGCATTAAGTAGTTGGAGAAGCCTCCCCCAAGCTTGTTGGAGACTCTCTTCTTCAGATTGCACAAAGTTAAATATTTCCTTTAAAGCAGCTTGTTTCTTATGAGCAGGGAAATATTTTTCAGAGAAGTAGTAAATCATATCCTGGGGACTACACACACAACCAGGAGCAAGAGAATTAAACCATAACTTAGCATCACCCTTTAATGAGAAAGAAAACAACGTAAGAATATAATAATAGCGAATCTTTTACTCATGAGTAAATAGGGTAGCTATATCATTCAACTTAGTAAGATGTGCCACGACAGTTTCAGATTCATAACCATGAAAATGATCAGATTCAACCAAAGTAATTAACTCAGGATCAACGGAGAATTCATAATCCTTATCAGTAACAAAGATAAGTGAAGTAGCAAACTTAGGATCATATTGCATTCTAGCATTCAAAGATTTTTCTTTCCACTTGCATAATAATTTCTTAAGATCATCTCTATCCTTACAAGCAAGAAAGTCCCTAGCTACCTCTCCATCCATAACATAACCCTCAGGTATATCCGGCAATTCATATCTAGGAGAGCTAGGTCTAGCAGGTGTCTCAAAGTGTTCAATTTCAATAATTTCATCAGTTTCAGAAATATCATCATCTTCAGCATAATCAATAGTTCTAACTCTAGCAAGATGTTCATCAAGTAATTCACCCAGTGGCACAGTTTTATCAAGCAAAGCTGTAGTATCATAATAAGCATCATGCATAGCAGAAGTAGCATCATCAATAACATGCGACATATCAGAATCAATAGCAGATGTAGGTGTCGCAAGTTTACTCAAAACAGAAGGTGAATCAAGTGTAGAGCTAGATGACAGTTCCTTACCTCCCCTCGTAGTAGAGGGATAGATCTTAGTTTTGGTATCTTTCAAATTCTTCATAGTGATCAACAGATATAAATCCCAAGTGACTCAGAGAATAGAGCTATGCTCCCCGACAAATTCTTCTGAGGAACAATTGCTTTTGCACGCCACAAATATTTTTGTAAATGTTAAAAAATGCGAAAATTATACATGTACATATCCTTTTCTGAATGTTATTTTGCAAATGTTTAGGTGGAATGCCCAAGCATTCCTATATGTGCAAAAAATACAAATTGAATGACAAATATTTGGCATTTCTCAACTAATTTTTTTCACTGACAAAACTACTGTTCCATTTCACATGAAAATTGTCATGCTCACTTTGGACACTAACATGAACATGTAAATAAAGATTTAAATTTTTGTTTGTTTGTTATCTATCTTGAATTTACTATTCATCGTCGAAGCAAATGCTCCCTAGAGGCTAGAGCCAAAACGCCCATGCTCAAACTCAAGGCTAAAATTTTGTCAGGTACGTAATCTTTCACTAATTCTTTCTTTTCTAGAGCTAAGGTAAAATAACATTTGAACTGCCAACATCACCTGCTGGACAAATTATCGACCCAGATCGTTACGTCTTTCATGCGGGTCGGCACTTACCTGACAAGGAATTTCGCTATCTTAGGACCGTTATGGTTACGGCCGTTCACCGGGCAAATTGTCAGACGTGCAGAGGCTAGCCTCACTCATGATCATGTGGCGAATCAGGTATGCTTGGAACGACACCCAGCTGCAGACCTAACCAAGGGTAAGCAAGATGGTGGATCGGTCGAGGTATGCTTATCGTGTTTGCGCGATCAGACAGATTCTGGCTAAAGAAAGGAATGTTAGTCTAGCTAGGCACGCAAATGTGACGAGCTATATTTTTGTTTCTTTGGGTCGCTCGTTAGAACGCATTGCATGCTGGCTTCGTTACTCCCGTATTAAGATAGCTAGCATAGTTGACTCACCATGCATGAGCAATGAAAGTTCCTTTTTCATTTTTTTTTAAAGGAGAATAAGTAAGCAGATATAGAAAAAGTCATCCAGCTTCCAAAACTCAACGTAAGGCCTCCCATCTTTTCTTAGGGCCTATTTTTTTCAACTTTAGGCAGCAAATTCTTGTAAAAAAATCAGAAACTAAATTAAGAGTTAATATCATCATTAGTGCACGAACTTGCACAACGTTAACAGACCCATACACAAACTTGAAAAAACCATAGATGTGGTCACTGAACTCACGATGCAGTAACAATTTGGTAGAAAAGACTCAAGCAGTTGCCCGATCAGACGCCACATCAGCAGTTGCCTGATCAGACGCCACATCAGCGAGTGGCACACCAGCGCTGGGTTCTGTTTTTAGAAAAAAGCCCTGATTAAACGACATATATTTTCAGTAAGGCCTCAACAACGGGGTGGAATGAAATCTTGTAAAAACGATCCCATGCTGCCGTGAAATATAACGTAGGTCAGATAACCCTCCCCATAGAGGTTGTTGTTGTATATCGAGGAAAGAATTCTTCAACAAGATTACACAAAGCACCGTCAGCATTGCAGTACAAAATTCCACCAAATTTCATCAACATATTTCAACCAGACAAATACTCATTATTCAACAACATGCTATATCAGTTCAGTGATACACATAAGATGCACAACGGTGATTGATTCGGTGTAGAATCCCCCTTGCCGTCGTTCCTCAAGCCGCCGCCACCGCCCGTGCTGTTGTCGTTGCCTGGGAGAGTTTCAGGCGGCCGCCACTGCCTTGGAGAGATTCATGCCGCTGCTTGGGAGACCGGGACGCCACAGCCACCACCCTCTGTCGTGACGCCGAGGGCCATACGATACCAGCGTGCTGCGCGGCCACGGGGAGCCCTCAATGGTGGGAGTGCGGCTGCATGTTAGGAAAATTTGGGTTCAAGGTTGAGAATTGCAGAATGGGGAAGCCGGGACCTTGTAACGCATTTACATAATGACGGGGTGTTTTCTAGAAAAGAACCCAACGCTGATGCGTGCCACTCGCTTACGTGGCGTCTAATCTAGCAGCTGCTCAAGTCTTTTCTATCAAACTTTTACCGCGTCGTGAGTTCAGTGACCACTTTTATGGGTCTTTAAACTTTGTGTATGGATCTGTTAATGTTGTGCAAGTTCGTGTACCAATGGTGATATTAACTTCTAAAATAAGCACCTATTTGGAACTAGCTTTACCAGGGGAGTTCAATCTACATTCAAGCCACTTCTCAGTGTACTTTAGTGACAAAGCTGATTTTACGAAAGAACTTTGCGAGGGAAGCAAATCCACAGATGATTCGAAACCAATAAAAACTAAAACAAACATGCCTTTAATGCTCTAGCTTAGTTTTTTTTTCTTTCTATGTGACGGAGTAAACGAGGAGAGATGATAAAACCGTATCTTTACACAATCGAACACATTTTATATTAAAGGCTGTACATCACTCATCAACTAATTAATCAATATTAAACCATTCTTTAACGAGGAGTATATACTTAACTACACTCGACCTGTATAAGATACGGTTCATGAATACACCGAGTACAGTACAAAACTAGTTGCGTGGAGAGGTGGGTGGTGGCGGCTCAGCCAAAGCCGTCCGTTCCCCAGCACCCGACGAATTTGCTGCCGCTGCACGGTGCGAGCCGCGAGGCACCTAACCGAGGGTCGGTTGGTCTAGAACCATCGGAGGCGGAGTGTGAAAGCCCACGAGGCCCAGGCTACGGACGGCGCAGCGGCCGAGCCGAACCGGGCATGCGGCACGCCGCCGCATTGGGCGCTGGTGCCCCACCCGGCCCCCGTCGCCTCCTCCTCCCTTTCTTTCCCTGCAGAGTCAATGACCTGGTCAAACCTCCGCCCGAGCATGTCTTCCTCCTGCCCCTCCTAAGCTTCCGCCCCCTCTGCTCCCCGTGTCCCCCTGCCCCCTCCCCTTCCCTCCCCCCGCCGGCGCAGGCACCCGCATTTCCCTCCCCTCCCCCGCCACAGATCTCCCACCCCCAGCCCCGCCATGGACGCCCCGCCCGCCTCCACCTCCACCTCCGCCGCGGGATCGGCGTCGGCGTCGCAGGACGCCGCCGCCGAGGCCACGCCGCGCCGCCCGGCGGGCCACCGCCGCGCGCAGTCGGAGATCCTCCTCGGGGCCACCGCCCTCCCGGACGACCTCACCTTCGACGCTGACCTCGGCGTTGTCGGCGAGGGCAGCGGCGGCGGCGGCGACGAGGACGACGAGGACGAATACGAGGATGACGAGGAGGGCGGCGGCGGCGGAAGCGGGGGCAGCCGGATGTTCGAGATGTTCCTCCAGGCCGGCGGCAGGCTCTCCGAGCCGCTGGAGCCGTCGCCGTACCCGCAGCCGCCGCCGCAGCCCGCGCGGCCGCGGCACCAGCACAGCATGTCGATGGACGGCTCCACGTCGTTCGGGTCCTCCTCCTCCGGGATGCCGGGGAGGCACGGCGCGGACGCCAAGAAGGCCATCTCCGACGCCAAGCTCGCCGAACTCGCTCTCGTTGACCCCAAGCGCGCCAAGAGGTGAGGCTAGCCCGACGGCACAAGCGAACCGACTTCCCTTTGCATCGTTGCTATTTTCGGTCTTTAGGGATTCGCGCAGTAGGATATCGAATTGCGGCGGTTGACAGGGACAGGTTACATGGATTCTGCTTCTTTGAAAAGGAGCTGACTCGCAGGTACAAAGTGTGAAAGGGGCGAAAGTTGTGGAATCTCGAATCATATGTTTTTATAGAACAGTCAGCAATCGTATGTGATCTTGCTGCTCTTTTTGGCCTGATTGATTGAAACAAAACATGGTACTGGGGACTGTCTATGTACTATTTTGATAACGAGACCGTCTATAGTTCCAGTATAGCTTACTACTAAACATGTACTAATCTTACTTCTTTGGTATGATATGCATTTTAAAATATGCTGGCGAATTGGTGATGTATGTGAGTACATCATTTTCAGGCAATAAAAACGAAATAACCCTTATAATTTGTTCTTTTTTAATTAGGTATCTCTATATGTGGATATGTTATGTGTGATTAGTTGTTAGTAGAAATCTAATATCTGATTTTATTGCATTACCTTTGTTGGAGGGAGGCCACATGAGAGCACAGAGTTTCACCATTGTAATTTAGTATAGCCTTTTTCACCGATGGTAATTTAGTGCAAGTATTGCAGTGTATGCAAGTTAGTCTGTTAATATCATGAGAATAACTTCTCAGTCTGTTTCTTTGCTAGAACAATCTGGATGTGTCTTTGTCATGTAGTTTGATTTGACTCCAGTTATTTTGTTTCAATTATTTGGTGTTATTCATTGTGTGTGTCTTTAGGGGTTAGTCCTTATTTCTTAGATTGATTTTTCTTAACGTCTATTTTGTTGAAACATTTTAGGATCATGGCAAACCGCCAGTCAGCTGCTAGGTCAAAAGAAAGAAAGATGCGCTACATTGCGGAGCTTGAGAGGAAAGTACAGTGTCTTCAAACAGAAGCAACTACACTATCAGCTCAGTTGTCCCTGTTACAGGTTAGTTATTGGGCTTTACCTTAATTTAAATTCTTGCACATTGATATGTGTTAGATGGTTTAAACCTGGGTTTGGCTGAAAATTGCTACTAAATCTCAGGAATGGTTGCCAGAAATAGTAAATGCCTAGGTATTCAAATGAATGCGTGCCTAATTGTCTATGCTATTTTAAGCATTTAATTAGAATTTCCAACCGCTGACACTGTTTATTTGTTCAGTTATTGAATGTTTTGCCAATTTTATGAAATACCTTTTACGTCTGCATATGGTTACTAAATTTGTGGGTTTTTCGGCATGTTAACTCCAACAACTTGTTAAATAAACCTGAAAATGACAGGCATTATCAATATATCACACACAAGGTTCTGAGCGAAGGTGAGAAGTAGAAAAAGGAAATTACAAGGTAGGGGGTGTAAGAGAATATGAGCCCTTGAGCGGTAACGTGGCCGCGCGCTTATCCATCTTGAATCTGTGTTCCAAATATTAAGATCAGCAATGGCCATCAGTACAGTCTTGACAATGACCAAAGGAAAGGAGACTGCTCCTGCTGACGAGGTAGCATTCCGCATTAGAGATCAGCGGAGTGAAAGTAGATGAAAGCACATCTGCGACTAGAATCAACAAATAGGGAGAGACAGGATCACCTTGACGTAGGCCATTCTCAAAAAGTACCAAATCCCCTGGCACGCCATATGGACGCCTAATTAGTGAAGTTGTTGGATATGGTGCAGCCCCCGATATCACCAACTTGTATTTCTGTATCTGTTTGTTTGAGCAGTCATTATTTATTTTAGTTCTGCAAATTGTTTATGCCTAACATATTATTACCAGCTGTAAATAATTATCGAAAAGCAGGTTATACCCCCGGCCTCTGCATCGATTGATGCACATAGCCATGTAAATTTTTTAGATAATGGAAGAATATTCTCCTGCCTCTGCACCTGGAAGTGCACACAGCCCATTATTATGATGTTGAACAAGTCTTTGTTTAAAAAAAGAGAAAAAAGCAATAATAGCCAACAGCTTGAGACTTATACTATTTGTATTCTACTGATACGTATTGTTAATATTCTGTAGATTTTCTAGTTGTTCAAAGAACTCCCTCTTCGGTTTTCCATGAGTGATGGGTTTTGTATTCTACATATACATATTATTAATATATATTTTTCAGTAAGTCTTTGTTTAAAAAAGTGATAAAAAGGTACAAAGCAACAAAGGCAACCAAGAACAACAAAGGCAACCAAGAACTCACTATTTGAATTCTACAGATACATATTGTTAATATACTGCAGATTCTGTAGTTACTCAAAGAACTTCCTCTTTTTGGTTTTCCATGAGTGATGAGTTTTGTAGTCTACAGATGCATATTGTTACTACACTGCAGATTTTGTAGTTTTTCGAAGAACTTCCACTTCGATTTTCCATGAGTGATGAGTTTTGTATTCTACAGATACATATTGTTAATATACTGCAGATTTTGTAGTTATTCGAAGTACTTCCTCTTCGGTTTTCCTTGAGTGGCGGGTCTTGTATTCTACAGATACATATTGTTAACGCACTGCAGAATTTGTAGTTACTCAAAGAACTTGCTCTTTGATTTCCATGAGTAATGAGTCTATCCCTATTTTTCTGTATGATACAGAGAGATACCAGTGGTTTAACAAATGAAAATGGTGATTTGAAGCTGCAAGTGCAAACAATGGAGCAGCAGGTCAGGCTGCAAGATGGTAAGGTTTTCTTTGTACAGCAAATTCAAAATTAATACGAAGATGTTTTGTTGATGCCATGCTCATTTGACGCCATCTTCTTCCATAACTGCAAATAACTCGATGATGTTCTGAATTCTACATGTCTACTTGCTCTTATAACACAGAAAACTTTGAGTTTGATAGTATTCGCTTGGATTTTGAGTCCTGATTTTTCTTGATCATCTAGAGATTGAACAGCCATTTTCGGTCTTTTCCTATTCAATCTACACGTCAGAGTTTACTTGTGTTTCAATTTTGGCTACATTAACTTTGTTCCCTACCATCTTTGGTAACTGTTCCTTTGGTTACATGTACTAGCACTGAACGACAGACTGAGGGACGAGGTTCAGCAGCTGAAGATCGCAACAGGACAGCTTAACGCCAACAATGGAAATATGGGGAATTTCGGTGGTCTGTCCTCGTACGGAGTCAATCCACAGAGCTACCAGCGAAGCCAGATGCAACAACAATCTCTTCTGGCTGCTCAGCAGCTTCAGCAGCTCCAAATCCACTCCCAGCACCAGCAGCCCCAAATGCACCTGCAGCAGCAGCAGCAGCAACGCCTTGCCGGTGTCCGGCAGCAGCAGCAGTCGCAGCTGCGTCCGGAAGCACTGCCATTTCCGGGAGACCTCAAGATGAAAGGAATTGCCATGACAACCCATGTGCAGAATGCGGGCCCGTCCCCTTTCGATGGCCGCGCAAGGAGCGAGCCGTGAGATCCGGCGCAGGTACATGTCAGTTGCCAGTAATAATAGACTTGCGTTGTACTAGTGCCTGAGTCGAGTCGAGTGGCTCATGCATAGGCTAGTGCAGTGTGTAGGTAGGTGGCTAGATGTCTGCAGCAGTCCTCTAGAATGTCGACCCCATTCAGTCGCAAGTTTGTTGCAGAACTGATGAAAGCGGAGCGAGTACTTTTTACCAGCCGGAGTGTTCCATCTGGAATTAACCATAAAAAGTTGGTGCCCGAAACTTTTCTCGAATATGGTGCTAATGCAGAGTGAGAGACTGATAGATGAAGCTGAACCATGTCGGCCGGCTTGGCGTCTGTGCCAGCCAGAGCAAATAAAATGCTTGTTGGAAAGAAAATTCCTATTCTGGGTGCACCTTTTTTGTTTGTTTCCTTATTAATAGGATAGCCTAAATTTTGCTCCTGTGTTCACGTCCTGCTATGGACTTAGTAGATTTCTCTTTCAGCAAGATCGAATGATTGCCGACCCACATTTGCAGCCTTCCAGTACATGTTTTCATTGCTCTGTCAGTGGGGAAAAGCTCAATCGTGAAGATAAGGAATGTCATTCGACCAAAGGGCAGCTATGGTGTCGTGAATCCATCATGGAATGGAATAAAATCGAACGATGCACAGGTAAAAGAGGAAGAAAACTTGAGCAATCTACCAAGCAACCAAAAGGCAGGGAGGGTACAAGAATAATAACACCATGTACCAATGTACAAATATGAATCAGAGCGTCCGGCTAATTAGGCTTAGCGACATCAGTCACTCCTGTTCCGTATCCTATACCGCAAAAGAATTTTTTGTTTAACAGAATCCTCAAATTCGCCATCCGCCCAAGCTGCGAAGTGAGCTACCACAAGCAATGCCGTTTGGTAATAGCTGCTCCAAATTAATTCTCTCTATTTAATCGCCGCCTTGACGGACAGACGCAATGTAGGATGAAGGGCGATGGATGGGTCAGTCGTCGTCCTCGTAGTAGCGCTTGAACTCGAAGGCGACGACGGCCATGATCCAGACGGCGACGAAGACGCCGTAGGAGACGATGTATGCGCTCACCTCCTTGGCGATGGTGAGGCCGAGGAAGACGTTGGCCATGGCCAGCAGGATGGCCACGCGCCCGATGTTGTGGTGGTACCAGTTCCAGAACCGGCGCACCTTGGACGTCTTGTCCGGCCGCGCCAGCACCGCCGTCACCTGTGTGTCCATCAAGCAGCAGAAGCAGGGTGAGCAGACATCATCGTGGTTTCACCTCTCTCTCTCTCTCGGGGGAATGTTCTTCTGCCGGCTCCAAGAACATGATGAACACGAACGACAGTGTGTACTATTCTGGGAGTCAACGAATGGAAGCATCTGTTCTCATGGCAACAAATCACGGGGCGTGTGGAAATTACACTTAACTAGCAAGTCAGATTCACAGTCAACATCTACTAGTACTAGAAATTAATAAGCTGGTAAAACTATGTTGTTGTTCCAGGCTTGTGTTCCCATACAGCACATGCCATTCTGGCAACTCAAATGATTAGATACCACAGCACATGTATCCAGCCAGCCAAGGAACCAAAAGTGGACTCAGGTTAGTCAGCAATTTCCACACAACCATCTCCCCATGCTCTTAGGATTAAGGTTAATCCAGTAAAAAGAAGATTAAGGTTAATCTAATGAGACTCAAACTCGAGGATTCAGTGCTGCGTACGTACCTGCAGGCATGCCATGGACAGGATGGAGATGCCGATGATCTTGTGCACGACGATGTTCTTGAGCCCGTCCCCGTTGAGGCGGAAGCCGAGGATGACCGCCGCGATGCCGATGAGGAAGCCGAGCCCCTGGACGGCGATGTGGCCGTAGAACCAGTACGGGTCCTGCCGCCGGAAGTAGCGCGCCACCATCATGCCCATCGGCAGCAGCACGCCCCACCCCATCATGGACAGCAGCCCGTGCCATCTCTTCGCCGGGAACCCGGCGTCGCCCGACTCGCCGCCGGCGCTAGAGGGCGACGCTGAACAGAAACCAACCCACAGATCCTCCTCGGTAAGTAAAAAATGTGTACCGTTTTTCTTACCACTGCTCTCTCGAGGAGAAAAGAAAATGAATTAGCGGTGGAATTAATAATGAATGTACCAGAGGCGAACTTGAAGGAGCGGGAGCCCATGTCGCGGTGCATCTGGATCGTGTGGTCGTCGGAGGAAGGGAGGCTGCCCTCGTAGCCGACGGAGTAGATCAGGTACGGCTGCGGGCGGTCGGTGCTGAGCTCGAAGGCCAGGTAGAGCCGGCCGGACTTGGACACGGCGACGGTCCGGTTCCTGACCAGGGTGAGGCGTCCGTCGTCCGGGGTCACGGCCTCCGGGCTCCTGCCCTGGAGGTAGTACTGCTTGGCGACGCCCTTGCCGCCCGACGACCAGCCGACCATGGCGCTGCTGCCGACCATGCCCCCCTTGCCAGAGAACCCGACCGCCACGTAGGATCTCTTCTCCGGCGCCGACAGCACGAAGCTCCATTGGTTGGTCCCCGTGTTCTTGTACTGGTGACACAGCAAGCATTTTAGATCAGATCAGGCAGAGTCCATCACATTACCGTAAATCAAAGAATGACAAAAGGGGGATTGCAAACGGCTCGTACCCTGAGGATGAAGTCCTCGTCTTTCCAGAGGGTGATGCAGTGGAAGGCGTCGGAGTCGAAGGGGACGAGGCGCGCCACCGGGAGGTTCCCGTCGCACGAGTCCGACTTCTGGTGGCTCGCCGCGAAGCAGAAGCCAAGCAGGCAGAGCAGCGGCAGCAGCAGCCGCACGGAGGAAGCCCCCATTGTCGCGTCAGTCTAATCCTCTCCCCCGAGCTTCCACGGCCACCACGAGCCTGTGCTGTGTCTTTCTTGGGTTTGGCACCGCGGTGGACGCGGAGGTCGGACAAGATTGGCGGTGCTTGGAAGGGAGGAAATGGCCAAGGTTCCGCTGCTGCTGCTGGTGCTGGGGGCAGTTTGGCAGGTCAGAGGATGCTTGCTGCCCTGCTAGCTGCTGCCCTCCAATCGGATGGCGTACCGCTGTGCCAGTATGTACATATATCCTCCCTCCCTGACTCCCTCAAGTTGCAGTGTCCTTGTGTGTACATGGATATATATCGTGCTGTGTTGGGATGGGATGGCTGGTGGTTAAGGTTCACCTACAGGAGGCGCACACGCATTTGCACCGCAGTTTGCAGCGGGTTTTCCACTTGATGTGATTGCAGAAATGAGAAAGAAGACCCATGTTTGTTTACCACCAGAGCTACGCTGGCTCCACCCTAATAAAGTCTTTACTTGGCCCATCTCCCGTACTGTCATTGGGACACATTTCTGCAGTACTAGTAAATCGAGCATGGCCACGCCCACGGCACCTACCGCCACGCTTGCAGTTAACCCGATGAGAATGCCGTTGCTTGTGACCGCGCTACCAATGATGAAAAACAGCCAAAATAGAAGCCAATCCATCGGCAGGCGCCAGCATGTCGCTCGTCCTGTAGGGGTGGAATACACGAGCAGGGACAAACCGAGAGCGCCACGCAACGACGCAGCGTACGTGTATGCATGTGTATCGGCGCGCATCCAATCAGTAGTAGCCAGTGCGTCTCCAAGCAAAGCGGGCGGTGAGCTTGCACAGCGAGGAAGAGGAAATGGGAAAAAAGGGGGCGCGATCCGACGGACCACCGGGGATGGGGCCCCAGCGGCGCGGTGCTGTGGCACGGGGAGGGAGGGGGAAAGGAAGGGCGGGGGCAGGCTGGTCCAGATGGTTATTGCGTCCGGGCACAGCTCATGCTTTGGCTAGCTGCACGGGCTGATTAAAGAACGGGGATGAGATGCCGGGCGCACATGCGGCTCTTTGCCAGTGTGGCGCACACCGATCCGTCGGTTTCGAACGACGCGTCCCTCGCTTGCCAAACCTTCCGTGGCGGCAGACCGGCCGTAGTGGTGTGCAAGTCGGAATCTGGCCTCGATGCTTTGATCCTGAGGGATGTTCGATCTTCATGCCATTCATTCGGGTAGAGTTTGTATTCTGTATTTGAACTAGTGCGTGGGTGCACCCCGGGCGCACCTCCTGAGGCGCTACTGTGCGCATTAATCAAGCTGCCGTAGTTGTTAACGCCATTCAGATCAAAAGGCAAAAACAAACGAGTTTTACAGACATTGTAAGTTACCTAGCTAAACCAAGACCCTTGCAAACACCATTTTGATCGCACTACATACATCATGAAGCAAAGAAGAAAGGTATGATTGCAAAACGTGAAAGAACCATGCATGAGGTGATTTTGCCAAAGTTGGGGGACAGCTATGGTAGTTGATCATCAGAAATGCCATCATGAGAATTATCCAAGCACAAGTTTCTTCTTTAACATTTATCCACTGCATTTTTCATGCTCTGCTCAAATCTCCTTTTGAAGTCCATCTCTCTTTTCAGGTTTTTTCTGAGCTTCATCAACATACCAGTTTGTTAGAATAAAGAAACATCTCATTAGTAAGATTACAAGGTCTTCTCAGTAGTTTATTTGAATGGCACTTGTTGATGAGAAATGGCCGTCAACCAGATGACAACGCTAAGATTCTATCAAGCATATCTTTACTACTTATTTTCATAGCGTATACCATCATTGAAGTAATTGCATTAAACATTGTGCCAAAACAAAAAGTGATGACAACATTATATGTATTTAACGACTCCTAACTTAGAGCGCCTATGGAATTATCCCCATCTAAGAGATAACTGCTACTGCTTACCAACACCAACAATTTGCCATTATAAGCTTGAGAGTGTTTAAATAGTTGATCCTCTAGTGTAATGATCGAGTAGAGTCAGGAAATCTAACATATACTAAGGAATGCGCAGAAGGAACATACATATTAGTTTTTTAAACATAAGTTTTGAACTATGTAAATGGTCGCTAATATCACAAAGATTTAGTTCAGCTCAGATCTGACAGGATTTGCAGAATGAAGAGTTGGTTGACTGGCCGGTGCATCCTCCATTATTCATAGGGTAGCTTCCAACTGTACTGGTGGTTTTCACCTCATTTTCAGATACTGATGGTAATCCGTGATGGTAATCCGCAGGGAGGTGTCTCAAGTCACAGTTCATCAAGAGGTTGCTGAAGTAGCATGTTTGAATCCCATATATGGAACTACAAAAATGGAAACATCCAACAAATTTAGATGTGTGCCACAGATTAACTATACCACACTACAATAGGCAGAGATGCATAACTGAAAAGTTAGGAGTTGCATGAAAAGTTCCTTGACGAAATGTTCCAGGCTAATAGTAGCTTGGGTTTGACAACGACGAAACAAATAAATAGACATGAACTACATACATGTGACCACTAATAACCCTGCAAAGTAATTTAAGATGCCTACCTCGATGAGATTTGAGGTTAAATCTACATAAATAATTTCCAGAATTTTTTGCAGAAAAAAAATATGGGTGGATAACAAACCAAACTCATCACAGAGCACTTTCCAGCCGGATCTGGCGCCGCTCGGCCATCTGGGAGGCGCACCCATTAGCCTAGGACAGCAGGTCGTCCTACTCCTCTGCCTGAGGAGACGAAGAAGACAGGCAGAGCAGCAAGGGAGGGGGGATGAACTCGTGAGGCGGCGGAGGAGTGTGGGGTGGAGCGAAGCCGGTCGCCTGCATGGACAAAGACGGGAAATGACGACTCGCATCGGCGGTTGACGAGGGACAGATGGAATTAGTTGATGACCCTGATCCAAACACAGGATATGATTGTGACCTATCAAAAACAATACAACATGATTTCTCTCAAGAGGATCAAGACATGGAAGGAGTGGCTAAGAGAGCTGGAGAGGATCCAGACTTAATCACTCATAAAAAGCAGAAACACTTGGGGGCCTGTGCATGCAGCAAGAACCAGTGAGAGAGTGTTTCTGGGGGGTAAAACAATTTTGGAGATACCTCAAGAAAGGAAAAAGAACCAAGACATGCCTAACCCTGGGAAATATCATACTAAGCTGCAAGGTATAATGTCTCAAAAACCTTCTAGTGTTATTCCTGTTAAAAAACTAGTTCATATGGCTGATAAGGTGCGAGTAGACAATAATAGCAAAACTTAACTGGGACCTCAGGATGCTGCAGGCAACCCTGACCCCAACAACCCTTTTTATTTGCTAAATAATACTCACACTTGTGCAACCGCATCAACTTCTCTTCATTATGCTATAGGGATAGATAGTGTAGATTTACATGATGATCGTTACTCCTCTCCACATACCCCAGATCACCTGCAGGGTGGTTTTGAGGACCATGATGAGTCCATATGGTATATGGAAACTAAGCATAGATGGGGCCAGCGGCGAGTTCAGCAGGCTGGCTTCGATAGGCTCGAGCCTACCCTCCAAATTCGCGGAATTTTTTTTACTACTAGTCTTACATATTTCTTAGGCCCAGCCCAGAAAAATCAGCCCAACAGCCAGCCCATCTAAGCATCGGACTAACCAGGCACCAGCAGGCAGCAGCTCGCACGCGCACGAAGCACCGCACGCCACGAGCAGCGGCCGTCCACCCATTAGACCTAGCCGCCGGACGCCGCCGGCCCGCTGGACGAGGGACGCCGGACGCCGCCTCCCTGCTGGACGCCGGAGGACGCCTCCTGCCAGTCCGGCGCCGCCTCCTCGCTGGGCGGTGCTTCCTCGCTCGGCGCCGCCTCCCCGCGAGCCTGCAACGAGGGACGGAGGGATCCGGGCTGGCGGGCTGCCACCTGCCGACGAGCTCGTCACGGGCCCTCTGCTACTCGCCGGATCCGCCGCCAACCCGCTGGACGCCGGACGCCGCCTCCTAGTCCTGAGCAGTTCGCAGGTTGTTTGTTCTCTCTCTCCGTCTCTGTTTCTTAGTTCAGTTAGTACAGTTGCTAGCGGTTGGTACTTGGTAGTTTAGTTAATTCTAGTCTCTAGTTTAGTTCTAGCAGTACTGGTTTAGTTACAATTAATTCATGAACTAATTTCTATCCTTGTTTAATTTCTTTTATAGAAATGAAGAGAAAGAAGACTCTGCATAGTTGGTTTGCAAGTAGTTCAAATACACTTCCTGTTGTTCCTGAATCCAATGTTATTGTTCAGCCTACCCTCATTGAGAACATAATCCCTGATGATCCAACAAATGAGAGCACCAATCCCTCGGTTGATGAGAGCACCAATCCCCCAACTGATGAGAGCACAAACCAACCAGCACCACTAAGACAATATATATTAGAATTTCATCCGAGTCAGATTTTTGGTGATCCGGCGGATCGAATACCAATAGAAGATTATGCCCCTGAAATTCGAAGTGAAGTAAGAAGAGCTTATTTGTTGAAAGAGAGAAACAAAGCAAGTGGGCATAAATTTGAAGTCACATCGGACGGTAAAATTTGGAGATCTTTTCAACCACAATGGCTAGATCAGTTCGATTGGTTGGAATATAGTGTCAGAAAGGAGGCTGCCTTTTGCTTCCCTTGTTTTCTTTTCAAGAAACCATCACAGGCCGCTACATTTGGAAATGATGTATTTACCATAGATGGTTACAAACGTTGGAAAACAGCTTTGGCAAGTTTTCAAAAACATGTTGGTGGTCCTTCTAGTTACCACAACATTGCTAGAGGCTTGTGTGATGATTTCAACAATCAAAGGGCCAATGTGGCTACCAAATTCTGAGTATATAGTAAAGAGTCTGAAATAAAATATAAAATCCGTTTGACTGCATCATTAGATTGTGCAAGGTATCTCATAGCTCAAGGGGAAGCTTTTCGTGGACATATTTTTAAAAAAATCCAGAAAAATTCCAGTAAATATTACATGTTTCCAGTAGTAGGCTGGGAAATTTTGAGCTTATTTGGCCAAGAGGATTGTGAGATAATGGCCATTTTAGTGAACATATTCAAAATTTGGTTCAAAATTTGATATTTTCTAAAAAATCCAGAAAAATTCTAGTAAATAGTACATCTTTCCAGTAGTAATCTGGGAGAGTTTCAGTTTATTTGCACAAAAGGATTAGGAGATGAGCGACTTTTTCTTCAAAAGAGCGTTCGGTTTTCTCAGCGTAAACTTTGAGCCCACCCTCCAGTTTTCTTCAAGATTCGCCACTGGATGGAGCAAGCACCCTAAGAAGAAAACTTTTCCATGAAAGCCTATTTTGGAATGTCAGGGGAATCAATCACCGGTACAGCGAGCTGCTATACAAACGGTATTTAACCCCTTTTCGCGACGGCATTTTAAACCGCCGCCTTGCTAGTGTGGGCGATAGGGGGGTCCTTCCCACATGACCCAAAAACCATCGGGGATAGGCAGTAGGAATGCATACGTTTTGCATAACTAAGCGTATGTGATGTGGGCATCTATCCCAAACGCGAGTCTTCAGACAACTGTTTGTGATATCTTGAATATCCCAAACGCTCCATCCTTGCTACTCGTTTGTGCTGGCATTACCATCGCAGTCGGTATTCTATGGTGCTACGTTTACGATGCGCACCCCATCACAAACAGTTCACAATTATAGAACGTGTATGATAAGCAGACAATCACACACATTCACTTCTCCCGAATCGTATGCGATAACTAATTAAGAAGATTAGCTAATCATCGTACTAGTGCCGGATAGGATTACGAAACGTCGGACCGTCGTAACAGTGTCGTACAGGATAACTATCGCACACGCTATTCTGTGGTGCAACGTTTACGATGCGTACCACATCAGAAATAGTTCATGATTGTAAATCGTGTACGATAAGGCGACTATCACAAACATTTAGTTTGTTCGCACCGTTTGTGATATTGTCTGACATCACACACGCTTTGCGAACGGCAACTGTGTGCATGCTCGCACACGTTTCCTCTATGTGAACCATGTCGGATTATGGTTTATATCACACACGTTTGTGTTTTACCGACCGTGTGCGCCGTAACGACCTGCAGAGCGTAATTTCACCCTAATTTAGTTGCTGCTATTTAAAATTGTACCGAATTTGAATTTGAAAGTAGGCTATAGCTTTATTCATATCCATCAGGTTCAAACAACCAATGCATTATTCGATTCACAGGTACATATGTTCAAGAATTATATAAGCACCAAATAAAGAATGATGAACCACTGTTGTATACTTGAACTATTAAAGACGATAAAGAAAGAGGCAAAAGACATTCTGGTTGCTGAACAAGGTGAAGCGAAATGCCCATATTGTGCCCTCCTCCATGCAGAAGGCACGCACGACTCTAGTCCAACCCCTTGTGATGGCCGACCACCCATCCTTCACTGTCTTCATGAACACATCGAGATAGTCATCGTGTTCTGGTAGAAATACTTTAACCTTTGCATGCCCACCAATCATGTAGTTTCAGAGGTAATCTTGAGTAAACTGCTTTGGGAACCACTGCAAAGGAAAAAGATTCAGACATTGTCATCTAACACAACTCATTATGGGCAGTAAAAAGAAGGCTACATAGTTCTTACTTACCATCCTGCAGTTCACTGTTGTCTTGGATAAAGTGTAAACAAATAGTTTAATTACCATCTTTTGACCCATTTTACTAACAATCTTTATCAGCTTCCTCACTTGATGCTGGTTCATCAATATCTCATTGCCCCATACGCAGAAAAGACCGAAGCGTGGATCATTACCAATGACATCTGTACCTAAAAGCACCAAGTTAATATTAGAAGCTAAACAGCAATTGCACAATGATGTAGTACAACACTCCCTCCGTCCCATTATATAATATCTTATAACATCCAATATACTCACATATTGGATGAATTAACATCTTAGATTATGGGCCGGAGGGAGTTTATTGCATTTTTACAAATTATTGGCCGATTAACTACAGTTAACTGCTGCTGTGTCGTTGTTGTTGTTGTTGCTGCTCTTCTACGTATATCTGGACATCATCAGAACATTAAGGTAACACTCTTCCTTGTTGCTATGTAGCCTAGGATTGCATATTTAGACATTCAGTACAGTGCATGTTTCTATGTAGCCTCAGATATATTAGATATGGCCCTAGTTAACCTACCGATAAATGAGTTACAGATATATTCAGTTAAAAATCCGATTCACCGATTAATCCCTTATCAGCCCTCGGCCTATATGGTACCAGCTACCGATATCCTGAACAGTGAGTATATAAAAGCCACGGGATGGAACCAACCTCGATGAAAAACAGCAGTCATTCCCAAAATTGTCTTGTGTAAGTACATCGAGAGGCATGTTAAGCACAACAGGCTAAACATCAACCAAATATATCCATGGTAGACAAAATAATCTCCAAAATTATAGCTTTAATGTGCAGGTTTAAGCACGCTAGTTAAGCAAAACAAGAAGTGGAAAGGTGTGTTAACTGCAACAGGCCTAACATTTAACAACAAGCAAATATAGTCATTCAAACTGGTATTGTGCCGGTCTAAGTACACTGGTTATTGTTAAATAAAAATGGAAACGCATGTTAACTACAACATGCTTAACAACAGCCAAATGTAGTCATTCATAGTGGTATTGCTGAAACTGGTATTGATGAAATTGAACTACACAGTTCATACTTGCACATATAAAACATCACGTTGTGAATAACTGGAATAAACAAGGCATACTACGAACAACCAAATAAAGCATTTGAAACTGGACATATGCTAACTACAAAGAACCGAACAACCAAAAAACTTTAAAAGAGGCATATGCTAGCTATAACAGGCTTAACAACAAGCAAATATATTCATTACTATCGGTATGTTTAAAACAGGTATTGATGAAAATGTACTGCATAGTAAATAGTTGCACATGTAGAGCATCACATTGTGAACAACTAAAATAAACAAGGCATACTGCAAACAACCAAATATAGCAATTAAAACTGAACATATTCTCACTACACTACAAAATGGACTCGACAAAACAAATCATGGGTTCCCCCTATGAAGAGGCATGGCAAACAAATCATGGGTTTCCTCACTTGTCGCAGAAGGGCTCGTTCCCGTGGGAAGAGCATGGACCCTGGGTGCGCTCCATGTTGTCGCAGATGGGCTCCTTCCCCTTGGAAGAGCACGGCTGTAGGGTGCCCTCCCTGATGTCGCAGATGGGCTCTTTCCCCTTGGAAGAGCCGAAGAGGGTGCCCTCCTCGTGGTCGCCGTCAATGAGGTATGACTTGGCAGCAGTGGATCCCAAGCCAGCATCGCAGAACGTGTCCTTCAGAAATGACAAAAGGGTCTCGATGGTGATGTAAGATGGCAAATTCTTGACAGCGAGCCAGAGGAGATCAGCGGCGAGGCCATGGATGAGATCGACGGCGGTTGAACCTGAGGGGTTGGGGGTGGTCCACTTAACCTGTGACATAGCCCGTGTCAGGCTGTCGCTGTCGACAACCTCAATGTCGTAGCCGGCGTCCGTGACATACCAACATACTCTAGCCCGCTGATTGAGAGCCCGCGACCAGTAATGGTCGCCAGCTTCCTCGGCGGCCACCTCGGTGACGTCCGAAGAGGCCGCGATACACCTCTTTTGGGCCAGTCGCTCCTCGAGCTCCACGAGAAGCGTAGCCGGGCTTAGGCTGTGATGCTCTGGAGTGGGGGATGGGGATCTATGGGAAAGAGGGCGTTTGGCAGGCGTCATCTAAGAAACTCAAGGCAGCTAGGGTATGGAGATCGATGGGTAAGCTGCACGGGCAAACCGACAGATGTTGACAATGGAGGCCTTGCGGCGGCGGTGGCGACCTTGCTATGGTTTTGAGCGAGGGAGGGGTTGTGGTGGGGTGTGTGTGTGTGCGCGCGCGTGGAGTTTTTGGGGTGTGTGTGTGGAGGGGGGGGTGGTGTTTGAGGAAATGACTCGGCTACTGAAAATTTTACTACGTGGGAGTAAAATGCCGGGGCTATTGAAAATTTGGATGATGCATCACACACGGTCCCGAAATAACAACCGTGTGTTATCAAACAGAAAAACCCTCGAGCCGGGTAGATATTTTCGAGGGATGCAGGCGGGAGCGGGAACAACAAACATCACACACGGTCGAAACATAATAACCGTGTGTTATCAAACAGAAAAACCCTGGAGGCGGGTAGATATTTTTGAGATTGTGAGGGAAGCCTCGTGGAGCCCAATGTACTGTGCTGATGTGAGTGACAGGGGCATGGGCATGGCACACGAGTAGTGTGAGTGAATCGTGTCTGTTGCGTCATCAGACTTGTCTAATGTTTATAAATTTGGCGAAAATAACGCGGGAAAGGGTTAGAACATGAACACACTTGCATGTGGACCAAAAATATGTATGAAAAGGGTGGTTTGATGTTCAAATACCAAATGCACAACTTCGATGTGGCACGTGTCTCACAAAGCGCACGGTATTGCTTGTCCCCCCCCCCCTTCGTGTCGGCAGGAAGGGAATCCTAGCTATGAACGCATGCCCCCAAATATCTAGGTCTAACATATTACCCTACCATAACACTAAACCTATGGGAGTCCATCATGGTCAAACCCCACCCCCTTTCGCTTCCCGTGAAAGGTGGACCGTGTGCGGGCCCACAAATGTGTGCTTCTGGCGTGAGATGGGGTGAGACCACATACGAACCACCTGCGGGTAGCCCAACTATATGTATGAAAAGGGTGGTGTGATATTTAAATACCCAATTCACAACTTTGACGTGGCACATGTGGCTCGCAAATTAACCGGACATCCCCGACCCCATGGAGGTTCAGCTAGCAAAGTGCGAAGTAGTCTCCCCCTCAAACACACACACACACACACACCCACCACACACACACACACACACACACTTTGAGTCGGCGGGAGAGGGCATGTCACCAAGATGTATCGTAAAACGGACCAATAAGAATCCACCTTGGTCGTACAACTTCTCTCTTGTTGTTGGTCAAAGTGATGGACATCCACGCGACCCCAGAGATGGGCTAGCTCGCCAATAATCACGCAAGTAGTGCCCGAAGACAACCACCGCCTGCATGTGGCCCAAACATATGTATGGAGTGTTGATGTTTGAATACCCAAATGCACAACTTTGATGTGGCACCGTGCTTTGGAACCAGAAATCCCCACACGGAGCGAGGGTTAGTTGACGACACGTTGTATATATGTATGTCACACCACACTTCGAGCCGGTGATGGGGATTCATGCATGCGTATGTACGTATGCGCTCAAACTTAGGTCTGGAATCTCACCATGACCTACTACGATAACACGAACCAAAGAAGAAGAATCCACCATGGTAACCTATCTCGTTGTCGGTCAAAGTGATCATGGATGTCCACGCGGGCCCATGAATATATAGGCTTGCCGCCGTTAACCACGTGAGGGAGAGTATACCGTTCGAAGACAACCACTTCATGCATGTGTCCCAAATATATATATATATATATATATTTGTGTGTGTATGGAGGTGATGTGTGCATGTTTGATACCATGCACAACATTGATGTGGCGCCCGCATCAAAAATCGTACAGTCCCCACAGAGAGCGAGATCGGTTCATGACGTGTCGTGGTGCTGCCCCCCCCCCCCCCACCGCCCACTTCGACCCGGTGGGAGGGATTCATGCGTACACACATGCATGTGCTCAAACTATATCATGTCATCCCAGAAAATGACCTACATACCGTAATACAAACCAAAGAATAATCCCCTCTTAAGTCAAATTAACCTCTCTCGCTGTCGATCGAAGTAGTGATGGACCAAGCGGGCCCACAGATGGAAAGCGTCGATATCACTGAAAACCGCATGAGTGGGTGCCAGAGGACAACCACCATCGCTTTGCATGTGGGCCAAACATATGTATGGAGGTGTGTGTGGTTGTGATGTTTGAATACCCAAAATGCACAACTTTGATGTGGCACATGCCTCAAAAATCGTAAAGTCCCCACATGGAGCAAGGTTCGTTCATGAAGCGTAGTATATGTTGGTCCCCTTCCCCCTCTTCGACGGGTACTATATGCTCCTACCGTAATACAAACCAAAAAGAATCCTCCTTGATGGTCAAATTAATTAACCTCTCCCGATCTAGGTCAAAGGGATATGCATGCATGGACGACGACCTCGCGGGCCCACAGATGGAAGCGTCACACATGAGTGTCCTAGGATAACCACCGCCTGCACGCATGTGGCCCAAAGAGGTGTTGTGTGATGTTTGAATAGCCAATGCACAACTTTGATGTGGCACGTGCCTCGGAAACCGAAAAGTCCCCACACTGAGTGAGGTGTGTTCATGGACGCGCACGTATGGTATATATGTTGGTCCCCTCCCACCTCTTCGATGCGTACTATATACTCCTACCGTAACACAAACAAAAAAGAATCAACCTTGCTGGTCAAATTAACCTCTCTGCCGGCTGTAGGTCAAAGTGATGGACGACGACCTCGCGGGCCCACAGAAAGCATCACACGCGAGTGAGTGTCGTGTAGGACAACCACCGACTGCATGTGGCCCAAATATGTATATATATATGTATGAAAGGGTTGTGTAATGTTTAAAAAATGAATTCACGACTTTGATGTGGCACCTACCTCACAAAACGGTCAATCCCACACGGTGGCTCACCACTCGTAGTGTACTACCAGGCACACCCAACCCCCACTACAAAAAAAACACTTCCGTGATGATACGTGTTTGTCATAGTAGCTCACATTTTCTGTCATGCATGTACATCCATGACGATTTTATGACAGAATCAAGATAGTCATACTTGTGCTGTCGTAGAAGTGTTCCATGACAATACCAAAATTATCATCACGGAAGTGTCCACTTCCATGACGATAAATGGCGCGTCATGAAAGTGTTTTCGTCAAGGGTAACCAACACGTGGCATCCACCATAATGGGTAGCCGTTAAGCTATCGGGTTCCAGTTTGGATCTGATA
Organism: Thinopyrum elongatum; assembly: GCA_011799875.1. Taxonomy (NCBI): domain Eukaryota; kingdom Viridiplantae; phylum Streptophyta; class Magnoliopsida; order Poales; family Poaceae; genus Thinopyrum; species Thinopyrum elongatum. Next base: position 498,438,588 of record CM022298.1, on the reverse strand, counting down.
ACCCGTTAACAGCCCGGACCAATGGGGATTTTCCACGTGTAAAATTCTCATTCGTCGGAGAATCCACGTGTTGGCTTAGCGTTGGGACAGATGTCATCCGTACATTGGAGGGAACACGCCTATGTTACCTCGACACGTGGTAGGGCCCAACAGTAGCCCATTTAAGATAAAAAGGCCGGCCCAGTGAAGGGCCCACAAGATTTTGTCATACTCTACTGGGCCGGCCCATTAATAGCCTGCCACGGTTTGGGCCAAATTACGGCCCACATAAGATCCGGCCTGTTAGATGTCTGTCATGTTTTGGGCCAAATGACAGCCCACATCAGATCCGGCCCGTTAACAGTCTGCCATGTTTTAGGCCAAATGACGGCCCATATAGGATCCGGCCCGTTAACTGCCTGACATTATTTGGGCCAAATTACGGCCCATATATGATCTGGCCCGTTAACAGGCACTGTGCTTTCGGCCCATGTAATAGTTCAGCCCGATATTACTTTCGACCTGTTAATGGCCATTGGTACATATGGGCCGTTGTTAGCCCGGTTTCACTTTTGGCCATTTAATGGCCTATGCTGCATGTGGGCCTATTTCTGGGCCGAAGTGACTTTCGGCCTCTTAAAGGCCCGTAGTCTTCGTGGATATATTTTAGCCCAAACTGACTATTGGCCCATTAAAGGCCTATGAGATAACTGGGCCTAATAATGGCCCGCTTTGCATCCGGCCTGCTTATGACCCATTATGTTATTCGGCCAACTGTGGCCCGACAAATATTTTGGCCTGTTAACGGCCCATCTTGTTGTTGAGCCAATCATGGGCCTCCAACACTGTTTGGGCCCAATCTACTTTTCGAACTGTTAAAAGCCCATTCTTTTTTCTGGCCCAACTTAGGCAAGTGGTTTACTCGGCCTGTTAAAGGCCCGAAACTAATAGTTGGCGAGTTTACGTCTAGGCCTGCTATTGCCTGGACATGATTATAGGCCCACGTTTTGGCCCATTTAGAGCGATTGGCGGGCCGGCCAGTTTTAGTACCATAAATTTTTTATATAATAAACCAAACGTTTAGGCCCATTGCACTCCTTCAAAGCTTACGGCCTTTTCAGGGAGCGACGACAACATATACAGAAATTAAATTACAACATCATGACAAAGAATATACCTAGACTATACAACAAATAAATTACTGCATATTACGTGCACTGGGCATAAAAGTTCACTGCTAGCGATAATAAAGCGCAACCAGACAGCAAATTACATACACTGGGCATCAAAGGACACCACCAGTGCAAATAAACACGTCGCCTAAAATAATATACAGAACCGACAACACTTCAACACAGTTCAAGAAAGGTTAGCCTTGCCTGGGAGCTACAGTGCAAGCAGTTGAGCAAGCTGATGACTGCACTTGTTTGACGTTTATATCCAACTCTAGATGCATATCATCAATGGCAGTTCTTGGCGTCAGTGATATCACCCTGAAAGAGAAAAAAGCAGACAGATAGTATGCTTTGCACATATAAGCAACAGTGCTGTCGATTCATCCCGTTTCTTAGTGGAAAATAAAGAGACATGGATTACAATAGAATAAAAAATGTTCACACTTAAGACATGGCAGGAAATGGCATTGTGCAGGAGTGGCCAGCTTCACCACACCACTGGATTACAGATCAAGAACAGAAGCATACATGCAGTGCTAAAGAATGTATAAGCATCGATGGTGAGTGTACTGTCAATTTATCCCATTTCAGATTGGTAAATAAAGAGACACGATTTAAATAACATGAACATAATATGCATTGTTCATAATTAAGACATAGCAGGATATGACATTGTCATGGAGTTGGTAGTTTAACCACACCACTGGATTACAGATCAACAAGCATACGTGCAGTGCTAAGGAAGATCACTTGCTATGTTTAGTTTAATTTACATGGTATGAATAAGGAACTAGGTTGTACAACTAAAAACTAAAATTGAGAAGGAGAAACTTATGTTTATGAACTTCATAATAATCTTTAAACATGCAATTTGATGCAAACGACAAAAATAAACAACAGTTGCAGTCATTGCTATCCAAATATACACGACAAAGTTTGAAGGCTCGAGAAGGACAAACATACGTTAGTAATGAAGACCGGCTCTATAAAGCCCTTTTCCATGTTGATGGGCGGGCAATTCAAGAAGTTTACCACAGAGTCTTCTTCATAAGCATTGCCTTTATTCTACATTTTGTTAAGAATAAATATAGAAGTGATAATATAGGAACAAATGGAGAATATTTAAGCTAAGATGCATAGTGATGCTACATATTCAACTCGCTATAAATGTAGGTACAACATACAACCAAAATGTACTGACAAGAGTAATGCAGAGCTAAACATCTTCAGTAGCATTGGTTTTATTCAACATTTCGGTAAGATTAAACATAGATCAGATGTGTACAAAATGGATGCCAAGGGAAAATAAGCTGCAAAGTGATGGTACATGAACAACTAGCTGACAGTGTAGTACAGTGATAAAGGACAACACATACTTACAAGAACACACTACAAAAAAAGACACAGCCGTGACATTTTGGGCCGAACAATTTTTTTTTCTGTCATGCTTATGACACTTCTATGACGATAATTATGACAAACCCAGTATCATCATAGATGTGGTGGGCTCCTACTTCTATGATAAAAAATCATGACAGAAAATATGCTTTTCATCCTGGGCGGGCCGGAGACGCACCTCCATGACATTCTTTGGGCCGTTCATGACGGAAAAAATCATGGTAGAAGCGAGGGCGAGGAAAATTTCGGGGAGTTCCTGGTTACGGTGGGTGGTCGGGGCCGAGCGATGCACGGAGGGATTGCGCGTTTCTCTCGTACACATACGCGCATGTGTGCGCGAGGTGTTGGGCTCTAACTGAACCCGGTGAACACGACGCATTCCGACCCAGTCTGTTGCCTCCCGATGAACACGACGCTGTTTCTCCGTTCTGACCCAGTCGGTTGGCTGCCGATGAACAGGACGCCGTCGCTGTACGCGTTCGAGACCCTGCCCGTATGTACGTACGTAGCCGTATTTACTTTCTTGCAGCATGGCTGTACGTACGTGTACACGATATAGACGGGACTGCCTGAACAGCTACCACTCCTTACTGGGCCACGGTTCATTGTGGCAGAAAGACCGATGGACCAGTATGTACGTACACGTTTCCGACCAGAATGACAACGCTACGTACGCTTCGACCGGGTGGGTCCCTGCTGTCAGGGAGGATAAGGAGGCACTTCTTTGCATGCAAAGATATTGATGGTGGGTCCGAGCTGACAGGGGGATGATTCTTTTTTTTTGCGTGTAATAAGGAGGCACTTCCTTGCGTGCGAAGATGTAGCTGGTGGGTCCATCTGTCAGCCTCACCGCGTACAATCCTCTTCCGATGGCTGTCGTTCGCTGACCACGTTGACAACGCCGCACGGACAACACCAGGCGGTGGACGATGGTGAGGCAGGGAACGACGCAGAGCCTGGGAACACACGGAGGGTGGTACGAGGGTTGACTGGTTCAGCTATGGTGTGAGGCTACCGTCGCCGCAGAATAACAGGGGGTGTGGGTGAGTAGAGGGATGGCCTGGCCAGCGGTGGGAGTAGTAAGAGGCGGTGAGGCCTGCGCGGCAGCATAGCCGGCCACGTGAGGCAGGAGCACGCGGTGGTTTGGACGGCTGGAGCAAGAAAATCCGAGGTTGAAGAAGCAGGACGACCATTGGATGTTAACAATCCAACGGTCACTGGTGATATAATCGTTTGTTGACTAAGTTGACAAAGCCCTTTGTATGCGTCAACTTAGTAGGGCCACAAGTCAGCCTCCATATCTGGTGGGGCCCAGCTGTCATGGGGAGCACTCGTTATTTTTCACTTAATAAGGAGGCACTTCCTTCCGTGCCAAGATATAGCTGGTGGGTCCCAGCTGTCATTGGGAGGATTCATTCGTTTTGGCGTAATAAGGAGGTACTTGCTTGCGTGTGGCCATGGACCATGTGGGTCCCAACTGTCAGCCTCTCCATGTACATCCCTCTTCCGATGTTGTCGTTTGTTGACAACGTTGACCACGCCATGCCGAGAACACCAACGCGATGGACGACGGCGAGACCCGGGAAGGGAATGACCCGGAGGCGGCGAAGCCACAACAGCGGAGGGATGTGGGTGAGTAGAGGGATGGCCTGGCCAGCGGTGGGAGTAGTAGGGGGCGGCGAGGCCTTCGCGGTAGCACAGCCGGCCATGGGAGGCAGGAGCAGGCGGTCCCGCCGGCGCTGGATTTGGCGGCTGGAGCAAGAAGACCAGAGATTGAAGAAGCACGATGGCCGTTGGATTGACATCCAACGGTCACGTCTGCTAGAATCGTTTGTTGACGTATATAATAAGTAAAAAAAATCTTGCATACGCGTCAACTTAATAGGCCCAAAAGTCAGACCATTCCCTATTTTTTTTTAATAATTTACAGCTCATTGCAACTTCTTATGCAATTTATTACAGTCGGATTTTTTTGTTGGCCCGGGCGAGGGTTAAAAATTTAAACGAAATTTAGCATATTTCGGTGGGGTCTAAACTATTTTTAATACCGAAATGTCAAGCCAGATTTAAAGTACTTTGAAGATATATTTAAATTAGGTTAAAGCCCAGTGAATTTGGAATCTGAAAATGTGAAAAAATTCAGAAATTTGAAAGTAACTGCCAATTTGTCGTCTGCTTTTTATATTTACAGCCCATTTCATATTACTTTCAAGATTTGCAGCCGTCTTGAAAGAGTTGCAGCCCAGCAGGGCGTAGAAAAAATAAGTAGGCCTGGATTGGGTATTCTTCAGAAAAAATAAACTGTGCTCATTTTCACAAAGAAAAAATAGCTGGGCTGGTCATGTGGTGAACGTAAAATAGAAGTCTGGGCTAGACGGGCCACAACCCAGTTGAAACCCTGCTCCGTCTCAACAATAACAAAAAAAATACCGCTCGAGCAGCTACGTCCCAGGTGTCAGCCGATCTTGTGCTATTCTCTTGTCTATTGACTATACGCTGACAATGTCGTGGGTCCCAGATGTCAGCAAACCACTAGGAGGAAGCATTTTCTTTTTCTATACGCTGACAATGGAGTATATAACAAAAAATGATGAACTTGCTTGCGTACGGCCATGGACATGGTGGGCCCCTACTGTCATCCTCTCCACGTATAGTCCTCTCCCGATTCCTCTTGTTTGTTGACCATGTTGACAACGCGAGAGGGCGGCGCCGCGGCGAGCGTGATGTCTACTACGCAACTTTATTCTTGTAGACTCGTGTTGGGCCTCCAAGCACAGAGTTTTGTAGGACAGTAGCAATTTTCCCTCAAGTGGATGACCTAAGGTTTATCAATCTGTGGGAGGCGTAGGATGAAGATGGTCTCTCTCAAACAACCCTGCAACCAAATACAAGAAATCTCTTGTGTCCCCAACACACCCAATACAATGGCAAATTGTATAGGTGCACTAGTTCGGCGAAGAGATGGTGATAAAAGTGTAATATGGATGGTAGAAATATATTTTTATAATCTGAATAAATAAAAACAGCAAGGTAGCAAGTGACAAAAGTGAGCACAAACGGTATTGCAATGCTTGAAAACAAGGCCTAGGGTCCGTACTTTCGCTAGTGCAATATCTAAACAATGCTAATATAATTGGATCATATAACCATCCCTCAACGTGCGATGAAGAATCACTCCAAAGTTCCTATCTAGCGGAGAACATAAGAATAAATTGTTTGTAGGGTACGAAACCACCTCAAAGCTATTCTTTCCGATCAATCTATCCAAGAGTTCGTACTAAAATAACACCAAAGCAAATTCAGATTCGTAATGCTCAATCCAACACAAAGAACCTCAAAGAGTGCCCCAAGATTTCTACCGGAGAAACAAAGACAAGAACGTGCATCAACCCCTATGCATAGATTACCCCAATGTCACCTCGGGAATCCGCGAGTTGAGTGCCAAAATATATATCAAGTAAATCAATATAATACCCCATTGTCACCACGGGTATTTGTATGCAAGACATATATCAAGTGCTCTCAAATCCATAAAAGTATTCAATCCGATAAAACAAAATCTCAAAGGGAAAACTCAATTCATCACAACAAGATAGAGAGGGGAAAACACCATATGATCCGACTATATTAACAAAGCCCGCGATACATCAAGATTGTGCATCTCAAGAACACGAGAGAGAGAGAGAGAGATTAAACACATAGCTACTGGTACAAACCCTCAGCCCCGAGGGTGGACTACTCCCTGCTCGTCATGGTGGTCACCGGGATGATGAAGATGGCCACCGGTGATGATCTCCCCCTCCGGCAGGGTGCCGGAACGGGGTCTAGATTGGATCTCGTGAATACAGAGGCCTTGCAGCGGCGGAACTTCTGATCTAGGGTTACCCTCGAGGGTTTTTGGAATATTTGATGATTTATAGGGCGAAGAGGGGGTGCGGGAGGCCACCGAGGTGGGCACAACCCACCTGGGCGCGCCTGGGCCCCCAGGTGTGCCCTGGTGGGTTGTGCCCCCCTCGGGGCACCCCCCAGGTGCGCTGCTCTGGCCCATTGGATGTCTTCTGATCCATAAAGAATCCACAAAAAGTTTCGCGGTGTTTGGACTCTGTTTGATATTGATTTCCTGCGATGTAAAAAACAAGCAAAAACAACAACTGGCACTGGGCACTGGGTCAATAGGTTAGTCCCAAAAAAATGATATAAAGTTGCTATAAAATGATTGTAAAATATCCAGGAATGATAACAGCATGAATACTTCTTAAATTATAGATACGTTGGAGATGTATCAGCATCCCCAAGCTTAATTTCTACTCGTCCTCGAGTAGGTAAATGATAAAAGAAATAATTTATGAAGTGTGAATGCTAGCAAAATGCACAAGTTTGATCAATGACAATTTCAATCACTTTTCCTAGCATCATAACAGCAATTCTTTCTTATAAAACTTCTCATGTTAAAGTAGCAACCAATTCACATGTTAAGGTTCAAACAATGAATTCTCTTGAAACTCAACAACCTATGTTCTCAGTCACCAAGCAATTGCAATTCAACTTATTCAACAGAGTCTAAGTAAGAGCTCCACATACTCAACCATCATATAGTATTCTATGATTGCTAACACCCACCGCATACACATGAGCAAATCGTTTCAACCGGACACATAGAAAGATAGGGGCTTATAATTTCGCCTCCCAACGTATTCACCTCAAGGGTGATGTCAACAATAATAACTCATGCTACCCATATCCAACTGGATATATGTGCCTAGATCTTTCCTCACCACATGATGCTTGCTAAAAGAGAAAAATAAAAAGGAATAGAGAGAAAAACTTTGACTCTTGCATGAAAGTAAATACATAAAAGTAAAAGGTAGGCCCTTCGCAGAGGGAAGCAGAGGTTGCCATGCGCTTTTTGTTTGTATGCTCAACCCCTTAGCGCAAAAGAACGTCACGTTATATTGCCCCTTATGATAGTAACCTTTATTATGCAGTCTGTCACTTTTATTCTTTGCTATCACAAGTTCGTACAACGCTCAATTTTCTCTTACACTAAATGATCTAACACTTTTAGAAGCAATTTTTATTGCCTTATTGCACCGATGACAACTTACTTTAAGGATATTACTCAATCCTTAGGTAGGTATGGTGGACTCTTGAAAATAAGATTTGGGTTTAAGGTTTTTTGGATGCACAATTAGTATCTCTACTTGGTGTGGAATTTTTGGCTAGCAAAGATGGGGGGCAAGCACCACATGTTGAAGGATCTATGACAATATAACTTCTATGTGAATATGAACAAACATAAATCATTATGTTGTCTTCCTTGTCCAACGTCAACAATTTTGGCATATAATATTTTGATGGGGGCTCACAATCACAAAATATTTCCAAGATAGTGTATTTGCATGTGAAAGTTCTCTTCCTTATAGTAATCATTCATGAATTGCTTGTATGACCAATATTGTGATTGTCAAGCTTCAAAAGATTTCACTTTCTAAACCCAATGTGAAGCTACCACTAGGCATGATACGAACATATAATTTTAACTTCATGATATTCAATTCATTCAACAATTTACTCATAGGATATAAGTGAAGCACGAGAGTAAATGACAAACTACTCCAAAAAGATATAAGTGAAGATCAAGCGAGTAGTTAAGTAAAGGGGTAACTAATTGAGGACTCTCTCTTATTTAAAAACTTTCAGATCTAAGTATTTTATTAAAACAGCAAGTAAAACAAAACAAAATGACATTCCAAGAATAGCACAACTCAAGTGAAGAAGCAAAAACTTAGGCTCAACCGATACTAACCGATAATTGTTGATGAAGAAAGGTGGGATGCCTACCGGGGCATCCCCAAGCTTAGATGCTTGAGACTTCTTGAAATATTATCTTGGGGTGCCTTGGGCATCCCCAAGCTTGAGCTTTTGCGTCTCCTTAATTCCTTTTATATCACGTTTTCCCTAAATCTTAAAAACTTCATACACACAAAACTCAACAAGAACTTGTGAGATAAGTTAGTATAAACCAATGCAAAAACCTTATCATTCTCTACTGTAGCAAATCACAAAAATTATTATTCAACATTGCATACTAAATGCCTCTGCATATTTAATACTCCTATCCTCAAATAGAATCATTAAACAAGCAAACATATGCAAACAATGCAAACATAACAGCAATCTGGCAAAACAGTACAGTCTGTAAAGAATGCAAGAGTATCAATACTTATTTAACTCCAAAAATTATAAAAATTTACCACACTGTATAAAATTTATCAGAGCTTATTGTGCAAAAAGTTTCAATATTTTATCATATTCTGACTTTTCTCGGGAATTTTTGCAACATCGATAAACTTTCTGTTTTGAAACAGCAACACATATACTTGCAAAATAAGCATGGTAAAGGCTATCCTTGACATTTTTATTGAAAAGAAAGATGCAAAAAATTATTATAAATATCAGCAAGAAAATCAAAACAAAATAAAATGACGCTCCAAGCAAAACTCGTATCATGTGACGAATGAAAATATAGCTCCAAGTGAGGTTACCGATAATGTTGGAGACGAAAGAGGGGATGCCTACCGGGGCATCCCCAAGCTTAGTTGCTTGGATATTCCTTGAATATTACCTTGGGGGTGCCTTGGGCATCCCCAAGATTAGGGTCTTTTCACTCCTTATTCTCCTCATATCGACATCTCACCCAAAACTTGAAAACTTCAATCACACAAAACTTAACGGAACTTCGTGAGATAGGTTAGTATGATAAAGAGCAAACCATTTCACTTTGGTACTGTCAAAGACAAGATTCATAATTGTTTCCACACAATAACTACTGTAGAATATAATTTCCACAATTTATATTGAGCAATATAAGCCATAGAAACTAGGAAACAAGTAAATTATGCATTGAAAACAGAACAGTCTGTAATAATCTGTACTCCAACCATACTTCTGCTACTCCAAAATTTCTGAAAATTAGGACAACGTAGGGAATTTGTATATCTATCACCTGCAAAAAATTCAGATCAAAAGGACGTTCCAGTGAATTTTCAAAATTCCTGGACTGAGCACAAAAGTTTCTGTTTTTGCACAGATTCAAGTCAACTATTATCCACACTATCCCAAAGGCTTTACTTGGCACTTTATTGAAACAAAATATATAAAACTTAATTACTACAGTAGCCTAATCATGTGAACACATAAAAACAGTAGTGGTATGTGTCAGGTTGTCTCCCAACGAGCGCTTTTCTTTAATGCCTTTTAGCTAGGCATGATGATTTCAATGATGCTCGCATAAAAGATAAGAATTGAAACACAAAGAGAGCATCATGAAGCATATGACTAGCACATTTAAGTCTAACCCACTTCCTATGCATAGGGATTTTGTGAGAAAACAATTCATAGGAGCAAGAATCAACTAGCATAGGAAGACAAAACAAGCAAAACTTTAAGATTTTTAACACATAGAGAGAAAACTTGATATTATTGCAATATGTAAAAGCATATGTCCCTCTCTCATGATAATTTTCAGTAGCATCATGAATGAATTCAACAATATAACTATCACATAAAGCATTCTTTTCATGATCCACAAGCATAGAAATTTTATTACTCTCCACATAAGCAAATTTATTCTCATGAATAGTAGTGGGAGCAAACTCAACAAAATAACTATCATGGGATTGAAAATTAAAATTTTGATGACAAGTTTCATGGTTATAATTATTCTTTATAGCATACATGTCATCACCATAATCATCATAGATAGCAACTTTGTTTTCACAATCAATTGAAACCTCTTCCGAAATAGTGGATTCATCACTAAATAAAGTCATGACCTCTCCAAATCCACTTTCATAATTATCACAATAAGATTCAACACCCTCCAAAATAGTGGGATCATTAGTACCTAGAGTTGACACTCTTCCAAACCCACTTTCATCAATATAATAGTCATAAATAGGAGGCATGCTACCATTATAACAAATTTACACATCAAAACTTGGGGGACTAAAAGTATCATCTTCATCAAACATAGCATCCCCAAGCTTGTAGCTTTGCATATCATTAGCATCATGGATATTCATAGAATTCATACCAACAACATTGCAATCATGCTCATCATTCAAAGATTTTTTTTCAAACATTTTATAGAATTCTTCTTCTATCAATTGAGCACAATTTTCCTTTCCATCATTTTCACGAAAGACATTATAGAGATGAATAATATGATGCAACCTCAATTCCATTTTTTTGTAGTTTTCTTTTTATAAACCAAACTAGTGATAAAACAAGAAACTAAAAGATTCGATTGCAAGATCTAAAGATATACCTTCATGCACTCACCTCCCCGGCAACGGCGCCAGAAAAGAGCTTGATGTCTACTACGCAACTTTATTCTTGTAGACTCGTGTTGGGCCTCCAAGCGCAGAGTTTTGTAGGACAGTAGAAATTTTCCCTCTAGTGGATGACCTAAGGTTTATCAATCCGTGGGAGGCGTAGGATGAAGATGGTCTCTCTCAAACAACCCTGCAACCAAATACAAGAAATCTCTTGTGTCCCCAATACACCCAATACAATGGCAAATTGTATAGGTGCACTAGTTTGGCGAAGAGATGGTGATAAAAGTGTAATATGGATGGTAGAAATATATTTTTATAATCTGAATAAATAAAAACAGCAAGGTAGCAAGTGACAAAAGTGAGCACAAATGGTATTGCAATGCTTGAAAACAAGGCCTAGGGTCCGTACTTTCGCTAGTGCAATCTCTCAACAATGCTAATATAATTGGATCATATAACCATCCCTCAACGTGCGATGAAGAATCACTCCAAAGTTCCTATCTAGCGGAGAACATAAGAATAAATTGTTTGTAGGGTACGAAACCACCTCAAAGCTATTCTTTCCGATCGATCTATCCAAGAGTTCATACTAAAATAACACCAAAGCAAATTCAGATTCGTAATGCTCAATCCAACACAAAGAACCTCAAAGAGTTCCCCAAGATTTCTACCGGAGAAACAAAGATAAGAACGTGCATCAACCCCTATGCATAGATTACCCCAATGTCACCTCGGGAATCCGCGAGTTGAGTGCCAAAACATATATCAAGTGAATCAATATAATACCCCATTGTCACCACGGGTATTCGTATGCAAGACATATATCAAGTGCTCTCAAATCCATAAAAGTATTCAATCCGATAAACCAAATTCTCGAAGGGAAAACTCAATTCATCACAACAAGATAGAGAGGGGAAAACACCATATGATCCGACTATATTAACAAAGCCCACGATACATCAAGATTGTGCATCTCAAGAACACGAGAGAGAGAGAGAGAGAGATTAAACACATAGCTACTGGTACAAACCCTCAGCCCCGAGGGTGGACTACTCCCTCCGCATCGTGGTGGTCGCCGGGATGATGAAGATGGCCACCAGTGATGATCTTCCCCTCCGGTAGGGTGCCGAAACGGGGTCTAGATTGGATCTCATGGATACAGAGGCCTTGCGGCGGCGGAACTTCTGATCTAGGGTTACCCTCGAGGGTTTTTGGAATATTTGATGATTTATAGGGCGAAGAGGGGGTGCAGGAGGCCACCGGGGTGGGCACAACCCACCTGGGCACGCCTGGGCCCCCAGGCGTGCCCTGGTGGGTTGTGCCCCCCTCGGGGCACCCCCCAGGTGCTGCTCTGGCCCATCGGATGTCTTCTGGTCCATAAAAAAATCCACAAAAAGTTTCGCGGTGTTTGGACTCCGTTTGATATTGATTTCCTGCGATGTAAAAACCAAGCAAAAACAGCAACTGCCACTGGGCACTGGGTCAATAGGTTAGTCCCAAAAAAATGATATAAAGTTGCTATAAAATGATTGTAAAAAGTCCAAGAATGATAATATAACAACATGAATACTTCATAAATTATAGATACATTGGAGACATATCAGAGCGCACCAAAGCGCGCGGAGGACGACGGCGAGGCCTCGGACGTCAGCGTTAACGATTTAGGAGACGGTGGGGCGGCGATGTGTGCGCTGAGGCGTAGCCAGCCATGGGAGGCGGAAGCAGGCGGCCCCGCCGGCGCTGGTTTGGTTTTGGCGGCTGGAGGAAGACAGGACTGAAGAAACACGACAGACTGTAAAAGCAACAGGAGTACTTAACAACCTTAACTGAAACCAGCAGGGGCACTTAACAACCATAGCTGAAAGCAGTATGAGTACTTATATAGGTTCAACCATACAAAGCACGCCTCGAACAGTGCTACTTTGCCTACAATTAACCAAGGGCGAGGCCACCAAGCCCCAGGACAAGGCCCAGGCGCCACCCCGCGCATCCACAACCTTCTGAAAGCGGCTTCATCTCGTAATGTGGTCAATAAATAGGATATTCGCTTTAGAGCCATGGAAAAGCATGAGCATAACCTTCTGTCCTATTCTCCAAGTTGGACGGGCCTTCATTATTTGAGACCACCCATGAATAAGTATCTTTTCACCTCCAAGGGAAATGGAGTAGGTCGACATAAACATCATGTTGTGACCAAGCGTAAGTCTGACCCGACCATGGTCAGGCATCTGTATAGGAACAATAGAACTGGGCAGTTTCTGTTTCAAGAAGATCACAGCTGTAAAACTGTGTATAAGCAAGAGTTTATGAACAACATATATAACAGAAAATAGCTCGTACCATAAGTTTCTCGACACAGTTGGACCTGTTCAATGTGTGCAGCAGTGGCACACATATCCCACGTGGCCTTCCACCATTGAAACGCCCCACAAGGACCTCAAGACGATCAATAAAGTGTAGGAACTGGTGGATGTCGTCCCAGTCAACTTCAGTGCCATCAGTAACAGTCGAGTTCTTATAAAATAACAAATGAGTAGCGTGCTTAACTTTGAAATAACCTACATGTGCCACCAATTATAAGAAATATTAGTTAGAAGTAGCATCTTCATGAGAGAAGGGAATCACAAATCGTTGCTACTTCTAAAGTTAAATTGTGATTAGTTAGACAGAATAGGTGGATTTTAAGAAGTAATCGAGGCAACATGTAAGAACCAGATACAAAACTAACATGGATGAACTACTGGAACGACATCGGGGTGGAAGATCATAGTGAAGATGAGACCAGGTTCTGCTATTTCCATCAACATTCGTGCGCCAACTTTCAGTCCGTAACACTTGAGAAAGTTTATCCAAGTTCGGCCATAAAAAAAGCAGCGATCTTCTTGGTTCATGAACCCAACTCGGAACTTATATCCATGGCTTGTCTTCAATGTGATCATTAAACTGGTGTATTCAGTTATGGCAAGGCCGACCATCTTGAGTACATGTGTTCTGGCAAAGCAAGGAATGCACTGCAGGAAAAATAATATGAGAACATAATGTATTCGCTATCCAAATCTAGAAATAATTTCCTCCTTCACGTCAGTGTTGACCATGGTACTAGTACCTTTTATCCAAATATAGCAATCCAAATTTCCAAATTAGTCGACAACATGTTCAAAAACCCCCACCCTCCCGGATAGAAAAGAGGATTCTAGTAACATACTGTGCGCGTTTAAAAATCCTGTGTTAGGATGAGAAGAAACAAGTGTGGCGTCTCGCCGAGGGCGTAGAAACCTGTAGGGTCCTCGCACTTTGGGCACTGCAAACGAAACACACTAGATTCAGTAGGAAGAAAAATGCATCAACGGCGGTGGCTGCCATTCTAGGATTACCCGCGACCAAGGGACTAGGATTTATCGGGGATGGATGAAGAATTCGTACCTGGTTCTCCATGAGAAAACCCTACGCAATCGCCGAGAGGGGTTTTCCTCTGAACAAGCAGACGAGGGAGAAGGGGATTCAGGCCCAGTGAAATATTGCTGCTTTGTCTGTCCAGTTTACTGCTAAAGCTGGAAAGGTGGGGGTTTTCGTGATTTGACGGCTCATTGGGCATTACTGCGGCGCTACGACCGGGGTGAGCCTACCATGCAGTTGTGCACTCTAATTTGGTGCATGGCACGTGGACCCCGTTGCCGGATGCCCCACATATCAGCGAAAGGAAATAGAAAGGCAGGAGTAACTAGTTACACATAAATATATTTTTGACAGAGAGATACTCCCTCTGTAAAGAAATATAAAAATCTTTTATATCACAACTTTATATATAAGAAAAATCAAGGGGAATATATATAACATAATATGGGGGTTCAGTTGAGAATATAATACTCAGACAAGCTCACGGTTCTGGACTTTGGGCCACAGGCCGGTGGGCCTGCATGTTTAGGGGCCCATGTCTTCTAACTCAGCGCATTTCATATTGCAAGCGATCGGTATGGCGCTGGTTTTAGATGATGTCGCAAGGCGAATACAGAAAATTAAATAAAGCATGGCAGCTGTTAGAATGAAATCGAACGACAGTTCCTAACCAGCAATCAGAGTTGTAATTCTTTCACGATATCCTACGTGATAAATAATACTGTCATACAACTTATACACACAGGACACTTGTTTCACCATGCCATATTATTACATCAAAAGCTCTCGGAGGATGGATCAGTTCGGCAGTTGCGTGCTGCTACTGAAGAATTTCAAAGTTGATTTGGACCAGCTCTCCTTGCCGAGAAAGTTTGATTTTGACATCATCCCCTACTGCAAGATTTGAACCTTGACCATCCTTTAGCATCAATCATCACGCGACCATCCTTTGTACTTACGGTATATTGAGCAGGTTCATTCACACCAAGGCTGCACATGGTAAGAGAAACTTGGCCACGGTCGCCTGGATTATTGAACGACTCCCTTGTTCCTCTAGAAATTCTCTGTTTGCAAACAAGAGGACATACACAAATAGTTAGATCAACACAGTGAATCATGTGAAACAACATGGAAAGAAAAAAGAACGAAGCACTTGGGCGGCCAATGCTTACCAATAAGGTCGAGATGTCGGTTTTTGTAAGGACTTTGGTATATGCAGTGCGAACTGCAGCCCAGTCTGTTGCCGGTGCAACTGCTGGTTCCGTTGCCGCTGCACGGGCCGGAGCAGATGCAAGTGCAACTTCAAGTGTTGGTGCAGGTGCCGGAGCCGTTGCTGGTGCCCGTGTCGGTGCGACTGGTAGTGCCGCTGCTGCTGCCGGAGATGGTGCTCCTTGTGGAGCTGGTGCTGGTGTCGGAGCAGGTGCCCGTATCGGTGCCCGATCCTCCGGTAGATCAGCCTGATCCGCTGACGCGGTCGGTGCC
The DNA here is from genome assembly GCA_011799875.1 of Thinopyrum elongatum. NCBI lineage: Eukaryota > Viridiplantae > Streptophyta > Magnoliopsida > Poales > Poaceae > Thinopyrum > Thinopyrum elongatum. The sequence goes on along the minus strand of CM022298.1, from coordinate 498,422,819 downwards.
CAATCCTTTGGTGGATCAGACTGAGCTGCTGCCGCTGTCAGTGCTAGAGCCAGTGCCGTCTGAGAAGGTGCTGGTGCTCGATCCGATGCTGAAGGTGGTACCGATGTGCGAGACAGCAGCGATCGTCTCTGGTCTGCTATGATTTCGTACTTCAGCTTTCTAACTTGACTAGGCTCCGTGACCTTGATCCAGTCTTTTTCTTCATTTCTTTTAAACGCGAGAAGGACTAATTGTGGCGTGTTTGTTAAACCAAACTGCAGTTCATCATAGGGCTTCAGATTGTACTCAGACAACAGACTGATCCAATTGTGTCCAGTAATGTAAGTGATGGACAGTGCCTTCGTTACTGACACGACATAAGAAGTGAAACCTACAAAAATAACCATCATCGAGCAAACCAAACGGTTTATTCTGTAACGAATGTCACATGGAAAAACCTGCATCATAAAATTGCAGCAAAAGTAAGAAAACATGACTTTAAATCAATAAGATTTAGACAGTAAATCAATAAGATTTACTTGATGTGACACGAGTGAATCCTTACCAGGAAATCACTATGTTCAAGTTCTAAACAGAAGGTTGATCGTCCAATTATGGGTGGCATGCAGGGCCCCCGCTTACTCCCACAAGCAGGATGAGACGTCTCCAATGTATCTATAATTTTTTATTGTTCCATTCTATTATATTATCTGTTTTGGATGTTTTATATGCATTATTATGCTATTTTATATTATTTTTGGGACTAACCTATTAACCTAGAGCCCAGTGCCAGTGCCAATTTCTGTTTTTTCCTTGTTTTTGAGTTTCGCAGAAAAGGAATACCAAACGGAGTCCAAACGGAATAAAACTTTCGCGATGATTTTTCTTGAACCAGAAGACACCCCGGAGACTTGGAGTTCAAGTCAGAAGAGCCACGAGGCGGCGACAAGGGGGGAGGGCGCGCCCCCTACCTTGTGGGCCCCACGTGACTCCACCGACCTACTTCTTCATCCTATATATTCACATATATTCCCAAACCCTCAGAAGCATCCACGAAAAGACTTTTCCACCGCCGCAACCTTCTGTACCCGTGAGATCCCATCTAGGGACCTTTTCTGACACCCTGTTGGAGGGGGATTCGATCACGGAGGGCTTCTACATCAACTCTATTGCCCTTCCGATGAAGCGTGAGTAGTTTACCTTAGACCTACGGGTCCATAGCTAGTAGCTAGATGGCTTCTTCTCTCTCTTTGATTCTCAATACCATGTTCTCCTCATTGTTCTTGGAGATCTATCCGATGTAATATTCTTTTGCGGTGTGTTTGTCGAGATCCGATGAATTGTGGATTTATGATCATCTTATCTATGAATATTATTTAAATCTTCTCTGAATTCTTATATGCATGATTTGATATCTTTGTAATTCTCTTCGAATTATCGGTTTGGTTTGGCCAACTAGATTGGTTTTTCTTGCAATGGGAGAAGTGCTTAGCTTTGGGTTCAATCTTGCGGTGTCCTTTCCCAGTGACAGTAGGGGCAGCAAGTCACGTATTGTATTGTTGCCATCGAGGATAAAAAGATGGGGTTTACATCATATTGCTTGAGTTTATTCCTCTACATCATGTCATCTTACTTAATGCGTTACTTTGTGTCGGTGTACTAGAATAGGGGTACCCTAGTACCCCGTACTTGTGCACAGGCAGTAGCAGCATCCCGCGGCCAGGCTTACGGGAGGACAGCCAGAGAGAAGCTCAAGATTATTAAGCCATTCAAGAACAAAGTATACAAAGCAAGAGTCAAGGCCCCGGCAAGAGGAGCTTGCCGGGAGGGACAGTTGAGGCCCAGCCTGAGGTTTGCTGTAGCAGAGTACTTGCCGCGGCAAGGTACTTGCCCCGGCAAGTCATTGGCTGCGGCAAGGTATTGGCTGCGGCAAGATAGCAGCTGCGGCAAGGTACTTGCCCCGGCAAGTTACCTTGCGCGGCAAGCTATTGGTTGCGGCAAGCTATCAAGTGCGGCAAGGTCTTGCCGCGGCAAGCGTTACTGTACCACTGTGCTACTGTGCTGCTCCGGTGCCTCTGCCAGCGTGGCGCTCTGGGTCCTTCCAAGCGTGTGTGGCAGGGCACTGTGTAGACGGCGGTACTCTATAGCTAGCGGTGCAGGAGCAGGTGGGATAGGCTTTTCCCACGTCCAAGACGTCCGGGTACATGTATCTGGACAGCTAAGGCATGGGCATTTAATGCCCTTGTCCCCTGCCGTCAGTGGTAGGTAGGACATGTCATCCTAGTAATAATGGCCTTACTGTAGCAACTTTCCACCTCTACCTTTACTGTTTGCCACCTGTTGGTGACCCCTTTGTGCGTATAAAAGGAGGCCCATAGGCAACGTGGAAGGGGGTTAGGAACTGGGAGATTGAGAACTCCAGTATTGCACGCAGCTACTCTGTACTGTAGCGCTCCTGGAGCTAGAACAATCATCCAGATAATACACCAAAAAGCAGGAGTAGGGTTTTACGCATCCGTGCGGCCCGAACCTGGGTAAATCTCTCTCGTGCGCTGTCGTGTTCTTCGCTAGATTTGCTCTTCGTGCGACCGTCTCTCCCTGCCGAACGTAAAGGGGTCCTTCCCTGGGTCCCATAGGTGATCGCGGATTCGTCCCCGACATCTTTGGCGCGAAGAACCCGAGAAGCTTGCTGGAGGGAACTCCAAACACGCACTTCTCGGGGTTGAGCTTCAGGTTGATCTTGCGCAGATTTACAAAAGTTTCTTCTAGATCTTGAACCAAAGTAGCCCTGTCCTTGCTTTTGACCACTATATCATCCATATAGGCTTCCACATTTCTGTGCAGCTGAGGCTCAAAAGCAATCTGGACGGCTCTTGCAAATGTTGAACCAGCATTTTTCAAACCAAATGGCATACGTATGAAACAGTATGTGCCGCAGGGTGTGATAAATGCGGTCTTTTCCTCATCTTCCTCAGCCATGAAGATTTGATGATACCCTGAATATGCGTCTAGAAATGAATGCAAATCACATCCTGCCGTGGAGTCAACAATCTGGTCTATGCGGGGCAAAGGAAATGGGTCTTTGGGACAAGCTTTATTGACATCAGTGAAATCAATACAAAGCCTCCATTTTCCATTTGCTTTGCGCACGACAACAGGATTGGCCAACCACGTAGGATGGAGCACTCCTCTGACGAGGCCTGCTGCTTCCAACTTCTTGATTTCTTCCGCAATAAACTCTTGCCGCTCCACAGCTTGCTTTCTGGCTTTCTGCTTGACGGGCCTCGCGTGAGGACAGACGGCAAGGTGGTGCTCAATTACTTTCCTGGGAACACTGGGGATGTCGGACGGTTGCCATGCAAACACGTCGACATTCGCCCGCAGGAAAGCAACGAGCGCGCTTTCCTATTTGTTGTCAAGTGTGGCACTAATGGTGAAGGAACCACCAGTGCCGTCCTCCTTGGCGGGCACCTTCTTTGTCGCCAGCGGAGCGGCTTTGTTCTTCTTGCACTTGCCGGTGGAGCTCTCTGGTGCGTCCTCGACGGCAGCGCAGCACTCCGAAGAGGTGCGCTTGCCGGAGTGGGCCAAGAAGAACAATCTGCTTGCCGCCGCCAATGACTCCATAGCAGACCTAAAGCTGAAGCTGACCACGCTGAAGGAGACGCTCGACACCACCAGAAAGCGCGAAGGGCTTCTAATGACAGAGCTCCAGAAGGAAAAGGGTCTGCTTCAAGACGCTATTGCAACCCACAAGAAGTTCAGGGATAACGTGGGGATCTTCACAGACAGGCTTGCCAGCGCCGCCGAGGGCATCGACAAGGAGCTGACTGCCCTGAAGGTGCCGGACTTCGGGTACTCCACCGACAAGAACACGCAAACTAGCGTCAAGCTAGCCGAGTTCTTCGACGGAGTAGTAGAAGCACTCCAACAGCTCCAAGTCAATCACAAGGCTCAACTGGCCGACGAGTCACGCAGGCTTTGCCGGGGAGTTCTCCGGAGGTTGTTGGTGAAGATAGCATACAGAAACCCGGGCGTCGACTTCAGCAACATCTTCAAAAGCTTGCCGAAGGGATACGACCCCGCGCCACTAGAGGCCCTTGTCGCGCCCATCGTGGAGAGGGTGGACCATATCCAGAGAGTCGAAGGCGAGCACCACAATTAGAGAGCCCATTCTTCTTCCTCCTTGCCGCCGCTAGACATGTTAAAGAACAATCTGTTTAAGCCGCGGCAACTTATCTTGTAATATAACTTGCAATATTTTGGAGTTAATGCATGTCATCTCCCTTGAGCAATTTCTTTCTTTGTGTGTACTTGCCCTACGCTTATAGGGAACTTGCCGGTGCGCGCACCATTGCCGCGAGCGCTGGGTGCGGGACTTCAGCAGCCTGTTGGCGGTGCCGCTGCCGGCAAGCAACCTTGTTGCGCTCAGTGCAGCCACTTAGGTTGTTGAGCGGACTCGAAACAAGATAAGGGCGCGACCGATTACGCTTAGGTTCCGTCGCGCACAGGTTTTCCATACAAAGAGTAGTATCGTTCAAGGAAAATAACCTTGAAAATAAAAAAGAATTTGATTGTTCAAACTTTGGCACTTAGCTTTGTCGCTGATCTCTCCGCGGCAAGGTCTTGTCACTGCTTGCCGCTGCCTTCTTCCCGGCAAGGCAAAGTTTCTTTGAACGACGCCTGGTCCATATCATTATCCCATCCCCCCGGCAAACTTGTGCGCGAGGGAAGCTTCTGTCTCTTTGAGAAAAAGAAAGAAGAGAAAATAAAGATATAGGAGCTTGGCGGCTCGTTAATGCTTACCGGGGAGGCTGTACTGCACAGTATGTCAGATAATCATGCAAAATAAAAGTAAACATGAAATCGTCAAAAACTGCGAAATACAAAAGCTTTATTTATGCACAGGGTCTGCGCCTGGCTTTGTACAAAGGATTACATGCAACAGCGGCAAGACTTGTACAAAAGGTGGTTGCCGGGGAAGGGCCCGGCAACCGCGCCTTATGGAAAAAACTTACGAAGATGCTCAATGTTCCAGGAATTGATCACTGGAATGCCATCCTCGGTCTCCAGGCGGACAGCGCCAGGCCTGGTGACTCGTTTCACCCGATAAGGGCCTTCCCACTTCGGCGTCAACTTGTTTGAATTCTTGGCCGATTGAACGCGCCGAAGAACAAGGTCACCTTCCTCGAGACTTCTGGCATTAACTTTGCGGCTATGGTAGCGACGCAAAGCTTGCTGGTAGCGAGCAGCTCTCACAGCAGCCTGAAGACAATCCTCCTCGAGGAGCGCAGCATCATCTTGCCGCAGTTGCTCTTGCTCAAGCTCATCGTAAGCGAGCACTCGAGGTGACCCATATACAAGTTCCGTGGGGAGAACTGCCTCTGCTCCATAAACTAGAGCAAAAGGCGTCTGGCCAGTAGCTCGATTTGGCGTCGTCCTGATCGACCAAAGAACCACTGGCAGCTCCTCGATCCAGTTCTTGCCGCACTTGCGCAGCCTGTCGAAAGTTCTCGTCTTGAGCCCACGCAGCACTTCATCATTTGCCCTTTCAGCTTGACCGTTGCTTCGCGGGTGAGCAACAGAAGCGAAACAGACCTTGGCGCCAAGGTCTTCGACATACTGCATGAAGGCGTGGCTCGTGAACTGGGTACCGTTGTCGGTGATGATCCTGTTAGGAACACCAAAGCGACAAACAATTCCCTTGAAGAACTTGATGGCTGATTGTGCTGTCACCTTCCTCACTGCTTCCACTTCCGGCCACTTCGTAAACTTGTCGATGGCCACATACAAGTACTCGAAGCCCCCGGTGGCACGGGGAAAGGGGCCGAGGATGTCGAGCCCCCAGACCGAAAATGGCCAGGAGAGAGGGATTGTCTGGAGAGCTTGAGCTGGCTAATGAATCTGCTTGGAATGAAACTGGCACGCTTCACACTTGGTTACTAGTGCAGTTGCATCCTGGAGGGCGGTGGGCCAAAAGAAACCTTGCCGGAAAGCCTTTCCAGCAAGGGCTCTTGACCCTATGTGGTGACCACATATGCCTCCATGAATCTCTGCCAACAGCTCCTGTCCTTCTTCCCGGGGAATACACTTTAATTTCACACCGTTTGGTCTTTTTCTGCACAACATGTCATCGACAAATTGATACATATTGGACCGTCGGGCTACTTTCTCCGCTTCTTCCTGCTCTTCGGGAAGTTCTCCTGTCTGAAGGAAACGGACGATCTGCTGCGCCCACGCTGGAGCCTGTGGCTCGACAACGAGGACTAAAGGCATTTCTTCTGCTGCGGGAACATCAGGCCCTATGGCAAGAGCTTGTCGCTCTACCAGAGCCGGCCGTTCCCCGACGAGCTTGGCAGGAACAGCCGCTTCAACGACAAGAGCCTGGGGCCTTGCCGGAGCGTGCTGTCCTTCAACAAGCTCGTCGGGAGCAGTTGCTTCAACGACGGAAACCCAAGGCCTCGTCGGAGCATCTTGCTCCTCAGCGCTTTGATCAGGAGCGCCTGCTTCAACGACAAGGACCCGAAGTCTTGTCGGAGCAAGTTGCCCCTTTGCCTCTTGCCTAGGAGCACCCGCTTCAACGACAAGAGCGTGAGGCCTTGTCGGAGCAAGTTGCCCCTCTGCATCTTGCCTAGGAGCACCCGCTTCAATGACAAGAGCGTGAGGCCTTGTCGGAGCAAGTTGCCCCTCTGCATCTTTGGCGCTGGCTTTGGCAGCCTTCTTGCCGGCGGCTTCGGGGAGCTCTGCCGGGAAGTAGTCGCCAGAAGCCAACTTCCTCTTCCTGCCTTGCCCTACTGATGGCGTCACGGATGGCTGAGTTAGTTGGAGCACAAAAGTGCCTGGTTCCACAGGCAATTTGAGTGCGGCGCGCTTTGACAAACCATCGGCAATGTCATTCTCAGCACGTGGGACGTGCTCCATTTGTAGGCCGTCAAAGCGTTCCTCCAACTTCCTCACCTCATCTACATAAGCTTCCATCAATGGGCATTGGTAGTTCTTGTTCACTTGCCTGACGACAAGCTGCGAATATCCCCTGACAATAAGCTTCTTGATCCCAAGGTCTGCCGCGATCCTGAGACCGGCAAGCAACCCCTCATATTCTGCAGTATTGTTCGTCGCCTGTTCCTTGGGAAAGTGCATTTGGACCACGTACTTGAGGTGCTCTCCGGTGGGTGCGTGTGTGGCCCAGGCCCGGGGGCTCCTGTCGGTGTACTAGAATAGGGGTACCCTAGTACCCCGTACTTGTGCACGGGCAGTAGCAGCATCCCGCGGCCAGGCTTACGGGAGGACAGCCAGAGAGAAGCTCAAGATTATTAAGCCATTCAAGAACAAAGTATACAAAGCAAGAGTCAAGGCCCCGGCAAGAGGAGCTTGCCGGGAGGGACAGTTGAGGCCCAGCCTGAGGTTTGCTGTAGCAGAGTACTTGCCGCGGCAAGGTACTTGCCTCGGCAAGTCATTGGCTGCGGCAAGATAGCAGCTGCGGCAAGGTACTTGCCCCGGCAAGTTACCTTGCGCGGCAAGCTATTGGTTGCGGCAAGCTATCAAGTGCGGCAAGGTCTTGCCGCGGCAAGCGTTACTGTACCACTGTGCTACTGTGCTGCTCCGGTGCCTCTGCCAGCGTGGCGCTCTGGGTCCTTCCAAGCGTGTGTGGCAGGGCACTGTGTAGACGGCGGTACTCTGTAGCTAGCGGTGCAGGAGCAGGTGGGATAGGCTTTTCCCACGTCCAAGACGTCCGGGTACATGTATCTGGACAACTAAGGCATGGGCATTTAATGCCCTTGTCCCCTGTCGTCAGTGGTAGGTAGGACATGTCATCCTAGTAATAATGGCCTTACTGTAGCAACTTTCCACCTCTACCTTTACTGTTTGCCACCTGTTGGTGACCCCTTTGTGCGTATAAAAGGAGGCCCATAGGCAACGTGGAAGCCCTTGCTGGAAAGGCTTTCTGGCAAGGTTTCTTTTGGCCCACCGCCCTCCAGGATGCAACTGCACTAGTAACCAAGTGTGAAGCGTGCCAGTTTCATTCCAAGCAGATTCATCAGCCAGCTCAAGCTCTCCAGACAATCCCTCTCTCCTGGCCATTTTCGGTCTGGGGGCTCGACATCCTCGGCCCCTTTCCCCGTGCCACCGGGGGCTTCGAGTACTTGTATGTGGCCATCGACAAGTTTACGAAGTGGCCGGAAGTGGAAGCAGTGAGGAAGGTGACAGCACAATCAGCCATCAAGTTCTTCAAGGGAATTGTTTGTCGCTTTGGTGTTCCTAACAGGATCATCACCGACAACGGTACCCAGTTCACGAGCCACGCCTTCATGCAGTATGTCGAAGACCTTGGCGCCAAGGTCTGTTTCGCTTCTGTTGCTCACCCGCGAAGCAACGGTCAAGCTGAAAGGGCAAATGCTGAAGTGCTGCGTGGGCTCAAGACGAGAACTTTCGACAGGCTACGCAAGTGCGGCAAGAACTGGATCGAGGAGCTGCCAGTGGTTCTTTGGTCGATCAGGACGACGCCAAATCGAGCTACTGGCCAGACGCCTTTTGCTCTAGTTTATGGAGCAGAGGCAGTTCTCCCCACGGAACTCGTATACGGGTCACCTCGAGTGCTCGCTTATGATGAGCTTGAGCAAGAGCAACTGTGGCAAGATGACGCTGTGCTCCTTGAGGAGGATCGTCTTCAGGCTGCTGTGAGAGCTGCTCGCTACCAGCAAGCTTTGCGTCGCTACCATAGCCGCAAAGTTAATGCCAGAAGTCTCGAGGAAGGCGACCTTGTTCTTCGGCGCGTTCAATCGGCCAAGAATTCAAACAAGTTCACGCCGAAGTGGGAAGGCCCTTATCGGGTGAAACGAGTCACCAGGCCTGGCGCTGTCCGCCTGGAGACCGAGGATGGCATTCCAGTGATCAATTCCTGGAACATTGAGCATCTTCGTAAGTTTTTTCCATAAGGCGCGGTTGCCGGGCCCTTCCCCGGCAACCACCTTTTGTACAAGTCTTGCCGCTGTTGCATGTAATCCTTTGTACAAAGCCAGGCGCAGACCCTGTGTATAAATAAAGCTTTTGTATTTCGCAGTTTTTGACGATTTCATGTTTACTTTTATTTTGCATGATTATCTGACATACTGTGCAGTACAGCCTCCCCGGTAAGCATTAACGAGCCGCCAAGCTCCTATATCTTTATTTTCTCTTCTTTCTTTTTCTCAAAGAGACAGAAGCTTCCCTCGCGCACAAGTTTTCCGGGGGGGATGGGATAATGATATGGACCAGGCGTCGTTCAAAGAAACTTTGCCTTGCCGGGAAGAAGGCAGCGGCAAGCAGTGACAAGACCTTGCCGCGGAGAGATCAGCAACAAAGCTAAGTGCCAAAGTTTGAACAATCAAATTCTTTTTTATTTTCAAGGTTATTTTCCTTGAATGATACTACTCTTTGTATGGAAAACCTGTGCGCGACGGAACCTAAGCGTAATCGGTCGCGCCCTTATGTTGTTTCGAGTCCGCTCAACAACCTAAGTGGCTGCACTGAGTGCGACAAGGTTGCTTGCCGGCAGCGGCACCGCCAACAGGCTGCTGAAGTCCCGCACCCAGCGCTCGCGGCAATGGTGCGCGCACCGGCAAGTTCCCTATAAGTGTAGGGCAAGTACACACAAAGAAAGAAATTGCTCAAGGGAGATGACATGCATTAACTCCAAAATATTGCAAGTTATATTACAAGATAAGTTGCCGCGGCTTAAACAGATTGTTCTTTAACATGTCTAGCGGCGGCAAGGAGGGAGAAGAATGGGCTCTCTAATTGCGGTGCTCGCCTTCGACTCTCTGGATATGGTCCACCCTCTCCACGATGGGCGCGACAAGGGCCTCTAGTGGCGCGGGGTCGTATCCCTTCGGCAAGCTTTTGAAGATGTTGCTGAAGTCGACGCCCGGGATTCTGTATGCTATCTTCACCAACAACCTCCGGAGAACTCCCCGGCAAAGCCTGCGTGACTCGTCGGCCAGTTGAGCCTTGTGATTGACTTGGAGCTGTTGGAGTGCTTCTACTACTCCGTCGAAGAACTCGGCTAGCTTGACGCTAGTTTGCGTGTTCTTGTCGGTGGAGTACCCGAAGTCCGGCACCTTCAGGGCAGTCAGCTCCTTGTCGATGCCCTCGGCGGCGCTGGCAAGCCTGTCTGTGAAGATCCCCATGTTATCCCTGAACTTCTTGTGGGTTGCAATAGCGTCTTGAAGCAGACCCTTTTCCTTCTGGAGCTCTGTCATTAGAAGCCCTTCGCGCTTTCTGGTGGTGTCGAGCGTCTCCTTCAGCGTGGTCAGCTTCAGCTTCAGGTCTGCTATGGAGTCGTTGGCGGCGGCAAGCAGATTGTTCTTCTTGGCTATGGTAACTTGCATCTCCGCCAAAGTGTGGGTCACCTTTGCCCTCTCACTTTCAAGCGTTGAGAGCTTGTCACCGTTTGCCTTGAGGGCGGCCTCTAGTCTTGCCACCTTCTCCTCCGCTTCCTTCCTGCTCACTTCTGCAGCAGCGACAGCGTTGGTGGCCTCCACCAACTTGCTGGCGTACTCTTGGGCCAAGGCTTCGATTTCCTTCTGGTGTTTTTGTGCCTGCCCCTGGGTCCGCTCTGCGACAAGTCTTGCCACCTCCTCGTCTTTCTGCTGGAGGGTTTCGGCAAGTTTCTTCTTGCGCTCGGCAAGTTCCTCTTCGTGGGCATCGAGGTCCACTTTCCGCTGGTTCAGATCACCGGCCTGAGCAGACAACTCCTTGGCGGTCTCCTCCTGTTTTTGTTCAATGTCTTGCTTCATCAGGAGGAGGGCCTGCCGTTCTTCGGCCAGCTGTGCCCGCTTGACCTCTAACGCATTAAGAGATCGCGCGCGGACGTCCGCCAAGATCTCCGCGCGCCTCAACATGTCAGCTTCGGCCTTCTCGATGAGCGCCTCCCTGGAAGCTAGCTTCTCCCGTAGGGCGCGATGAAGATTCAGCAGCTTTTGGAGCAGTTGCTCCTCTTCAGACGTGCTGCTGCTGCTGGCGCCTGGCGCATCCACAAGCTGGAGCCCGGCAGCGGCAAGGATCTCCTCGTCCACAACATTCTCCTCGGTTGGCGCTCTGGAGCCCATCGTCCAGGGGAGGCTGACGTAGACGTTCTCGCCGACCCGGATGTATTTGCTTGGCGGAGGCGAGTTGGGCGCTGCCGCCTCTTCAGTGGTTGAGGGACCCATGGTCGGAGTAGCGCCTGGCGCTCCTGTGGCCTCAGGGCCGTCAGTACGACCACCGGCTCCCTCGCCGGCCTCCTCAGCAGCCTTCTGGGCGGCCTCAGCTTCAGCAGCCTTGGCGGCTTCATCGGTGGGCGCCTTGGCGGTATTTTCCTCGGCGGCCTTGCCGGCCTCTTCGGCAGCCCTGGCAGCTTCTTCGTCGGCAAGCTTGTCGGCTGCCAGCTTGTCGGCCTTGGCAGCGGCGGCCTTGGTGGCCTCGTCGTTGACGGCCCCTGCGGTGTTCTCCTCGGCAGAAGAGTCAATGTTCATTGGCTCTACCGAGGAGGGCTCTGCCAACCCGAGAAGTAAAGCAAAAAGAGCTTCAGGAAGAAATTCAAGAAGACAAAAGAAAGAAAGCAGAAAGAGTTTTGCGGCAAGTGGGTTTACCCGTGTTGAGCTCAGGAGCGGTGGGCTCCCCTCCCCCGTCAACGTTTGTCATTGGGGTGGGGTCGCTAGCGCTGGTGCTTGGCGCTTCGGCGCTTGCCGGCTCCTCTTCGTGGCTCGGCTCGCTAGTGGGAGCCCTTACCGGAGATCTTCTCCTTGGCGGTGTGGTCGAGGGGGGTGGTACTTCTGGAGCACCTTCAGATGGCTCCACTTGCTGCTCCTCTCCTACACGCCCAAAGATGTCAGCGACAAATGCTTGTTCCTCAGCGACCGCCAGCGAAAGGTAGTTGGAATACTTACGCTGGGGGCTGCGCTGGGGGCTGCGACGAGGGCTGGGCTCCGAGCTGGTCGGGATGGTCTCAGACGCTCCCCCGGTGGTTGCCGTGGGCTCATCTTCGACGACCACCACGGTCTTGCTCGTCGAGACCTTAGCTCTCTTCCTCATCCTCTCCGCCAAGGTTTCCTCCCTGCGGAAGCAAGGCCGGAGTGCGACAAGTGAGGACAGAAACAAAATCTTACAAAGATTGAGGGTCGCGGCAAGTCACCCAGGGCATAAAAACCGAAGACCGAAGACCGAACCCGAAAAGACCGAGACCGAATCCGAAAAGACCGAACTAGAAAAGACCGAATAAAATACGGTCTGCGCAAACAGAAGACCGAACTAATTACGGTCTGTTTGGTCCTCCTGTCTTAAAGACCGAATAGACCATATAGACCGAACTAAAAAAGCCCATACACAAGACTGCAAGACCATATTTACCAAAGGCCCATCCGGCCAGCCCAAGGTCATGAGCGAGATACACACATCTCATGATTCACAGGCAACCAGCTGCTGCACTCTCGTAATTCTCAAAAAAAAAGCTGCTGCACTCTCATTCCTCCTTTTCTTCACAACCATCCGAGCTGCAGTTCATTACAGCCTCGTCCTATTACACGTTGGTCACCGGCTCGCTGTCTACTGTCTTCTTCCCGTGCTCCATCTTGCATCTGAAGGTAAGAAAGCATACAATACAACTGCTACTTGTCTGAATTTTCTTATGTACAGATGCACATCTATACACACATTTGTTGTCTCAGCACATATGCACCTCTGTACACACATGCAGTTTGTTACTGGAAATAATATGAATATGAGTTATAGCAATTAATTTGGTCTGTTTGGTCGGGACCGAAAAACGAATAATAAAGACCGAAGACCGAATAGTGAAGAACCGAAAAGACCGAAATTATTATGGTCTTCAATTATGAAAGACCGAATTCTTGGAAGACCGAAAAGACCGGACCGAACAAACCGAAAAGACCGAACGCCCGGGCTGAGCGGCAAGGGAACTTACTCTTCCTCGTCGTCCTCTTCGCTGAGAGCGGAAAAATCAAAGTCCGCCTCCGTGTGAGGAGGGGGAGCTGGGCTCCTTGGCCGCTTGGCGGGGGTAGTAGCAGCGGTCTTTGATGACCCTGCTCCAGTTGCCGGGGCCGCGTGAGACGCTCTCGCAGCACCAGCCCTTGCCGCGGTCGAGCGCGTCGAACGGCGCTCCGGCGGTTGTTGAACTTCTTGCCGCTCAGCCACTTTGCCAAGCCTGCGAAGGCGTTTCCTCCTCAGAGGGGCTGGGGACTCTGACTGCGGTGGGCTTTCGATGCCCTCCTCGGAAGAGGAGCCCTCATCCTCCGAGCTGCCTGACTCGTCGGCAGGCTGGCTTGGCCCGACATCCTTGCCGGGTGGGGCGAGCTCGCCCTTCCCGGCAAGCATCCCCTGCTCGGCAAGGCTCTCCTTTTGTGCCTCGTCGAGCTCCACCAAAGTATAACCAAAATTGCCAGCTTCCCTGGCGAGCCTGTCCTCCTCCACTCTTCGAGCAATGAATTCCATTTCTTGCTCAGTGGTGTTGCGGACGAGCCACTCCTCCACCCGGACCTGCTTTTCGACCGTGGAGTCAAAGAATCGCCGCACGTCTTCTTCGAGCGGCACGTCCCAAGTTGCTTCAACGCTGTGCGCATTGCAGAGCGGCATCATAGTGATGATTTCACTCAATGCGGAGTTGTTGCAAAGGGGCACGATGTGCTTCGGCAGCGTGAACGCCTTGTCGCGCTTCTCTGGATCTGTCTCTTGCTTGAACAGTTCTCGCATGAAGAAGTCGTGCTGCAGAACTGTGAAGTTGTTGATCAGTCCAGGGCGCAGCCGCATGATATCGGCTGGGTTCTTCCAATCAGAGGCCGGCCTTCCTCTCTGCTGCAGAGGAGCAATGCGACGGCGGAGGAAGTCTGCGCCAACCATCCCTATGGTGAGCCCGGCCTCCCTGAGCCGTATGATCCTGGTAGCGGCAATCTCCAGCTTCTTGTCCTGGGGATCCAGATCGCTCCAGTCCGTGCCACGCGCTGCTGGGGTCTTGCGAAGCTCACAGTATGGTGGCGGCTCATCGTCAATGATCCAACACCATTCAGACCGGATTTCTCCCCATCTTGGGCGGAGATCCCCCTTCAGATAATGCTCCTTGGCGCCCAATCTTGAAACGAACGAGACGCCAACAGTGAGAGGCTCCCCCTTTTCAGCACGGGGAGTGAAGTAATGCCTGAACAGCGCGGTGTTGGGTGCGACGCCGACGAAGTTCTCGCACAGATGCGCGAATATTGCCATGGTGGATACGGCATTCGGTGTGAGATCCAGCAGACGGAGATTGAAGGTGTACATGACGTCGCTGAAGAAATCCGAGTACGGCGGGCAGAGCCCGCACCAAAAGTAGCAAGCGAAGAAGGGGTACTTGCTCACTTCGCTCTCGTCGGTGGCTGGGCGAACGCGGGTGGCCGGATGCGCCTTGGTCCTCACGGCCCACATGCCTTGGAACTTGGCCTTCAGATCCGCCCCCGTGAGCGTCGGAGTGAAGAGCGCGTACTTCTGCCTCTTCAACTGCGCCTGGGTCTCCGTCCTTGAGGACTTCCCCGTCTTCCCCTTTTCTCCTTTGGGAGGCATGGCGAAGGCGGAGCTGAGGTCCGAGGGAGATGCGGACGCGCGCGGTGGCGGAGGATTGGGAAACCGCTTTGTTTTGGAGCGGAGGAAGAAGAAGGCGGAGATTTGGAGATCGAGAATGGTGAGAGGAGTGTGTGAGTGCTTCTGCAGGTCCCTCCTTTTATGGGGAAAGATGCGGAACCATCCACCTCTTCGTCATTCGAGATAACTGCGCACGCTTCCCACGCTCCGCATTCAACGCGCGACGCGTGGGAGAGCGTGCAATTAAACAGCATAGAGACGTTTCGGCTTATCCCAGCCACGCGTGCCCGTGCACTGTTTGGGCCTGGCCCAACAACGCCCGGCACCGTGTGTGGCCCAGGCCCGGGGGCTCCTGTCGGTGTACTAGAATAGGGGTACCCTAGTACCCCGTACTTGTGCACGGGCAGTAGCAGCATCCCGCGGCCAGGCTTACGGGAGGACAGCCAGAGAGAAGCTCAAGATTATTAAGCCATTCAAGAACAAAGTATACAAAGCAAGAGTCAAGGCCCCGGCAAGAGGAGCTTGCTGGGAGGGACAGTTGAGGCCCAGCCTGAGGTTTGCTGTAGCAGAGTACTTGCCGCGGCAAGGTACTTGCCCCGGCAAGTCATTGGCTGCGGCAAGGTATGGGCTGCGGCAAGATAGCAGCTGCGGCAAGGTACTTGCCCCGGCAAGTTACCTTGCGCGGCAAGCTATTGGTTGCGGCAAGCTATCAAGTGCGGCAAGGTCTTGCCGCGGCAAGCGTTACTGTACCACTGTGCTACTGTGCTGCTCCGGTGCCTCTGCCAGCGTGGCGCTCTGGGTCCTTCCAAGCGTGTGTGGCAGGGCACTGTGTAGACGGCGGTACTCTGTAGCTAGCGGTGCAGGAGCAGGTGGGATAGGCTTTTCCCACGTCCAAGACGTCCGGGTACATGTATCTGGACAGCTAAGGCATGGGCATTTAATGCCCTTGTCCCCTGCCGTCAGTGGTAGGTAGGACATGTCATCCTAGTAATAATGGCCTTACTGTAGCAACTTTCCACCTCTACCTTTACTGTTTGCCACCTGTTGGTGACCCCTTTGTGCGTATAAAAGGAGGCCCATAGGCAACATGGAAGGGGGTTAGGAACTGGGAGATTGAGAACTCCAGTATTGCACGCAGCTACTCTGTACTGTAGCGCTCCTGGAGCTAGAACAATCATCCAGATAATACACCAAAAAGCAGGAGTAGGGTTTTACGCATCCGTGCGGCCCGAACCTGGGTAAATCTCTCTCGTGCGCTGTCGTGTTCTTCGCTAGATTTGCTCTTCGTGCGATCGTCTCTCCCTGCCGAACGTAAAGGGGTCCTTCCCTGGGTCCCATAGGTGATCGCGGATTCGTCCCCGACACTCTGTTCTTCATGAACTTAATACTCTAGATGCAGGCAGGAGTCGGTCGATGTGTGGAGTAATAGTAGTAGATGCAGAATCGTTTCGGTCTACTTGACACGGACGTGATGCCTATATTTCATAATCATTG
Source organism: Thinopyrum elongatum (assembly GCA_011799875.1). Lineage (NCBI taxonomy): Eukaryota > Viridiplantae > Streptophyta > Magnoliopsida > Poales > Poaceae > Thinopyrum > Thinopyrum elongatum. Next base: position 498,406,766 of record CM022298.1, on the reverse strand, counting down.
CCTTGGATACCGTCATAACTTTGTGCTTTTCTATCAATTGCTCGACAGTAATTTGTTCACCCACCGTATTATTTGCTATGTTGAGAGAAGCCTCTATTGAAACCTATGGCCCCCGGGTCTATTTTCCATCATATTACTTTCTGATCTACTATTTTGCAATCTTTTATTTTCAGATCTATAAACCAAAAAACCCAAAAATATTTACTTTATCTTTTGTTTAGTTTTACCTATCTCTATCAGATCTCGCTTTTGCAAGTAATCGTGAAGGGATTGACAACCCCTTTATAGCGTTGGGTGCAAGTTGTTTGTGCAGGTGCTAGGTGATTTGTGCGTTGTCTCCTACTGGATTGATACCTTGGTTCTCTAACTAAGGGAAATACTTATCTCTACTTTACTGCATCACCCTTTCCTCTTCAAGGGAAAAACCAACGCAAGCTCAAGAAGTAGCAGGAAGAATTTATGGTGCCGTTGCTGGGGAGATCTATACCAAGTCAAGACATACCAAGTACCCATCATAAAACTCTCATCTCTTGCATTACATTATTCGCCATTTGCCTCTCGTTTTCCTCTCCCCCACTTCTAAAACGATTTTTGAAAAGATTTGCCTTTTTATTCACCCTTCTTCCGTTCGTCTTTTTCGTTTGCTTTTTGTGTGCTCGTGTGTTGGATTGCTTGCTTTGTCACAATGGCTCAAGAGAATACCAAATTGTGTGATTTTTTCAACACTAATAACAATGATTTTATTAGTACTCCGATTGCTCCCGCCACTAGTGCGGAATCTTATGAAATTAATGCCGCTTTGGTGAATCTTGTTATGAAAGATCAATTTTCCGGCCTTCCTAGTGAAGATGCCGCATCCCATCTGAATAATTTCATTGAGTTGTGCGATATGCAAAAGAAAAAAGATGTGGATAATGATATTGTTAAATTGAAGCTATTTCCGTTCTCACTTCGAGATCGTACTAAAACTTGGTTTTCATATTTGCCTAAAAATAGTATTGATTCATGGAATAAGTGTAAATATGCTTTTATTTCCAAGTATGTTCCTCCCGCTAAGATCATCTCCCTTAGGAATGATATTATGAATTTTAAGCAACTTGATCATGAACATGTTGCACAATCTTCGGAGAGGATGAAATTGATGATACGAAATTGCCCTACTCATGGTTCAAATTTGTGGATGATTATACAAATTTTTTATGCCAGATTGAATTTTGCCTCTAGAAATCTTGTAGATTCGGCCGTGGGAGGTACTTTTATGGAAATTACTCTAGGAGAAGCTACTAAACTTCTAGATAATATTATGGTTAATTATTGTCAATGGCATACTGAAAGATCTTCCACTAGTAAAAATGTGCATGCAATTGAAGAGATTAATGTTTTGAGTGGAAAGATGGATGAACTTATGAAATTATTTGCTAGCAAGAGTGCTTATATTGATCCTAATGATATGCCTTTGTCTACTTTGATTGAGAATAATAATGAATCTATGGATGTGAATTTTGTTGGTAGGAACAATTTTGGTAATAACGCGTATAGAGGTAATTTTAATCCTAGGCCGTTTCCTAGTAATTCCTCCAATAATTATGGTAATTCCTACACAAATTCTCATGGAAATTATAATAATATGTCCTCTGATTTTGAGAATAGTTTTAAAGAATTTATGATTTCGCAAAAGAGTTTCAATGGTTTGATTGAAGAAAAATTGCTTAAGATTGATGATTTGGCTAGGAACATGGATAGAATTTCTCTTGATGTTGATTCTTTGAAAATTAGATCTATTCCACCCAAGCTTGATATTAATGAGTCTCTCAAAGCTATGAGAATTTCCATTGATGAATACAAAGAAAGAACCGCTAAGATGCGTGCTAAACGAGATTGGTTTGTAAAAAACATGTTCTTCTAGTTTTCGTGAAAATAATGATGAAAATCTTAAAGTGATTGATGTGACTCCTATTGAATCTTTGTTTTCCAATATAAATCATGATAAAGATGGGACTGGAGATGAGTCAACTTTAGTTAAAAGGCATCCCAATGATTCAGAGTTTTTAGATCTTGATGCAAAAATTGATAAAAGTGGGATTGGAGAGGTCAAAACTTTAAGTAGCAACGAACCCACTCTTTTGGATTTCAAGGAATTTAATTATGAAAATTGTTCTTTAATAGATTGTATTTCCTTGTGGCAATCCATGTTGAATTCTCCTCATGCTTATAATCAAAACAAAGCTTTTACTAAACATATCGTTGATGCTATGATGCAATCTTTTAAAGAAAAGCTTGAATTGAAAGTTTCTATCCCTAGAAAACTTTATGATGAGTGGGAACCTACTATTAAAATTAAGATTAAATGTTATGAGTGCCATGCTTTGTGTGATTTGGTGCTAGTGTTTCCACGATTCCAAAAACTTTATGTGATGTGTTAGGTTTCCGTGAATTTGATGATTGTTCCTTAAATTTGCATCTTGCGGATTCCACTATTAAGAAACCTATGTGAAGGATTAATGATGTTCTTATTGTTGCAAATAGGAATTATGTGCCCGTAGATTTCATTGTTCTTGATATAGATTGCAATCCTACATGTCCTATTATTCTTGGTAGACCTTTCCTTAGAACGATTGGTGCAATTATTGATATGAAAGAAGGAAACATTAGATTTCAATTTCCATTAAGGAAGGGCATGGAACACTTTCCAAGAAAGAAAATTAAATTGCCATATGAATCTATTATGAGAGCTACTTAAGAATTGCATACCAAAGATGACAATACCTAGATCTATTCGTGTTTTTATGCCTAGCTAAGGGCGTTAAACAATAGTGCTTGTTGGTCGGCAACCCAATTTTATTTTTGTTTTTGATTTTGTTCCTGTTTTGCTTTGAATAATTCATCTAGCCTCTGGTTAGATGTGTTTTTGTGTTTTAGTTAGTGTTTGTGCCAAGTAAAACCTTTGGGATGGCTTACGGTGATAGTTGATTTGATCTTGCTGAAAAACAGAAACTTTTGCGTCCAGTCACAGAATTTGAATAATTCACTGGAGCATTGAAAAACCCTGAAGTTTTTATACGTGATTTATATACAAATTTCCTATGTTTCCATAATGTTTCAGAATTTTTGGAGTTACAGAAGTATTATAACAATTTGGATCTTCACAGACTGTTCTGTTTTTGACAGATTCTGTTTTCTTTGTGTTGTTTGCTTATTTTGATGAATCTATGGGTAGTATCGGGGGGTATGAACCATGGAGAAGTTGAAATACAGTAGATATTACACCAATATAAATAAAGAATGAGTTAACAACAGTACCAAAAGTGGTGATTTATTTTCTTATACTAACGGAGCTTATGAGATTTTCTGTTGAGTTTTGTGTTGTGAAGTTTTCAAGTTTTGGGTAAGGATTTGATGGACTATGGAATAAGGAGTGGCAAGAGCCTAAGCTTGGGGATGCCCAAGGCACCCCAAGGTAATATTCAAGGACAACCAAGAGCCTAAGCTTGGGGATGCCCCGGAAGGCATCCCCTCTTTCGTCTTCGTCTATCGGTAACTTTACTTGAAGGCATCCCCTCTTTCGTCTTCGTCTATCGGTAACTTTACTTGAAGGCATCCCCTCTTTCGTCTTCGTCTATCGGTAACTTTACTTGAGGCTATATTTTTATTCACCACATGATATGTGTTTTGCTTGGAGCGTCTTGTATGATTTGAGTCTTTGCTTTTTAGTTTTCCACAATCATCCTTGCTGTACACACCTTTTGAGAGGGACACGCATGAATCATGATTTATTAGAATACTCTATATATGTGCTTCACTTATATCTTTTGAGCTAGTCAATTTTGCTCTAGTGCTTCACTTATATCTTTATAGAGCACGGCGGTGGCTTTATTTTATAGAAATTATTGAACTCTCATGCTTAACTTATATTATTTTGAGAGTCTCTAAACAACATGGTAATTTGCTTTGGTTATGAATTTAGTCCTAATATGATAGACATCCAAGAGGGATATAATAAAAACTTTGATATAAAGTGCATTGAATACTATGAGAAGTTTGATTCCTTATGATTGATTTGATATATAAAGATGGTGATATTAGAGTCATGCTAGTGAGTAATTGTGAATTGTAGAAATACTTGTGTTAAGGTTTGTGAGTCCCATAGCATGCACGTATGGTGAACCGTTATGTAACGAAGTTGGAGCATGAGATATTTTTTGATTGTCTTCCTTATGAGTGGCGGTCGGGGACGAGCGATGGTCTTTTCCTACCAATCTATCCCCCTAGGAGCATGCGCATAGTACTTCGATGACTAATAGATTTTTGCAATAAGTATGTGAGTTCTTTATGACTAATGTTGAGTCCATGGATTATACGCACTCTCACCCTTCCACCATTGCTAGCCTCTCTAGTGCTGCGCAACTTTCGCTGGTACCATACACCCACTATATACCTTCCTCAAAACAGCCACCATACCTACCTATTATGGCATTTCCATAGCCATTCCGGGATATATTGCCATGCAACTTTCCACCGTTCCGTTTTATTATGACATGCTTCATCATTGTCATATTGCTTTGCATGATCATGTAGTTGACATCATATTTGTGGCAAAGCCACCTTTCATAATTCTTTCATACATGTCACTCTTGATTCATTGCACATCCCGGTACACCATCGGAGGCATTCATATAGAGTCATATTTTGTTCTAAGTATCGAGTTGTAATTCTTGAGTTGTAAGTAAATAAAAGTGTGATGATCTTCATTATTAGAGCATTGTCCCATGTGAGGAAATAATGATAAAAAAAGAGGCCAAAAGGCCAAGCAAAAAAAAGAGAAAAGAAAAAAATGAGAGAAAAAGAGAGAAGGGGCAATGCTACTATCCTTTTTCCACACTTGTGCTTCAAAGTAGAACCATGATCTTCATGATAGAGAGTCTCCTATTTTGTCACTTTCATATGCTAGTGGGAAATTTTCATTATAGAACTTGGCTTGTATATTCCAACGATGGGCTTCCTCAAATTGCCCTAGGTCTTCATGAGCAAGCAAGTTGGATGCACACCCACTTAGTTTTCTTTTGAGCTTTCATACACTTATAGCTCTAGTGCATCCGTTGCATGGCAATCCCTACTCACTCACATTGATATCTATTGATGGGCATCTCCATAGCCCGTTAATATGCCTAGTTGATGTGAGACTATCTCCTTCTTTTTTGTCTTCTCCACAACCACCATATTCTATTCCACCTATAGTGCTATGTCCATGGCTCACGCTCATGTATTGCGTGAAAGTTGAAAAGGTTTGAGAACACTAAAAGTATGAAACAATTGCCTGGCTTGTCATCGGGGTTGTGCATGATTTGAATATTTTGTGTGATGAAGATGGAGCATAGCCAGACTATATGATTTTGTAGGGATAAGCTTTCTTTGGCCATGTTATTTTGAGAAGACATAATTGCCTTGTTGGTATGCTTGAAGTATTATTGTTTTTATGTCAATATTAAACTTTTGTTTTGAATCTTATGGATTTGAACATTCATGCCACAATAAATAAAATTACATGGATAAATATGTTAGGTAGCATTCCACATCAAAAATTCTGTTTTTTTCATTTACCTACTCGAGGACGAGCAGGAATTAAGCTTGGGGATGCTTGATACGTCTCCAACGTATCTATAATTTTTTATAGTTCCATGCTATTATATTATCTGTTTTGGATGTTTTATATGCATTATTATGCTATTTTATATTATTTTTGGGACTAACCTATTAACCTAGAGCCCAGTGCCAGTGTCAGTTTCTGTTTTTTCCTTGTTTTTGAGTTTCGCAGAAAAGGAATACCAAACGGAATAAAACTTTCGCGATGATTTTTTTTGAACCAGAAGACACCCCGGAGACTTGGAGTTCAAGTCAGAAGAGCCACGAGGCGGCGACAAGGGGGGAGGGTGCGCCCCCTGCCTTGTGGGCCCCACATGACTCCACCGACCTACTTCTTTGTCCTATATATTCACATATATTCCCAAACCCTCAGAAGCATCCACGAAAAGACTTTTCCACTGCCATAACCTTTTGTACCCGTGAGATCCCATCTAGGGACCTTTTCTGGCACCCTACCGGAGGGGGATTTGATCATGGAGGGCTTCTACATCAACTCTATTGCCCTTCCGATGAAGCGTGAGTAGTTTACCTCAGACCTACGGGTCCATAGCTAGTAGCTAGATGGCTTCTTCTCTCTCTTTGATTCTCAATACCATGTTCTCCTCGTTGTTCTTGGAGATATATCCGATGTAATATTCTTTTGCGGTGTGTTTGTTGAGATCCGATGAATTGTGGATTTATGATCAGCTTATCTATGAATATTATTTGAATCTTCTCTGAATTCTTATATGCATGATTTGATATCTTTGTAATTCTCTTCGAATTATCGGTTTGGTTTGGCCAACTAGATTGGTTTTTCTTGCAATGGGAGAAGTGCTTAGCTTTGGGTTCAATCTTGCGGTGTCCTTTCCCAGTGACAGTAGGGGCAGCAAGGCATGTATTGTATTGTTGCCATCGAGGATAAAAAGATGGGGTTTACATCATATTGCTTGAGTTTATTCCTCTACATCATGTCATCTTACTTATTGTGTTACTCTGTTCTTCATGAACTTAATACTCTAGATGCAGGCAGGAGTCGGTCGATGTGTGGAGTAATAGTGGTAGATGCAGAATCGTTTCGGTCTACTTGACACGGACATGATGCCTATATTTCATAATCATTGCCTTGGATATCGTCATAACTTTGCGCTTTTCTATCAATTGCTCGACAGTAATTTGTTCACCCACCGTATTATTTGCTATCTTGAGAGAAGCCTCTAGTGAAACCTATGGCCCCCGGGTCTATTTTCCATCATATTACTTTCCGATCTACTATTTTGCAATCTTTTATTTTCAGATCTATAAACCAAAAAACCCAAAAATATTTACTTTATCTTTTGTTTAGTTTTACCTATCTCTATCAGATCTCACTTTTGCAAGTAACCGTGAAGGGATTGACAACCCCTTTATCGCGTTGGGTGCAAGTTGTTTGATTGTTTGTGCAGGTGCTAGGTGATTTGTGCGTTGTCTCCTACTGGATTGATACCTTGGTTCTCTAACTGAGGGAAATACTTATCTCTACTTTGCTGCATCACCCTTTCCTCTTCAAGGGAAAAACCAACGCAAGCTCAAGAAGTAGCACAGGACAATCCAAAGGTCGTGACAACTTGTATGGACAGAACATCCATGGGACTGGAAATCCTAGTGGGTGCGATAAACCCTGCAATGCATACAGATATTGGAGTGTAACCATAATTGATAAACCGTCCTCACAAAAAAGATGATCTGGATACTTCAAAATATACAGACTGAATTGAGTGGACAGACATTAACATATACTGTTCTCAGGACTCACCACACAACAAAAGCGGCAGTACTAAACAATACAGGGTTCACACAGACAAATCAAGTACTGAACAATAGTACTTACTACAGACAAGCAAAGTTGCACTAATTAAACTCTGCAGACTATTTCTTGCCACCGACCTACGGGATGTACCCCACATAACTGACTAGGCCATGGACTTCATGAGAGATGTCTACCAGCTTGCCATCTCGTCAACCTTGGAGAACCTAACAGAGTGGTCTTTCCACTCATAAACATGACGATGAAGACAATCCGCATCAGATTTGTCAGGAAGCTTTACAAGAACCACACCCTTCGTAATCGAAGGCACAGCTAGGAAATTGTTGTGGTGAAGTACACCCTCGAGAACATGCCTGACAACAATGCTACAGGAAAACACTAGTTCATGACACATGGCGACAAGGACACATCAGCTGGATAGTTTAGTAGAACTCATATGGTCGAGACTAGACTGAAGAAACATAAAGAAGCGACCAGACGCACTCGTGAGGCGGGCTCATCTTCGGGCTCATCTTCCCAGAAGCGCCGCATCTGGATACCGCGGAGCATGTACCGTCCAGCAGCCCCTATGAACAGGCCTTCCTATGCTGCACCACGTCTGCCTCCTCCACCACCGAGGCAGCCTCTGCAAGCTCCAGCACCTCGAGCTCCTGCACCACGTCCTGACAATGGACTCTGCTTCAAGTGTGGCCAGCTAGGTCACCGTGCCGGAGATTACTCTCAGAATTAGAATCAGTTGGCTCTTCCTTCTGCTGGCCGTGGTAATGGCCGTGGGAATTCTCAGCCTCGCTACAGCAATGCCATACCTTCTTATGGTCGTGGGCAGAACTACCACGTCAACATGGCTGAAGCTCAAGACCAACCTGAAACCGTGATGGGTACACTCCTTGTTAATTCAGTACCTGCATCTGTTTTATTTGATTCAGGAGCATCACATTCATTCATGTCAGAGCATTTTGCATTCTTACATGGCATTAAGTATGAAAACTTGCAACAACCGCTAGCAGTAAACACCCCCGCGGGTCAGTGCCAAGCCTCCATGTTTTGCCCCGAAGTCACTGTGGTGATTGAGGAGAGGAACTTTCAGGCCTTCCCCATTATCCTGAGAAATTCTAGGGTTGATCTTATACTGGGAATGGATTGGTTGAAGGCTCACTATGCCTCAATCAATTGTGCCACTAAAGTTGTACACCTCCTGCACCCATCGAATGAGTTAGTGAATTATCAAGCTCATATCACTCAGAACGCCGAGGCTTAGATCTATGCCTTGAACACGTTGAACGCTTCTCCACTTGAGGGAATCAAGAACATCCCAGTTGTCTGTGACTTTCCGGATGTATTTCCAGAAGAACTTCCAGGAATACCCCCTGCTAGAGCTGTCGAGTTCGTCATTGACTTGAAGCCTGGCACCACTCCCATTGCGAAGCGTCCCTACAAGATGCCTCCGCACCATCTTATCAATCTTAAGGAAGAAATTGATAAATCCTTAAGGAAGGGTTTCATTCGCCCTAGTTCCTCTGCCTGGGGAGCACCGTCTCTCTTTGTCAAGAAGAAAGATGGTACGAATAGGTTGGTCCAAGATTACCGTCCTATCAACCAGGCAACCATTCAGAATAAATATCCGCTTCCCCGGATCAATGACTTATATGATCAACTTGCTAGATCTTCGGTGTTCTCAAAACTCGACTTGAGGTTGGGTTATCACCAGATCCGTGTCCGCGAAGAGGATATTCCAAAGACTACATTTGTCACTCAATATGGCTCCTACGAATACACCGTCATGTCGTTCGGCCAAACGAATGCTCCAGCTAAGTTCTCCCGCCTAATGAATTACATATTCATGGACTACCTCGACAAGTTCGTCGTGGTATATCTGGATGATATCCTAGTATATTCGAAGAATAAGGAAGAACATGCCGAGCATCTTCGCCTTGTTCTGGAGAGACTTCGAGAACACAAGTTATATGCCAAGTACTCCAAATGTGAATTCTGGCTTTCTGAAGTGACCTACCTTGGACATGTGATTTCCAAGGACGGTATTGCCGTTAACTCGGAGCGTGTTCAGGCTATCCTTGACTGGACTCCTCTGAAGAATGCCAAGCAACTCCGAAGCTTCCTCGGTCTAGCCAGTTATTGCTGCCGATTCATCGAGAACTTCTCCAAGATCTCCAAGCCCCTGACTAATCTGCTCCACAAAGGCGTTAAGTTTGAGTGGACAGACAAATGTCAGGAAAGTTTCCAGACCCTCAAGGACAAGCTTACTTCTTCTCCAGTGCTTGCTCCTCCTGATTCTCACAAGGATTTTGTCATATACTGCGACGCCTCTCGTCAGGGATTAGGCTGTGTCCTAATGCAAGAACAAAGAGTGATTGCGTATGCTTCACGTCAATTGCGTCCGCATGAAGAAAATTATCCAGTGCATGATCTTGAACTTGCTGCAGTGATCTATGCATTAAAGTTATGGCGCCATTATCTTCTTGGTAATCGGTGTGAGATTTATACCGATCATCAGAGTCTGAAGTACTTGTTCACTCAACCGGATCTTAATCTCCATCAGCAACGATGGTTAGAAACAATTACGGACTATGACTGCGGTATTTCATATACCCTGGGCAAGGCTAATGTGATGGCTGATGCCTTAAGCCACAAGTCATATTGTAACAACCTCATGGTTAGGCGAGCTCAACCTCGTCTTTATGCAGAACTGACTCAGCTGAATCTGTGAATTGTTCCCCAAGGTTCTCTTAATAACCTTGTGGTAGAGCCAGACCTTCAAAAGGCTGTTAAGGAAGCGCAAGCCAAAGATGCTGAAATTGACTTGATGAAGAAAGAGCTTCACCTTGAGAAGTACTGGGATTTCTCAGTTGCTGAAGATGGAACATTACATTTCATAGACCGCATCGTAGTACCTCGCTTCGAGCTGATGACTGACAAAGTCATGAAGGAGGCTCATGATACACCACTGTCTATCCATCCGGGTAGCACTAAGATGTATCGCGATCTTCGACAGAGGTACTGGTGGTCCAGAATGAAGCAGGACATTGCTCGATACGTTGCTGAATGTGACGTATGTCATCACGTGAAAGCAGAACATCAGAAGCCTGCTGGAATTCTTCAACCACTCCCTATTCCTCTATGGAAGTGGGATAAAGTGCAGATGGATTTCATTACTGGTCTTCCCAAGTCTCAGAAAGGTCACGACGCTATTCTTGTCGTCGTCGACCAACTTTCCAAGGTTGCTCATTTCCTACCTGTTAAGGAGACTATCACTGCTAGCCAGCTAGCAGAGCTGTATATCTCCAGAATCGTTTCACTCCACGGTATTCCGAAGGAGTTCAGTTTGGACCGTGGCGGTCTTTTCACGTCCAAGTTCTGGGAAAGTTTCCAAGAAGCTATGGGCACTCACATTACATGGAGTTCAGCTTATCATCCTCAGTCCCAAGGCCAAGTCGAGCGAGTTAATCAAGTGCTTGAAGACATGCTTCGCGCTTGTGTTATATCCTTCGGTAAGAAATGGGAGGAATCTCTCCCGTATGCCGAGTTCTCTTATAACAACAGTTATCAAGCCAGCTTGAAAATGGCCCCCTTCGAAGTGCTTTATGGACGTAAGTGTCGAACCCCTCTGAACTGGTCAGAAACTAGGGAACGACCTCTCGTTGGACCGGACATTATTCAACACGCTGAAGAACAAGTCAGAATTGTCCGGGAGAATCTAAAAGCAGCTCAAGACCGCCAGAAGAGCAATTATGATCGCAAGCGATGGGGTCTGACTTATCAACCAGGTGATCAAGTTTATCTCCGTGTCACTCCGAAGAAAGGCACCCGTCGTTTCGGAATCAAGGGCAAGTTAGCTCCTCGCTATATCGGTCCTTTCCGCATTGTGGCTAGACGTGGACAGGTGGCTTATAAATTGGAGTTGCCGCCGCAATTCTCTCAAATTCATGATGTCTTCCACGTGTCGCAACTTCGTAAATGCTTCAAGGAATCTCCGCACCGTGCAGTGGATCACGAGATGCTTCAGTTGCAAGACGACTTGTCTTATAAGGAGCATCCGATCCGCATCCTTGATGAAGCTGAACGTCGAACTCGTCAGAAGACGACCAAGTTCCTGAAAGTGCAGTGGTCGAATCACACTGAAGATGAAGCCACTTGGGAACGCGAGGAATATCTTCGGGAAGAATATCCCGACCTCTTTCCTTCTACCTCCTAAATTCTCGGGACGAGAATTTCTTTTAGAGGAGGAGAACTTGTAACACCCTTGTGTAATAGCCACTATGATCAACTGCTAATAATGTCAAGTCATATCATTTGCAGTGCCTAAACATAGTGGTTATCCAAAGCAAATCAACTCCAATCTGAAAATCAACTCAAATTCAAAAGTGCAAAATAAATTTGCTTAAACACTGTTGCAAAAAAGTTCACTAAATAGCAAATATTCCAGGAGCATACATAAAAATACCACCAGTAATCCTTGGATTAATTAAGTGACTCAAACAAATTGAAACAGCACCAAAACAGAATTAATAAATCCATTTAAAATCATATTAAATTCAAATGAAGCCCAACTTTGCTCAAACCACTTTTTGGTGAGAGCTAATAATGCAATGCAATATTTGAGACAAGTCCCATATTTTACAAAAGCGCACAAGTGGTCTAACTAATTCAAAACAGAAAAGAATAAAAGAAAAGGCAAAACAGGAAATAAGAAAAAGAAAAACAAACCTTAAACTGGACTAGACCAAGTGCACAGTGCACTGGCCCAGCCCAGCAGGCCCATCTCCCCTTACCTCTCTCCTACGTGTCGCCGGCGCCTTGGCCGAGCACGCGCGCGCCGGTGAGCGCGCGACACCGCGGTGTCCACCGACGAAACAGGAGCGCGGAGGGGATAAGGAGGAGCCGAGCCATTCCCCCTGGTCCTCCTCGACCACTTCTCCCTTCTCCCCTCGCTCTCTCCTCCTTTCCCCATCGGCGTCCGACGCGGTCGCCGCCGTGCCTCGCCGTTGCCGCGGCCACCGGTCACCCTTCGCCAAGCCGACGAGTCAGCGAGCTCCGTCCCGCTCCTCTCCGTCGCCTGGTGTCCTCCATTTGAGCTGAGGAGCAGCGAAGGCGGTGGATCGAGCCGTTCCCCTTCTACTCTGCCTCTGACGATCTTCGCCGTCTCCGGCGATGCCTCTGTGCTACTAAACCCCCAAGGGCCACCGTGAGCCGCACTGTAAGCCGCCGCGTCGAGCCCCTCTCTTTCTCTCCTTCCCCGCACTCGTAGCCGTCGTTCTTCTTCATAGCCGAACCGCCGCCGCCCGAGCTCATCGCCGGCGTGGCTCCAGCGACCTAACGGTCGAGCGAGCATGCCCGTGAGCTTCCCCGTGACGCGTAGATCCTCGCTATCAAGTTCCTTTGGCTTTTGCGAGAGCCCCAGCCCTGAATCCGGTCACGGCCGAGCTCCGGTCGCCGCAGTAGTGGTCGCCGTTGTCGTTTCCAGCCACCTCTGGCCCGGAGACCACCTGCGTTGGATGCGGCATAACGCGCTGGTTCGAACGCAAGCAACCGCACACCGAACGCCTCACCGTAGCGGAATTCCGGCGAGTCCCGAGCCGCACCGCCGCGAAAACAAGCTCGCCGGCGTCTAAACGCCGGCCGGCCGACGTGGCACACCCGGGGCCACCCCTGGGTCACTGCCAGTGGGCCCCCTGGCCCCAGTTGACCACGCTGACCGTGGTCAACGTGCTGACTGGGCGCGGCCCAGCCACTGACATGTGGGCCCCGCTAGTAATTAGCTTAAATAAAATGCTTTAATAATTAAAATCAATTAGTTAGTCTAAATGTCTCACTGACAGATGGGGCCCACTCCCTAATTAACCCTGCTATTTCAACTAATCCACTATTAGTCTAAACGGAGGCTGACATGTGGGTCCCACTGGACCCACATGTCAGGTTTGACCAGGTCAGCGTCACTGTTGACCTGCTGATATCAGCAACACATCATGCTGACATCATAATCCAATTCTGTTAATAAAAATAATTCTAGAAAATCAGTTAAACTTCGAAAATTAATAACTTTTAAACCGTAGCTCAGATCGAAAAAGTTAAAACATGAAAGTTGCTCAGAACGACGAGACGAGTCTGATCGTGTCGTCTGTTTCGATGCCGGAACCTCCTACGTAGGAGAACTTGTAACTCCGAGCTCGATTCCGGTGGATGAATAGTGCACACACACCGGTTAATAAATCCCAGATTAATTCTAAAATAACTAAAATGACTTAGAGGCATATTTAGGCAACCCTGCACTGCATCATAGCATCGCACGCACTGTGTTGCATCTGTTTGCAACATATTTAGTTGTTTCTTCCCCCTCTTCTCTTTCGGCAGACCCCGACGTTGACGTAGCTCCTGAGGCAGACGCCGCTCCGTAGTACGACTACGTCCCCGACGACCCTGCCCTTGCCGTCAAGCAGACAGGCAAGCACCCCCATTTTGAGCATTCCGAGATCGCCCACTCTCTTCTCTCTTATGCTTGCATTAGAAATTACTGCTGCTACTATTGTCCTATATCTGCTGCATAGCCTGCTTTATTGTAGCCTACTTTTGATAACTGCCTGTTCTCCTAAACTGTTTAGTATAGGATGGGTAGAGCCTTATCAGAGACCCACTTGTCCCGACTGCCCCGCTGGACTCTCAGAAGACCCGAGCAACGGGATCGAAGATTAGAACCTGGCACCGCACGTCACTTCCCCTAAGTTGCTCGACTCTGCTGGGTTACTATCGAGTGCCGAGGGTGATACCTCGTCAGCACTTCTGATGATAACCTTGTAGGTTAGTTATTCGGTCGTGGTAAGCGAGGGTGATTCCTCCTACACCACCCCCGATAACGACGTCATCGTGCAACTTCTCAAGTGTGGACCTCGAGGGTGATTCCTCATTCGTTCACCTTGACGATATCATCGAGCGGGAATTCCATCGAGGGTGATTCCTCAGGGTTCCCCTTGGTGTCAGACACACGGAGACTTGGTTACTACGATTGAATAATAAACCATGATACTATGATACTAAAGACGGGTCGGCCCTTAGGGGTACCCACGCGAGCATGAATGCGAAGTGATGTGGAGTCGGGTTGAGCTGAGAGGTGCCCGTGAGATAACTACGAGGTGTGGCCGGGCATTCTTAGCCCTTGCCGCAAGTCCTCGAGACGGGGCGACGGGGTCACATCGATCGTGAGTCTCTGCTCGTTTCCGTGCGCTCCTAAACCACTAAACGGTTTGGATATTTGATCCGAGGGGCCTCTGGCCCGATAGCACTAACCATCACGTGGGCATAGTACGGGCGTTCTGCGTCGTATACTTCAGCCGGAGCTTAATTGACATCAGCAAGGAGTGGCGCGCGCTGAATTGGACTGGGAACGCAATCGCGCTTGTATAAGGGGTTGCTAGGTCTGCTTTCAGCCGCGTTCGCAAACGCATAGGAGCGTCTGGGGTGATTGTCCAAGACCCCTAGGGGCATAGGTTAGTCCGGCGTGCTGACCTCTCATTAAGTATTTGGTCGGGTTGCGGCGTGTTGCTTAGCCGAGGCCGGGCATGACCCAGAAATGTGTGTCTGGCCGGAGTTAAGCGAGCGTGGTGCGTAAGTTGGTGCACCCCTGCAGGGAAGAAACTTCTATCGGTAGCCTGTCCTACGGTAACGGACACTCGGAGTTGTATCCCGATCGGTACAACTAGAACATGACTTGAGATGAGAACTGGATAGTATGGCTCTGAGATTGCTTTCTCGCAGGGAGTCGAGGAAGAATCTCTGGCCGAGGTTGATGACATTACTACTATACTTTACATTATGTTTTTCTGCTCTCTTCTTATGCTGCAAGGCTGTTGAAGATGCTGAAGATGCTAGTCTTTGATAGGACTAGGCTTTCCCCCCTCTATTCTGGCATTTCTGCAGCCCAGTCCACATATACAGCCCCCTTTGAAAATGTTGCATATGTAGTGTAGATCCTTGCTTGCTGAGTACTTCGGATGAGTACTCACGTTTGCTTGATTTTCCTTTTTCCCCCTTTATTCCTTTGTCGCATCCAGACGACGGAGCTCCAGAGCCAGTTGTCCCCACCGACGACCACTACTACTACCAGCCCGGAGAGTACTACTACTACGAGGAGCCGACCGACGACCAGGAGTAGGATTCGGAGGGTCCAGGGCAGGAGTCCCACGCCTTTCGATCGTAGTATTTTATTTTGCCCCGCCTCTCTGAAGGCTTATCTCTCTTTCTGTAACATATCTGTACCCAGATATCTAATGCTTCCGCTGACACTTGTATGCCATCGAGCTATGTATTCGAGCCCTCGAGGCCCTGGCTTGTAATAGAAAGCTTGTATGATTTTATTTATGTTTTAGAGTTGTGTTGTGATATCTTCAAGTGAGTCCTTAGGCTTGATCGTGTGCATTTGCGTGTATGGTTAGTGCACGATCAAGCCGGGGTCGTCACATGAGCCTCGACGGTTTTGGCTAGATCCATAGACATCACTTCGGCCGGTGCTCCAGGGTCCATCAAGAAACTGTCAAATAGAAATAAAAGAAAAGAAACCATAATCACAAACCCAAAAGAAGAACAGAGAGGGAGTTATAGGATCAGTCTCGGGGTTGCAAGACCGGGCCTTGGCCAGAATCAACACCATTGATGCGCTCACCTTTCCTTCTTTGGGAGAGAAGAACAATGGCAGAAGCGCGTCGGGGTTTTCTTGAAGAAATGAGGAACAAGATGAGGGAGAAGCGAGTCGGGGTTTTCTTCAAGAGGGGAAGCTGAGGGAGAAGAGTGAAATGACGGTTGCTTCATCCGTCCAACTTACTGCTGGAAAGGTTGGGGTTTTGTGATTTGACGGCTCATTGGGCATTACTGTGGTGCTTCGACCGGGGTAGTCTACCGTGCAGTTGTGCGCTCTAGTACGGAGTAATTTCGTGCATGGCAAGTGGACCCCGATGCTGGCTGTCCCACACGTCGGCGAAAGTGAGTAGCAAGGTTCCCGACGTCCGTCGAGGAGGATCCGCACGGTAGAGCGTGTCCACTATTTCTGAAGAAAAAAAAATGATTACAGCAAGCGTTTCCACTCTTACGACGGAGGAGTGCGAAACACGGCAGCCACTTGAACTTACATAGTACTCCTACTACTAGGCATGTGCAGTGGTTCATACGTCAGTACTACATAATCTTGTTGCTAGTGTAGTAAGATATGACGATAACAAATGATGTTGTGCGCATGTCAACTATATGAACAGTAATGTAACATACCCCTTTTTTGACTGTCCGGTCGAGAACGAACGGTGAGATCAATGTTAACAGAACTAGGTCTATAGCGCACGGAGAGTACGGTGCTACAATACTCCACAGAACATGAACCATATGAGCATGAATCAGTGTTAGGCAGGGTGTATGAAGGGTGCACGGGATGGGAGCAAAAGTTCCCTTCTCGACCCACTTTTGGGTGTTTTGCAGAGTGCATGAAGGGTGCATGAGTCCACACTAGTAGATTAACACAAATACACTAGGAGCATGCATGAAGAGGGGTGCTGAGATGAGCATGCACGAAGAGGGAACAACTATATTGAGATGAGAATGCAACCAAACACACCCACACGCTTTGTGCTACAGTGACTGATCTGCACCGTCTGAGTTTGATCCAACGGTCATGTTGCGCCGAGACATGGACATGCCCATGCAGATAACGCCTAAACACCACCGAAGTCCCTCTACTTCTCGAGGCGCATGACGTTGGTGATGCAGGGTGCCACCACCCGCAGAGCCCGCTCCCAGTCGATGGGAGCCAGCTCGTCAAAGATGGCGTCCAATGGCACGAATGGATTCTGGTGACGAAGCCCTGAGAGGATTCGCGCGGCAACGGCGACGGCAGCCCGCAACCCCTCCTTGTCCAACTCCGCCCCCACCATCACGTGGAGACGGCTTAGCTCCTCAGAGATATAGGTGAAGAAGGAGACCAGGTCAGGAAGCCGCAGCTCGTTGAAGTCGACGGGCTGGTCAAACGGGTTTAGCCCGACGGCTGGCATGGTCGCGCTGGCACGATGGTAGGCATCGCGCAGCCACAACACGTGCGTGGCAACATGGTCCACCAAGTGGTTGAGGCGATCCTGGACCTCGTCACGATCAGCCGGCTCGCACTCCAGCCGGCTCGCCTGACCGCCTATTGTATCTCCCGCTTTCTGCAGCAACGCCGCCGATGCCTCGAGCATCTTTGTGGTGGACGCCTACCACTTTTGAAGCTCCGTGAACTCCCGCACATAAAGGAGGAGCATGGCACTCCTCTCCTCCTTGAGCTCACGGAGCTCCACGTCCTTGGCCCTGAGCTCCGCATCCTTGGCCTGGAGCTCCTGTGTTAGGCGCCTCACCTCAGACTCCGTGATCTGGTGCACCGCCATGGAACCAAGTAGAAGCAATGGGGAGAGGAAGTAAAGGGAGCGAAACGGCTGAAAGGCAATGCAATCTACGGGAAGGCGGAGGGAGTCAGCCGAGAAGCGGGGTGAATCTTTTGGTTTTCACCATGGGAAAACACCAGTCGATGACTTTTCACATCCGGGAGCAGTGGGTTTTACAGGCGGAGTCATCATGACTAATTGCTGCCGCGCCTGCTCCCGTCAATCAAAAAAATAAAAATCCTGCTGCACCTGCCGCACCCAAAGACCAGAGCAACGCCGCGGTGGATATTTAAATTTACCTGCCGGCAAGGAGAGAAAAAAAGGGGTGAAAAAACAAATGTGGCGGCGGCCTAGCTAATCGGTCGCACTAGCCCAACTAGCTAGCCACCGTGCTTCACTAATGTATTCGGCGGGAAAGGTGGGCTTTTGTGATTTGACGACTCATTTACTTGCTTCGGCGCTACGACCGAGGAGGACCCAAAAAATGCACGGTAGGGCGTCCCATGTCTCGGCAAGGAAGAAAATATGCGTGCACCACTCGGGAGGACCCAGAAACCACGCGGTAGGGTGTGCCATGTCTCAGCACGGAGGAAAAATGTGCGTGTAAAAATATACTGTATCAGACATACTACCTATGGTTCGACCTTGGGACCCAACCAGTCGGTCGAAAACACCCCACTAGCCACAACGCTTCATCATGCTAACGTGGCACGGAGGATAGGTGTGGTTAGCTCCGTCTCGACCAGCCACAACGTCTCTTGTTCTAGGCGATTCTTCTATTTCCAAGCATTTTTTAGTTACTGGCAATGTGCCCGTGCCTTGCAACGGATCCAAAGTAGAATAGTACTTGTTCACAAACTTGAAAGAAAACACTCTTGTTTTGATATACATATATACCACTAAAAATATATTACTTTTCACTCAAAATATATTTCTCAGGCTGTTTTGATGAGGTGAGGGAGGGATGTGGTTACTTATAAGATAATAAGGGGTTTTCTGCAAATTGGAGCAGAGAAGTGGGCTATTGTTGCAAAAATGCCACAACTTGCCTCACAACCGTTAGATGCAGATCTAATGGTCAGAAATGATGGATGGCAGACACACCATCATCACCAACTGAGTCTTTTATAGGAGTAGAGAAATATATTTCTCAGGCTGTTTTGACGAGGTGAGGGAGGGATGTGGTTGCTTATAAGATAATAAGGGGTTTTCTGCAGATTGGAGAAGAGAAGTGGGCTATTGTTGCAAAAATGCCACAACTTACCTCACAGCCGCTAGATGCAGATCTAATGGTCAGAAATGACGGATGGCAGACACACCATCATCACCAACTGAGTCTTTTATAGGAGTAGAGATAGAGATAATAACACCACGGCAAGCTCGCGCCGCTCTTCGTGTGTGCCCGTGCGTCTAAAGGTTAGACGATGGAGAGGAGAGAGAGAGATCGCAGACATGGGACCCACCAGTAAGTAAGTCAATGGTCATGCACATGTTGATGAGCCACTCCCTCTACTCTACTCAACGTAATACTGTATAAAATCAAGTTATGCGACAAAGCCAACAACCGTTGCTGTTTCAGGCTATCGACTTAAGCTTTGTAGTCCACGTTGCCAATTCGAATCTCGTCTTTCATATTTGTTAGTTTTAGGTCCAAATTTGATGAATGACAAGTGGGACCACCGTGTGTTGTTCCGATATTTTAGTGTAGGATGGTTTTTTTGCACAAACACTTTGCGCGGTTAGACAAGTAATGGCATCAGTTACACGTATTTTGCAAGTTTAGGAACAAAAATAACGGCGGCATAGAATATCACATCCACCCCACAGCTTAGATGCTATGGTGATACGAGTTTTTACGTCGTTGGATCTGAGATCCAATGGCTCAGGAGTAGTCTTTGTAATTATGCGCAATTTCCAAACTCTCCAAGGTTTTTTTGCAATTAAAACATTCAGGCCTCGTGTGTGCCGCTGCATCTTGGATCCAACGGCTCCCAGTAGCTCATATTAGGTGCTCCCAGTAGCTTAATTAGCCGCTACTATGATACGAGCATCTAGGTCATATGATCTGTGATCAGATGCCACATGCGTGGTACTTGTACTTTCTGCGCAATTCCCAAACTCTTTGAGGCCTATATTGCAAAAACATTCAAACCTCCTACTGTGAGCTGTTAGATCTCCCGGGAACTCGTATCACCATAGAATCTACGGTGCGGGAGCACCTCATATTCTCCCATTCAAGAAAACATCAGGTGCTCTCGCAGCTTGGATGCTACGGTGATACGAGCTTCAAGGTCGTTCGATGTGAGATCCAATGGCATCTGAGCAGTCTTTGTGCTTGTAAGCAGTGGCCAAACTCTTTGGGGGCTTTTCTGCAAAAAAACATTCGAACCACCAAGGAGTTGTTGGACCACAGATCCAACAGCTCCGAAGAGCTTGTATCACCAAAGCATCTAAGGTGTGGTAGCACATGATATTCTTACATACAGGAGAATATGAGGTCCTCCTTCATCTTAGATGCTACGGTGATACGAACTTTGAGGTCGTTGGATATGGGATCCAAGGGCATCTGAGAAGTTTTTTGTACAAATTGTGTGCAATTCTCAAACTCATTAAGGTTTCCTGTAAAAATATTAAGACATCCTGCGAGCTGCTATGTCTCAGATCTACAAGCTCCAAGGAACTCGTATCAGCATATAGCATCTAAGGTGTGGGGGAACCTGATATTCTCCCGGGGAGGGGGGGGGGTGCACAACCAATCGGTGTTTGGGAGGGTGGGGACAAATATAATGTTCAAAAAATATAATCTAAACAATCCTAAACAGAGCTTCACAATTTTACCTAAGGTCGAGGGGTAACCCCCGACAATCTACATAGCTCAGCCTATGCAAGAGGTGTAGTGCGAGCGTCTATGTGTGAGAGAGACGACGTGAAAAAGCGAGGTCAATCGAGTCATTTACAGAGGGAGAGATCGAGGGAGTGTGGCCTAGCGTACACTCGAATGTTAAAGATGATACACCGAGATATTATGCGGCAAAACTGTGGTGAGGGCTGGAGGGAGATAGTTATCGAGAGAGTGGCCCTAGATAGACTTTGTGTGTGCGTGCACGGTGAAGGTGTTTTACAAAGGCAACACATGTTTCTTGAGAGAGAGAGAGAGGGAGCGTTTGTCATGGAGGGCACGACGAGGTTGTGTGTGAGAAATACATTTGTTGAGAGTGTGAGGGCGGGAATGACATAAATGGAGATCAAAACGTGAAGAGCAATAATGAGCGCGCGTGTGTCGGATACCAATAGCTCTATTAACAAAAAATGAACATCAATCGATACATGAAGTATGTGTGTGTGTGCATGGGGGTGGGGGGGGGGGGGGGAGGTCGATTGGAGAAGAGACCTAAAACACAACATTCGCATGTATGTTGTACTAGACTTAATATTCATGTTTCAGTTTCCTGTTCATTTTAAATATTGAATTGAGGACCATGCATGGCTTACATTTTACTCCCTTTGTTCCTAAATA
Organism: Thinopyrum elongatum; assembly: GCA_011799875.1. Taxonomy (NCBI): domain Eukaryota; kingdom Viridiplantae; phylum Streptophyta; class Magnoliopsida; order Poales; family Poaceae; genus Thinopyrum; species Thinopyrum elongatum. Next base: position 498,385,417 of record CM022298.1, on the reverse strand, counting down.
TTTGTCTTTTTAGTGATTTCAAATGGACTGCCACATACGGATGTATATAGACATATTTTAGAGTGTAGATTCACTCATTTTGCTTCGTATGTAGTCACTTATTGAAATCTCTAAAAGACAAATATTTAGGAATAGAGGGAGTATTTTTGAATTCGTGTCATACATGCATGGTTTGGAAAAATAGATGCACTATACTTACTGGATTGTTGTTGTATTCGTGTGTGTGTGTGTGTGGTCATATGCTTGATACATACAAAGTTTTCTCACCACCATACCGTTCGTCTTTTAAATTTGAATTTGCAATGAAAAACTTACTGGGGATACCATGAAATGTGAAATCCACGTTGAGATCACTATATCACAAACTCACTCTAATTCAATAACTCGTCATAAATCAATTACCGTGCCTTTTGGAATGACCAGTAATTTGCAAGGAAAATACAGGCATTATAATACATATAGATTCGTTCGGCAATTTAAAAGATTCCTTTCGTATTCTCGAATGGTAGCACCCAATGGCGTACCAGCCAGACCCGGGCTCGTCTTGATCCTAAAAAAAAACCGGGCTCGTGTGCTTCTGGTGGCGTGCGTGGTATGCACATTAGCCAACCCCAACCACTCGAGCCTCCGCGTTTCGAGTCGAAATATCTGGCGGCCAGAATTCCAGCCCTAGGAAATTCCCCTCATGTCCCCGGTCCATAATGACTACCAATGAACAATGGAGGGATGCTTTAGTAACTAGACAACGTTACCTACCGTGCTGAGCATGGTTCAATTCCCTCGGTCGCCGCTACCCAAGGTCACCCGTCAACTCCATTGCCTAGTACTAATAGGAGTACTACACCAGGATGAGCACAGAATTGAGCCCCGTTTGTTTGTGCCTAGTACTTGAGTTAATATATCAGGCAATGCACTGGTACGGAGGGATTATCCTTTTACTCTGCGTATATAACTTGTCTGAAGTCTAACTAAGCAAAATGTTTGACCAAATCCTTTCTTAAGAAATATGAACATCTACAACAGTAAAGATGTATCGCTTGAAAATTTATTGCATGATGCAGGTTATGATATTGTTTCGAATCCTGGATTTTTAATTTCAGAAAATCCAAAAGTGACCTGAAATTCATGAAACTGAGCATGGTCTCGTGATATGGCAAAAATATGCTGTCGTAATTTTTTTGTTCAATTAGAGACAAGATGCTTATGAAAAGTTGCACAAATGAAGAGCCAAGGTATTTTGGAACAAAGACCTGTCACGTTAACCCGAACGCTTTCACTATTCAAACCGTGGGCGTTTACGTGCTGCCACGAGTCCCGCTTCTCATCGACAGGTGCTGTCCGAGCAAGCGTGTGAGTCAATGGGAGGCGTGTGAGCAGACCGCTGCGCCGGCTGACCGGGAGGCGTGCGAGCAGGCCGTTGCTCAGGCTCACCGGGAGGCGAGCCCTTTGACCAGGCTCCGCCGCCATCTTCGTCCCAACTGCCCCCACTTTTAATGGCACCGGCGTCGTAGTTTAAAATCACCCCCGCACTACCCGGTATCGCTACAATCTTCTCTCTTCCTCTCCGATTCTCCTGTCGTCTACCTCCAACCAGCCTAACCTAACCGTACACCATGCCGCATCATGATAATCTGCCCTTAGTCTTCCAGTTTCCTGAGGAAGACACCCAGCCGGAGTCTCAAGAACATAAGGCGCTTTGGGACGAGCTTGAACTGGCCTTGTGGGAAGACGCCGTGCCTGTCCCCGCTCCCGTTCCGGCTCCCGTCGCCCCGACTGCGCCAGCGCCCATCCCCGTGGCATTGATGGGCTAGGAGTCGCACATTGTCGCCGAGCTTGATGCCATGGGGTTCCACGATGTCCCCGCCGACTTTCACGCGCCCGTGCACCTGCCAGCGCATGTGCCTACGTGTGCACTGATGCGCGCGCCCATGCCGGTGCCCATGCACCTGCCAGCGCCAGCGCCTGCGCGTGCACTGACACACGCGCCCGTGCCGGTGCCCGTGCACACGAATGTCTCCGTCGCGCCGTTGCGAGCGCCTGTCCCCGCACGGGTGCCAGTGCCCCCCTCAACGGCATGGATCTCCGACGTCGACCGCTTCCTTGCACCAACGCCAGTCGCCTCCTCCCTCCAGTTGACTCGCTCCTGGAAACCGAAGTCCAGAACATTCTGGCCTTCCTTGAAGCTAGGGCCAACGTCCAAGAGTACGCCAACAATGGCGCAAGACGCCGCCGTTGCCGTCTCCGTCGGTCAGTGGCCCGACGGCACACAGAGCACGGCAGAGGAGCCGCTTCCCACCGCAAGACGCCCCTGCCGCCGCCGCGTAATCTAAATTTGCCATGAAAAACGTTCGGATTGCCATGCTTAAAATCTGAACGTTTGGGATTTATCATTTCCGTTTCTTTTAGTTTGATCGTCGTATGAATGTAAAGTCGGACTCAGACTGAATGAAATCTATGGTTTGATCGATTGAATGTTCTGCTAGAGCCGTATCAAATTAAATATAAAACGTCATCAAGCCACATGTGTTCCTTCTCATCGCAAAAATTTCATATTAAATACCACGTCAATTCCAAATATTTTTTTAGGGAAGTCAATTCCAAATACTTGTAGGGCGCGACCAGTCCCCTTGTTCGAGCACTAGGCGATATATCTATTTATCCACGCATTTAATTATGATGGAGTAGTAGATAAATAGTACTACAACTAGCCTAACTTGTCCGTCACGGTCACTTTTGTTCCTAAACTTGTTACATGTATAATACTACTAGTACGTGAAACTGGTCCCGTAACTTGTGAACACGTCCAGATATGGTCAATGGCAACATCGCCCGTGCGTTCTTCGTGTTTGCCCGTGCGTCTAAACGTAGAAGGGGAGGAGAGAGAGAGAGAGCAGATATTGAACCCACCAGTAAGTGAAGGCAAATAGTACGTGCTAACAAGCCGGTCCCACTATTGTACTAAAATTAATATTAAAACATGTTATCCATTAAATAGGCTGTTGTAATATAAAAATATTATATCAACAAAGGGGGGTACAACAAACGTTGCTACTATGTTGCCTATTGACGTGCGGCTTGAAGGCCCTGGTCGCATGTTCCATCCTCGTCCCTTTTCATTTTTAATTTATATATAGGTCCAAATTTGTTCCATGATAGGTGGGCCCCTCGGTGTGTAGTTTGTAGCACTTTAATTTGTTGGTCAAAATTTGTTCCATTACAGGTGGACTATCGGTGTGTAGTTTGTAGCTTATTTGTAATAATTAAAGAGAACAATAGAGTTTTTTGCAAAAATACCATGGTATGACGTGGAAGGTGAGAGAGGACGTGCGAGAGAGTGGTAACCGAGCCAGAGGGAAATCAATTGGGGGAGGTGCGGGGGTTGCAATGGTGTTTGGAGTAGTTATGGGCCGAATGCTACGAAAATATAATCTAAACCCACCGGAATAAATGCCTTCACAAATTAATCCAAGGTTGGAGTCCCCCTCGCAATGTAAATAGCTCCGACTCTGTGAGGGATGGAGAGGTAGCTTCAATGTGTGGAATATACGGCGTGAGAAAGCAAGGTCAATCGAGACACAGATAGATAGAGAGACAAAGTGAGTGTGGTCCAACATTCGTTGAAAAGATATATATGCTCTGGAGAGATATTGTCCGGTTGAGCTTTTGGGAAGGGTGAGGGCTGTAAGATAGAGCTTGAGAGATGATCCAGTCATAGACATGTAGATATATTTTGTGCGTGGGAGGAAGCAAGGTCAATCGATACATAGATAAAGGGAGAGAGATTGAGCGAGTGTGGGTCGTCATGCGATCGAAAGAGTGAGACGGGTAGGAGAGAGTGACCTAGATAGACAATGTGCGTGAGAGAGTATACAATATGAATATGTCGAATTGGGCTCAAACATGGAGATATATCGTTTGTGTCTGAGAAAGAGCGAGGTCAATTGAGACATACATAGAGAGAGAGAGAGATTGAGCAAGCGTAGCCTGCCATGAGGTCGAAAGAGTGGGGGCGGCTTGGATGGACTGACCTAGATAGACAATCTGTGTGAGAGAGTATAGAGTGTGTCGATCGAGGGCCGAACAGGGAGATATATCATTTGTGTGTGAGAGAAAGCGAGGTTAATCGAGACTTAGATAAAGAGAGTAAGATTGAGCGAGTGTGGGCCGCTATGCGGAAGAAAGAGTGATACAGTCTCAAGAGAGTGACCTAGATAGACAATGTGCGTGCATGCACACGAGAGGGGGGGGGGGGTCTAGATAGGCAATGCATGTATCCAAAGAGAGAGGGTGGGAGGGAGAGAGAGAGAGCTCGGCATGGAGTGCAATGGCGGGTGTGTGAAAGAGATACATTTGGTAACAGAGTGGAAAAAGGGGGTTGTGTAGTTGAGAGAGTTAGAGATCGAAACATGGAGAGAAAGAATGAATGTGTGTCGGAAACCGATAGCTTTGTAAGGTGGTTAGGAGAGGAAGATTGATCGATACAGGAAGTATGTAGCGTGTGTGCCGAGGGGGGGGGGGCTAAAAGCAACATTTGAATTAATGTAGATAGTTCGGGACTTAATATCGACGTTTCAATTTAGTGTACATTGTAAGATTTGAATTGAGGACCATGCATATGGCTTCCGTAATTATTTTGAATTCGTGCCATACTAGTTTTGGAAAAGTTGACATTGACTCGATTGTTGTGCTATTTTGTAGGTCATATGTTTGAATCCATCCAAAGTTTTCTCACTACCATGGTGTTCATCTTATACATATGACTTTGTATTAAAAAAGTAGCGTGGATACCGTGAAATGCAAAATCCACGTTAGAATTGGAGATCGCTATGTGACACACACTCTAATTCAAATAACTCCTCATTAATTAATTTATAGTATCTTGTTTCGAATGACTAATTATTTGCAAGGAAAACACGGGCATGGTAATACATACAGATTCGTTTGCAAATGGAAGAAGATTCGTTTGCATTCTCAAATGTAGGCACACCAGGCAGACCAGGGTCGTGTCATGGTGGTCGCGTGTGTCGTACGGACGCTAGCACCCAGCCAGCCACCCCCTCTGTCCCTCCCCCCCCCCCCCCCCCGAAAAAAAGAATGACGTCAAAAAAAGTTCGCGCTTCCACGTTTTGGATTGAAATATCTGGCGGCCCCAATTCCAGCACTGCAAAATCTCCCTTCTCCACCGTCCCCTTCCGCGCCCAGAGCGCTCAAATCCCTAATTCACCGCCAACCCAAGCAAAGTTCAAATCGCCCCTCGTCTCGTCTCTTTCCCCACCTCTGTGCTGGACGACGACGACGAAGACGACGGTCGCGCTTCACCACCGAACTGGAGCTACCTCATCTACGCCCTCGTCCACCGCACCGTGTGGTCCACCGACAACGTCGGCCGCCGCAACCGATGTGCCTCACAGACACCGACTTCCACCGCATCAGGTGCGCTTCACCGACGTCGTCTCCCACCTCACCGGGGCTACTTCACCGAGCACATTGTCGCACCTCCACCCCCCGGGGCCATTGGGGCTTCACCAACGGTCTCGTCCACCGCATTGTAGCGCTCCGCTGCCGCTCAAGATCTGCATCCGTGCGCGGCCAGCCAACACCAGCGCACCACCCTTAATGGCTCTGAAGTGACCTGCACTCTAGCTAGGCGAGCATGCCCAAACGCCGGCCCAAACTAGGTATCCACATATCACTCCCTTGTGCACTGTTCTGATGATGTTTGGATATCCTTTACTGCTCTCTTAGCTTACACGCATATGCAACTCTGACTTTAACTCTTATTTCTTCTGGAGATATCATCTGAAACAAGCAAAACCATTTTTTAGTGAAGCATGGCGGCGCTACAGGATCTGGTACACATCCTGCACACCGGTATAACCTTGTAAGTACCTGTCCTCTGGTACAACAGCAAGATCGATTCCTCTTATTTGGTCAACCATTCACCGTGTCAAAAATGCAGAGGGGGATGCAAGGAGCACAAGGCCTACACATCCAATCAAGTGGTAACATGGACTTGTACATGGAACATCCCAAGCGCAAGCAGAGCTACAGTGAGCCTGTACAACGAGCTAGCATAAGTCCCTGCATTTCATTTAATTCGTACTGGCCTGCGTGTATGATTTGTGTGCAGTGGCGGATGCACGAATTCAAGTTACCAGAGGCGAAAATTTAACTTAAAAAATACGAAGGCACTTGCACTCCAGAAATCGACATAACTTGAGAAATGTGAAGCTACGTGCACTTTGAAAACCAACTAATGATCCAAAGTAGTTCCAGATTATAAAACACTAAATGATGTAAGCACCAAAAAAACGCAAAATGCAACATGATGTACAAGGACTACTAACATGGACTGTACCTGCTTGAATTATTCGTTCTCTGGCTGAAAATATCGAAGTGTAATTGGACCTATAACCAGTGCGCCAATTGCATATCAATATATCTATCCTGCACAAGTATGCCAATAGTTTCAAACAACAGATTAGAAAAGTATTTATGCTACGTTGTCATGATACGGGGACTTTCTGGTAGATGGCCTTGACGTTTCCTCAAGCCATGAAAATGTACTATAATTTGCTTGTCATCAATTCCTGCAAATCTCTATCTCTCTCTCAACATAGCAGATCATCATTAGACACTAAATCCTTCAATGGGAGCTTGCAAAATGCTTGCATTAGATCCCTCATTAGACACTATATGTTCATCACCAGGAGCATGTAAAATGTTTGCATCAAATCCTTCATTAGCAGTCTGTTCATTAGACACGTCAGGCTCAAGAACAACATGAGCTTGTATGTTTGCACTGGAAACTTGATTAGACACATCAGGTTCAGTCAGTTTAGTATTGATTGGGGGAGTTATAAAATAAGCAGAAATTGGTTTCATTTTATTATAGATTCCCTACATACAAGCATTTTACAACACCGTGTTGACACACGAACATGTCACGTGTACCCTCGACGCCGGGGATGATGCACCACAGCTCACGTCGAAGGAGACCCGACCGACAGCGCGATACGCAGGACAGTCAGCGGGCGCTTTTGCAGACCCGAAACCCCACACGCCCGGGAGGGACCCCGTCAGGGAGTGCGGCGGCTATGGGCTGCCCTAGGTCGACCTGATCGCCTCTAGAGCCTCGTGGATCGCTGCCCTCCAATGCGAAGAACGAACGAAGAACAAGAAAGAAAGATACAAGGGTAGGGGATAAAGATAGATTAACATAAAAGTGTAATAGATTGATTGGTTCGATTGGTGTTGTTCAATCGGCCGTCACCCCCAACATATATAAGAGGCGACTGGACTTCCCGTACAAGTAAAGGATTCATTTAGGCTTTCCTTACACGAAAAATTACATCAGTTCACGTCCTAGAGTCCTAGTTCTATTCCAACTCGGATTCAGTCTGAATCTGGCCCAAACTCTGTCTTCCTTCTTGCGCGGGCCGCCGAATTTGCATATGAACTCCGATCAAGACGGCCCTAATATGAAATTTGTGCGCCTCGATGAGACGAACAACTCTCGTGTTGATCACTTCTCCAAACAAGGCCATCTTGAATACTTTACGAGGTCATCTTTACCTTCCAGTCGGACTCGGTCTTGCAGCAGACTGGACTGTCCGAGTCTCGTAGTGAATTTGCAGGCCGTATACTATCTCAGACGATGACAACTCCAAAACAAAAGTTTACCGTTTTGACGATACGCACAACTTCCGTGTTGAACACTTTTCTATCCGAGGTCATCTAGATAACCTTTTGGGCACATCTTCAGCTTCTGGTCGGAGCACTCGGATCTCTCCACTCGGATATTAGAGTCTTTCACTCGGATCGTCCGACTGGACTTTTTCACTCGGATGTTAGAATATTTCACTCGGATTTCCCAACTAGACTTCTTCACTCGGATGGCAACTTTCACTAGGATGGCAAAACTTTCTCTCGGAAGACAATCTTTCACTCGGATGACTATATTTTCACTCAGAAGGCAATCTCTTACTCGATCGGCAAGTTTTCATTCCGACGGTAATCTTTTCACTCGGATGACTATATTTTCACTGGGATGATATTAAGTTCACTCGGACGGCAAACTTTCACTCGATCGGTAAGTTTTCACTCGGATGGTAAGCTTTCACTCGATCGGTAAGTTTTCACTCGGATGGTAAGCTTTTCACTCGGATTTCCCGACTGAAAACATAGCCTGATCTTGATTTGTCTCTCCAGGTTTCATACGACCTTGGATTGAGATGAATCATATATGAAAATCGATCGGCTCAACGAGACGAAACTTTTCTGGGTTCAAGATTTTTCAATTCAAGGCCTTCTTGAGGGCCGAATTGCTCGCGCGACCCATCAGACAGGGTGTCTGGTACCTCGCGCCATATTTCCGTTTAGGTTCGGTCTGCAAGGTATTGTCTCTAACTTTTGCATACGAACTCGGATTGAGATGATTTATATATCAAAATCGATTGCCTCGATGAGACGAAGACAATTCCTTTAAAGTGCTCCTTCATCCGAGGTCGTCTTGAAGGCGTGATCGGCCGAAAACCACTCGGAACACTGAATTCTGCCACTCGGAGTACAATTTCGACCCCTGAGATGGGTTCGGATGATGATAACCTAAACCTCAAAGTTGTTCCACTCGGTGACGTGAAACTTTTCATGCTGAAATCCCTTTCACTCGAGGCCATCTTATTTCTTTTTATGCCATGCCAAAATCTGATGTCAACACATGCCTCCCTGTTTTCTGGCAGAGCTTGCATGCCAGAAAATACTTTGCCTAGGGCAATGTTTAAGCACGATGTCAACACTCCATCGGCTGTGCATGCTAAGGACGACAATTATTATCGGCCATATGCTCAGGTACTCCTTGGGAATATTAGAACCGTTCGACGATACACCGTTCTGGCTGCCGAACGATTATGACCATGCACCTCAAAGGAATACCGTCAACTATTCGGCAACACAAATCATCAAAGATCAAACTATATATTAAGCCATGTGCAGAACAATCTTGCGTCACTTGGATCTTGCAAATGACTGACACTCGGATTTCTTCCAGTTAGCTTCCTGAATTGCACTAGATCCGTCATTACTGGCTGAATCGACTAAGGAGTCGGTCACATGTAGTTTTCCTGGCCGATTCAAAGATGAGTCAGCCATATTTTCCTCACAAGCTGAGTGAATAAATAAGTCGGCCATATGTGAATTGGCTACACCAAGCATCAGACTGTTCAGATGTGAAAAACACGCCTCTTGTTGGATCAACTCCATCTAAAGTTATTTGAACAGTTCTGATAGGTCCATCTTCAGTTTTATCGATATTACCCGAGTGATGATCCACTCAGATTCTGCTGAGATAGTATCTGAATGCTCGTTGCACCAACATGATGAATTCTCAGGACGATAAACAAAATATCGGCCATGCGTCCTCATCTCAAAGGATCTGGGGAACCTTCCCACCAAAGTGTGAATAGCCAAAATAAACTAGATATTTCAGCTGTGGAAAAACTGTTGGGCACAAACTCTGATGGCATGGTTGAAGAACATGGATGATGCGCCGTGTGGAGTCTCCCATAGTGACACGAAAGCTGTCGGCTTCGCCTGCTGGTTTCACGCTTGTCCTCCTTTACTCTTGTCAGCTTCGCAACAAAAGCTGGGACATCACTCCCTTCTCGAGGGCTACCCTTGGGAACCCACGCCATATCCCTCTTCTCTAGCTCTCCGGCCTTGAGCCGCTTCAACTGTCTCTCTTGCCAATGTGATAAGCCGAGTAATCATCCCGACTACGATTTTGTTTTATGCACTGGCAATTCTTTCCTGGCTTTGGGCACCTCCGGCTTGGCCTGTTGAAATTCGGCAATTGGATCCTTGAAAATTACACGCTTCATGTCCTTGCCTTTAGTAGCCAACATAGACTCGGCTGACTTTTTGTCATCTAGAGTCGGATCTGAAATAGCACACTTGCGGCCATCCCTTTTCATTTGGTAAACTTGCTTGACCGCGTCCATCTTTTTCGCCGAGCTCCGGACCGATTCTATTTTATTGAGCCGGTCATTAACATATGGATGTTGATCAAACGATGTTCCTCTTGGAGCTGCGTAATTTTTGCGAGGCGGTCTAGAATAAAATAGATGGTGTGCCCTCGATTTATACCTGTCCCATGATTGATATGAATAATAGTCAGCATGAGAAGGTACGTATGACATCGGCATTGGTGACTCAAAAGGAGGATACGGAGTCAATTTCTTCCTTCGCCAATCCTGGTGTTCAGATTTATTCCTTGGGGGTGACTTCGATGCCTTTGTTTCACTCGGCCGATAAGCACTCTTCTCTTCAATTAACTTCTGATATTTTTCCAATAACTGCGCGAAAGTGACTTTCGGCTTTTTACCTTTGTGCTTACCGTGGCCTTTTCTTTCTTTGGTTGTGTGTGCATTGGTCTTTGAATTTTCTTGTTGCCCCCCAGTGCTAGATGTGTTAGTTGTAGCTTTGATGGAATTCCCGTCTTCAATATTGTTGCTGATGCACTCTTGAATGATTACCTCGCTTGAAGATTTGATCATATCATCATTAGCATATACCAGTCCGTCTTTGGATGAGCCGGCTTGAGGTAGCCGAGCCAATACTTGATCGCCATCAAGAACAATCTGAGTCGACTGGCCGTATGCTTGTGCCTCAACGAGCTCCAATCGTCCTTTGTTGGCCGATTGTGTGGCTTGATAAATCACATTGTTGTCTTTGACATTGTGTTCAAACGAACATTGCATTTGTTCTTGTCTTGACAGCTCGACATCGTGATCAATTATAATAATAGGATTAGTCGGTGATGCACCGACGACATGATCACCTATGCTCGGACTGAAGGTACACTGCTCATCCATTAACTGATACTGTGATACCGGCTCTGAAACAAAACAACCGAGTGGTGATGGCTTAACGTCATCCGACTCAGCTATACATTGATTTTCGTCCTCCTTTCCCGATGCTCTTGAATCGGCTATCTCGGAGGACTTTGGACCTGGCTTTATGTTTCTGCAACCAAAATAATTACAGAATATACGTCTTAACTGAGACCAAATGTGAGCCAGACATAAAACAAACAAAGTTGTCCATATGAATATAATGTTTAGCCGACATGACGGGAACAACTTTGGTTGTGATAAGTTGTCACTATTAGCTTCTGTGAATGGTGCCATGTGTTGATCAGCATGATTAGTGACAAGATTATTTCAAACAAACATATTACTCATCTCGATTGGTCTTTCAAAATTAATTAGAATCTTGCTAATGAGTGGATCAACAATATGATTTTGACCAAATCGAAAATTGAGTAAACTGTCAGCTAGGCGTACCTTTGTGAAGACGTTGGGAGGAGAAGGTGGTTGCATAACTAGAACAATATCTTGCTCCACTTCTAAATAAATCTCCAATGCCCCTTCCTCTTCTTCTAGATCTCGTGTCTCATCACTTGGGTTTCCTGTGTAGATTTCACTCGGACCATCCGAATGGATTCCACTTGGACGCTCTTTGTCAGCTGAACTTTGCTTAGCTACATGTTCTTGTTCTTGATGTTCATCGTTAACCGAACTGTGTTCGGTCATATTATTTTGTTCTTGATGTTCATCAATTTCTTTAGCACGAAACTCATAGGGCAGCATGTAAGCTCCCTCACATCCAGAAAAATCGAGCATGGCCAATTTGCTGCATTTGTCGTTCCTTTGCTCGGTGAAGCTTGCATCATCTATTTTGGTACACTTGACAATAACTGGCTCGATGCACTCGACATTAGCCGGTGATGCACTCGGATGACTCAATGCACTCGGCCTTGACTGGCTCGACGCACTCGGTTGGCTCAATGCACTCGGCTGACTTGATGCACTCGGCCTTAACTGGCTCGATGCACTCGGTTGGCTCGATGCACTCGATATTGACTCTATGCACTAGAACTTGGCCATCTCGGTGCTCAATCCGGTTTCGACCGAATCCATCATTGTCTTGGCTTTAAAGGAATCGTTCGACTTGGCTGTAGACGACTTGCTCATATTTGACTCGGTTTCAACCGAATCAACCGGATTAACCGAGTGAATCCTTTTTTGTTGTTCGGCTTGCATAGCTTCTGTTTTATCTTGCCTCAACATGGTGGAAGGGCTAACATGGTTGCTGCATAGAGAAAAGGACTTGACGTATTCTTGCAAATCTTCCTCGTCACGCTTCTTCTTGAGTGCTTCATAAGCCTGTTGATATTCTGCTGGTAACTCCTCAAGAGTTGGTGTGATAAAATAGTTGACGCAATTCCTCGTGAGCTTTGGCTTGATCTTGTCCATTCGGGCGACATCTTTTTCGTTAGATTCAGCCCTACTCGGATCCGCTTGCCCCCCGATACTATTAGGATCTTTCGGCAATGAGTCAATGCTGTCGAAGTTTTGCAATTGTATAGGGGGTGCATAACATCCTGCAATGATAGATGAAGACGTATGTACTGTTGTTGAACCATATTTCCTCTCGCCAATTTGGTCAATTGGCAACATGTCGTCTTCTTGCAAAACCCTAGCTCTTATTGCCTCATAATCAGGAACCAACCCTTTATCATGTTGCTCAAGGCAAAGATCACTAATCTTCTTATTTTGGGCTAAACTTTTTAATGCAGCCAGAGCCACCTCATCTCCTGCAATATTAGGCACATATGCTCCTGCATAATCTTCATTCACTCGGCCATAACGAAGGTGAGCCGAGTCATGAATATTTTTAGTTTCATATGCCACTGAACAATTAATCTCACGAGGTGTAGTATATGATGACTGAGGATAACCGGCCAAATAGCTAATGGAAGCATGGCCGATTCCTCCATCCATCGGCATGATTGGGGAAGAACCCGCATATTGCAAGCCGACTGCCGATGGATAAAATTATGAGACGTCCTCCTGTACATGAGATGTCATATATTGATCACTCGAACAAATCGTGTTGTTCACCGGCATATTGAAAGGTATTGCCGATGCACGAAAGTTTAGATTCATAAGTTGTATGTCGCGATTCTGTAAATTCCAAGTTTCTCCAATGGAATAACTAGTCGGCCTTTGCTCGTTAGGGCTAGCCGACATGACATGTCCATTGAAAGATCTAGCAACATCAATGTAATGGCTATTTGCATCTACATAAGGAGATTGATGATACATGTTACCTTTGTAGATTGCAGTCGCTTGATGACGCTCTCCTCGTAGCAAGAACAGGCTGGAGACTGTTCAAAGCTTCGTCCCCAGCGGAGTCGCCAAAAAGTGTGTTAACACACGAACATGTCACGTGTACCCTCGACGCCGGGGGTGATGCACCGCATCTCACGTCGAAGTAGACCCGACTGACAGCGCGATACGCAGGACAGTCGGCGGGCGCTTTTGCAGACCCGAAACCCCACACGCCCGGGAGGGACCCCGTCAGGGAGTGCGGCGGCTATGGGCTGCCCTAGGTCGACCTGATCACCTCTAGAGCCTCGTGGATCGCTGCCCTCCAATGCGAAGAACGAACGAAGAACGAGAAAGAAAGATACAAGGGTAGGGGATAAAGATAGATTAACACAAAAGTGTAATAGATTGATTGGTTCGATTGGTGTTGTTCAATCGGCCGTCACCCCCAACATATATAAGAGGCGGCTTGACTTCCCGTACAAGTAAAGGATTCATCTAGGCTTTCCTTACACGAAAAATTACATCAGTTCACGTCCTAGAGTCCTAGTTCTATTCCAACTCGGATTCAGTCTGAATCTGGCCCAAACTCTGTCTTCCTTCTTGCGTGGGCTGCCGAATTTGCATATGAACTCCGATCAAGATGGCCCAAATATGAAATTTGTGTGCCTCGATGAGACGAACAACTCTCGTGTTGATCACTTCTCCAAACAAGGCCATCTTGAATACTTTACGAGGTCATCTTTACCTTCCAGTCGGACTTGGTCTTGCAGCAGACTGGACTGTCTGAGTCTTTTAGTGAATTTGCAGGCCGTATACTATCTCAGACGATGACAACTCCAAAACCAAAGTTTACCGTTTTGACGATACACACAACTTCTGTGGTGAACACTTTTCTGTCCGAGGTCATCTAGATAACCTTTCGGGCACATCTTCAGCTTCTGGTCGGAGCACTCGGATCTCTCCACTCGGATATTAGAGTCTTTCACTCGGATCGTCCGACTGGACTTTTTCACTCGGATGTTAGAATCTTTCACTCAGATTTCCAGACTAGACTTCTTCACTCAGACGGCAACTTTCACTAGGATGGCAAAACTTTCACTCGGAAGACAATCTTTCACTCGGATGACTATATTTTCACTCGGAAGGCAATCTCTTACTCGATCGACAAGTTTTCATTCCGACGGTAATCTTTTCACTCGGATGACTATATTTTCGCTCGGATGATAATAAGTTCACTCGGACGGCAAACTTTCACTCGATCGGTAAGTTTTCACTCGGATGGTAAGCTTTCACTCGATCGGTAAGTTTTCACTCGGATGGTAAGCTTTTCACTTGGATTTCCCGACTGAAAACATAGCCTGATCTTGATTTGTCTCTCCAGGTTTCATACGACCTCGGATTGAGACAAATCATATATGAAAATCGATCGGCTCGACGAGATGAAACTTTTCTGTGCTGAAGGTTTTTCAATTCTAGGCCTTCTTGAGGGCCGAATTATTCGCGCGACCCATCAGACAGGGTGTCTGGTACCTCGCGCCATATTTCCGTTTAGGTTCGGTCTGCAGTGTATTGTCTCTAACTTTTGCATACGAACTCGGATTGAGATGATTTATATATCAAAATCGATTGCCTCGACGAGACGAAGACAATTCTTTTACAGTGCTCCTTCATCCGAGGTCATCTTGAAGGCGTGATCGGCCGAAAACCACTCGGAACACTGAATTCTGCCACTCGGAGTACAATTTCGACCCCTGAGATGGGTTCGGATGATGATAACCTAAACCTCAAAGTTGTTCCACTCGGTGACATGAAACTTTTCATGCTGAAAACCCTTTCACTCGAGGCCATCTCATTTTCTTTTTATGCCGTGCCAAAATCTGATGTCAACACACCGTCAGGTTTAACTATTGGCCAGAAATTGAACAGTTGAATTAGATATAATCAAGGATGTGATGTACCTGCTCGTTGTGCATGTTGCTCTTGCAAGATGCGACTGTCTGTTTGCGCAAGCTCGATGCCATGCCCGTGCTGCCGCCACTGCCTCCCACGCAGGCTACACCCAGGGTTGGATCTTCATCTTCTTGTCCTTCCATTCGCTTGAAGCCTGGCGACCGGCGTCCAACGAGGGCGCGAGGAAGTGCTGTGTTGGTCTATCCAGTGGCGGCTAGGTTAGGAGCGAACCAGACTGGAGGCTGGAGCGAACGAATTGGGATTTTTCCTGCTGTCGATCGATATGGGAGGCGCTCGTTTCGGCCGCGAGCCTGCTATAGGGCCTGCCTTGCACTTACATTATTGGCCCATCCAAATTGAAACATTTTTCTTCATTTTTTTACATTGCCTGCTCGTGCGTTGGGATGAACAAAACTAGCCTGGGCCAACCTGGATGACTCAAACTAGGTGCACACTTTCCAGCCACCCGAGGCAGCCGCCCATACCAGCCCCTATGTTGGCGTTGCCCCTTTTTGCATGTATGATTGGGGTAGTGAAAAATATTCCAGTGGCACTTTTGATTTACCCACAGAATGGTTGAATTGCTTGTTTCTATGAACTGAGTTCGCCAATAATGTGAAGGATGCCAGTCTTTTCATCCTATTGTAGATTGCTTAGATCTCGATATGCCAAATGTAATCGCATGAAATATACAGTAAAAGCCAGTGTGATGTGTGTTGCTACAACTAGTCTGACAACCCGTCCTCATATAACATATCAAGGACGCACCATCTTATTAGATTAACCATTCGACTTACCAATGCAGTGTGGGAAGAAAGAAGTATTGGCACTGTGTATCCAAGCAATTGATGCCATGGACTCCTTCGTAGAACCTTGTAAGCGAAAAAGAAGTTGCAGTGTGCCTGTACAAAGAGCTAGCGTAAGTTCAGTTACCTCCTTCTCGGAATTTTAGTTAGCCACTTATTGCAAAATTGTTCAATTACGTTGCTTGGCTTAATTTAGTTTGCTACTGATTACATAATGCCATAGCCTATTAATCCTATTATAGACTGCGCCTATCTATGTGTTTGATACTTACTGTTAAGAATTACCTGTTTGCATGAACTTAAATAGCTACTTAAGCATGTAGATAGCTGGTCATATGTACTTCTAGGGTGCAGCAAATTTCACGTGTAATTTACGTTCTGATACCCTGTTTGTTTAAATGATTTGCTGTTATCACTTGTAGCACTAGTAATGTTTGCATGTTAATAGATAGACAACTGTCAGGTTTATATGTGGGACACCGTCTTTTTAACCCGATCAGTTCATCGATGGTCAGCAAGTATGATGGTTTTAATGATGATCCTGCATGTATTTCGTGTGTATCTCACAGGGGGATTTAAAAAACCCCATGAATTAACTTGGGTCACCGGTGTGGTTTTGGCTGTTTTGACTGCATCTATATTTATGTGTCGAAATCATTTTGCTTACATCAAAGAAATTTACAGATGTCTTTGTTGCTGGTAAACGGTACCGACTTGTTACTTTAATACTTTGCCAAGAACTTGTTAGTTTTACTAGTTCATGTGTAATTAAATACGTTGCCAAAACTGGTTAGTTTTACTAGTTTGATGTTAGTTTCTTATGGCTCTTTGCAACACTTTATTTATGATTGCTAACATTCAAGTTTGCAGGATCCAACTGAAACTCCGTTGGCACAACAGGTATGTTTTCAGAAACTTGTTTACCTGGTTTGCTGCTGTAATCATCTTACCAACTTCAAGTTTTCAGGATCCAATTGGAAGTCCAATTGCACAACAGGTACATTTTTAAAAATATATTTGTGTAACAGGTTTGCTGGTGTAATTTGTTGCTCTAATCAAGTTACTGACTACTCAACTTTTCAGGATCCAAAGAAACTCTAATGCCACAATAGGTTCTTTTTGCAAAACTTGTTTGTTTATCTGCCTTGCTGCTGCAACCGGTTGCTCTAATCACGTTACTGACTACTCAACTTTTCAGGATGCAAGAGAAACTCCAATGTCACAACAAGTTCCTTTTGCAAAACTTGTTTGTTTATCTGCTTTGCTGCTGCAACCGGTTGCTCTAATCATGTTACTGGCTACTCAACTTTTCAGGATCCAAGAGAAACTCCAATGCCACAACAGGTACTTTTTGCAAAACTTGTTTGTTTAACTGCTTTGCTGCTGCAACCAGTTACAATGATGTTAATAACTACTTTTCAGTATCCAATCAAAACTCTTTAATTCCTTGTTTGTTTAACTGGTTTGCTGTTCTAACTCCCAGTTAAGATGTTTTGCTAACTTCAACTTTTCGGAATCCAATCGGAACTTTAATGGCAAAACAGGTTAGCCCAAGATCAAAGAGCGAGGTCCCCATGGACGTTGTATCATCCCATAGCAGTGGCACCGGCCCAATCGTGCATCATGAATTGCCATCTGATGATGGTCTAGAGGCTAAACTATTGGTAGAAAGAGATTCTGCTTCTGCACTTAGAGATGAAGTTGACATGTTGAGGAAGCAAATAGCACAATCACAAGCAGTACTCAAGACAACCATTAAATATTTGGTGGATTTCAAAACGAAGCAAGCTGAGACTGACCACATTGTTAAGGTCCTGAAGGAAAAAAGGAAATTAAATTCCCACTTGGTAAATCATAGGTGAAATGTTTTTTCCATCGTTGAATAACCTTTGTGTTGTTTGTTCATGTAATCGATCAAACCATTTGTTTTAGAGATCATGTAATAATTGTTTTTTTTTGGTTTGTAATTTTTTTTGAGCACGAGTTTGTATTAATTGATAAGACTCTGAGACATTTCATTTTGATTGCTGTGTTAGACCTACAAATATGCCAATCGGGCTGAATGTGCATTCAGCAATAATAGTAGTATAGATGGTCCTTAAGTGGCACGCATCTGAAAGGGCCAAGATGCTGTACTAGCTTCGCTAAAAAAATGATGCTCTTCTAGCAAAAAAAGTACAGCGGCCTGGCTTATGTATGTTAGTTGATATTATTGATCCATATACTCTATAAGTGTTTATATGTCTGTTAGTTTTGTACATTATTGGTTGATTGACTCGGTATTTTGAATCTTGAGACATTGCTTGTGTACATATCTAAATGGGAGTACACATTATGCTGCGTGTGACACTTGAGTTGGACATAAAGTGGTTTCAAATATTCGAATTCACCTTAAACTGGATTCTAGCTTCTGAATTCGAGTATTGGCGTTTGTAAATCATATTCATATATGACAGTGGAATACATCTTTGTTGTGCTTTTGAAGATATATAAAAACAGATAGAAAGATTTATAAAGATTCATATAAGAATACAAAATGAATTCGAATTTAGTTGCCAGGGTAAACGTGGATGCTTATTGTCCCAAAATTCGAAAGAAGCGGCACAATATCCACTCCCACGTCGGCTGCCCGAAGCCAGTGTTTGCGAGATGGAAATTACTGTCTACCTCTTGCACGGACAATCCATCGGCCCGATTTCCACTGTTCTCAATAGGGGGTAGGTTAGTAACTTCAATTAGACGTGACACGACCACCTCTGAGCCCATTCAGACAAGGTGGGCGCCAAACGTGGGCGGCAAAACACATTTGATTCAAGCTCATCCGAAAGACCTCTGTCTCTCCCTCCATTTCCCCATTCATACACGGTGGGCGGCAAAACAAACTCGACTCGGCCGAAATCGATGTAGGCAAATATTTTCAATAGGGGCAGGTTTGTAACTTCACCCAGACGTGGCACAACCGCCCTACCTGTCAACCCCGTTCATATACCATGGGCGCCAACCGTGGGCGCCAAAACACCCTCTCGTCACCCGAAATTGCTCTGGGCAAATATTGGGGAGATGCGAGATTACCGTCCTATCCCCAACCGACGAGACGTCCAAATTTTAAATGGGGGCTAAGTTCGTAACTTTCCCATATTTCAGACAGGCGCGTCCCAAAAACATGGTTCCCCGTACCTCTCGCTCCATTTTCCCATTCATAAACCGTCCGCGCTAGAACACCATCCCCACACCAGCCTCCTCCGTCCGCCGCCCCATCCATCGCCGCCATCCTCCACCATGCCGGAGCGCCTACCAAGACCGCATCGTCTACTGCTAGAGATGGAAGTTTCTCATCCACGGTGACGGACCAGGAGTCTTGCATCGCGTCCTCTCGCTTCATCGGTGCCGTCGTCCTCCTTGCCGAGGCCGCTCCCATGACCTTCTCGTCCACGGCAACGGGACTTATCCCTCGATGCACCCGTCTACCATCGCAGATCTGCTTCAATGCCACCAACAGCCATCGTAGCCCCAATGCCTACCCGGCGCCACAAGAGAGGTGGTACTACTTCATATCTGCTCAATTTTTTTGATCTCAACCAGAAAATAGATCGTAACTTGGTTACTGTACTTTCTTTTCAGCTCTTAGAATTTAGTTCTTAGTTCAAAGCAAACAATGGTTGCTAAATAGCATTTCTGTAGTTTGCAGCTTCAAATCTGCCATGGCAAAGTCATAATAGGGTTTAATTGATCATGCTTAGGGTTTCCCCCCTTTTATGATCACTATACGATCAGCATACGTGCTTCATGTCATAATAGCACTGCTCCACCCATCAAGCTAAACATGCTTAGTTGTTCAAATACGAATACGATATTATTAAAATAGAGTCGTTTAATTGGTCAGCTAAATGTTCCTAATTTAGTTTCAAAAATGCATGTACGTCGCTCGGGTGTGGATCTACAGGGTGCCCACGGTGGGCCACGGCCCACCCTGGGATTTTGGGAGGAGATGCCAGACTAATAGGAGGTCAGGAGCCGCTCGCCCAACAGCGTCACCGCTGCCCAGGCGCACCGCTGTGCCTACCTTCCTAGTCCGTTCAGGGCTCAGGTGTGCAGCAGCCACTAAGCCAACCCGATTTATCCTGAGATACATCCTCAACACTCAGCAGCCACTACTCATCACCCATTTTCTAATTGATTCATTACTCATTAGGCAGGACTATCATTAGGGTTTGTTGTGTACTGAGTGCTACCTACACTTAATGGTTCAGATGTATTTCAGTAATCTTTAGTACCTGTAAAGTTCACAGGGTTTCAAAATTCCGGCCCTAGGAACAGACACTAGTCATTTTGGATTGTTGGTCATAGTGACATTGACCCAGATTACTACTGCAGGCCAGGTTTGTTGACAATTTTACTTGTCTTTCTTACTCATTCGATATGATATCCAATTATTCACGTCGATTAGTTGCAAACAATAAGTGCTAGACCAACTTCTTGATTCAGATTTTGGACGATCTCTTACTGTAGTTACAATTCTGCATACTTGTCCTAGTAAGCTCACAAGTAATGATTGATTCACTACCTCTATGCTGGCCTTGTCATATTTGTTGTCAATATTCTTTTAGGGTGGACCACCCTGTTTCAAAATACTGGAACCACAGACATGAGTGAATAGTATTTCTCTGTGCGATCTCTTCCATCATGTGTGGGCAACGAACACTGCATTGTATAGAAAGAAAGTGTCATTTCCACCTTTTACATAGACTACGATCTTTTATATGGAATACAATCTGCCTACTTGCGTTGTGTCGCACTACCAGCACTCCACCCTTGAAGCTAAACATTATGCCACTCATAATTCCTTAGTTTATTTGTTCAAATACAAATTTGATATGATTCTAATGTTCCTACTTCAGTTTTGAAATGTGTGTCTGCCTGTTATAGAGACATAAGAGGTTTGTATTTCTGTGTGTGGTTTGGTCAGCACGGTTGGGGGGTGAACTTTGCATACGCAGGGGTTTATAGGGAGACACTCTTCGAGTTGAATCCGCAATGCATTCCATAGATAATCTGACTACTTTTTATGTTTTCATGAATCTTAGATACTGAACAGTATCATAATGATTATGAGCTTGCGCGCATGAAAAGAATAAAGCAGAACAATGCCATGGCTGTCAAACTTGGCATTAAGGGACTGAAATCAAGTCTGGATGCAATGCAATGCAAACGCTCTCCACCTATAGATTCATGCTCAGAATATGATCCTAACAGTGATTCTGAGCTAGAGGGAGACCTAAGTCAATGTAGCTCCCTAGTGGAGGAGTCAGAGGCAGATGCCCTATCTTATTCACCCATCAAGGTGCTTGCTCTAACTTTCCAAGGTTATATTGGTCGCACATATCTTGCAACTGATGCTTTGCATTGCTTCTACTTTGCTGCACTGCCATTAGCTTAGTTTACACATTGTGTATGTGAATACGCCTTGCCTATCCATTTTCAGTACATGTTCCATCTGTCATCATACCATATTTATCCCTTCAAATGATGTTCTTGTGTATCAGACATTCAAAAGGAAGAGGCTGATTGCTGATCGCGGAGGAGTACGAACAAAGTATTTGGAAAAGGTAGATGCACCTGATAAATCAAATAGCCCATTAGGTGTAGTTGCAATATCACCAGACCCAGAAAACATGGCCACAACTCTAGCAGACTCTGGCCCTACTACACTGGCCATCTCTGATGCCCCAACTCACCAGACCCCAACTGCCGCAAACAGTATGATGATGCCAGTTGACATAGCACCAGCTCTACGATGCAAAACCCTCATTCCAGCAAATAGTACACCAAATCTAGTTGCCAAATCCCTTTTCGAACGAGAGAGAGCCCCAATTGCAGCAAATAGGACTCCTGTTCCACTTCTTCCCAGTTTACAAGACGAAGCTTATATTGTTGTCAGGAACTTTGTGCGCATCTTTCCTTCATGGAAAGATTATACCATAGACAAAGAACAATTTCCAATCTTCCTCCGCAACTTATGCATAAGTAATGTACTAATGTTATTCATGGTAATTACTGCATATGTTTCTGCTGACAGAACACACAAGATTTCATTCTTTTAAATAGGCGAGGACCAAACTGGATAGTCAAGACAAGCAAGGGTTGGTTGCCCTTTTCAAGCACTCGTTGATGAAGTATTGTTCCTACCTAAGGCAAGCGCACTTCGATGGCAAGCCTCTAAACGAAATTTCTGTAAAGTCTCCGGTGCTACATTTATCAGACAGTGACTGGAATAATCTTGTTACACATTGGTCTCATCTGCAGCGTAGGGTATTGTCTATGATATCACATCACAATTTGAACTACATTTCTGCATGTGCCTTAACGTCTCACTTGTACAAAAACTGTTTGCAGAAGAACATTCATTCTCAAAGGACCATAGAATCTCGCAACTATACTGCACACTGCATTGCTCTTGTGAGTACCTCTTGCCCTGTATGACCATAATTACTTTCATAGCTGGTTGATTATGTAGCATCACTGCACATGTTAGCCTTGTTATCCTCCATTTGGTGGACATTATAAGATCCGTAACGACTCTTACATATATTTAGAATCAACCCAATGCTTTTGAAGAGGTTTAGCTCTGCAGTCCTCTTGTAAGGACTGAACGTCGTCTATCACTGTACTTACATTAACAGCTACTCCCTCCGTCCCATAATATAAGAGCGTTTTGTACAGTACACCAGTGTTCAAAACACCCTTATATTATGGGAAGAGGGATTGGTTCATTGTGTAGCATTCTGCATCTTATCTCCCTCGCCCACCATTTACTAAAAAATATCAGATCTATATTTAATCTTACCAAAAAGTTGAATACACAGACAATGCCAGTGCAGAAGTGTAGCCCATTTCTCTTGCCAGTACATTTTGTCCTGTAACGCTTGTACTTCCAGGGATTGTTAGTTGATTATGTAGCATCAATCTGCATCTTATCTTCATTATCCTCTATCCCTTCTAGTATTATCATATCTATAATTACTCTCTACAAAATGTAGAGTACAGGCAATGCTTATGAAGAAGATTCTGTGCTGAAATTCTTGAGTTATCCTTCCCTTGACATGGAGAAGGGCATTATAAAGCCGATGTTAACTTTTAATGTAAGTCAGTCCTTCTAAGGCCTTTATCCTCAACAGCTGTTTAATTTGCTCATGCTCCCTATCGTTATCTGCTGTTTAGTTTGCTGTTTCTATCAAAATGCATGTTCGCAACAACTGTAAGTTCCAAGTTTTACTTGTAAAACCAAATTCCTTATTCATACCATGCACATTACTCAATACTCCCTATATGTATGCTTGTTTTTGTGGATCTATAATCCAGTGTGTGGTGAAGCAGCCCACGTTTGCACCTTGTCATCTCCTGTTTTATCTTACTGATGTGGCTGTTGATATGACCAACATGCCATGCACATTAACCAAAATAGATACAATGATTGTCTTTGCCCTTCATCTATGCTCGTTATTGTTGACATGGTAATCCAGTAGTGTGGTGAAGCTCCTCGCATTATGAACAATGCCAAATTATGCTATTGATATTTTGAACTTACTCTTTATTTTCTAATTTGAAATTGGATGGAATTAACAACACAATTATCATCTTTGTTTATATACATGCAAAACCTGTCATCTCTCTGCTTGTTTCAGGGTGATATGCCTGATGGCATGCACAAGTCTGCTGAAGGCTGTGAGACAAACCCAACATATATTGCAGCAAAGAAGGCAAAACATCTTGAAGATAGCAAGACAACCCCAAAGTCTTGTCTTGATGCAGTGTTCAAGTTACTTGAGACTAGCAGTCAAACAAGCTCACAGAATTCGCTGTCTGAATTAGTTCGACTTCTTCAGTCCCAAGTTCTAGCAGAAAGGCATTCTGCAACTCAACTTCGAGTTGAAGTCCTATCTCTAAGAAAGATTGCGGAGAACACCAATGAGAACCTCATTGCTAAACAGGTACACCTGGAAGCTATGATCGACATGCTAGGCCGGTCTCACAGCCTTGCTCAGCAGCTTGCACAGCAGTTCCCGCGCAAGGCTAACCATTCTTAAACTGTCTTGGAAGTGGTCTTGGTTCAGTATTATTTTGTTACGCTGCAATGGCGCCCAGTTTTTGTAATCTGCTTCTTCATTGCACTTTATGATCACTGGTGGCGAACTTCGATGCCCAGTGGATGCAATATACCATAAATCCTTTATTGTATAGTGTAGGTTTATTCTAAGTTACTATGCCGTAATTTCTTTATTGTATAGAGTAGGTTTGTTCTTAATTCCTACTAGTTACCGTATATGCCATCATTCGCTATCTGAAAAAAGGCAAAAATCTGATGTAGTCGACCGGGCCGATACATTCGCCTCTAACGGGCCTGCATTTTAGCGGGCCACAATTGGGCCGGCCAGCAACTTTCTTGGGCCTGAAAGGCCATTGGGCCCTTCACACTTTGCGCCAGGCCCACAACTTACATGGGCCTATATTCGGCCCAAAGTTTAGTTGGGCCTTTAGTGGACCCAGCGCTTAGTTTGGCCCATGTAGCTTCGGGCCATTAACAGGCTGAATATTCTGCTGGCCTGTTATGGCCCAGAAGAAACCATGGGCCTTTAGCAGGTCAAAATGCATGTTGGGCCTCAATTTTCACTAGTCGTCGACGGGCCTTCAGCAGGCTGAATTGTAGACTGGGCCATTATTGGCCCAGTTATATGACGGGCCATTACCAGGCCGAAACATATCTCGGGCCTTAGTTGGCCCACTAATATCATGGGCCTTTAAGATGCCGAAAGCCTAGTAGAGGCATCAACGTGCCGAATTATACGAAAGGCCTTTAACAGGCCCAAAGTCACGTCGGACCATATATAGCCCATGGGCAGCACGGGCCATTCCCAGGCCAAAAGACACACCAGGCTGAAATGGGCCCATGTCTACATCGAGCCTCTAACAGGCCGAAATGTCACTTGGCCGTAATTGGGCCAAAATATTCGGCGAACAATTAATTGGCTAGATCGGGCTTCGGGCCGTAAATGGGCCATGTTTAAACAGGCCGTTAGTGGGCTGGCCCACTAGTACCTGAATAAATACTATGGGCATTTGACTGGGCTGGCCTTTTTAACCTATATGGGCCTCCATTGGGCCCTGCCACATGTCGACGTATCATAGGCACGTCTCCTCCATTGGACGGGCGACATCTGGCTCACCGACGAGCCGACATGTGTTTCCTCCAGCCAATGATGATTTTACACGTGGAAAATCCCCATTGGTCCGGGCTGTTAACGGGTTATTGGATCCAAACCGGAACCCGATAGCTTAACGGCGACCCGTTACGGTGGATGCCACATGTCGGTTACCCTTGACGAAAGCAATTCCATGATGCGCCATTTATCATCATGGAAGTGGACACTTCCATGATGATAATTTTGGTATTGTCCTGGAACACTTCTATGACAGCACAGGTATGGCTATCTTGATTTTGTCATAAAATCGTCATGGATGTACATGCATGACAAAAAACGCGACCTACTGTGACAAACACGTATCATCACGGAAGTGGTTTTTTTTGTAGTGATAATGAAGAGCTAAACTTCTTCATAAGCATTGGGTTTATTCTACATTAATGTAAGCATTAATATAGATCTAATAATTAGGAGAGAACAGTGGATATGCAGGTTATCATGCACACTGATGTCACATAATCAACCAGGTATGAATGTAAGTACAACGATACAAGACAACAGGTACTAACAAGAGCAAAGCAGCAAGTAGCATAGTTGCGATATCCTAGGTTTTGTGGCGCTGGTTCTATTGCCAATATAAGTGGGGTGCTATATGATTTCTGCGGTACCACCACATTTTTCAAGGACTTTGCTACTACTCCTTCAGGCTCTGCAATCACTCTCTTCCTTTTGGATGTCTGATACACAAGAGGAGCATTTGAATGGAAAAACATGGTATGATGACAAATGGAATGCGTATTGATAATGGGTGGGCATGGCAACTTCACATATATGATGAGTAAACTAAGCACATGGCGGTGCAAAGAAGCAGAAGAAATGCAAGACAGCTTATGCAAGTTACGTGCAACCAATAAAACCTTGCCAAATTAGAACAGGCACCTTGTAGGGTGAACAGGATAGGCCATCTGCCTTTGACTCCTTGAGCTCAGAATAGTCATTAGGATCATATTCTGAACACGAATCTGTAGGTGCGGAGCGTGTGGGCTTCATTCCATCCAGAATGGAACTCAATGCCTCGATGCCATGTTTGTTAGTCATTGCACTGTTCTGCGATACTGTTCTGATGTGCGCATTCTCATATTCATTGTGATTTTGTTCAATATCTGAGAAGCATGACACCATAAATACTAGTGAGATTATCTTTATAATGCATAGGATATTCTAATATAATAGGGGGTCCTTGTAAACCCTTGTGTGCTATTACTGGATTTTGATGAGAGAGCCCTTGTGTGCTGTAATTTGGTGTGTACAATAATATAATCTGGCACAACTACACACAAAAATAGGCTCCCTGTTGGGAGCTCCAGAAATAAGGATAGTTGGCAGATGATAGGTTCATAATATGTTGTATTGAAAGTTTATTGCGAAACCATGACAACGAGAGTGCATAGAGAAATAGTATTCCAACATGTCTCTATATGTGGCGCACATGCATTTCGAAACTCACGTAGTAACATTAGCTGACCAATTACCCTTAAATGTAAGCTTTGGAAATATGAGTGGCATGTAGTTTCGC
Organism: Thinopyrum elongatum; assembly: GCA_011799875.1. Classification (NCBI taxonomy): domain Eukaryota; kingdom Viridiplantae; phylum Streptophyta; class Magnoliopsida; order Poales; family Poaceae; genus Thinopyrum; species Thinopyrum elongatum. The sequence goes on along the minus strand of CM022298.1, from coordinate 498,358,716 downwards.
TTGAAGGATGGAGTGCTGCTAATACGACACAAAGCCACTACGCAGATTGTAGTGTCGATAAAAGGGGGACACCATAAGCATCATAAATAAATCGGGGAAGTGGAACTGGCTAGAAAATACGGGGTTGTATTGCCTCTACTAATCGAAAGCCTATCGATCACCTACAGGCCAGCTCTATTCACCTGAAGGCACGCTACTGTTACTATCAGTCTAGTCTCTCAAAGGATGCACAACTCCCAACATTTCCTGGATATTATGGCAGACCAACTCGAATTGCTGAAAGCAACTTGCAGAAGCGGCCAAATAGACCTGTCGACTGCAGAAGTCCCTGCTTGCCTTCTTGACGAGGAACGTACTTTACTTATTAAAGAAGAACATGAGAGGAACATTTTGAAGAATAGAAGAGGAATCATATTATGGAGATTCCGTTTCTTTCTATACAATGTTGGTTGCCCACCCATGATGAATCAGAGCATCCGAAGAAATGCAATTCCATGCTGTCTCTCTCTATGTGGCCACAGGCATTTGGAAACTCAAGTGGGAGCATTAGCTGACCAATTAAATGTATGTCTGTTAACTAATATGAATATCATGTCACATTCATATTGGAACAACTAAGCTTTGGAATTATGATTGGTGTGTTGTTTAGCTTTAAAGGGTGGACTGCTGCTAGTAGGATACAAAGCACCTATGCAGATCATAGTGTAGATATAATGGGAAAACCCTAAGCATCACGAGTAAAATCAGGAAAGTGGAACTTGCTGGAAAATATGTACTAATATTGCCGGTATGGCTAGAAAGGCTTCGGATACCAGCTCTCTACAACTGAAGGTGCAGTACTGGTACTATCAGTCTAACTCTCAAAGGCGACACATACGACCGAATACGAAGAGTTGAAAGCGTCCATGACAAGCGACATGAAGACTAACACGAAGAGTTGAAAGCGTCCATGACAAGCGGCCGAATAGACCTGTACACTACAAATGTCCCTGCTCCTCTTCATAGAAGGAAATACTGTACTAATATTATACTCCCTTTGTTCCTAAATACAAGTCTTTGTAGAGATTCCACTATGGATCACATACGGCTGTAAATAGATACATTTTAGAGTGTAGATTCACTCATTTTGCTTCGTATGTAGTCCATGGAGGAATCTCTACAAAGACTTATATTTAGGAACGGAGAGAGTACTTATTAAAGAAGAACAGAAGAGGAGCATGCTAAAGAAGAGCAAGCAGATTTTGGATAATAAAATGTTCGTTGCCCACACATGATGAACCAGAGCGCATAAAGAATGTGGCGCACGTGCTTTTCGAAAGTAAAGTAGGAACATTAGCTAACCAATTAAACATTCTCTGTTTTAGTACAACATGTCAGCATCATATCAGATTCGTATTTGAGCAAGTAAGTTTGGAATTATGAGTGGCATGTTGTTTAGCTTGATGGGTTGAGGAGCACTGCTTGCACGTCTCGAAGCACCTACGATGATGGTACTGAATATATGGGAATGTCTACATGCAAGTCGCCTGACTTTCGTCATTTGGGTCAGTCGACCATTTCAGGCGGTTGGATGAAGATCCTATGTCTCCTAACCCTTCTTCTTCCTCGCCTCTTATTCTTCCCCTACAGACCACCACACGGGCCGCCGGCCGAACCACCGGCCCCCGCCCTCCCCTGAACCACCCACCACCGCCGGTCTTCCGCCGCTCCTGACCATCCCTGTAGCCAACCCCAGCCCACCCCCACCCCCACCCGCGTCGAGTTTTGCCTCTGGCACGGCCCCACCATAGCCCGACGACCGCCCCCCACAACGAATGTCCCCACCTGAAACCCTAAGATAGATAGAGGGGCAGCCCTCCGGCGAGCCCCTTCCTTCACTCCGGCGAACTCTAAAAAATGGACTGGCCCCAAATTGAAATTCAGTCGACTGTCATTTAAGCTAATGTGGAATATAAAAGGGAAAACCATAAGCATTGCGAGTATAGTGGTGAGCGTGCCATGGCGGATCTGAAGGTGCAAACCGGACAAAGGCAACTTTCATAACCAATGTTTGCTTTCAACTAACAAGTATGATTCAAAGTGATGGACAAGAAATCATAGTAAAAGCAGTGGCGATCTATTTTCTTGCTGAGATAAATAACTTGAGCAAATACGAAAGAGTACCACCTCTGGTGTCGCGCCGTGTAAGCATCTGCTGAGATGTTGAGGGTGCTGCGGTAGCGATGGCTGTCGGTGGCGTGGAAGCAGATCTAGGAGGGCAGACGGTGGGGGCGAGGTGAATATCTTGGCGCGGTGGACGAGATGGTGGTACGAGCGGCCTCGGCAAGGTGGACGACGGTGCGGATGAAGCGAGAGGACGTGATGCAAGGATCCTGGTCCGAAGCCGTGGATGAGAGAGGTCGATCTCTTGTAATGGATGACGGCGTCGGGGTATCAACTCCGGCATGGTGGAGGAGGACGGGTGGCAGACGGAGGAGACTCTGGTGGAGAGGGTGTTTTGGCGCCCACGGAGTACGAATGGGGAAATGGAGGGAGAGAGGTAGGGGGAACCATGTCTTCAGGACGTGCTTGTCTCAAATGCGAGGAAATTTACAAACTTAGCCCCCATTTACAATTTCCTACATCACAGCTATATTGATCGGTTGGGGATAGGACGGTAATCTCGCATACACCGAATATTTGCCGACGGAGATTTCGACCGAGGAGAAACTGTGTGTTTTGGCGCCCACCGTGTATGAATCGGGGCGAGAGGCGATTTGGGCCGAGGAGAAACTGTGTTTTGGCGCCCACCGTGTATGAATCCGGGGAGGTGAGAGGCGGAGGTGGTTATGTCACGTTTGAGTGAAATTACAAGCCTACCCCTATCGAAACATATAGAAATCGAGCCGATAGGCTTTGCGTGTCAGGGATAGGCAGTAGTAATTTCCATCTCATAGATTTTAGTTTCAGGCGGTTAGTGCGAGTTTCCCCGCTTCGTTCAAATTTTTGCAGAAAAATATTGCACGTTTACCGTGCCAACTCAATTCGAATCCATTTTGTATTCTTTTTTTCTTCGGGCAGGATCCATTTTGTATTCGAATACAAATCTATATACATCATTTTTTATATATACTTTCAAAAGCACAACAAACAATTCTGCTCCTTTATATATAAAATATGATTTACGAATGCAATGATCTCAAAATCATAAGGTTGAATTCAAATTTTTGAAACCAAATTATGTTCGACTTTGAATTCAAATTTTTGAAACCAAATTATGTTCACCTCTAATGTATGGATCGGTAATATCAATATATTAAATAACATACACGCACGCAAATTCGAATTAGCATGCATGTTTGATAGATCAATTTTGGTTCGATGAATTACATGTATCATCATCTGGAATTCAAATATTTGAATCCCTTTTATGTTGACATCTTCTATGCAGACAACTAAATATTTGAATCTCGTTTCACGCCCATCTCTCTCTAGGTCTCTCTAGCGTGCTCCTTCATGTAGCTATCACTCTCTTTTCTCCATCTCACCCGCACGCTCACTACATGCTTCTCCGTTTTTTGCAAACACGGTCTCTCGTCATCTCCCTCGAGAAGTGTCACACTCTCTCTATCTTCATAGATTACATGGTTTTCATTATCTCTCACGTCTCTATCATTCTCTGGTATCACTATAGCTACCTAAGCTTTCTTTTTCATTGCCACACACACACTCTCGCTCGTCTTTCACTTTGCCTTTCTCTCCAGGGTTCTCTCACGCACCCTATATCTTTCTAGATATGACTCCTACCAGTAAAATTACTCTCTCCCGCACACACATCGTTTGTTGGGGTCTCCTTTCCGTCTTCATCTCCGTTCCAAAACTGACATTATTCATTTGTTTATTACCGATAAGACAAACTCTCTCTCTCCCCCCTCTCTTTCTCAATCACACACACACACACAACTCCCGCTTTGGATCCCCCTACCAACTATCGTGTCTCTCTCTCACACACAAAACTCTCGCTTTCGCACCCCTGACTCGTGTCTCTCACAAACATTGATCGACCAACCTGTAGATAGGTTTATCCATCCACCGCACACTTTCATTCCTTGTATCTATGTAGATTTTTCATCCCTTGTTGAGACACGCCCTCTCGATCATGCACACGCACACTATCGCCTCATTTTATGGTAATACCTCTCTCACACACACTCTTCGTGTCTTTGTCACACACGCACTCTGCCCTCCTCCTCTCCCTCTCTCTCTCTCACACACACATGGGCTTTTTGCAACAATATCCCACTTCTCGAATCTTGAAACCAACCACATTCCTCCCTTATCTCATCAAAACAGCCAAAGGAATATATTTTGAGTGAAACATAAGATATTTTTAGCGATATATGTATATCAAAACTAGACTGTTTTCTATCAAATTGGTGAACATGCATTACTCTACTCTGGATGCGTTGCAACGCATTGGCACATTGCTAGTTATTACCTTTTTATTTTTTGGACACTAGGCAAACACTGGAGTACATATACAAAGAGAAGAGGCGCACACACACAGTCGGTCTCTCGCTATCTCGCACACATGAGAGTTACGTAAGGCACGATAAACAAATAAACCCATAGGTGCACGATTATTGCATGCGCGGGTACCGGGTACGTGGTGGAGCGCACCTTTGTAGGAATAGTCAGCTCACGTGATAATTTGATCCATAGGAGTTGATGGTCGGGGACCACAGGTGAACGACCTGGAGGCGGTAGCTCGCAGTCGTCACTGATCGAGTTGCCATGTTTAAAATATCATTTTTTAGCAAGGTAAGAGTTCCGATTTTCAATGGCGCATTATACTAGTTTTTAGAACGATTGGTATGGAGCAAAAATGGAATTCATCACTACTACCTCTGTCCTGGTTTACTAGTCCCCATCGTATTTTGGGTCATCACTACTAGTCCATGAATTTTACTTGTAAAATGTGAATGGAAAATGAGATTTTCTTATACCCAAACAAAAAAGGACTGGAGGGAGTGATTGCTCTCACACGGACGCGACCTCTCACTAGTGCAGGCATTGAACCGGCGCGCCGGCCAAGAGGGCCCCACTCGCTGCACGCCAGGCTGAACACGCCTCCTCGCCGTATTCAACCAGCTTCAGACTGCCCCGCCTACCTCCATTGAATCCGCGTTCCGCGAGCCGGCCGGCATTTTAGAACACAACGCCGGTTAGCTCCTCTCATCCGCCCGCTATTTAAACGAGGCCAGACACCTGGCAAGAACCACACCACACCGCCGCTCCCCATATACTCCTTGCACCATTTTTTCCACACTCTCCATAGCATCTGGTGAGCAGGAAGATGAGTTCTCCGGCATAAAAGCCGGCTGGGTGCCCCGACGAGCCAGGAAACTCACTGCCCCACCTCCCACCCCGCCCCAGGCCGTCAGAACAATGGGCGAGGCGGCAGGCGAGCAAGCGGAGGAGCAAGCCTCCGCTCCAAGCTGGCCCTTGGTGCATCAACTCGATGCTCCAAGCCTGCTCGCAGAGGAGTGTCCAGTTGCTGCACGCTGGGACATGGGGGACCATGACGTCCAGTGTACAGTGGTTCGCCGTGCCATCCGACACAAATGTTGGCGGAACCGCGGCATGCTGGCGGAGGTGGCCAACACGTCCGCGGCCACCACCGACACCGAGGAGTAGTAGACCACGGGAGCCGCCGCCGCTCGGAACCCACGAATGCTACGACCACCGCGTCGCCGGCATAGACACCCGGTGTGTTGCCTGGTTTGGCTCAAAACATGGTGGACCCCAGCCGCGGCCGGCATTAGAAATTATACCTGCTTCCAGAAGTTATTTGCGTTTAGTCAAAAAATGTCCAAAATATAATTAATTATGTATGATCTTGACTTGTCGTGCTCGCACTGGTAGTAGGAATTAGAGATTTTTCTTTATTTATAACTCTCATCGCATTTTTTTGGCTTTGAAGTGAATCATGGTTGTGGACATTATCTATGAATGTGCAGATATCTGTGAACATGAGTTTGATGTGGAAGTTGAACTTGGAATGTTGGGCTTGCGTGTGAACTATACCATATCCAATGGTTTGTCTCTTATTGTTTGGAAAGTAATGGCTGTTATTACATGACCCGATTTTTTTTTATTTTGTGCCACATGTAGGCATCACAGAATTACATACATCTCAGTAGATGCACAGACATCACAACATGCATGCTGACTGGATAAACATTTGAACCTAGCTATTATGAATGAAAATTTGTATTGACAACAGTTTTAGATAGCAGGACACGCCTAGCCTACTCTGCCTCTGCTAGCTTCTTTCTGGCTTCTTCCATCTCTTCTTTGGCTTGGGTGAAGAGAGCATCTAATTGCTCTTTTCGCTTCTTCAGGAACTCAGCTACATTCTCAAGGGCTACTGCACGCTTTCTTTCAGGCTTTACTAGAGCAACGAGGACACGAACAGTTGACGACTCCACCTGTCTTGTGAGTAATCCAGCATCATCTGGGAATTTGCACCTTGTGTCTAATCCGACATCATTAGGGAAATGACACCTTGTGTGTAATCCAACCTCATTTTGGAAACATGATCTCGAGGTTGACCATACTTCCCTCCTCGCAGGAGCTGCTTCCTGACATGAAGAAGTTACTTCTTTTTTAGATCAATAGTCAGAGCTCCCCAGATCCATTAAGTAGAAGCCCGATAAACAGGACTAGGAGAAGTGAATTCAAAAGGAGAAATATAAAAATAGACTGCAAGGTGAGAACACCCACTTCCTACATCAAGCTAAAAAGGAAAGCATTAGGACGATTAAGACTGTGCTTATTACATATCAAACGGAGCTAGCTTATAGAAACTACGACATATACATCGAAGAACACAAGGCTAAGAGAAATAGAAAAACTAGCAGAGGGGTGCACTAAGCCAAGGGTTGCTGCAGTAAAACAACCGGCAACCAGATGATCTCCAGGACATCTGTAGGCACGTTTGACTGACTAGCTTCAACACTAAATTACAAAAGATTCATCCTACGGCATGGTGGGTCCACTGGGTAAATTGAGATCCTACAAATGATTGAGAGCCCAATCAAGTGTACAGGAAATGGTTTGTCTCGCTATTATTGTTTAATAATCTGCCACATTGCTGGATTGCATGGCAAGAACCCTAGCCAAGCAGACAACATGGTTTGACACTGTTTTCGGCTCGGGGCTTGCCAAGGGCCTGATCTGGTCCTGTGTTCACTACTGCTGCCAGACACATACCATGTCAAAGTAAAAAAAAATGGTCAAAAGAGGGGGCTCCCTCCAATTTCATTAACGAAACCATCAAGGACACACAAAACATCCACCACTGCTAGTCAGGTTCTCAATGTCAAAGTAATTGAAAGGTTGTTACTTACCAAAGCTCATTTTACAGGTTCGGTGCAGCTCCTCTTTCACTTGCGACGTTCCTTGAAGATGTCCCCAACATCCCGTATTTGGTCTTCATTGCTCCTCTACATGTTCGCATTCATAGTTTTAAAATCTCAACATGGCAAGGAAAATATAGTAATACTCACGCATGTTGTGGGCAACATTTAAGCACCCATCTGCCATGTTAGCACGAGTGATTTTTAATATCCTACTATGTGGCTCTTCAACTTTGCTAGAACTACGTTGTGGTTTCATTTTGAGTGAATAAAACAGGGGGTCACCTCCCTACTGTTCTAAAAAACTTTCCATCATTTGCGACACTACTGGTTGCAGATGAAGAACCTACCCAAGCACAGTGAAATACAGGAGTGACGTGCAATTAAAAGATGATATTATATTGGACAATGCAAGAGTACTTTTACCAGAACAATAGCAGCCAGGAATTTTGAAGGGTAGGTATGAACATAATCGGAACTGCACATGTACTGCTTAGAGAATCAATATACACATTACCAATCGAGGAGGAGTACGAAGGTCGCGGCGGCGTCTGTGCATCATGGTCGGCAACGAGAGTCAGTTCATTGTTGACGACGGTGGTGCTACTGTGCTTGGCGTCGGCTTCCGGGAAGTAGACCCGAGACCGTGGAAGACGGCGCTGGGGAAGCGGCTCCGTGTACGACGGCGACGGAGGACCGGCTCCAGTGCGGCATACGACGTCGTCGATGAGGCAGATGCGCTGCGGTGGATGAGTGCGCCGATGATGAAGGGGAGGGGCACGAAGGTGCTACGGTGCCGTGGAGAAGTCTATTTTAAAGTGGGGATAGAAAATGGGGAGTAATGAGGAGAACACTAGGTGCCGGGGTGGGGTTGGATGGGTGGGTGAACGTGAAGTTACCAAAACAGCCCCCGACCAACCAGCATCCGTCGGCCTGTTCGACCAAGGGTATGATGTAACTTTTCATTAGTCGAATTTGAGTCGCGCGAGATCTCGATGGAAGCGGGATATTTTGCTGCCGACGTGAAAATTTGTAACACTGTACTACTCGCTACTCCCCGTCTGGCGTTTAGGTGACTGGGCTGAGCAGCTAGGAGTACTACTAGTACTCGCTCCAATTTTATTTACTCTGCATATTAGGTTTGACTGAAGTCATACTTCCTAAAGTTTAACCAAGTTTATAGAAAAAATATAAGCATTTACCATAACAAATCTGTATGATGTGAAAGTACATCCAATAATGAATCTAATGGTATTGATTTCTTATTGTATATATTAATTTTTTTGTTTATAAACTTTGTCAGAGTTTACAAAACTTGACTTTGATCAATGCTAATACGCGGGCTTAAATAAAAAAGGAGGGAGTACACATATGTTTTCTTAGTTTGTCGTGGCATTAATTATTTGTTGTAATTGTGAAATAAAAATATTAAGCTATTGACTTTGAATGTAATGGTTTGTACAATTCAATATTTAGAATCATTGTTGAATTCCAAAATGAATACCAGGTCTATAGTACTTCACAATATGCTCAAACTCACATAATCCAACTCAAATGAAAATCTAAATGCATTTCATAGTTATTAATTTTTTGGATGCAACAAAACCAACCATAACTCTACATGATCTGGTCTAAAGCAATTTTTAGAACACATCCCAATGTGTGAATGAAACATAGAGAGTTTGTGGAGATGGAGCAATGGCGGGAGAGAGATGCGTGCGCTCAACACACAATATATATACCCAGTGGAAGAAAGAGATAGAAGACAGGAAAGATTGTATATATGTGGGCGAGAGAGTAGGAGAGAAACCGAGAGAGAGAGAGGGAGAGAGAGAGAGGGAGAGAGGAGGTGTGCAAGAGAGGGATGTATACAGAGGAAGAAGTTAGGTCTATGAGTAAGATAGAGACATGTAATATATAAGGAGTGAGATGCATGTGCATCGAGATTTTGTACATGTGGAAGGAGAAGAGACAAAAGGTTTGATGAGAGAGCTCAAAAGAACATGGAATAGAGGGGAATCTTGTGGGCTGAGGGATTGATAATTTTGTGCTGGAGGGAGGGAGAGGGAGAGAGAGAGGGGGAAAGGAGTTACTCAGCCGTCGCCATGTCATCATGCTTCCAAATGGCCTCGCGGTCTCTTGTGCAGTCTGGTCGTCGTCTTCGTTCTTCCTAATGCCCTCCTTGAAGATCAAGGTGGGTTGCATGTGGGGGTGCAGATAAGCACAAGCGACAGTGGTCGCTATATAACCTTGGATGGGGATGGATAATGTGGTGGGGGGGGGGTGTCAAATATTGAGAGAAATCAAACCTATGGAGAGAATGTGTGTTCATAGTGAGCATGTGAGAGAGGCTAATGGTGCGAGACAGATACATCATGTGCGTCAATGTTTAAGAAATATAGAGACATCGTGTGTGGGATACAAAGATAGGACTATGGGGAGTGTGTTTGCTAGGCAAGGAGACATAGCGAGAGATAAATGTGTGTGTGTGGTACATGGTGTGTATGTGACAGAGAGGTACATGCATGCGAAATAGGGTTTTCATGAAGAGATTGTGTGTGCGAGATAGAGAGCGATGTAGGGGCCTTGAGGCGGGCAGGGGCTGGGTGAGGATGTCCAAATGTGTGCGTTGATGCATGTGTTACATGCGATTGTGTGAGGGACGGTCGAATCGAGAGAGATGGTTGTTGTGTTACGGATGCTCCTCTCTCTCTCACACGCACACACAAAAAACACAAATAGAAGACTGTTCTCTCATGTATACACAACATCCCGGTATATCTATATGTCTCACTCATACATGATCATTTGCACATTCCCACCTCTCTATGACTATCACACACACACACACCGTCTCCACATTGCCCTTCCGCCACAACACACATGTACACACATACACACGTTCTCTCTCCGTTACACACACAGAATCTCAATTAATTTTTTTGTAGGGGGCACCTAAAATGTCCAAATCCAAATAATCACGAACTGAAGCTAAATACAAATATATGGAAATATTGTAGCATGAGGAACTTTTCCAGCAAAAAAAGTAGAGTAATATTCGGGGATTGTTTTCACACACACAAAAAGGTTCGGTCGATGTCCTTCCAGTGCGACACCGTGACGCACCTTTTGATCGACCGCGCGGCCGCGGTGCACACACTTGCACAGGATTACGTATCGATGCTGTGCTAACTACTGTGGTGTATAAGTGCGGCCACGATGCACGCGCTTGCACAGGATTACGTGTACTAGTACGGTGTTCTTTTAAGTTTGACCAACCCTATAACCAAGCTCCCATAAGCGCACTCATTAGTATGCTACCGCCGCCGTTGCGTATGCGTATAGTCGCTGCAGTATTGTACGGTGCAGTACTATCGGTGCCATGTGGGACCCGGCACCACATGTCATCCACACTACAACACCATACGGCACTGCAGAGGATCTCAACCCCTCGCCCGCTCACGTCGTCTGCAGTCCCTCCTCGCGATGACGCCGTGCTGCCAAGCACGGGAGCAGGTCGAGCCGCGTCTATGCCTGCAGCATACGAAGAGGAGGAGGTCAAGCGCATGCTCTAGCACACCGACGAGGAGGAGCTAGCGTGTCATTGTCGTCTCCACCCGCCCGGAGGAGGCTTGCATGGTGGCTGTCGCGGCGGAAGCCGATCGTGCCCGCGCCGAGCCTGCAAACTGGGTGCGGGTGTGGAATCTACCTTCGAGACCTTGAATGCCACATGGATCTTGCAATCTGAAGGAACAATTTGGGTCATTCGACTCTTGTGAGCCGTTGGATGCAACATGGATGGCCAGAAGGGCTTCTTCAACCTCCGAAAATGATGCACTGTTCATATTCTCTCTCAACCATTGAGCCACCAACCCGCCACAGGCCTAACCGCTTGCCATCGCCGCCCCACCCTCCCCTGAACCGTTTGCCACCGCTATGATCCCCCCACCCCCGCCATCCGTTTAACCCCGGGCACAATCCATTTTTTTCCGGCGAACTGCATTCCACACCCAACACTCATAAGATAGATCATGGGCACCCTGCCACCCTAATATAGATACTGGGGTAGCTTCTCTGCCGTTTTCTTCCTTCGCTCCGGCGAAATTCTTCTTTCACAAATCGACTGATCCAAATTATACTACTAGTACGTATTAAGTACAGTAGGAACGCGAAGAAACGAGTAGTAGTACCAACTATAAGAAGAACAGTAGTAAGACATACTAGTACGTACTAAAGAGTTCAAATAACATGAAAGAACATAACATAGCTCTGCTGGGGGCTCAGCATATCACACCCCTGAAATAAAACTAAGCAACTAGTCCGCTTGACACTGCAGTAGAACCAGCATGAGCAACGACACTGCCACCTTACTCGGAGTCCTTGTCCACGTCCTCGACTTCGTCCTCGTCCCTCTTCCTCTTCCTCTTCCTCTTCCTCTTCCTCTTCCTCTTCCTCTTCCTCTTCGCCGACACTTCTTTGCTTGAACCAGACACTGGGCTTTGCTTCTTCATCCAACCCTTGTAGATATTTAAACAAAGGTAGGCATCTATTGCTGCGTACACGATGTGATCTTCATCTATTGTCTTCGACTCCCATGCATGATGAAACTTGGGGTGAGGTTTCTTCACTTCATAATACGAAGGATCAATCATGGTTGCTGCCAGGGTCAACATTGAAGGCTGAGAGGAGGACACCAGGCTTTCCTTCTGGAGATTGAAGGGCTGGCCTACAATGAGGCCTATCCAACCCAGGACTCTCCTGTCGTTCGTAAAGTCTACAGTAATGAATTTCACTCTTTTGTCCTTGAGGAAGACCTCAAAATCCTGGCACCTAACATCGGCATGGCATATGTGGTAGACCAAGCACACGTTATGTACGTAAACCTGGATCACGGTGGGCTTCTTCATCTCTGCCTCGTTTAGAAGCTTCTCCTTTTCCAGGACTGTGGTGTACTCAACATCTAGCCCAGCGACCCACTCATCCTTTGAACTTTGGAACATCTGTAGGAAGCGACCAAGGCATGCTTCCACCGTCGCGGATCTACGGGTGTAGATGACGATGAACTCATCGCCGGTGATGGTTCTAACCTTGTACTCACCGCCGATCATGGATATTTGGGAGGCCATGTATTTTGGAGGCGGGTTAGGAGAAGTGGAACTTGTGTAATGTGAAAGGACGGGACGACTGGGAGCGAACTGTTGTAAGGTACGGGGATGAGAAGGGCGTGTGAACGGTGTGGGGTGGTGGCTTGCCCGGTGGATAAACGGTTGCATGCCCCAAAGAGTTCTCGAGTACTATGCAGGACCCACTAGATGTCATGTCTACTAGACCCACATCGTAGGCCTGACAGTATAGATTCTGCGTGTTCACACGCCATGCCGGCGCGTGCATGTAACTTTTACTTAATTCCGTCAACCGTCGCGCCTCCCACGACCTTTGCCTCCCTCGCGCGGTCACGCCCTTTGAGACTTCAGACGGCTATAAATGAGCAATTTTCTTTTGCCTACTCCGCATGCATGATACTCCCTCTGGTCCTTTTTACTCCGCGTAAGATATGTGTCGGGTCAAAGTTTGCAAAAGTTTGACCAAATTTTTATTAAAAATATCAATATCTACAATACAAATATATATTTTTATGAAACTCATTTCATAATGAATATAAAAATATTGATCTGACATTGTGAATGTTGATACATTTTTCTATAAGTTTGGTCAAAGTAGATGAACTTTGACTTCAAACAAAACTTATATGCACTATGCAGACTAGTTCCTCTGTCCAGGTGCGTTATGATATTGCCATGTCATATATAGTCCCACCACTCCTTCTCCCTCCGGTAGTCCCACCACTCCACTCCTCCCCGTGTGAAAACAATCTGCATGCATGACTCTCGTCCCCCCGCGCTCGTCCAATCTGTTGTGACCAGCAATATTTCCACCCCTCCCCTCCACCGTAATTTACTCCAACAAAAATATGCCCACCTAGCTATTATGTTAATCATGCAACATATCTTACGTAGGTGTGGCATTGCTCGCTATAAATACTGCGCCTCCCACGACATTCGGAAGAACGCTCACGTTCATCTCCTTTATCTCCTCCCCTTCCTCTCAGTTAAGGACCCGTCGACCACCATGGCATCGCCCCTCCCAAGCCCTAGGCACCCCTCGCTGCCACCAGTGGAGGATGACGCGTCGGTGTTCCACTCCTCATCGCGACGCATCGAGGTGGATGCGTTGGCGTTCCCAGTCTCACCACCATGCGCATCGAAGGACGCGTCGACTCCCCGCTATGAGGAGAATGTCGTGCCGCCTGCCGAGCCCCCCCAGCTTGGAGGAGCTTTGGAAAGAAACAGAGGTCGCCTTGTGGGAGGCTTTGCCTCCGGCAGAGCGCGCCAAAGAGAGGCGGAGAAGATGGCCGATGAAGAGAAGCGCGCCGCGAGGCATGCTGCCTGGCAGGCCTATGTCACGTCCGAGAGAGTCAGGCAATTGGCTCTTTGGCAGAAGTCTTGTGCGAGGGCCGTGTGGGTGGCGGAGGACGCCTATGCCAAAGCCCTGAGTGCAGTCAGGCCCAAGCGCCTCATCTACGCTTGGCGGTACGTGGAGCAGGTGCACGCTTCCAGCGAGGAGGAGTACTTTTTGGCGCCGGATCACCAGACCGGTGAGATCGCGCTCGCCCGCCGGCAAGTCGCCAATCGGCACCTCGCGAGTTGCGAGGCCGAGGAAGAGGCGTTGTGTCGCCGCGCTGGGAAACGGCCATGCACCAGGGCACTCGTGGTGCGCCGCAAGCGCTTCTGTGAGCGCCGTTGATTTTATTAGGAATAATTTAGTGTCGTAAGGCGATCCCATTAGTTTTGGGATGGAAATGATAAATCCCGAACGTTCGGGAATTATTAGCATCCTTAATTAAGTATGTAAAAGGAAAAGTTTGGAAACCGTTTGTATCCGTATGCATTTGTAAGTACGTGCATATAGCGCAAACTTAACTATATATCTCAGTACACATCTCTCTCTCTCTCTATGCTTGTAGACTGTACTACTACTTGTATATATACACACACACACGTGCAAATGCACGTTTTAACATTAAGATGCTGTTTTCGTAAAAGTAGAAAAACAACACTAGTCAAGCTTGTGAAACCATTCAATGCAAAAATGCTCGTTTGATTGTTTACTTTAGCTTCCTTATCTCTGTGGTTTTTTCTCTATCGTACTTTGTATGGAGTATCTCACTGGTCAGGAAGGCGTGCAAATTCCCAAACCGCTTTGTACACCCTGTACTGAATTTTGTGCCTAAGAAGTTGTGCCGTGCAATTGGAATTCCAACTTGAGTACTACTACTAGTACTACGAGTAGTAGCTAGGGATCGAGTGTGTGAGATGAACCAGAAAAAGTAAATGCAGAGAGATGAAATGCAAAAAAGACAGGAGCGATGTGATGGTTGCTTGTCCGTTCATTTTACCAGGCCACTTACTGTATTACTGGGAGTGGTGGAGTTTTGTGATATGACGGCTTTACTGCCGCGCCACGAGCGGGGTGAGACTCCTGTGCAGCGCCGCCCTCTACACTAGTACTACCTCCGTCGTGGTTTATTAGTCCACCATGTAATTTGCCCGAAGATTTAACTGACAAAATGCTAGTGCATGTCAACAAAAACTATATCGTTGGATTCGTATTTCAACATAGTTTTCAATGATATAATTTTTGGTGACATGCATGAGCATTTTGTTAGTTAAATTTGTGGTCATACTATATATAGTAAGGTGCCCGTGCGTTGCACAGAACAGTGAACTGCATTGATCGGGGAGTTGTTTATTTTGACAAAGTATGTGGGGGTCATCTCATGTGTAACAAATATCGATAGGTTTCTTCGGATATTATTTCTTCTCTAGAGCTCACAAGCATCCGGTGAATGGTAAATGTAGGCTAAATAGATATAAAAAAAGTATCTTTTGCAAACAAAAGCATTCAACTGTTCAACCTGCATCCAAAACTTTTGAAGAAATAACACTTATTGTGCTTTGCAAGAAATGATCTTTAAGAATTATTTTTTGAGTATCAATTTTGTTTATTTTTTCTAGACCACCATGAATGTAAATCAGGATGACTTGGAAGGGGGCAGAGGAGATGTAAGAATTGGTTCATCATAAGTCTTTCACCATTACTGTAGTAAAAATTCACAATTAATCTCATAAATGGCAAGCGAGAACTCTAATGGAGCAAAAGCATACATGGAAGATTCTAGACTAAACAATAAATGGATACACTTTTATTCAAGTGTGATACTCTAATAGAGCAAGATCATGCATGGAAGATTCTATACTATATAAATAAGAAGTGTCCACATGCTTAGACAACGGCTTACATTGAGCGAAGACTAATGATGAACAATTAACTTGGTAATGCATATGCCCAGGTGAACCTCCTTGTAGTCCAAGTGCATCATCTTGGGGTGAATATGAAGCCAACCCTCTTCCATGTCCACATTTCCGGGAACGGAGCAACTCGCCACAGTCCCATTCAGCATGAGGGAGGCGCCGGGGTCGCCCTCGTATGCCGGAGGGGCAGCAACTATGAGCACGCACCTGTACAGCGGCCTCGTGTCAGTGTTAGTGGCATTGCCCCTGACACACACGACAGAGATGGGGCGCTGGCTTGCGTGGGCCTTGCCGGTGCCCACGGCCAAGAGGAAGACACTGCCGTCCTCCTCCATGACTAGCAGGCGGTGGTGATCCTCCAGCGACTCCGGCACGGCGCACGGGTAGCACGTCTCGTACTTGATATTCACCGCGGGCAAGTAGTGATTGCCGGACGGTGCCGTGAGGTGATGCACGAGGCTCGCCGGTGAGCCCTCACATGGCGGCGTGCACTCATAGCAGTAGCAGGGCACGTGCGCGCATCTGGAACTATGCTCCGCCAGCAAGTGCTGGTCGATGTACCTCTCATAGCCGAAACTCTTGTAGATGCAGGGCACCTTGTAGGCATCGACTAGGCGGTCCATGAAACGGGAGTGGCTGTAGGGGACGTTGCGCCCGCCGCATGGAGCGCAGGAGTAGCACACGAAGTGGTAGATGGTGTACTTACTAGTACTCCCTCCGTTTCTTTTACTCCCTCCGTTCCTAAATATTTGACTTTCTAGAGATTTCAACAAGTGACTACATACGAAGCAAAATGAGTGAATCTACACTCTAAAATATGTCTATATACATCCGTATGTGGTAGTCCATTGAAATCTCTAAAAAGACAAATATTTAGGAACAGAGGGAGTACTAGTTCGCATATATTTCCAAACACCACGTAGACACGTTCTCTGACCATTTTATAACTATGTTAGTGGTCAGCCAGTGCAAGTTCTATCCCCGTGTGTTTTAACCTTTTTTTAGTAGTGATATCTGGCGATTGTTCGCCACGAGCCCAATCCTGGTGAATCCCACAAAACAGTCAGATTTCCATCCACCGGTGGCCTGTTTTTAAGCCATAGTATTTGACAAAACCGCCACCCTTACACACGTACTGTAAATGCGACGCGGGAGTTTGCAACTGCCATGTCTCCCAGCGAACGTTTGCTGGGGATTGGAGTTAGCACCGATGGTGGTTCGTAGTCGTTCCACACTCGGGCATTGAAGTTTGTAACTATTTTATAATATACTACTCCTCCAGTGCTAGTAGTAGAGCAGAGTCCTACTCCACTATACTACTCGGGTATAGTAGTAGGTACTATAGTTTATTGTACTAGTACTGTGATCACTCAAGTTGTCTGGCATCGATATGACCCTACGCTGCTAGGATGTGTCTCGTAAGTCAAGCGGCGTGCTACTGCTACATTGTCATCATCACCTGTCCACTTCCCGCAGCACATATTCGCTTGTCCATCCTCGTCCACACATAATCGTCCAATCTTCCATCCCCGTTAGGCGCCTCCCCCCTCTTCCGAAACCCAAACACTAACAATGGCAGAACCGAGCAGTGTCCGCCAAAAGAGTGGCTGGAATTCGCTCCCCACAGAGGTAATCAAGCTCATTGTTTCGCGTGTGAACAATCTCAGTACCATGCCGCTCACCGCGTGCTTGTCAGGGCTGTACCGTTTACTCAAAGCCCTTAGTCTGGAGCTTTTTAAGCCAGCTCCCTGCTTGCTGATGCCGCCTGATCTTCAGAAACGGCGTGTCACGCAACATAACGATCGTAGGGTGGCGAGCATCAACCCCCTCGACTGCGATCCGATCCCCGTCACCCTCAACTACATTAACAGTATGTACTGGGTCGGCATGAACACGTGTTGGATGGTGCTCGTCGACGGTCGCGACAACTGGATGCTCGTGGAGGTCTACACCCGGCGATTGATCCCCCTTCCTTCAACTCTGCACTGCTTTGGCACCGCAGCCCAGAATACTCGAAATCTTACAGTAGCCAACATGATACCAAGTTTGATTTGCTCAAGGTTGTAACCTGCCAAGTGCCCATAAGATCTGTGAATTATAAGGACTTCAGGATAATTGCATTCTTCAACCGCGGTCTCTCCTATCTGACAGGCCACTAGGGTAAGTGGATAAATTTGCATGTCCATCACAGGATCATACATCCTCCATGGCTCTCTGATGCCATTGAACACAAGGACTTCATTTACGCCGTGGACTCCTTCTATGGCTAGATGTATTGCTGGCCTACTCCAGTCATCGCTACAAAGGGCTGTTATAGCAGTATGTTACTTTCCTATGATATCATGATGGCTTGCTTATATTACTGTCAACATTTACTGAAAAAATATCCATGCTCACAACATGTTGTTCTGAAGATTGACTACAGTACGAGCCCTTTTTTATTTGACTCCAACTTGATATGATGTTGTAGGCTGCCTGGTGTCCCTACCCTTCCTAATCCCAGAACCTTTCAAAGAAAAGCGGCATGGCAGTTGTAGGTGGTTCCTGGCTCGATCAGACGATGGCGAACGATTGATGATCGTTCGCATGTACCGGACGTGTTGTTTCGCGGAATACAATCATAGTCACTGAAAGGTCTTTGAGCAGGATGCCAGCTTCTTTGCGCCTTCAGGAATTTTTGACTAGAGGCCAGTAAGTAGCCTTGGTACATGCTCTCTATTTCTCGGACTGAGTTATCCGATTAACCAGGAGATAACCGATGGCAAGGATCATGATGGCAGAGCGGTTTCGTTCATCAGGCAAAACTGTGTGTACACAATACCATGCGTCTCTCCATGTACCATACCCTGATATGTGCTGCCATGCTCTGTAGCCCAAAGTAGGAGAGAGGGTCGCAAGTATCAGACTTCGACCTGCTGGCTGGAGTTTCCCCCGTCAGGCACCCATCTGGTTCAAGCCGTCAGCCAATCTCCATAGCTTAATAAATAGTAACGTCTAACTGAGCCAGTTAGTTAGATGCGTACACTTGGTGTAGTAGGATGTTTATTGAGTTTGATGCATACACTTGTTCTTTTTTGGTAGCCCTTTTGTAATGTTGGCTGATGTTTGGTTTGGAAGAGAGAGCTGCGTCTTTACTCTGCTGGCCTGCTTACTGCTTCTATTGCACCCCCAGCCCTGGTTGCTGCTGCTGTTTTCAATGTACAATTAGTAATATATTTCATCTGTTGGTTGAATAAATGTGTTGTTAGAACGACAAACACAATGTTTTGGAAGTCATTGCATGGTCCGATCCTTTAGTGCCCCATATGTAGCACATACTATTTTTGGTACGGAACACATTTTCCACTTGTCGATCACATGCAGCCCAGTGATGAAGGCCCAATAGAGGAGCCCATAATTAACTGGAAGGGAGGCTCTCACATGAATCTGGCCCAGGTACATGCTCATGGTCCGCTAAACATAAATAAATAAATAAAGCTAAATGCTCACGCACCAGTTCTTTAAATTTATGATTTGAAAAGTCAAATTTTAATAGGAGCATAATTTCCTATGAGAGTGTCATTACATTTAGTTGATATTATTCTTAGGCAAAGATAGCGACCAATATTTTTTTTCTCCCACCATTTTCTTCCTGCAACCAGCAGACGCATCAAATCGTAGTCAACATCGTAAATAGTTCCGGTCCATTATTATTTTTCGATAAGAATGCCCAACCCATCCCAACACATTAGCGACACCACTTTATCCCAAGGCTTCTGAATGTGCTCGGCTTCACACCTCAAGAAGAAAATTGTTTAAAAAAAAACCTCAAGAAGAAAAAGGTGCTCCGCAACATTTTACAATAAGTTGTAGCCATATAAAATTAATTCTTGTAATTCAGCATAATGAGTTTTTGGGTCTGACCGGTCCAGTCAGCAAAACCAAACCTGCGCCAGTGGGAGCGCCCGTTCCCGCTTTCTACGGCTGGTTGCGCTGCCGTGCATGCGTCGCTGCCCTGTCGTACCCTGAAATGCTGGCCAGGCCATCCCTTTACTCCCCCGACATCCTATTCTTCTCCGGCGATGGCAGCCCACCCCGTACCAAAACCAGTGAACCCTCGTATTCCTCTCCGCCTATGGCCATACTGCCGCACCTTCCCCGGCTCCTGTTCATTCCCGTCCGAGGCCTTGCCGTCGTCCTCCGCCTTGGTGCGCTCGCAGCGGGGCCGCCATCCGGCCTTGTCAACACAGTGAATTGGGAGAGGACTGTAGTTGTGAGTATGACAGTACGGGCCCACCAGGTCCACTCCTGAACCCAAGCAAGCGCCTCCTTACTACTCAGATGCACCCTCGATTTTTTACTCTAATCCACCCTGCTGATACCTGGGACCCACATCATTGTCAACGTATAGTCAATTAATAACAGAATTGCACAACGTATGGTCAATTAACGACAGAATTGCACAACGCTTTATTTTTTAGGATTTGTTCAGAGGAGCAGGTTATAAACTGGGTTGTGCGGTCTCTGTGGCCCGTCTAACAACATGACCAGCCCAACCGTTTTTTCTTTGAGAAAATAGGTAGCCCACTATTTCTTTTTGAAGAATACCCAAGCTAGGCCTATTTGTTTTCTCCGGCTTACTGGGCTGCAAATCTTTCAAGACGAGGAGGGATGCATTCCGGCTTGGCCAGAGTATGGGCAGTAAATCTTAAAAGTGATATGAAAGGGGTTGCAAATTCCAAAAAAATATATAGCAAATGGGCAATTAGTTTAGTTTTTTGTTTTTATTCTTCACTGATATTTTATATTTCATTGGATTTTAACATAACTTAGTATTACTTTATTTATAAATTAGTTTTAATATGGCTCCTAATTTTTGGATTAAAAATATTTTGTTCCCCAGCAAAAATATGCAAATTTTTAAAATTTTGCATATTTTTTAGTTCAAATTTTTAACCCTGGTACTGACCAGAAAATGGGCAGCAATTCTAAAAATGGAAAATGGGCTGTAATAAATTCCATATGAATTAGCAAATGGGCTGTAAATTATAAAAATAATAGCAAATGGGCTGTACACGCCACAGATTTTGAGGCTGACTTGTTTACGCTTCCCCTCTGTTTGTCCCCTACCTCGGCTAAACCTAAGCAAAAGAAAAAGAGGTCCAAGAGACAGCCCGAATAAAGAAGAAATAGTAATCTTTGACGAATTAGGAAGAAAAGGGATTCTTATTTTAATACAAGAAGAATCGGCACAAGAAAAAGAATAAAAAAAGCCCTTTCAGATGAAAAAGGAAGAATAGTATGCGATATATCTCACTTGGATAAAAAAAATTAAAAGCAACTTCTTTTCTCGGAGGGTCAGGAACAATGAATCTCTTTATGATAAACATATCCATTTTGCAAGTTCGTTATTACGGGTAGTTCCTATAAAGAATCGGACTACTCACCCTGCGTGGATGAACCTTGCGGAGGAAACCTTGGGTTTTCGGGGCATTGGATTCTCACCAATGTTTTCGTTACTCAAGCCGAGATTCTCGCTTCCGCTTCATCGACCCCAAGGCTTTGTCAACTTATAGTCAACACACGATTCTAGCAGCAGTGACTGTTGGATGTCCATCCAACGGCCGACGTGCTTCTTCAATCTCTGATCTTCCTGCTCCAGTGGCCTAAACCAGCGCCGACGGGACTGTCTACTGCCTCCTCTTGTGGCCGGCTATGATGCCGCGCAGGCTTCACCGGCCCACCCTACTTCCTCCGCTGGCCTGGCCATCCCTCTACCCACTCGCACCTCCTGTTATTCTCCGGTGATGGCAGCCTCACGCCATAGCCGAACCAGTCAACCGTCATACTCCCCTCAGCATGGGCATCCACTGCTGTGTCTTCGCCGGCTCCGGGTCGTTCCATTCCTTGGTCTCACCGTCGTCCACCGCGTTGGTGCTCTAGGCACGACGTGCTCAACGTGGTCAACATTCAACAAACGACAACCATCGGAATAGGGATGTACGTGGAGGGGTTGATAGTAGGGACCCCCATGGTCCATGGCCGCACGCAAGCAACTGCCTCCTTATTACGCGAAAAAAATGATTCCTCCCCCTGACATCTGGGGCGCACCAGTTCGGAGGCTGACTTGTCGGCCTACTAAGTTGACTCGTACGCACGGCTTTGTCAACTTAGTCAACAAATGATTTTAGCAGCAGTGACCGTTGGATTTTAATCGAATGGTCCTGCTGCTTCTTCAATCTCTGATCTTATTGCACCAGCCGCCCAAACTAGCTCCGGCGGGACCACCTGCTCTTGCCTTCAATGGCCGGCTGTGCTGCCACGTAGGCCTCACCGCCCTACCCTACTCCCACCGCTGACCAGGCCTTCCCACTACTCACCCACACTCCCTGTTATTATCCGGCGACGATAGCCTCAAACCGCAGCCGAACCAGTCAACCCTCGTACTCCCCTCCGCGTGGGCATCCACTGCTGCATATTCCCCGGATCCGGGTCGTTCCCTTCCTTGGTCGCGTCGTCGTCCACCACCTTGGTGCTCTTGAACAGTATGACGTCGTAAACGCGGTCAACGAACGACAACCATCAGAAGAGGACTGTATGTGGAGAGGCTGACAACTGGGTCCATGGCCGCACGCAAGGAATTGCCTCCTTATTACGCGTAAAATAATGATTCCTCCACCTGACAGCTCGGACCCACCAGAAGGGCCTTTGTATTTCGTGAAAAAAACGTTCCCCCCTGATAGCTGGGACCCACTGGCTTTATCTTCGCATGCAAGGAAGTGCCTCCTTACCCCCTGGCAGCTGGGACCCACCAGGTCAAAGCGTATGTAGAGTTATCTGTCTGGTCACGAATATGTACGTACATAGCGGTCGATGGGTCTCTCTGCAGCGATGACCCGTCACCGAGTAAGGAGCGGCAGGTGTCGTAGTAGAACCGCTGACGTAGCATGTCACGCGGTCCTGTCTATATCGTGTACACGTACGTACAGCCACGCTACAAGAAAGTAAACACGACTACGTACATACATATGGTCGGGGTCTCGAACACGTACAGGGACGACGTCCTATTCTTCGGCAGCCAACCGGCTGGGTCGAAACGGAGGAAACAACGTCGTGTTCATCGAAAGGCAACCGACTAGGTCGGAATACATCCTTTTTATCGAGAGCCAACCAGTTTGGACAGAATAGCCGAAATGAGGTCTAGCGTACCGCAGAATGGAGGAAACGGTCTTCTGTTCGACCACGTACAGTCGAAACGGGATCCTGTTCATCGGGAGGGGTCTGGCATACAGCAAAACGGAGGAAACAGACTTCTCTTCAACCTCCTACGGTCAAAACGGGGGTCCTGTTCATTAGGAGGGGTGTGGCGTACCGCAAAATGGGACTCCACGGGCTACTGTTCATCCATCGTCTACTACCTCGCTCCAGCCTCCATGGGCTACTGTTCATCCACCGTCGACTTCCTCCAGCCTCCACCAGCTACTGTTCAGCCATGGGATACTGTTCATCCAGCCTCCACCGGCTACTATTCATGGAGCCTCCACGGGGCCCTGTTCATCCACCCCCAACCGGCTGGGGTGCGGCGGCCTCCTCGGGGTCCTGTTCATCCAGCGGAACGGCCTACTACAATGAGGTCCTGTTCATCCAACCCGCATCGTGGCTGTTCATCCACAGCCTCGACTCACCATGTCTCGACTCGTTCTACCTATCGCGCGTGCGGTAGCAACGGTCACTATTCATCCAGAGGCAACCCAACACACCGGCTGGCTGCGTCTCGCACGGGGCCGGGCTCGATCAGCTTCAGTAAGCAGCAGCAGCGATCGATCGCTCGGGTTCAGGTAGCACCAGCAGCGAAGGAATCGCTCGGGTTCAGTTGACAGCCAAGGGATCGATCGCTCGGGTTCAGTAATGTAGCTAGTGCAATCGCTCGGGTTCAGTAAGAGAATGCTTCGCTCAGGTTCAGTTAGAGCCCAACGCCTCGCACACACGCGCGTACGTGTACGAGAGAAACATGCAAACCTCCGTGCATCGCTCAGCCCCGACCACCCACCGTAACCAGGAACTCCCCGAAATTTTCCTCGCCCTCGCTTCTACCATGATTTTTTCCGTCATGGACGGCCCAAAGAATGTCATGCAGGTGCGTCCCCGGCCCGCCCAGGACGAAAAGCCCATTTTCTGTCATGATTTTTTGTCATAGAAGTAGGAGCCCACCACATCTATGATGATACATGGTTTTGTCACAATTATCGTCATAGAAGTGTCATAAGCATGACAGATTTTTTTCCGTTCGGGCCAAAATGTCACGGGTGTATCCTTTTTTTGTAGTGCCCCAGACGCACACACACACATACCGCACATCCACCACAACTACGAGGCATGTTAAAATTTTCTGCGATGAACATATGTGACCAAAGGAGGGACGTGTTAAATTTTGAAAAAAAAAACCCAGAGATCATTAAGACGTTTTAGTACATTGATTTATTTTCTAGGGGTATAATGTGCAAAAATAAATTTGAGCTACATGCACACGTGACAGTGTACCTAAATGGATTGAAAAAACTTATGTGTGTCACTGGGTGCATGTTTAGTCCCCGTGCAAGAAATTTCAAACATTGAGAATCTTGATTTTTAAAATCTAGTAAAGCCAAAACTTAGTTGAAATTCATGAAACTTATCATGTTGTCATATGGACACCAATAGATAGTGGTATTGTACTTTTTTGTCAAATTTGAGACAAGTTTTGATATAATTTTTATCTTCTTACAAACGGGAGATTATTAATAATTGGGAACCAATATCGCAAACGGATTATTTATTCGAACCATGGGCTTTAGACCAACAATGGATACGTCCCATGCTTCGGTTAAGCAATAAAGCGACATCATTTACCATCAAAATAGAAAAACAATATCCATGCCGCCACGCGTCCCGTGTGCCGTGCGAGCAGGCGTGAGTTGATAGGACGCATGCGAGCAGTCCACCGCACAGGCAGACCGAGAGGTGTGCGTGTAGGTGTGTGAATTGACGGGAGGCATGCTCGCTGCGCAGTGTCCCCGGGAGGCATGCGGGTAGCTGTGTGAAATGACAGTAGGCATGCTAGTAGTCCGCTGCGCAGGCTCACCAGTTTGACTGCCGCCCGCCTCTCTCCCACTACTCCATATTAATGGCGTGACCGAGCGGCTGCACCCCATCCTCACCACACACACAATCCTCTCTCTCCGCCTGCATCCTCGACGCCGCTCTCAGTCCTCACCGTAATCAGTGTATAAGGATGCCGCCGAAGCGCCCTATCCGAGGGAGTGGCGACGCTGGGGCTGCTGAAGCGCCGGAGCACGGCGTGAAGATGGAGACAGAGGTTGCCGTTGCTGTCGCCGAGGTCTTAATGGACCTTGACGTCGTCGATGACGTCGTGCTTCCACAACCGGAGCTGGAGGTCCACATCGACTCCGACGACGACTCCGACGACGACGGACAACCGAATAGTCATCTATACCCATTTATGTGTCAAATATATCCTTGGGTTTCTCTGGTTACTCCCGCCTCCCCCCATTTGGAATAGAAATCCTATGGTTATGTTCTCTCAATCCATCAAATCTGAGTAAGTTTTGTTAGATCCATGTAGTGTATTGATTGTTTAAATGGTACAAATGATAAGTGATTAGTTGTTTCATCTGTACAAATGATTTCTGCTAATAATCCGACTAGGGTTAGTGTTCAAGCTAATAATTCCTAGCCAGGTCTTGATAATTGATTTAGAATGTCCTATATATATGTTTGTGCCATTTTTTTTCAACATTGGTCTGTACATAGATGATTGTGCTTAAAAATCGAACCACAATCTTTGGATACGTCTAAAAAACTAGCCATGAAATCCATAAATCCCTAATCCTACTTTACGACATGTAAAAATTGATTTGATGCCAAATTTTGGCAACTCCCAAATGTTCGCTAGAGATTAGTTTGTATTCCAAATTTGATGCCACACTTTTTTTACTATATGTATAGGTGCTATCTGATGATGTCGACAGCAAGGATGAAGATGGCCAGAGGAGGTATAAGAGGCAAATCCTTAGGGAGCTTTATGCGGGAATTCCTAACAAGCGTATTAGGAGCTGGAATGGGGGCTTTCGATGCCCATTTTGCAACCAAAAGCTTCATGAGGCGTATGAAAGTGTTCTAGCGCATGCAAGAGGACGAGCCATTGGCTCCTTCAGGCAGAAGTATTCTCGCAGGGTGGCGCACGCCGTGTATGCTGAGTACCTGGAGAAGCTTCACGATCATGCCGGCAGATGAGATGTGGGATTGAACTATGTATGTCTATGTAGTGTCTTAATTATAAATGTCCTTGAGTATGCTTAATGATGATTGAACTATATATGGTTGAACTATGCTTGTGTACGCTTATTATCTATGCCTGAGTATGTTTAATCTATGTTTACTTATGTCCAAATGTGGGATATGGATGCAATCAGTTTGGTTGATGAAATTTTATGCATATTAGGGTGAATGTTTAGTGTGGGTAAAAATTTCAGATTCAACCAATGAAGGAAAAATGGAACCACCCTGAAATATGGTTATTTTCCCAAATTGGAACCGTGTGCAATGGCTTTCATTTTCCCAGTTACGTTAATCACACACGGTTGGCTCTAGCAAACCGTTGCCTCCGAAACTCTGTGGGGCAGAAAACCCTCACCACCCAATTCATAAAGGAAAAAAAGAAAACCCTCACATCCCCACGTCACAAAACCCTCACCCTCACCCTGGCTCCCTTCGGTCCCCAATCACACCTGCACATGCTCCTCTGCGACTCTGCATGGCACCGCCTATCGCCACCGTAACCACTTAGCTCAACGCCTATCACCGCCGCCAGGCTGCCGGCAAACTCCACCGCATTTTGCCACTTCTGCTTGCCGCTGCCTATCGCCATCGACTTTCTCGACGCTGCTCGCCGTCGACCCAGCTGCACCCGATTGGGGAATCCACGGTATTGAGGGTTTTTTCTCATGGACAACAAGGTAACTAATTTACTGAGATATTCTCTCATCTCTTATCCCAGTTCATCTGCGTCCTTTAATCACCCGGCCAAAATTGCCGTCAATTCATTTTTCTTCGAGCTGATTTGAGGGTTTTCTTTCATTCATAGAGTGTACAGTGCGCGGACACATCAGGACTTTGCGGCCTCAGCCAGACATCTGTGGAGTTCCTTCTCACCGTTCCAGATGACTTCAGGATGCACGATATTTTCAGTCTCACCCTACCTCGGTTGGCATGGCCTACTTTCCTGAACATATACTACATATTGCTACATTTGGATAAAAGGTGCCACATGCAGCATATACGTCAAAGGGGATTTTTCTCTCTCTTCTTTCTATATTAGGCAAATTAATGATGTATTGTTCTTTTGATTACTCTCATAGTTCCATGGCATCATGGTTACATTATCTGTTTAATTATAATGTTTTTCCTTTGATTTCAACTATTGTACTTTTCTTTCAATTTCACCCATATTTGCATGTTACCACATTCTTTAACAATCTTACCATTTTCTGCAGCACATCCCTTGCTATGCAACATCAACTGTAGTACAAAATCTCGCCTTTACATAACTCAAGACCGCTGGGATGTCATACTGAACACAAACCATGGATTTACAATCATTGCTTCTGTAAGACTTGATGAATGTGGTCACTCCTATTTTGGCACAGGCCTTTGGACAGAAATTTCTAAGTTTTATGTACTTAAAGCTGGCACTAAAATTACGCTGCACATAAAAGAGCCTGGTCATGAGATATATGCTAACTTCCCCGACGATATCATCCGTCCAGACTTTGTTCGAAGTAAGTGTCCTTTTCAAGTATCTGCATGTTGACTTACCTAGCAATATCAAAGGAATTGTGTAGTATTTAGGCAACCAATTGTTATTCCATTTTCTTACTCTTTTCCTACCTACCAACTTCTAGTTATCAATACACTTTTCTTTTGCCCTATTTTAACTAAATATTCCATGTACTCCCACTTCTATCAGAAAGCGCCGTCGACGAGGAGACTCCGAAGGTGGAGAATGAGGCTGCCAACAAGTGGAGGCGGGTTGAGCAAGAACCGCAAGCGACTCCAGCAGGCCTAGACTTCATCAGCAGCCTCCCCGATGATATGTTGATAGTCATCATCTCCCTCCTCCCAATCAAATATGGGGCGCGGATAACCGTCCTTTCCTGACGGTGGCGCTCCCTATGGCTCTCCACCCCTCTCGACCTCATCGACGCCCACAAGCTCTGCCGTGGCTATCGCAAAAGCTTGGATGCATTGTCCCAGATCCTCGGCAATCACCATGGCCCAATCAGAGGCCTTAGCATGGGCAAGTTCCGTTCCAACGGCAAGGACCAAGCCAAACTTGACGAGTGGTTCTGATCCCCCACCCTAGATCAGCTCGACGAGCTCAGTTTTAATGATGGGCATATGCGCTCGCTGCCAACGTCCGCTCTCCACCTCGCACCCATGCTGTGCCTCGCCAGGTTCATGAACTGCCATCCCCCCTTAATGACACACCCGCTCTTTTTCTACCATGACTGAAGCACCTCGAGCTCGTCGGTGTCTGCATCCCAAAGGATGACATGGAGCGCCTGCTCCACGGCTGTACTGCACTCGAGTACCTTCTTCTTCAGGCGATCAATGGGTTGAGTAGCTTCCACATCATCTCCATGACTCTCCGGACTATTTATGTGTGTTGCTGGTGCTGCAACAAGAGATCACAAAAGGTGTACCATAGTATGGTCACTGAGGACACACCTTCACTTGAGAGATTACTTGTAGTTGATCAACAAGGTCCAACAAGAATCAATGTCATTTCTGCGCCAAAATTGATAGTGGTGGGCTACTCGTCCGTCAAATACTCTGAACTTGTTATTGGATCGACACTTTAATGAGAAAGGAAACAACTTAAGAATATAGTAGTAGCAAATTTTTTCCTCGTGAGCAAATAGGATGGCTATATCATTCATTTTAGTAAGATGTGCCACAACAGTTTCAGATTCATAACCATGGAAATGTTCGGATTCAACTAAAGTTAAAATTAACTCAGGATTGACAGAGAATTCATAATCCTTATCAGTAACAAAGATGGGAGATGTAACAAACTGAAGGTCATATTTCATTCTATCATTCAGAGTTTTTTCTTTCAGCTTACATAGTAGTTTCTTAAGATCATCTCTATCATTGCAAGCAAGGAATTTCCTAGCTATCTCCTCATAACATAACACAACCCTTAGGTATCTTAGGCAATTCATATCTAGGATAATCAGGTCTAGTAGGTGAATCATAATTTTTAGTTTCAATAATTTCACCAGTTTCAGCACTCTCAAATTCTTTAGCTTTAGCAAGTTGTTCATCAAGAAATTCACCTAGTGGCACATTATCATCAAGAAAAGTACTAGCATCATCAGTAGCATCATTCATAGCAGAAGTAGCATCATCAATTACTTGCGACATATCAGGATTAATAGAAGGTGGCGGTGTTGCAAGTTTACTCAAAACAGAAGGTGAATCAAGTGCAGAGCTAGATAACAGTTCCTTACCTTCCCTCGTCTTAGAGGGAACGATCTTGGTTCTATCATCCTTAAGATTCCTCATAGTGATCAACAGATATAAATCCCACGTGACTCAGCAAATAGAGCTATGCTCCCCGGCAACGGCGCCAGAAAAAGGTCTTGATAACCCACAAGTATAGGGGATCGCAACAGTTTTCGAGGGTAGAGTATTCAACCAAATTTATTGATTCAACACAAGGGGAGCCAAAGAATATTCGCAATTATTAGCAGTTGAGTTGTCAATTCAACCACACCTAGAAGACTTAATATATGTAGCAAGGTGATCAGTAGCAAAGTAGTATGGTAGTTTGATAGTAACGGTAACAGTAGCAATAGAAACAGTAGCAATTTTGTAGTGATTGTAACAGCAACAACGGCGGAAGTAACTTAGGAAAGGTCAATATATGAAAAGCATAGGCATTGGATCAGTGATGGATAATTGCGTTGGATGATATTAATCAATATAATGTAGGAATGTATTCCATATATAGCCATACGTGCTTATGGAAAAGAACTTGCATGCCATCTTTTGTCCTACCCTCGCGTGGCTGCAGGGTCCATAAGGAAACTAAGGGATATTAAGGCCTCCTTTTAATAGAGAACCGGAACAAAGCATTAGCACTTAGTGAATACATGAACTCCTCAAACTACGATAATCACTGGAAAGAATCCCAATTATTGTCACCTTGGGGTATGCGGATCATAACACGTAATAGGTGCATATAACTTGGAAGATAGGATCAAGAACACACATATATCCATGAAAACATAATAGGTTCAGATCTGAAATCATGGCACTCGGGGCCTAGTGACAATCATTAAGCATAGCAAAGTCATAGCAACATCAATCTCAGAACATAGTGGATACTAGGGATCAAGCCCTAACAAAACTAACTCGATTACATGATAAATCTCATCCAACCCATCACCGTCCAGCAAGCATACGAAGGAATTACTCACTCCCGGCGGTGAGCATCATGAAATTGGTGGTGAAGATGGGCTGGTGATGACCACGGCGACGGATTCCACCCTCCAGAGCCCCGTATAGACTCCAGATCAGCCCTCCCAATGAAGAACAGGAGGTGGCGGTGGCTCCATATCGTAACACACGATGAATCCTTCTTCCTGGTTTTTTTCTTGGCGAATAGGTATATATGGAGTTGGAGTTAGGGTTGTCGGAGGTCCAAAGGGCCCACAAGCTCGTAGGGCGTGCCTTGGGGGGTTGGGCGCGCCCCCTGAGCTTGTGGCTCTTGGGTGGCCCCCCTCTGGTATATCTTTCCGCAAGTATTTTTTATTTATTCCATAAAAATTCTCCATAAATTTTCAGATCAATCTGAGAACTTTTATTTCTGCACAAAAACAACACCATGGCAATTCTGCTGAAAACAGCGTCAGTCCGGGTTAGTTTCATTCAATTCATGCAAATTAGAGTCCAAAACAAGAGCAAAAGTGTTTGGAAAAGTAGATACGCGGAGACATATCACACTCCCAAACTGCTTAACTCATCAGATTCGGCATCACATGTCGCACTGTCAATGATATCGCTGAATAATCTGAAGTCATACTTTGGTTCCTCTATGGGAGCAGGAAGACTGGACCTGGCCTTGTTGGCAGAAGCATCGACATTTTCTTCAGATGGCAGCTTTCTCTTTGCTATAGTCTTGGTCAAAGTCCTCGGAGCAGCTGACTCCAAAAGTTTATCAGTGACTGGTGGAGGAGCATGTCTAGGTGAGCATCATGGCAAAGGCAAAACTTTCATAGGAGAGGGACTCTGAGCAAGCCAGCCAAGAATAGCTGGCCGATCATACATGGGAATTTTATCAACAATATCTTCGCTGGAGGACTCATCAGACAAATCAGAGGCAACCTGCTTGGTTCTCTTGGTGGTGGTTTTCTTTGG
The DNA here is from genome assembly GCA_011799875.1 of Thinopyrum elongatum. Classification (NCBI taxonomy): domain Eukaryota; kingdom Viridiplantae; phylum Streptophyta; class Magnoliopsida; order Poales; family Poaceae; genus Thinopyrum; species Thinopyrum elongatum. Next base: position 498,327,482 of record CM022298.1, on the reverse strand, counting down.
AGGTGCGGGAGGGGAAATAGACTTCTTCGACTTGCTTGCTTTGGAAGCAGAGGAAAATTATTTCTTCTTCTGCACATCTTGCTTGGTAAGAGCCACATTTTCAGCTTCAACATGCTTTTCCTTGGACTCTTTTGCTTCACACTTGGCCTTTGCTCTCTTCTCAACTTCCTCAGGGAAGTCTGCGATGGTCTTGAGTGAATCAGGATGAGCATTCAGAGGTTGAGGTGGCCTCACTTTCTCATTGCCTTCATTAATCCAGCCTTCTACAATGCATTCGTTCCAGGGCAGAGTGAATGTGAATAAGATCTTATACTTCTTACGAACATTTTCATATCTGTACCACTTGCCTGCCCAATGGCGGCGAATCCTTTAAAGCCTGTTATTGCAATCAGTAGTTGATTCATGTCCAGGTGGGGTTTTGCAGTTTTCTGGAGCAGACATTTCAGCAGTGGTGTTCTTCTCTCTGCCATGACCACCTTTCCTTGGATTTCCTTCGGAGAACAAAGTGAGGGCGTCTGTGGCCAATTCATCCCTGGGCTGACTGACTGCAGTGGGAATCTCTTCTGCAACATCTTCAGTCTCAGCAACCTTCTTCTTCTTCGGAGCTTTGGGAGGCTTCGAAGGATTTCCTCCTCCTCTCATTTTCTTTCGCCTAGACCTTGGTGAAATCTGAGGCAGTTCTTCTTCAGATTCAGAATGCTCTCGTAAAATGGATGCCATGAAACACCTGTGAAGAGAGAGTAGATGCGAGGGAAAAATAAGGTAGGGTCACAAGCATGCACAAAAGATTTTTTTTGAACAAAATATTTTTCGAGAGAGAGAGAGATTCACTGCAGCAAGTAAAGATATGCTCGATAGATTTTTAATCTAGCCACAGAGATAACTTAGCTAAATTGAAAGCTATCTAATCTTCGTAGAACTACAAATGAACCTTAGATCTGAGGAACTAGTACGAGGAAGATCTACAAACCGTACTACTTAAATCCTAGTGAATCCTGATGATCTACCACAGTAAAATAAATGCATATAAATCTCGTTGGTAAGAACAACCTTAAGAACAAAGAAGGAAGTGGGTTTCTCTAGATCTATACGCCCTAACTTGGTAGTATGGATCAACTACGACAATGCGGAGGAGAGGATTACGACACTGGCATAAACGATTGCGATGAGATTCCACCGAAGTTTCACGGCGGAGCTCCTTGCCGGAGAAGCTTCGAGCACGGGCTCAGACTAGAGATGGAGGAAGGGCTCTAGGGAAAATTGCGGAGGGACTAAGGAATAGGATGAGGGGAGGGGTATTTATAGCCTGAGTGCCGAACCACCTCTCTAAAATCAATGGTCCTTGGATGATGGACATTTCGCATTCGATGGACATGATCATGATCGTGGGCACGTGGAACCCGTTTCCTATGAGAAACTCAGGAAGTGGAGCGGGTGACCGAAAGGTTTGAAGATGGGCGTGCGCAAATTTGGATAAACGTTCCAAGTCTATTTCTTTTGCAACCAAGGATGTTGGAAATAATTTTTCTTCAGATCAAATAGCATGCTCATGTCGAACAACATAGATTGGAAGAGAGAAAATAGAGACAAAAACAGGGTCTGAATCAAAACACTCAGCCAAACGAAGGAAAACACAATGATAGCTCTGAATGAGTTGATCATCGGACGAAACAAAAAACACAAGGCGAAAACAAATACACCAAGAACAAAACAACACTAACAAGAAAGAGTCCGAGGGCTTAGTATTAGCGAGGAGTAACCCTGAGAGAGTTTCTGCAAGAAATATTTAGTTCATTTTCACAACCCACACTTGTGTGGGATGTGGAGGCCTCAATTGTCGAAGATGTAGAAACCTTGTTCCTTTGATGTCCTTCGTAGCTCATCCGTGCAGTACGAGTGTAATCATATGAGTAAGCATTGAAATTGTTCCCACAGACATGAACGTAATGGTTCGAGGAGGTACGCATGTACTACTTCTGTTGAGAGTTCAACCAGTTTATCCTTCAAGGGAATAATAGCTTTGTTTTATGAGTGGTTTTCACCTAAGAGAATTATCCTACAAGGTCAGGTTAGCTGTGACAGATAAATTTTCAATCAAGCACTTCTTTACCCAAATCTGCTTCTTGGGTGATCATGTCCTATAGTTAGTCCCGACATACCGAGAAAATACCTTACCATTCTGTTGTTCGAAGAGTTTGTAGTTAGACTCATCATTGTCAATAGGACTGGGGCAGTCATATCCTGACAGAAGTGCAGGTTTGAGAGTTTTGCTTTTAGAAAGAACCTAACTTGTTTGAGGATATTGCTCAGGGGTCCAGTAAGTTCCATCAACATTGAGTTTCCTCTCGAAACCAAAACCTTCCTTTCTAGGATTTTTGTGCAAAATTGACTTCTTGAGAATATCATACAGAGTCAGATGCCCTTTTAGGCTTCTAAGCATGCATATCTCAAGCAAGTTCTTTAACCTAGAATTTTCATCAAAGCTTGCAACAAATTCCTCAAAAGAGGGGTTAGAGATAGAATTGGATGATTCAACAGTGGAATCATCATTGCTAAGCCTTAAGCATTTTAGACATAGAGGCACAAAATCATCAAGAAGTTTTTCAGATTGCTCGGCGAAGAGACAAGCCTTTTTATTCGCAAGCGCGTCATAAGACTCTTTTAGTGACTTGAGTTCTTGATTCCTATTAAGGAGTTCATCTGATAAATTCTTGAAGTTAACAACAAGAGAGTTATAATGGTTGGATAGATCATTGATAGTTGAAGAAAGAGCATCATGCTCTTCATTCAACTCTTGATTTTTCTCCATCTCTTCGACCAGTAATCCTTCCGATTTCCTTAGATTTATTTCCAGCTTTTCAAGTTCATCTTGTTGAGATTTAGCAATCTTGACAAGTTTAGCACAGGCAATGTTTTCTGAAGAAAATTCAGTCATGGATTTTTGATGTTTTGATGATACATGTTCCCTTGAGGTTTTTGTCATGAGAAAGAGTGTGATGGATTCATTGTCACTTGAAGCATCATCTTTGGTGTCTGATTGAAGTGACTATTTGGAAGATTCATGAGCGATGAATGCATTTCTTCTACCCAAACCTTTATAAAATCTTCATCATCAGATTCAGATTCAGATGTTTCATCTTCGGAGTCCATTGTCATTCCAGCACACACACCATCCAGATGAGACATTCTCTTCATGTTTGATTTGATGGTTCCTATAGCTCATGTGTCAGTGAGTGGTCTCTTCGAATATGATGAGAATGGTTCATCATTCTTCTTGATCTTAGAGTGATGATTCATGCGAGTAAATCCAGTACAACGAAGAGAGCGCCACCTACTACTTGGGTTTCTGCTCATATCCCAGTTGGGACAATCGGCTATGAAATGACCGAAATGCTTGCACTTGTAGCATTTCATTTCTTTTGGAGGTAATCTTCTTGAGGATTCAGATGGTTCATCTTCGTCAGCATTTCTGAGATACAAATTTTGTCTCCGGAGGCTATTGAGCCATTCTGTGAGCATTTCGAGTTCTCTTGCGACTGTGTGTTGATTCTCGATAGCTTCTTCTTCTTGGGACTACCATAATGTGAAAGAATTTCTCCTTCGATTTTCGAAGAAGATTCTGGTTGCCCATTTTTAAGTTCCATTTTTCTTCATGAACAGTCAACAGCCTCATGACTTCAAGATACTGAAGTTCTTCAAAATCAGGTCTTTGGTTGATTTTAGCTACAATCAAGTCAAAAGTTGTATCAAGAGCATAGAGCAGCTTGTTGACCACATCTTTTTCGATTATATCTTTCGCTCCCCGTTGATGCAATTTTTCAACAATGTTGGTTAGGCGATCAGTGAGCTCCATGCCACTTTCCTTTCGAAGACTTTGAAAGTGAGCGAATGTAGCATGAAGCATATCAGTATGTGCCTCTGTTCTGATGATAACTACTTCATGAACATGTTTGATGGCATCCCAGATTTCCTTGGTGGTATCAAGGTTTCGAAACAGAATTGAAATATCTCTAGATATGCTATCATAGATGATATCTTTCGCTTGTGCATTCAGCTGAATGTTTGCTTCATCTTCAGGAGTAGACGTCTCTGGGTTTTGGATAGTGTATCCATTCTCCACAATCTGCCATAGCTCTGCGTTGATTGCTTGAAGTCTAATTTTCATTCTTCCTTGCCAGTAAACATAATCATTTCCATCGAAGATAGGAAGCCTTTCAGAGCGCGAGGATCTACCTGCATATGACATACTCAAAATTCCAAGGTTGTTAGACCTATAATAAACAGAGACATGGAAAACCTGCTCTAATACCAATTGTTAGTGTCGGGCCCATGGGACTAGGGGTACCCCGACCCATCTGCCTGTGGCGCAAGACGCGGCGCATGCCCATGGCCCAGCGGCTGGCCACTACCGAACTTCACAGGCAAGACCCTCGCGAGGGCCCTCTCCTCGCGAGGCACACATCAGCAGGCGTCATCAGCGGCCTCGCGGGGCGATCTCCCAAGGCCGCCTCCCGAGGCCCCTCACGGGGTAAGCAAAGCAGGCGCGGCTTGGTGGGTCACGCGGCACTGCATCCCCAGGTGGGTGACGCGCACGACGACGGGCGGCGCCAGGGGCCATGCGAGTAGGCGCGGATATGAAGGCTTTCCTCTTTTGTGCTAAGGGAGCAAGGACAGCGCGCCAGTTCCCAAAGCAATCCCAAAGGTTAGCCATTTGATGCAAGAGGACCAGGATGACGGGCTCACCAGGACGGAGGTCATCACCGAGCCCACCGGCGCGTCACGGCAGGAGGCCTTTCCAGGCGAAGACCGCCTTTAGTCAGGATAAGCTGCAACCCTGTCCCCCTTTGAATTGGCCATTCTAGCAACCCTTCCCGCCATGTGTTTTTGGGGGAAGAGGAGCAAGGCCAGTATAAGAGAGGACAGGGTGCCACCATAGAGAGGGCCTAATTTTTTGGGCAACTAGGGCTATACATTTGTACTTCATCTCCCCAAGCAATTCCAACCAAGCAGGAGTAGGGTTTTACACCGCAAGGTGGTCCGAACCTGGGTAAACTGCCGTGTCCATTGTTCTTCTTCCTTAGCTCGAGCACACCAGAGCATCGCCGTGAGGTTGTGAGGCTGTGTGGGGTGGTAGGAACGAGCGCACCATAGAGTTCGAACCATCTTGCGTCCCCAGAGCCCCGATTCCGACTTTTGGCGCGCCAGGTCGGGGTGCGCCACTATTCTTCCGCTCCGCTTCAGCTCATTGGCTCCATGGTCGACGCTCGCCGCTAGCGCGTGGGGCACCGGGTGCTCGCCCCTGCTCATGGGATGACCTCGAGCGGCATGGGCTACCGCGCCTTCACCCGCGAGCTCCGTCGAGTGGATTGGCCATTGAGGTTCGGGCCGGGGCTACCACCGCGCTAAGGTAGCGCGCATGACCCCGCGGAGTTCCTGCGGCTTTACGTGCAAAGTGTCTTGGCAGCAGGCGACGATGACAAGGTCATGGTGAACTATCTCCCCATGGCCCTCCAGGGCGCCCCGCGCTCTTGGCTTACGGGCCTTCCCAGGGCTTCGATCTCCTCCTGGGACGAGCTCCATGGCCAGTTCGCCGCGCGCTTCGCCCCAGTCGGTGGAGTCACCGGAGGTCACCAGGGGCCATACGCGGTGGTGTGCATCCTTGGCGGAGCGCAGGCCCCCCGCTTCCAGTCACCACTTCAAGCCACTCTCCCATAGCTGGGCACATCGCGACATCGTCTTCGACGCCAGGGATCACCCCAAATCCACGACAGCCACAGGCACACTCCCCATGCTATGTACCCCCACCATCAGCAACGTTGCAGTCACCAAGACCCTCATCGACGGGGGCGCTGGCCTCAATTGGATCTCCGTCGAGACCTTCAAGGCGCTCCAAGTGCCCTACGACCAGCTGGCACCAACCAAGCCTTTCTCTGATGTGACGAGTGGATCTACCACCCCCTGGGGCAAGTGCGTCTCCTTGTCACCTTCGATACCCGCTACAACTACCGCACCGAGATCATCGACTTTGACACAGCACACATCGGCCTCCCGTACAACGCCATCCTGGGCTACTCGGCACTTGCCAAGTTCATGGCAGCAACCCACGTTGGCTACAACGTTATCAAGATGCCCGGTTGTGGCGGTGTCATTGCCGTCGTGTGCGACGAGAAGGACGTGGTTAGCTCCCTCAGGCACGCGTACAAGGCCGCGACAACCGCGCATTCGGCTGCCGGGGGTGAAGTCGCGCCTCCTGAGGCTGCACCAGCAAGGAAGAAATAGTTATTCTGAGACCAAAAAGGTGTCATTGACGGTAGTGACTCAGGCCCCACCTTCACCATCGGTGCTTGTCTTCCCAATGAGCAGGAGGGCGCGCTCGTCGCCTTCCTCCGAGTGAATGTGGATGTGTCACTACTGCAGGATGCTGCGAACGCGACACGACAATCAGAGACCCTTCGACGAAACTGTGTGCGATGCATTAATCGCAAACGGTGATGTAATAAAACCATAAAAAATGATACAAAACGTTTGCGATGGCGGAGACATCAAACACGATCTAGATTTTAGTTGCGTGTGCGATGCGTGGCATATAGTTGATCCATACGAACTGTTTGCGATGATCCAGAACAACAGAAACGGGCAGCCAGATGACGGTGTGTGTGATATACGGCATATAGTTCACTTCGATGAACCGTTTGTGATGATCGAGTTGAACACAAACGATTCGGCGTAACAAGATGTGTGTGATACCCGACAAACATGTTGGTAATCAGAATTGTGTGCGATCACTATAGATAGCGCATACGATTTTTTTGTGTGAACTGTGTGCTCGATAGGGCACAGAATTCAAGAAACCAACCTATGGGCGATAATGTAAAAGATATCTGTCGAATACGTATTGCTAACCATCTATGATGAGATTGACCGAGGAAACAGAGATAACAAATTAATATGAGCGAACGGAAACAGTGATATATACAGACTGCTTAATTTAGTCCTTCTTCTTCTTGTTGTTGTTGGATGGTCTCGCGACATTGTCTTGGCGAGGACGCTTCTTGCCGCTGACCGTTGGCTTTTCATCGCCGCTGCCGCCGTCATCATCGTTGCTGTCATCGTCGTCCTCCTCCTCGTTTGACCGTTCCTCCTCATCATCATCGTCGTCCTCTTCTTCGTCCTTCGACGGCTCCTCATCCATCTTGTTGTCGTCTGACGACTCTGGAGGCAGCGTCCCTTCCATGATCCGGGTATAATCGAGGTCTGGGCTTGACGCCGGACTCATGGAAGACGAGCGGGATGATTCCGATGTTGACCTATCATCGGGCGCCAGACTGCTGGCGGAATTGTCGTCTTTGCTGTCGCTCAACATGGTTGCTGTACGTATACAAACCACGAGAGAGCGAGATTGCAGAGTGTGTGCAAGTGTGTAGCGCGGCTGGTCGGGGACGATGAAGATGGTGGACACTTAAGCGGGGTATGCAAAGAAGAGGAATGTCAATTGAAGCGGGGGATTGACATATTTTCTAACCGCTGATATAATCAACCGCAATTATTTGTACCCAGTCGCTCCAAATTCCCGGGGTTGCGCAGTTCTCAATGTGATAATTACGCACATGCGTTGGAGCGTCCAAATATGAAACAAGCATTTTTCATACTACTCCCTCCGTACCGGCGACCTAGGTGGGGGAAAAATGAGAGAACTTGATGATTATTTGCTAATCAATACCATTGCGTGCAGAGAATTGACCATTGCATGTTATGCTAAGTAGTCTGAAGTCATTGAATGCATACAAGGCCCACGACTCCTATTGGCTGATTTCTTTTTTCAGGACAAAAAACAGGGAATGAGTTTTGGGATTATTTGGTTTTCGTAATGTGACTTATGCACCGGTATGAACGGAGTAGGATAGTTGGCAAGCAATACATTGAGCTCTTCTTATTGATGAAGCCAGTAATAATCAACAAAACCCCTAATCATCATTGCAAACAGCGCATAGAAGATGGATAATGCGACAACCACAACTACACATGCTAGTTCCTTCTTGTCTCTTGCTTTCTGATACGTCTCCAACGTATATATAATTTATGAAGTATTCATGCCATGTTTACAATAATTTTAAATGGTTTTGATATGATTTGAATGGAACTAACCCGGACTGACGTTGTTTTCAGCAGAACTACCGTGGTGTTGTTTTTTGTGCAGAAATAAAAGTTCTCGGAATTGGATGAAACTTTTTGATGATTTTTTTGGAAGAAAAGAGAAATAATGGAGCAAAGAACCACCAGAGTGGGCCCCCTGCTGCCCACAAGACACCAAGGCGCGCCACTCCCCCTGGCGCGCCCTGGTGGGTGGTAGGCCCCCTGAGGCCCATCTCCGCATGATTCCAACACTGAAAAATCCTATAAATTCATAAACCCCCGAAAGTTAACCTAGATCAGAAGTTCTGCCGCCGCAAGCCTCTGTAGCCACGAAAAACCAAACTGGACCCTGTTCCGGCACCCTGCCGGAGGAGGAAATCATCACCGGAGGCCATCTTCATCATCCTGGCGGCCTCCATGATGAGGAGGGAGTAGTCCACCCTCGGGGCTGAGGGTTTGTACTAGTTGCTATGTGTTTAATCTCTCTCTCTCTCTCTCTCTCGTGTTCTTGATTTGGCACGATCTTGATGTATCGCAGGCTTTGTTAATATAGTTGGATCATATAGTGTTTTCCCCTCTCTATCTTGTTGTGATGAATTGAGTTTTCCCTTTGAGATTTCGTTATTATCGGATTGAATACTTTGTTGGATTTGAGAGCACTTGATGTATGTCTTGGCACTCAACTTGCGGATTCCCGAGGTGACATTGGGGTAATCTATGCATATGGGTTGATGCATGTTTTTGTCCTTGTTTCTCTGGTAGGAATCTTGGGGCACTCTTTGAGGTTCTTTGTGTTGGATTGAGTATTATGAATCTGAAATTGTTTGATGCATATCGCATAATAAACTCACGGATACTCGCGGTGACATTAGAGTATCTAGGTGACATTAGGGTTGGTTGATGTGTATCATATGGTGTTATTTTAGTACGAACTCTTGGATAGATCGATCGGAAAGGATAACTTGGTGTTATTTTAGTACGAACTCTTAGATAGATCGATCGGAAAGGATAACTTTGAGGTGGTTTTGTACCCTACAAACAATTTCTTAAGTTCTCCGCTAGATAAGAACTTTGGAGTGATTCTTCGTCGCACGTTGAGGGATGGTTATATGATCCAATTATATTAGCATTGTTGAGAGATTGCACTAGCGAAAGCACGGACCCAAGGCCCATTTTCAAGCATTGCAATACCGTTTGTGCTCACTTTTGTTACTTGCTACCTTGCTGTTTTTTATTGTTACTATTACAAAAATCAATATCTACTATCATTACTACACTTGTATCACCATCTCTTCACCAAACTAGTGCACCTATACAATTTACCTTTGTATTTGGTGTGTTGGGGACACAAGAGACTCTTTGTTATTTGGTTGCAGGGTTGTTTGAGAGAGACCATCTTCATCCTACGCCTCCCATAGATTGATAAACCTTAGGTCATCCACTTGAGGGAAAATTGCTACTGTCCTACAAAACTCTGCGCTTGGAGGCCCAACACGTGTCTACAAGAACAAGTTGTGTAGTAGACATCACTTTCATCTGTTGCCTGTGATTGATTCTTTCTTACTTCATCGTACTAATTGTACACTCCAGATTAGTCAGTTTCTTCTTCAGCATTACGTTATCTTCTGCGAGCTTGGTGATAACACTCCGAGCCCTGCCATGCCATTCTTCATCCAGCCAGTTAACAAAGGCACAAGCCTCATATCCCTGCCAATGTTAAATAGTATTCAGGATGAGCGGTGGCATTAACTCAACTAAAATGATGAACTTAGCATTAACCTCTAAGGGCCAATTGAGAAACCGTCTGCTGATGTCAAATCCCTCCGTGCATACGCATCGAGCGGAAGTGTGCCCGTGCACACTACTCAGCTTTTGGTACTTCTCGGTAGCGCAAAACTCAGATTCGAGCTTGTGTTGTGGGAGTCTAGATTCATACTCCGGATTCGGCGGCTGATCGCTTTCCTGTGTGTGTGTGTGGGGGCGGGGTCATTCTGGACGAATTCAGTAGGGCGCTACTTTGGACATGCTAAAAAAGATCGGGATAGAATGGAACCTGACAGGACGATTCAGATCCGTAGTACACCTGCCTTCTGATGACCTTAGGCAAGTGCTCAAGGGTGACTGCCGTCGTGGCGGCGCTGCCGAGAGCGGCGATACGAGCAGGAGCAGCCGCACCGAAACCATCAGAACCACTCGTCTGCATTCCCCCAATGTCAATGCCATGCGAGGGAATTTGGAGGCTATCTAGGGATGTTTTCCCACCGTCATTCTTTGATGTCATGGTCCATCTCACTACGCACCTTGTCGACGAGATAAAGTATTGTGGTCCTGTGTTTCTTCGCAACATGTATCCCTTCGAGCGGTTCATGGGAATACTGAAGCGCTATTGTCGGAACCGAATCCATCCAGAGGCAAGCATCCTACAAGGTTATACCGCGGAGGAGGTGGTTGAGTTTTGCACCGAATACATGAAACAAAGACCTATAGGTTTGCCCCTCTCTCGCCATGAGGGAAGGCTGAAAGGTAAGCCGGTCCTTGCTGGCAGGCATAAGGCTGCACCCGGAGATTTGGCCGACAAATCCCATTTGACGGTACTGCTTGACATCCCAGTTCTCAGCGCTTATGCCGAGGAACACTTGGCGGAGATACGCCAAAGCTTCTTACCAATGGTGTATCCATTAGATGTGGAGATGAAGGAGCACAATAAGGACTACGCCAGATGGCTGAAGAATTGTTTGGCACAAGGATCCATGGATGACATTGCTACGTGGTTGGCACAAAAGCCATCACCTGCAGTGTTGATGTACCAAGTGTATGACACAAATGGCTACACGTTCTACACCAAGGAACATGATGAGAAGCATATCAGAACAGCTCTGTTCGAATAGAATGCATGACTGTAGATGAAGCTGATAAAAGGGTATACTATGGAACCTTCAAATAGATTTGGGAGCTTAACTATGTGAAAGTTAAGGTGGCATTATTCAGGTGCGCATGGATCCCTCGTAGTCAGGTAAAGGTTGATGATTACGGGAAGATGTGTGTTAACAAGACATCGATGGCATATCACGTGGACGAATTCATTCTTGCCAGTGATGCTACCCAGATTTTCTATGTGAAAGACCCCTTGCATAAGAACTGCCATATAGTGATGCATGGGATGAGGAGGGTACTGGGCGTCAAGGATGTTGCTGATGAGGACGAGTATGATGAAGTTGCTGAGTTGCCTGCCAAGGGATCACGCACCATCCAAACAGAGAAGCGTAAAATCATCAGAAAACCTAAGTTCATTCGGGGTCAATGTAATGATCCCATTTCCCCCATGTACATGGGAATTAAGCCGTAGGACTATTTTTTATGCCTAACCTGCAACTTAATTCATTCAATTTAGAACTATCGTGTGTACTAAATTTGTGAGTTATGCCCGGTCTTCTGTTGATGTAAGAAGCGTTAATATGTTGACCTTGATATGTTGTCAGCTCAGGCAATGAATTTGAACTGTTTATTATTATTATTATATCCTAGAGGTAGCACACTCAATTGATCTCACTCCAGTATGTGTCAACAGAAGATATGCAATCTGGTTTGTGAATAGCACATGGTTCATTCATGAAAGCCGTGTGCCGACCAAACTGCACGTGTGATGTGAGTCATGCATTCTGATTGGCCAGAATCCAAACCCTACAGATCGTACGTCTGCACCGTTGGATGCTCCCAGATCAAATGACAATCCTCATCCCTTTCATCAGCACATGCAGTTGTGGTTGGGATTTGATTTATATGCAAAAAATGCGTGTTAAATTCAAAAAATAACTTAAATATAGCAAACGATACATGAAATGCGCCAGAAAATCAAACCTGTGGTATAATGGTGATTGCGTACCATGGCAATTTTTATGAGGCCAAACGATTAAGTCACCGGCCAGTGGAGTTTGAATCGACATGTCTCCTTTTGGAAACCATGATCCTTCTTATGAGATGCTCCGGTTTCCAAGGAGCGATCATCAAAACTTGCGCCAAACTTTACCAAATTTTTCCACAGGGTCGTGAGAGTACGCCACGGTCACACACTGATTTTCAGGATGTCCGGACTCCATCTGATTTCCTGTAATTAAAATACGAACTAGGCCTACGCCGGTGGCCGCGCCTCGCAGCTGAAATGTTTGAAACTTCTCCCCGCTTGTCAGACAATGGATGAAAACTCACAAAGCAACACACAAATGATTTTTTACACCTTCTTTGCTAACACCCACATGTAGTTGTAGTAGGGTTTTGATTTTGTATGCACTAAATGCTAGGTAAATGCAAAAAATGGCTTAAATATAGCAGACGAGAACTAAAATGGGCCAGAAAATCAAACCTAGGGTATATCGGTGATTGTTTACCATAATTTTTTCTGAGGGGGAACGATGAAGTCACCGGCCACTGGAGTTTGAATTGACATGTGTCCTTTTGGAAACCATGATCCTTCTTGTGAGATGCTCTAGTTTCCAAGGAGCGATCATCAACACTTGTGCCAAACTTTACCAAAAAAAAATCCATGGGGTCGTGAGAGCACGCCACGGTCACACACCGATTTTCATGATGTCCGGACTCCATATGAATTTCCAGTAATTAAAATACCAACAAGGCCAACGCCGGTGGCCGCACCTCGCATCCGAAATGTTTGAAACTTCTCCCGGCTTCTCGGACAATGGATGAAAACTCGCAAAGCGACACACAAATGATTTGTACACCTTCTTTGCTACCTAACACCCACATGTAGTTGTAGTAGGGTTTTGATTTTATATGCACTAAATGCTAGGTAAATGCAAAAAATGGTTTAAATATAGCAGATGAGACCTGAAATGGGCCAGGAAATCAAACCTAGGGTATATTGGTGATTGTTTTCCATGAATTTTTTCTCGAGGGGGAACGATGAAATCACCGACGATTGGAGTCCGAAGTGCCACGTCTCCTTATGGAAACCATGACCCTTCTTGTGAGATGCTCCGGTTTCCATGGAGCGATCATCAAAACTTGTGCCAAAATTTACCAAATTTTTTCCACGGGGTCATGAGAGCACGCCACGGTCACACGCCAATTTTCATGATGTCCGGACTCCATCTGAATTTCCTGTAATTAAAATACCAACAAGGCCTATGCCTCTGGCCGCACCTCATAGCCGAAATGTTTGAAACTTCTCCCCGCTTCACAGACAATGGATGAAAACTCGCAAAGCGACACACAAATGATCTTGCTAACACCCGCGTGTAATTGCGACACGAATATATATATATATATATATATGGGCTATTCTGTTTCGCGTAATAGAATACCCTGCTTGAACTGACGGTTTCAGGCGGTTGTACTGATGATTTTCACCTTGTCGAACTGATCGTCCTCTCTAGCTCAAAAAAAATTTGCGGATTTTTTAATCGAAATGGGGCGTGTAATATATCATTGAAAAGCTCTTGACATCTACATTACAAATATATAAGAAGATTTTGCAAAATCATCATGGTTTAAGTGCAGTTTTAAAAAAAAACCTTTTTTTTCAAAACCAAAAACGCGAATCATATTTTGGATTTAATTTTCAAACGGTTTGTCGGAATTGAGCAAATAAGATGGCGTCGGAAGCTGGTGAAAATCCACTTCTTCCATATATCTATTTTTTTTTCAAATTCTATACGATTTAAAAGTAATTTCAAAACGGTGAAATTCTGGGCGAAACGTATTTTCGCATTTTTTTAAATGGTTTGTCGGATTGACGCAAATGATACGGTGTTGGAAAGCTATGGAAAATGCACAACTTTTTCGTATAGAAATGTTTTTCTAATTCCTTACGGTTTAAACTCGAATTTGAATACGGTCAAATTTGATTTCGAACGTGATTTTTTTAATGTTCGTCGAAATGGGGCAAATAATATAGCATTGGAAAGCTATCGAAAATGCGAAACTTAGTCATGTTGAACATTTTTTTCAAATTCACAACCGTTGAAGAGTAATTTTGAATACGGTGTGACCTTTCGTGCTGTTTTCCGGTCAAAAAAGAGAGTACTCGTACTGATCTCCTTGCGGGTTTGAACTGATTTTGTCATACTTGATTTTACAATCACAAAGTGCTCACAAAAATTTATTGAAGTTGTTTTTTTCATTCTTTCAATTTTTGTGTTTTCTACTTTTCTGATTGTAATGCATGAACTTAAACGTGGTTTCTGATTGTAATTGAACTTTGAACATATTTACAACTTATGTGTTTTTTCCCCGAACTTATTTCGGATGTCATGTTGAACTTATTACTTTTTTAATCACGAATTTCTCGTGTTTCCTTTTTAACTTGCTTTTTTCCTTAAGCTATACTGCTACAACATTTCATTTCTCGAACTTATTGTCGAGTAAGGACTGATGCTATGTTTTTCTTTGAACTGGTATCAAATTTCTCTATACACATATTGAACTTTGTACGTGTTTCTTTATGCATTGATGATATAATACATGTTGAACTACTACACCATAGCTAAAAAATCTATCCATGTGAACTATTATTTTACATTGAACTTTCATCAATCAACATACATCATTTTCCTTTCTGCTCACACACTTACTACAGACATTACATAACACATGCACAGCTCCACGATCATACACACTTTTCATTTCTCCTGTAGCTTCTCCTCGCTACCTTTAACAAACAATCAAATGGAGAGAAAAGAACAAATGAGCTTAGATACAAAAATCACCTCTGCATGCTACCTTTAACAAATAATCAATTGGAGAGAAAAGCACATATGATTTTAGATACAAAAATCACCTCCACATCCACCAGCTGGACTGATGTTTGTTTTCTTCTACTTCCATGGTCATGCACAAGTTCATACAACTGTTGAGCAAAAGCTCTTTCCCGTGAAGCTAAAAACAAGCAAAAAAGCTACACATCACAGGTTTCTTTTTTTGAACTTTTTTCCTTCTCTGAAATTTTTTCAGGCTATAAAGGCAAACTTTTACGTGTATCTATGAACATCAAACAACATTAAACATAACAAGATCCATGTGGCCGCGAACAAGATCGCTACAGCATTACCACCTCTATGCTTTTGAACGATGTAACAAGATGACTAGAAGTTCGATACAAGGCCAAAGGATGACAAAATGGTACAATCTCAAAAGGCATAATTATTGGAGTCAAGCAACTAGGGAAAGATCCAAAGCCTCCACAACATCGACACTTGATTTGAGTACTGCTACGCCAGTTAAGCTAGGCCTTTCTTCTTCAGCAAAAACCGCATAAGCACTTGCCTTTCTCATAGTCGCCAGGACCTGGAAAGATCTTCATGCATTCATCATTGCACATGCTATCTGTGCAAGGCTTACCGAGTTCAATGACCGTTGTTGCACATAACTCAGGGGACACCCTGCTGCCCGATGATGGTTCCTTGGCCGAAACTCGTGCAGGTTCTAAACGGAAAGAAGATGCATCACAAAATTGAGATTACTGCGAACTGACTTAGGTTTCATGTGCTCTATTTAATGAAACATACGAGAAATTATACTGTGTCCAAGAATCAGCACCAGAGTAGTAAGAGAAACACCTGATACAATGTGCAACTAGGTAGCACTCCTCCAAACCATGCTGAGTGAGAGTAATAGCTAATCTGCAACTACATAGTACTCCTACACACGCAAGCAACCGTCTCACCGTCAGTGACGACCGCGGCGGCCGTGCATGAAATTAACATGTCATTTTTTTTATAGATGTAAGTTCAAGCATATGAGCCACATCAGCAGACACTAATTTCAAAAATCTATGTGTATACAGTAAAGTGGGAATATCTTTACAAGGTTCTACTAGTAAACCAATTCATCAACACACGTGCATAGATGTATGCATCTTATGTAAGTATGTGGATCAGGAATGGCCATCAAGCAAACATTGATGTTTTGTGTACATACTGCTAATCATCATGACCACCCGGCCGTGTAGGAGCATGGTGGCAGGGGCTGACCCCGATTCACACGTCGTGATTTAAATGAACCTTCACTAGCAGTAATTTTTGTACTTCTCATGTAGTAATACATGGACTTGCTATTGAGCATTAGTACAGGAACATCTAGTACATATTGAATCAATGTTTATTTAGTAGTGAAGTACCCCCAGCCCCTGTAAAGTTTCAAATTTACTTCATCTCCACATTTTTTTGTACTGAACGTGCCACAATTTTTGACCTGTCTAGGTGTTGCAAGCAAAGTTCCTGAAAAGTAAACTTTAGATTTATCATCTCCACACTTTTTTCTGAACTATACTAGCCACATAATTTACATAAACTTTTTTTCACATGCGAATATGAACAGCAGCAAACAAACATTTGAGCAACTCACAAGCACAAAATGCAATGAAATTCTTTCCACACATTTGAGACGACGTCTTCATTTTTAGCAGATGATATAGTAGTACAGGTGTTTAGGTTCAGTTTAAAAAAGAAGAGAAAGATGGAAACATAGTAGTTATAATTCTTGTAGGCATTTCAACAAACAGTGGAGGGGCACCTAGGGGGAGAAGTAATGGGGATCATGCATCACCTTGGACTATTGTGTGTGCTCGACTTGGACGGCTGTGCAGCACGTGGTGAAGATGGTGGCCACAATTCTACTTGGACTGTTGTCCGCGCTCCACTTCGACGGCTGCCAGTAACCATGGTGGATGAGCTCATGGTCGAGGGCTGCCAAGGTGACCACCTGGGACTATAGGTGGTCATGCTTGTTCTCGACAGCGAACTCACACCGAGGCGACAGTGAATAGCCTCGGCCGACAGTGTTGGACCGCTGGACGCAGCGGTGCCAGACCACTCACCGGGATGAGGCGGAGTGGTGGCGGGGAGCATCGCCGAGGGCAGCCAGAAGGTTGCACCTTTATACGTGTTTTTATTTCAAAGTTTTTTTTATGAAATAACTAAACCAAATGATCTTGAGTTGATGAAAAGGATTCATCTTGACCTGATGTAAATTAGCACCATATAATATAACACTATTTTTTTCATATGAGGCAAGACAACTAAGATTGAGAGAATACACTGAGCATCATGTTTAATTCTCAGGTCAGTGGTTAAATACTTGTGGCATGTATGTTTGAACTGATGTATCCTTTTTCTAGTTACTGAATTGCTAACCACCCCAAATAAACTCTTAACTACTTATGGAAAGTACTTTTTGAACTGATGTATCTTCTTTCTAGTTACTAAGTTGCTATACCACAGGACTGCATCCTTGGAAGTGAAATGCCAACATCATTGGTTGTGTAAAAACACTCAAAACAATTGCTTGCTGTACTGTATTTTATAGTACAAATTGTACTGAACTTAACTAATTTTGCACTGGAATTTAATACATCATACATACACATTAAGTAATGCAAACATAGCAAACTCAAAATTTCTGTAGTCTATAAAATATAGGAAACCCAAAATTTTCTAACGAGCGCACTTGCTTGGAGTTACCTACTAAACTTCTAGACTAACATTGGTTCTCCGGTTTTCTTTACACAACCAACTTCCTGTTTTTTTATAAGTGAACTGATGGAAAACTTGACGGTGCACTTATGTATTTTGATCAAGGTGAACTGATGCACTTGCAAAGTTAACCTATTATGTTCCTTTTTCATACTGAATTGATGTCTTTTCACAAAATGAAAAGATTAAAGGTGTGAACATTCAGTACATTTGTACCTTCGCTAGCGCCGAACTAGAACTGACATAATAAGTTAAGTTATCGATAGTGATCCATCGATAACAGGTCAATCCCTCCTTATGCTTGAGCGCACTAGAACTGACAACAACCGATGCTCTATCAAAAGTTCAACCAGGCCAAAACTCGAAACTGGCCAAACCAGTAGTCTACTCATGTTTTTTTGATAGTTTATTTAAATTTTGTCTAAGTTACCTGTTTCCCGGCCGGGAGGTGGCTGGCGGCGGTGCTACACGGGAGGTGGGCGTCGAGGGAGGTTTGGATGTAGCTGGGGTGGGTGGGCTTTTTTGTTTATTGTGTGGACGGTTGTGTTTTTCTCGTGATTGTGTAATCGGGCCGTCGGACCCTATAAGAGGGCCGACAGTAACAGAATAATATTCTGGCTCTTAAACCATGTAGGAAATGCTTTATCATAGTCAGTCTCTCTATTTCTTACATGCATTTAGATCTACTGCATACTTACATATGTGCACGTCCATGGCGGCTGTGTGCAACAGTCGAGCATGTACTGCATGTGCTGGCTGCCAATGCCGTTTGTGGTGGCCACTATTTTACCGAAAGCATGCTGGCCGCATCGCCGGCAAGCTTCCATAGAATTGAGACTTGCAGAATTCAAACTAATAAAAAGATGCTGAATCCATCAGTGATGATGCATCCCTTGGACTGTTGTGTGTGCTTGACTTGGACGGCTGTGTAGCGCTTGGTGAAGATGGTGGCCGCAATTCTACTTGGACCGATGTCCGCGCTCCACTTGGACAGCTGCCAGTAACCATGGTGGACGAGCTCGTGGCCGAGGGTGGCCAAGGCGACCACCGGGAACTGTAGCTGGCCGTGCTTGTTCTGGGCAACAAACTCACACGAGGTGGAAGTGATGACGGGAAGGAGGGATCACGGGTGGCCTTCATCTCGCCGCTGGACACGGGGTGCTTGCGCTCATGGATGCCGAGGACGGGATCGACAACAAAACATGATACTACTGAAATTAGACAGCATTGATAACAAAACAGGACACTAGTGAAAAAATGCTCCAGAAAATGGTCGTTCTCCTAGATCGAAATCAGGGTGTACGTGTTTTCAAAAATAGGGAGATGGATTTAACTGATTTTCTAGGTACTGTGGAACTGAAGGAAAAGATTTTCAGAAAGGGGAGGTGGATTAAACTGAAGGCGTCGGTGAGGGCGTTCGAGGACGGGTGGCCGCGGTGGGGGCGCAGGCCACCATGGATGACGGTGCACGTCACCAGGCGGACCGCGACGACGGAGGCCGTGTGGCGGCGGGACGATGCGGTGACATTTTTTAATTCGAAGTTATCATTTCTTTTATCTCAAACTAATCATTTCTTTTATTTCGAATTGATCATTGTTTTTAATTCGTACTAGTCATTGTTTTTAATTAAAACCATTTTTGCTTCAAACCAGTATGTGTGCATGTGTTGGAAAAGTGAGGTACCAGTCAGTCAGTCATGTTCATGAACGGAGGGATCCTCACTATGTCCCGTGCGCTAGGTCTACTCATTTTACAAAATGAACCTTTTTGTCTGAACTTAGCTGTACAGAGAGTGCATGCGGTTTTATAAAATCATGAGAATGAATAAATTTTACACACCAAACTGACAACAGAATACACACCAAACTAATACTGAGTTCAGTACACAAATTCTCTTTTCATGCACTGACGATATTTTCTTCTCTGTGTACCGGAGAACAAAGAACAAAAATACACACCGAACTGACGATAGAATACACATTGAAGAAAAAGGAATTTCTTCTCTTTGAACTGATGATAGAATACATACCGAACGGACAAGAGAACAGTGTCTATTTGTGTTTTTGCTTTTTTCATGAATTGACAATTTTTTTACAAAAAAGCATGTACTGACAACACTTCTTCAGCTTAGTGCACAATGTTCAGTATTCTTTTGTCAGGTTATTTCATGGAAGGCAGTACAAGAAATCAGTGGCAATAATCAGAGTTCAGAGTTCAGTGGCAATAGGTGTAGTAAGTGAAGTTGAACTGACCTTGTCCATGGCAGGAAATTGGTTCGAGGGGGATCCAGGGCCGGGGCCGGCGTGGGCGGGTGGAGGCGTGGAGGCGGGCGGATCTGAGGCCGGTGCGACGCAGCCTCGTTGGATCCAGGCGGCGTGGCGGCCGAAGAAGCTTGTGCGGCGCCGACGACCACGGAAAATGACGTGTGGCGGCCCGGGGTGAGACGCCGGGCATCGTCGATGCAGGAGAGGTGGCAGAGAGGAAGGACGCCTGCGCCGGGTGGATCAAGGCGGCGGCTCTTCGACGGGAGGTCGGGGAGCGGCTCGTCATCGGAAGGTGGAAGGAGCGACGCATCGGCGGGAGGTGGGGGACGGCGCGTCGGCTGGAGGTGAGGGGGGAGGAGCGTAAGATGGGAGGGGGGAGGGGGGAAAGTAAAGGGGGGAAGGGGGGGAGGGGGGCAGGAGGGAGCGAGGGAGGGACACGGGGCGGGACGGTGAGGGTGGGGGCGGATCGTCCGCCGGGAGGTGGGGCGGCTCGTCGGTGGGAGGTGGGGAGGCGGCTCGTCGGCGGGACGTGGGTTGCGGCCGGTTAGGGTGGGGGTGTGGCGTGGGTCACGCTGGGTGATGGAGAGGAGTGGGACGAATGGGCTGCAGGGGTTCGGAAACTATAGATCGGGCCTTATAGGGCCAGGAGTAACAGAATAATATTCTGTATAAACACTATTCTAATCACGGGATCAGAATATTATTCTGATCACAACCTGAACTTCCTGAGTTACACAACCTGAAGTTCTCTTTGTACGAACCCGACCTTCGGGCTATCTTCGCAACCGTGTCTCCCCACGCGAATTATTCGGGTCAGTCATGTTCTATGTGATGTAATTGTAATCTGCAAACGGTTTTTAGCAACTAAATGCCCGTTTTAAATAGGAATCTCGCTCATTGGGGGATTTTGCTCTCGGGTCGTGATGAACATGCGTCTGTTGCAATTTTACTGCCTGAGTTGTTCGACCTGAACTTCGCCCAGTGCTAGGTTGAACTTCCGCAAACATTGCCCAAATGGGGCTTGCGATATACCGTTGGAAAGCTATGGACACGAGTATCATGTCCCAAGTTAAATTTTTGGCAAAATGTAAGCAGTTTAAGAGTAGTTTTGAAAACCGTTTTTTCTTCATACAAAAAACATGAATCGTATTTTCGATCGCATTTCTAAACCGTTTATTGGAATGAGGTAAATAATATGGCGTTGGAAAGCTGCTGCAAAACCGCTCCTTCCACCTGTTGATAGTTTTCTCTAATTCCCTATGGTTAAAGAGTAATTTGGAAAATCGTAAAATTTCATAAACCGAACAGCCGAGTTCGTATTTTCGATGCCATTTCTAAACGGCTAATCCAATTGAGGCAAACGATATGGCGTTGGAAAGCTTATGAAAATGCGCTACTTTTTCATGTTGAAAGTTTTTTCTAATTTTGAACGGTTTAAGAGTAATTTAGAAAATGGTACAAGTTCCACCGAGTTCGTATTTTCGAGTTAATTTTTTAACCGTACGTCCAAATGCTGCAAATGATATGGCGTTTGAAAGCTTGAACAAATGCAAAACTTTTTGGTATATATTGTTTCTCCCAGTTCTTTACAGTTTTAAGTCAATTTTGAAAATGGCTAAAAATGTATTTTCGCCGTAATTTCTACAAACTTTATCGGAATGGGGCAAATAATATACCATTGAAAATCTACGGAAAATGCGAAACTTTTTCATGTTGATGGTTTTCTCTGATTCCTGGCCATTTTCAATTAATTTCGAAAACGGCGAGATCATTCGTTCTGCCTTTATCACGAAACTGATTCTTCGAAAATTCACCGCGTGAAGAACTTGAACTTCTCGGCATGTCTACTTGAACTTCACTCCATTTTTCATGTGCTTTTTTTGCTCGTAGCTCTCCATCCACTCACCAGAATTGAGCAAGTGATATACCGATGGAAAGCTGCTGTAAACACGCAACTTTCCTGTGTTGATCATTTTTTCATACTCGCGACGGTTTTAAAAGTTTTTCATCTGAAATTCATTCAGTGTAGTAGTTGAACTTCCTGCTGTTTTCACGTTGAACTTCTGTGACGTATTTTCGTTTGTAATTTTCTCATCCATTCGTCAGTGTTACATAAATGATATTCCTTTTGTATAAACCTCTCTCACAATAATTATTTTAACTTTCTCCGACCGAGGACTTGAACTTATAACAACAAAAAATTTGGACCTTGCCTTTTAATTCATTTTTCTCATATTAAACACACACCATGTAGTACATTAACTTTTTCCATTTTTATAATTTGATTTTTTTTCTTTTGAAATCAAATTGCTCCCAAATAATAACTGAACTTCTTTGTGGATTGAGAGAATTATTTTAAAATGCAAAAATACAATTTCTTTCTTGTGTTTTTGAACATGGAAATACAAGGTGAACCTCTCTCGCAAGAATTTTTGAGCTTCCCCGGACAGAGCACTTGAACTTCTTTCAACAAACCTTTTAAGCTTTTATTTTTTTATACTTTTATTCTCACCTGAAATGCATTCCTTGCAGTAGTTGAACTTCTCGTTGTTTTCACCTTGAACTTCTATCACGTATTTTTGTTCAACCTCTCTCACAAGAATTTTTTAACTTTCTCGGGCCGAGCACTTGAACTTCTAACAACAAAACTTTAGGCTTTGCGTTTTCATTCTTTTTTTAATACAAAATGCACACCGTGTAGTACGTGAACTTCTGGCAGTTATCAATCTGAACTTCTGAGATCATGCGTTCTGCCTTCATCGGAAAAACAGAGTCTCCGAAAATGCACTTCGTGAAGAGGTTGAACTTCTGGAGCAGTTCTTTTTGAACTTCACTCTATTTTTCACGTGTTGTTTTTTACTCGTAACTCCCCAACCACTTACCGGAATTGAGCAAATGATATACCGATTGAAAGCTGTTGAAAACACGCAACTTTCACATGTTGATCATTTTTTCATACTCGTGACGGTTCAAAAGAATCTTTTCAATACATAAAAACATGTTTTAATTGGTATACATGAAACTTTTAAACCGTACATCGGAATGTAGCATATAATATACCGTTGGAAAGCTTATGAATAGGAGCAAGTTTTTTATGTAGACATGTGTTACAAATTCACTGCCGTTTGAGAGCAGTTTTAAAAATTGAAAAAACAACATCGTTTTTGCCTGTTTTAAACATGTAACTGAAGGTAGGACGCCTCGCACTAGCAATCTTGAACTGCACTCGGAGGGGCACGTGAACTTTTTGCAACAACCCTGTTAGGATTTTAGTTTTTTATTCTTTTTATTCTCATCTGAAACGCATTCGGTGTAGTAGTTGAACTGCTCGCTGTTTTCATGTTGAACTTTTGTCACGTATTTGTTGTTCGTAAATCCTCACCCATTCATCAAATTCTTGCACAACATTTTTTGTGTATTTTTGCACATGTAAATACACGAAGAACCTCCTTCACAAGAATTTTTGAACTTTCCTGGGCCAACCACGTGAACTTCTAGCAAAAGTCTTTTCAGACATTGTCTTTTTATTCCTTTTTCTTATATGAAACACACTCGATGTAGTAGTTGAACCGCTTGTTCTTTTTGCTTTGAACTTCTCTCTGTTTTTTGTATACATCAAAACTACTCTGTATTTTATTTGGGACTTCTCGGTTTTATTTGTTTATTTAGTAGCAATAAAAATCCAAGTTTTTAAATTCGAACTTCCTAGTTTTTTTAATTTGAACTTCTATGTTTTATTCTTTACTAGCCGACATGATCCAAGTTTTCGTTGCGAACATCAAAATGCTCCGTTTTTGCAGTGGCCCAAAATTTTGAACCGTTTAACGGAATAGATCATATGACATCCCGTTGAAAGGGTATTGAATAGGAGAAACTTTTGCATCTAGAGAGTTTTGTCAAAATTGATCATCGCTTATATGTTGTTTTTTAAAATGCCAAAAATGTCATTGGTTTTTTTGTTTTTTGAACATGTAAATCCTAGGATTTTAATAAACTTTGAACTTCTGTGTTATTTTAATTTGAACTTCATTAATTAGAGAATATGTAGTTTGGAGTACATCCTTTTTGAGAAATGCACCTTTCTTACTCTATGCGAATTTAAAAAAAATGAACTTCTATGGAAATTTACATTTTTTTTCTCTGCATGTGAATTTCGTACATGAATCTTTATATCGTGTTACATATTTTTGAACTTTTTCATTTGTTATATTTGAACTTCTGTCTTTTTATACACATATAATTTCAAGTACCCACTGCACAGAAGTTCAGCATCAGTGGCCCTTGGTCAGTCACAATTTTTTTGTGCTCCCCGATATACACACGCAATCATCATTTTTCCATATACATGGACTTCAATTTTCTGACAAACTAAGGAAGAGAGCATCCACTGAACCAGGGCATAAAAATTCTTGACTTTCGAACAATTTTTTTCAAAACGTGTGTGTTGATTGCTGTCTTCTCTTCCTCCTGCCTCTGAACGAAAAAACATCCACAACAATTCAGAGAGAGTTCAGGTTCTCTGAAGTACAGGTTCTCTGGCAAAGATGCATAGCGGCGCGCTTGCATTAATCTCTTTATGTTCACTTGTAAACCTCCAATCGAACAACAAAGTGGGGGATTAAAAAAATACTGTACTGTACACTACACGCTACTGTACACTGCACACGGTCAAACAAGACGCATGACTTAATCTAAAAGAAATTACTAGATTGAATCTATTTGCATTAAAAAAATGATCAAAAAAGGGCGAGCGAAGTAAGTGATCGAAAAACTTTGTTCTTTGTTCGTCCTATCTTTTATATATATATATACAGTAAATGCAAAAAAAGGCTCAAATATAGCGAACGAGATCTCAAATGCACCAAAAAAATCGAACCTTAGGGTACAATGGTGATTGCTTACCATGGAAAAAAATTCGAGGCGAAACGATGAACTCATGTTTTCATGCAAACGAAAATATGCTGTTAGTAGATGTAAATGTTTTCAAATAGCACACAATTCACTCACGAAAGCCATGTGCCTACCAAACCCTGGACGATGCCCCCCTGCTGCGCATGTGATCGGAGTTGTGTGTTCTGACTGGCCAGAACCCAAACCCCATGGATCGTACGTTTGCACCGTTAGATGCTCCCAGATCGAACGACAATCCTCGTCCCTTTCATCAGCACATGCAGTTGCGGTTGGGATTTGATTTATATGCCCAAAATGCATGTTAAAATTAAAAAATGTCTTAAATATAGCAAACGAAACCTGAAACGTGTTAGAAAATCAAACTCGTGGTATAATGGTGATTGCGTACCGTGGAAAGTTTTATGAGGCCAAACGATGAAGTCACCAGCCACTGGAGTTTGAATCGACACATCTCCTTTTGGAAACCATGATCCTTCTTGCGAGATGCTCTGATGACCCACAAGTATAGGGGATCAATCATAGTCCCTTCAACAAGTAAGAGTGTCGAACCCAACGAGGAACAGAAGGAAATGACAAGCGGTTTTCAGCAAGGTATTTTCTGAAGGCACTGAAATTATCAGTAACAGATAGTTTGGTGATAAGATAATTCGTAACGGGTAACAAGTGTAGCAAAGGTGCAGCAGGGTGGCCCAATCCTTTCTATAGCAAAGGATAAGCCTTGATGAACTCTTATATAAGGCAAAGCACCCCCGAGGACACATGGGAATTATTTTCAAGTTAGTTTTCATCATGCTCATATGATTCGCGTTCGCTACTTTGATAATTTGATATGTGGGTGGACCGGTGCTTGGGTGCTATCCTTACTTGGACAAGCCTCCCACTTATGATTAACCCCTCTCGCAAGCATCCGCAACTACGAAAGAAGAATTAATATAAATCTAACCATAGCATGAAACATGTGGATCCAAATCAGCCCCTTACAAAGCAACGCATAAACTAGAGGTTAAGCTTCTATCACTCTAGCAACCCATCATCTACTTATTACTTCCCAATGCCTTCCCCTAGGCCCAAATCATGATGAAGTGTCATGTAACCGACGTTCACATAACAACACTAGAGGAAAGACAACATACATCTCATCAAAATATCGAACGAATACCAAATTCACATGATTACTTATAACAACACTTCTCCCATGTCCTCATGAACAAACATAACTACTCACAAAGAATGCTCATGTTCAAGATCAGAGGGGTAATAAATATCATTAAGGATCTAAACATATGATCTGCCACCAAATAAATCAACTAGCATCAACTACGAAGAGTAATCAACACTACTAGCAGCCCACAAGTACCAATCTGAGGTTTTGAGACAAAGATTGAATACAAGAGATGAACTAGGGTTTAAGAGGAGATGGTGCTGATGAAGATGTTGATGAAGATTGACCCTCCCTCGATGAGAGGATCGTTGGTGATGACGATGGCTTCGATTTCCCCCTCCCGGAGGGAAGTTTCCCTGGGAGAATCGCTTTGCCGGAGCCCTAGATTGCTTCTGCCCAGGTTCCACCTCGAGACGGCGGCGCTTCATCCCGAAAGCTTCCTTCTTATTTTTTCTAGGTCAAAAGCCTCCACATAGCAGAAGATGGGCACCGGATGATGGCCAGGGGGCCCACAAGCCCTGGGGGGCGCCTTGGGGGTAGGGCACCCCCCCAGGCTTGGGGCCACCTGGTGGGTCCCCTACTGTTGTTTATTTTCCTAATATTTTTATATATTCCAAAATAATTCTCCGTAAAGTTTGAGCAGATTTGGAGTTGTGCAGAATAGGTATCTCAGATTTGTCCTTTTCGGTCCAGAATTCCAGCTGCCGGCATTCTCCCTCTTCTTGTAAATCTTGTAAAATAAGAGAGAAAAGGCATAAGTATTGTACCATAATGTGAAATAACAACCCATAATGCAATGAATATCAACATAAAAGCATGATGCAAAATGGACGTATCAACTCCCCCAAGCTTAGACCTCGCTTGTCCTCAAGCGAAAGCTGAAATCGATAATCATGTCCACATATTTAGAGATAGAGGTGTCGATAAAATAAAATACAGACATGAGGGCATCATGATCATCTTTTTAGAACAGCAATATATTTTCATATAACTTCTTATGCTAAAGTGACAATTCATTCACAAGGTAAAGTATGAACCAAAAACTTTATTGAAAACTAACAAACTATGATCTCGGTCAATGAAGCAATTGCAATTTGTAATAACATCAGAAAGAGTCAATGTAAGACATTTTATTTAGCAAGTTCACATACTCAACCATCATTTAATACTTCATAATTGCTAACACTCACGCGATACTTATGAGATCAAAGCTTCAATCAAACACATAGGAAGATAGGGGATTACAGTTTCGCCTCCCAACCATTCACCTCAAGGGTAACATCCACAGTAATAATTTTTGAACACCTACATCTGAGTGGATATATATATGTCTGGATCTTCCCCAACACATAGTGCTTGCCAAAAAGAGAAAATATAAAAAGGATGGGTGAAGATCACCATGACTCTTGTATAAAGGTAGAAGGTAAAATAAAAGATAGACCCTTCGCAGAGAGAAGCAGAGGTTATCATGCACTTTTGTGGTTGGATGCACGAAATCTTAATGCAAGGGAACATCACTTTATATTGCCGCTTCTGATAGAGAACTTTATTATGCAATTCATCGCTTTTATTTCTTCCACATCACAAATTCGTATAAAGCTAATTTTCCTCACACTAAAATATCATACATATTTAAAGAGCAATTTTTATTGCTTGCACCGATGACAACTTACTTGAAGGATCTTTCTCGATCCATAGGTAGATATAGTGGACTCTCATGGCAAAACTAGGTTAAGGGTTTTGGATGCACAAGTAGTATCTCTACTTAGTGTGGAAGTTTTGGGCTAGCATAGGATGAGAAGCAAGCTCAACATGTTGGAGGATCCATGACAATATAACTTCTATTAGGATATAAGAAAACATAACCCATTATGTTGCCTTCCTTGTCCAACATCAACTTATTAGCATATAATATTTTAATGAGTGCTCACAATCACAAAGGATGTCCAAGATAGTGTATTTATATGTGAAACCTCTCTTTCTTTATTACTTCCTATTAATTGCAACAGTGACCAATACTATGTTTGTCAACCCTCAACAAATTTCATGTGACATACTTCTTATATGTGAAGTCATCACTCTCCATAAAATTATTATATAATCTTTTTATTTCTTTTATTCTTTTTATTTTCCAAGATCAAAGCAAGAAAGCAAAGCCCTCAACTCAAAACTAATCTTTATTATATAACTCTCACACTTGATTACATAGATGAAACACAAAGCAAAACTCAAAGACTAGATCATACTAAAACTTTTATTCTTCTAAATGACGATAAAACCAAAAGGATCGAACTAAGATAAATGATAATGATAAAGATGTGATGGTGATACGATACCGGGGCACCTCCCCCAAGCTTGGCATAAGCCAAGGTGAGTGCCCATACCCATGTACTCAAGTCTCCTTCGTAGGTGGTGGTGATGAAGTTGATGATGTGAGAGGCTTGTCCTCCGTCTTCCAAGACATAGGCTCACCATCATAGAAGGATGAACGAGTCTTCGGAATCCTCAAATCTGCAGCCAAACTCATCCTCTTAAATCTGTATTCATACTCACAGTTTTGGTTTTGCAGGTCATAGATCTGGGCTTGGAGATGCTCGATTTTCTCATGAAGCTTGAAGATGGCCTCTCCAATATCATTGGTGTCCAGCTTGTGGTCACGGGTGAATTCTGTGATCATGGAGTGGTTGGCGTTGAGTCCGCGTTCCACCATCCCTTGGCACTTGAAGACTTCCTGCTCCACTGCTTCGAGCTTGGACTCCATGCTTCCGGTCCTCCTTGGCCCTTGAACATCCCAGATGTGGAGCACCCCCTCACGCATCTCAATGGTTTGAGTGTGTTGCAGCACCTCCAGAAGGTAGGGGTTGATGACCTTCTCGTAGAACTTGTCCTTCGGGGCGCTTGGGGACGTCATGGCGATCTAGATATGTCAGAAAAATAGCTCGAAACAAGAACAAAGGACATTGCTGTGATACGGTGGTCAAAACCATCGGGAGATTATATAGTGAATTTTTACCATGCAAAACAAGTATTCTGGGAGAAAACGGAGCCCGGAGGGCACACGATGTGGCCACAAGCCTGGGAGGCGCACCCAGGGGGTAGGGCGCGCCCCCACGTCTTATCGCCTCCTCCTGCACTATTCGGACTACTTCTTACTTTCCTAATTTTTTAAATATTCCTAAATGGAGTGAAACTGCTTTTGGAAAAGCTTTGGAGTCGGTTTATGTCGTGGTTTTGTCACGGCAGATGTCCTAATGTGAGGACTTAGACATGAGGCCATCGCAACTAGGTGATTAGCTTGTCGGGCTGAGCAGAACCGAGAGACACGAGTTTACCCAGGTTCAGCCCCTCATGATCGAGGTAA
This sequence comes from Thinopyrum elongatum, assembly GCA_011799875.1. Classification (NCBI taxonomy): domain Eukaryota; kingdom Viridiplantae; phylum Streptophyta; class Magnoliopsida; order Poales; family Poaceae; genus Thinopyrum; species Thinopyrum elongatum. The sequence goes on along the minus strand of CM022298.1, from coordinate 498,298,165 downwards.
TAGCCTAATTCCTGCTTGTTTGCTTATTGCTGGATGATCATTTACAAGGGAGCGGATTCGCTTGACCTAGCTATTGATCAATTGTAACTTAGTCCACTCTGCCCCTGAGACCCCCCTTTATATATAGGTCGGGACCCAGGGTTTACAAGAGTCTGGGTCGTACTATGATCCGTGACTTAGTAAGTTCACAGCTTGTCTCCTAAGTAAGGAAACTCCTGGCGACTTGTACTTCGGGGCTACAAGCCGCCGTCTTCAGATGCTAGGCCCTAAGCCGGCCCACTCTGTGAGCCGCCCAGGTTGTCTTGCTCCTCGGCTCCTTGGCCCATCTGGATCCTTGTTCCTAAGCCGCCACCTGGATACCCCGACCCAATCATGACAGGTTATATCACTGGGTTATATCCCCAACATTAGGCCCCAGATTGATTTGAATTCATTCATGTCAATCTCCACCATTCAACCTGGTGGCTTATATTCTGGTTTGGTACACATCTTCTTTGGGTCGTCAAACGTCGGCTTATAACACTTTAACACTTGTCTATTTTTCACATCTTATTGCTGACGTCATATCTGAGAACCCGAAAAAATCCATGATGGCATCATAACGAATCTTTGCGCATATCCATTTATCCTGATAATCGAGGCGTCTTCAGCTCCCAAAGTTACTGCGCCCCCTCGTGTTTCCGCCTGCCATTAACCCTTGGGCCTCTTGCCTTATAAATACACGTGCGTGGCGGGGGGGGGGGGTCCTCTTTTTCATTTTTACCACGCTTCTACCGCTTCTTCGTCCTCCTTAAGCCGAAGCCCTTCGCCGCGCCGCCATCTCCATTCACCCACCACCGGCGAACTCATCCAGGACCGTGGCGCCATCGCCGAAGCTCAGCCATGCACCGCCGTCGTCTTCTGCAACTCTCAGGTGTGCCATCCCTTCTTCCACAGATCTGTACCAGTTCGTCGGAGTTCACATCTCCATTATTACTATTGCTAGCACACATGTAGCTTGATAGGGTCTCTCATAGAAATATAGCGGCGGGTGCGGTAACGCCATTTTTGCATCTGAGAATACTTAGATCCCCTTACGAATCCCTCGGCTAAGCATCCACCGTTCCAAAGCTTCGTCTTAGGTTTAGCATTATTTTTCGTTTTAGACTGCTTGGTAGATTCATAATCGTAACTGCTCTGGTAGAAATTTGTTTGTATCATACTTAGCTGTATTTTAGAAAACCCTCCATTTAGTATGAGATGCCTTCATGCTATCTGGTGGCTCACCATTGTAATCACAAACCCGCAGATATTAGAAACTGCCATTGTTGCTAAGCCGGCTCACCTGTTGGGCGACTCATCCACCAATAATGATTACGCCGACTTGTCTTTAATCATAATTAGCAGTACTGTCTCATCATGTAATCAATGTGGCTAGTTATCACTTTGCAATGACCCGCCATTTGTATTTATGCAGTTCTCCATCCTGTCTTAGGCGACTTAGTATGTCGAAAACCACCATCTGCAACTGGGTGCCTTCCCAAGTTTCTGACCTCGTTCTTAAAGATTGCCAAGAAAAAGGCCTTCTGGCGGCTCAAGAAGAAATTGGCTGGCGCACTGGCCAAGGAGATGATGTTCCCAAACCCGGTGAAGGAGAGGTCATAGTTTTCATAGATCACCTCCTTAGAGGCTTTTCTCCACCCGGGTCAAAATTCTTCCAGGATGTCTTAAACTTTTTCAACCTTCATCCTCAAGACCTTGCTCCAAATTCATTTTCCAATTTGTGCCAGTTTCAAGTCTTCTGTGAGGTGTACCTGCAAATGGAATCCACTGTTCCCCTTTTCAAGGAATTCTTCTATATCAACCGCCAAACAGAGTTTACTAATGCCCCCTAGCTAGAGCTTGGCGGAGTCTCAATTCAACGGCAGAGAGACAGCTCTTTTCCTCCAGTCACCCTACCAAGTCATCCTAAAGGATGGATTAAAACTTGGTTCTACTATAGGAATACAGCTCCGGCTAGTGAAAACCCCGTTCCGGGTTACAGAGTTGACCGACTGCCGATGGATTTTCCTCTCCAATGCCGAGTTATTCTAGAAGAGCATGCTTAGACTGCCCCTGGTTACTCAAAACTCAGGGCCTTGCTAGCTAATGGCTTGACTGGGGTTGATCTAGACCGATGTTGGGTTGCCTGGAGGATCCTACCATTGAGTCGCCGCAGTGATTTGATGTGCAACTACTCTATCGGCTTAAATGACCCCCAACGATACAACAACATTAATCTAGACCCTATTGAAATTCCTAAGATTGTGAAAAATTTACTTGGAGAGACTCAAGAAGCTTGCAACAAGGTGGGGTTGAATCCTTTCTGCAGCCTTAACCTGGATCCTCCAGTAAGTATATTCATATTTATTCGTCCGGCTTGTCATTCTTTATATATCCAGTGTTTTCATTTGCTGACCTTGTTTCACTATGCAGGCCGAATCTCCCTTTTGGAAGAGGAATAAATCACAAGTATTCAACACAAAAACTGGGCAGGCTCAAAAGAAGAACAAGGCTGCTGCTGCGAATGAGTCGGTTGCTAGGGGCGAGTCACTAGCCGCTGATAACCAGTCAGAGGTAGAACTTGATTCCCTTGGCCGCCTCTTTATTGAACTCGCTGACACTTCTTACTCTCAGGGCTACGCTTCCACAAGCCGGGCTGGTGATGTTGAGGTAATTTCCATCTCTTTCGGCTTAGAATCCTTGTCTCCAGAGAAAACAAGGCGGGTCATTCAAAAAGTAAGATTTTTTCATCCCGACGCTCATTTAGATCCGAACTTTATTTTGAAGAAAACCCAGCATGAGTCGAGGCGCCAAACTCGGAGTGGCGGCTCTGGAGATCTGGTAGCCGGGTTAACTCGTGAACCATCTGCTCGCAAGCGTCGTAACGAGGTGCCACACAGTCCAACTCCTTCTCTTCCACAAGCCGGCCTTATCAGGCAGCCTCTTAACCCTTCTTATTAAAATTATCAGGAGTCGCCACCATCTTCAGGAGACACATCCGCCACTCAACTACCGGCTTCGGTTATAAACCCCGGGTAAGTAACTGTACTAACTGTTAGTGGTTTGATTTATTGTCAAGTATTTTTGAACATATCATATTGATCGCAGGGCCAAAGCCAAGAGTAAGAAAAGGAAAACGGGCAAGTCTTCAACAGCCCAAGAAATTCCTAAGTTAGAGGACCAGATTTTGCTAACCCCTGAAGCCAACAATGAGAACCCCGAGACCATCATGACGATCAAGGCGACCCGCCCCCGCAGACTAAACCGACGGCTTCTGAAGCCATGGATGCTGATGTGAACCCAGTGGATAATCTTAACCCGCCGAGTCCCACTCTTGCCTCAATCCCTTTCAGGGCGATTGAAGACATTCCCTCTCACGAGAAGAATAATGAGGACATTACTATCACTGGGACAGGTTATAAAACTCCAGGAACCTCCAACATGTTAACTAAGCACACAACCAAGGAGGAGATACCCTTTCTTGAGAAGGGCAAATGAAAACTTGAGTTGCCAAATTATGAGGACTTCAGTGCTGATGAACTGCATGCTGGCTACTTAAGCCGCCTGGCTACAAGCCGGGACATGGAAGCCAGCCTGGCCAGCATGATGAAGAAAAAATATGAGGTACACTTGATCTTCTCCTGTGCTGTATATATCTTTATGTAGCCCCCAAGTCTTGACCATAGGAAAATTTGAGTATGTTTAAGACTTAGATAGAAAACTGTAGAATTTGAAGTGTAGCCCCCAAGTGCCGGGTTACCATTTTAATGATAAACCGGTTCTTCAAATAAATTCGTAGGAAAAGAAATACCACGTAGCCCCCAAGGGCCGACTCATCTTCCTGAGATGAGTCGGGTCTTTTAATATTAAAATATTTTGAAGAATGAACCTGTAGCCCCCAAGGGCCGGCTCATCTTCCTGAGATGAGCTGGGTCTTTTAATATTAAGAGATTTTGAAGAATGAACATGTAGCCCCCAAGGGCCGGCTCATCTACCTAAGATTAGTCGGGTCTTCTTGTACTCTTTTAAGATAGAATAATGACATGCATTAGCCCCCAAGGGCCAAGTATATTGCTTGCAATCTGCTTGGGACTTCTCCATTGAATTTGAATTGATATAGCCCCTAGGCGCCGGGTTTGATATTATCACCGGCTTACTTCAGCATCTGTTATCTGATTATCTCCTTATTTTGCAGGAGGCTTTAAGCACAGCCGAGTCAAATTTGACCGGCTTGAGAAAAGATATGGAAACTGAACAGGCTCTATGGACCAAGGCGGAGTCAAGCCTGCAATCTTCTTTGGAAGAGTTGGAGAAAATCAAGGCAGGCTTTGAGACGGAGAAAAAAAATCTTTTGAGACATAGAATGCCGCCCTGATCCAACGAGCAGAAGCCGCCGAAAAACAATTGTTGTTAGTCACTGAGGAACTGGCCGGGTTGAAGCACCATATCAGTGAAATGACCCAAGCCATATTTGCTAAGTCATCCTTCCAGTTTAGAAAGCAACAATAACTCGCCTGGCGACTCATGCATAAGTAATAACTCGCCCGACGACTCATATATATCAACTTCTGTGTAGGTGATAGAACTCGCGGCCTTCAGGACATTGTTATGAAGCTGAAAGCTGTATACTCTCTTATAGAGCAGTTATACACTGGAAGCATGTGGACCTTAAAGGCTGTAATGGGCGAAAAGGACATGCAACCATCCCAAAATAGGTCGAAGAGACTGTCAACCATCCCAAAACAGGTCGAAGAGCTGAAGAAATCAGTCGTCCGATCAGGAGCCACCACCGCCTTAAGTCGGGTTATGGCTTATTCACCAGAACTAGATCTATCAGAAATGGATGGCGGGTTCCCGGAATATAAATATGATGGGTCTGCATTTTCACAGGATGACTACACCCATTGTGTGAAGGAGTTACGAGTATTGGTGAGTCAGCTTGTTGAAAAGATGGAGCTGAAAAAATATCAGCCGGCTTACGATGGCAACAACAAACGAGTTCCAGCGCCCATCCTGATATCATGTGACTTAACTCCGCAATGGCGTAAGAATCTCTTTGCCCCTGACGTTGACCTATCTCCTATCCTTCATGATGAAGCCATCTTCCAAGCTTTAACGGATGTCGACTGGACTCTGAACAACTCTCAGATCCGAGAAGCAGAAGAGCCGGTGCAGGATAACCCGGAGGCGTCAACCGCTGAGGGGCATCAAGGGGCTAACTCGGACGACACAGAGGCCGGCTTGTAGGAGTAGTTTATACTCTGCAAAAACTTTAGTATTCTTGGCTCAGCTGTAGCCATGTAATAGGCTTTAGATGAAATACATGGTCGCTCTTGCCATGCCTTCATGCACGTTGATTGTTGCGCAAGCACTCATCTGCCTATTGGCTGAAAAATATTTGGACTAATGCCTGCTATTTGACCCGCCTTGAGCGTCTTATGCTTAAATATCCAATAACCATTGCTGATATCTGTGTTTGATAAGTCGCCTGCAGCAAACTTGTAAATGCAGAGACTTGTAACATCTGCAAAAAATTGCACCAAGTTAAAATTGGTGTAAAATAATCCGGCGAGTTATACACCGGCGACTTATAGTCGTAATAAAAATTTGTGAAAACACAATGCTGATTTTATAATTTGGTGACTCATGGTCAAAAAGTCCAATACTCATCACAAGCAACCCGGAGTATCTTTTGACCCGGGGACGTATAGTCATTGCCATCATGTGATTAAGAGCAAAATATTCCTGTAAATACAGAAACAACATTGATATATATAAATATCGAATAAACAGTAAGTCAGCTTTTGAGGCTCGACAAAACGACTGGCTATCGAGGCTCAAGTCTTGCTTCGATGAAGCTGGCATGATAGCCTTGGTTTATCCTTGCTTTCCGTAAGCCGGCTCTCACATGACTTAAGCCACCATTTTAACCTTAACTAGTTCAGGGTCATAAAGATTGAGTGTCAAGAGTACGGTGGACCATCTTTTTGGAGTAGCATCAAGCATACAGGCAGGTTTAACCAATGAGGTGGCGTTTTTTGCCGGGTCAAGAGGGTGAGAAAGCTAAACTTGGTGAGTTGGAAGCCCTGAAGTGACCTATGATCAACAAAGAAAAGGCTCATGCACAATATATGAGATGAAACAACAGAGGCCCCGAGTTTCAGGGATGCCATCTTTATTATATTTGATCATAAAATATATATACATGATATGTATGTACAATGATTGGAGCCAGTGGCTCAAGTGTAGTAAGGCCGAAGATGAGCAATATTCCAAGGCCTGTTGGTCTCTTCCTCAGAGGTATGTGACTTAATGTGTTCACGTATATCGATGAGATAATAGGACCCATTGTTGAGGTTCTTGTTGACCACAAAAGGCCCTTCCCAAGGAGGTGAAAGCTTATGCATGCCTGTCTGATCTTGAATCAGCCGGAGCACTAAGTCGCCCTCCTGGAAAGTGCGGCTTCGAACCCTGCGGCTATGATAGCGACGCAGGTCTTGCTGGTAAATCGCCGATCAAGCCGCCGCAAGGTCATATTCTTCCTCCAAGGCATCCAAAAGGTGAGTATTATTGTCTTTAGGCCTTTTGAAGTGCCCGGCCATATCAAGCCCCTAGACTGCAAACGGCCAGGTTATTGGAATCATCCTTACACTACAAAAAAAAGACACATCCGTGACATTATGGCCCGAACGATTTTTTTTTGTCATGCTTATGACACTTCTATGACAATAATTGTGACAAAACCAGGTATCATCCTAGATGTGGTGGGCTCCTACTTGCATGACAAAAAATCATGACAGAAAATGGGATTTTCGTCCTGGGCGGGTTGGGAACGCACCTGCATGACATTCTTTGGGCCGTCCATGACGGAAATAATGGTAGTAGCAGCGAGGGTGAGGAAAATTTCGGGGAGTTCCTGGTTACGGTGGGTGGTCTGGCCCGAGCGATGCATGGAGGTTTGCGCATTTCTCTCGTATATGTACGCGCGTGTGTGCGAGGCGTTGGGCTCTAACTGAACCCGAGCGAGGCGTTCCCTTACTGAACCCGAGCGATTGCACTAGCTACGTTACTGAACTTGAGCGATCGATCCCTGGCTCTTAACTGAACCCGAGCGATTCCTCCGCTGCTGACTAAACCCGAGTGATTCCTTCGCTACTGCTGCTAACTGAACCCAAGCGATCGATTGTTGTTGCTGCTTACTGAAGCCGATCGAACCTGCCACTTGATGAACAGTGACTGTTGGGGGTTGGTTGAACGAGTCGAAACATGGTGAGTCTAGCCGGTTGGTTGGGGTTGGGTCAACAGTTCCCTGTGGGGGTTGGATGAACATGACCCACATGGTAGTATGCCGTTGCCGCTGGATGAACAGGACCCCGAGGAGGCCGCCACACCCGAGCCGGTTGGGGGTGGATGAACATGACCCCGTGGAGGGCCATCTAAACAGTAGCGGTACGCCACACCCCTCCTGATGAACATGACCCCGTTTCGACTGTAGGCGCTCCAACAGAAGACCGTTTCCTCTGTTTTGTGGTATGCCACACCCCTCGCGATCAACAGGACCCCGTTTCGATCATAGGCCCTTGAACAGAAGTTTGCTTCCTCCGTTTTGTGGTACGCCAGACCCTTCCCGATGAACATGACCCTGTTTCAACCGTATGCGGTCGAACAGAAGGCCATTTTCCTCCATTTTGCGGTACGCCAGACCCCATTCTGGCTGTTCCGTCCAAGCCGGTTGGCTCCCGATGAACAGGATGCGTTCCGACCCAGTGGGTTCGCTCCCGATGAACAGGACGCATTCCAACCCAGTCACTTGGCTCCCGGTGAACACGACGCTGTTTCCTCCATTCTGACCCAGCCGGTTAGCATCCGATGAAGAGGACAACGTCACTGCCGTCTGTTGCCTCTCCATGTAAACGAGCCCTAGCCGTCCGTATGCGCGAATACGCGTTTCGAGACCCCGCCCGTATGTATGTACGTGGCCGCATTTTTCGGCATGTGGTTGTATGTACGTGTACACGGTTTAGATGGGACAGTCTGAACTGCTACGTCGGGGGCTCTACTGTGACATGTGTCAGTGCTTGCTCGGCCACAGTTCATCGTTGCAGAGAGACTGATCGACCAATATGTACGTACACGTTCGCGACCAAACACACAACGCTCTGTACGCTTCGACTGGGTGGGTCCCAGCTGTTAGGAAGGATAAGGACGCACTTCCCTGCGTGTGAAGATATAGCTGCTGGGTCCCAGCTGTCAGGGGGAGGAATCATTTTTATTTTGCGAGTAATAAGGAGGCACTTCCTTGTGTTCGAAGATGTAGCTAGTGGGTCCAGCCATCAGCCTCACCGCGTAAATTCCTCTTCTGATGGCTGTCATTCATTGACCACACCGCGCCGAGAGCACCAAGGCGGTGGATGACAGCGAGGCCTAGGAAGGGAACGATGCAGAGCCGGGGAAGATGCAGCAGTGGATGCCCACGCGGAGGGGAGTACGAGGGTTGAATGCTTCGACTGCAATGTGAGGCTGCCATCGTCGGAGAATAACAGGAGGTGTGGGTGAGTAGAGGGATGGCATGGCCATCGGTGGCAGCATCACATGCCAGGGGAGGCAGGAGCAGGCGATACTGCGGGCGCTGGTTTGGGCGGCTGGAACAAGAAGACCAAAGGTTGAAGACGCAGCCCGGCGGTTGGATTAACATCCAACGGTCACTGCACCTAGAGTCGTTTGTTGACTAAGTTGACAAAGCCCTCCATACGCGTCAACTTAGTAGGCCCACAAGTCAGCGTCCAAATTTGGTGGGTCCAGCTAGCAGGGGGAATCCGTTTTTTGCGTGTGATAAGGTGGCACTTCCTTGCGTGCAAAGATGTAGCTGGTGGGTCCTAGCTATCATGGAGGGTAAACTTTTTTTCGCATAATAAGGAGGCACTTGCATGTGTGCGAAGATGTAGCTGGTGGGTCAAACCTGTCAGGGGGAGAAATCATTTGTTTTCGCATAATAAGGAGGTACTTTCTTGTGTGCGGCCATGGACCATGTGGGTCCCTACTGTCAGCCACTCCACGTACATCCCTCTTCCAATGGTTGTCGTTTGTTGACAAAGTTGACCACGCCGCCCCGAGAAAACCAACGTGGTGGATGACGGCGATGTATAGGAAGGGAACGACCCAGAGCCGGCGAAGACACAGAAGTGGATGCCCACGCGAAGGAGAGTACGAGGGTTCACTGGTTTGGCTGTGGTGTGAGGCTGCCGTCGCCGGAGAATAACAGGAGGTGTTTGTGGGTAGAGGAGTGGCCTGGACAGTGATGTTAGTAGGGTGAGCTAGTGAGGCCTGCGCGACAGCACAACTGGCCATGGGAGGCAGTAGCAGGCGGTACCGCCCGCGGTGGTTTGGGTGGCTGAAGCAAGAATATCCGAGATTGAAGAAGCACGACAGCCATTGGATGAACATCCAATGGCCACTGCTACTAGAATCGTGTGTTGACTATAAGGTGAGAAAGCCTTGCGTACGCGCTAACTTAGTAGGCCCACAAGTGAGCATCACATTTGTGTGGCAGAGAGCATATAAGCCATTTGCGATTTGTAATAATTTACAGCCCATTTCTAAATTCTAATGGAATTTACTGCAGCCCATTTACTGTTTGTTAACAGTACTACCCATTTTTCTAGCCAGGACAACAATTTATAATTTCAACCATATTTCCGACATTTTGATGGGATCTGATATATTATTTATCCCGAAATTTCGAGCCAAATTAAATCTAATTTTAAAATAAATTTATATTAGGTAAAAATTCAACAAAATTTTGCACGCAACAATTAATGAAATTAAAATTTTAAAAATCCAAAAAATGCAGTTCAGGAGCTCCCCGCCTTGGACGAGGTTCAGTCAAGAAAATCCAAAAAAAAATTTGAACTAATTACGTGTTCGGAGCGTTTTTTTATATTTACAACATATTTTTTATAATTACAACCTATTTATTATTTTTTAAAGCTCATTTTCTTGGCAAGCCTAATGCATCCCTCGTAGGAAAGATTTGTAGCCTAGTGGGCCAGAGAATAACAAGTTGGCTTGGGTTGGGTATTCCTTAGAAAATGTATAGTTGGGCAAGCCATTTTCATCTTGAAAAATTTATATCTCGGCTGGATATTTGGTCGACATAAAATAATAGCCTGGGCTAGACGGGCCACATTCCCGCCCAATTGATACCCTGCTCCTCTGAACAACAACAAAAACATCGGTCAAACAAAATTCTGCTCACCCCTCAAAAAACAAATACTGCTCAAGCTGCTGGGTCCCAGCTGTCGGCCGCTCCTTGTGCAATTCTCTCGTTTATTGACTATATACATTTACAATGGTGTGGGAACGTGATTTTAGGAAACCAGGAGGAAGATTTTTTTTATAAAGTTGTAATAAGTAGGCACTTGCGACGTACGGCGATGGCCCTGGTGTGTCCATACTATCATCCTCTCCACATAAAGCCATCTCCTGATGCCTCATGTTTGTTGACCATGTTGACCACGCGAGATAGCGCCGCCACGGTGAGCGCAACAACTCGAAGGTCGACGAAGAGGGCCTTGCGGGCCCTACGGATGGTCTGATACAACGCCCGCTACTCATTCAGGAAGCCAGGGTCATCGGGCCACACGTCTGCGACGACATTGACGTCTGCTTGTTCGCTGTCAATTCATCCCTCTGCGAGCCGGTACTCATTGAGGAGAAGGAGGTTTTAGCACTAGTCCTACTGCACTTGCCGGAATGCCGATTCTGGCGGCACTGGTAGCTCTTCCGCCATTAGGGCATCGAAGTGCAAACCGCACCTGCTCTATGGTGAACAAGGCATGAACCGGCTTCGGCGTTGGTGCCGGCTCCTGATCAGAAGCCTCGTCCATCGTCTGGTTGTCGTCACTGAGCTTGGCGAGCTCGCTGGCGAGCCAGCATGTTCGGCCGCTGGACCGGACCACTGCCAAGCATGAGTCTCACTGCCCTGGCCCCCAGACCCCCTCCCTCACCCACGCGCGATTCCCGCCCAAAATGGTCAGCGTCGCCCGTGCCGCTTCCCGGTGCAGGCGACTGCTCCGTGTTCAAATGAAACAACTGTCGTCCGTCTGTCCATCTACTGCCCACATTAATGATATGCGGTTGCCTAGGCGGCTACTCCGGCGCTACCCGTCCATCCCTCTGCCGCCCACCATTGCTATATAAACTGCTGCCCCGGCCATAGCCGCAATCATCCGCGTCCGTTCCCTTTCTCCTCTCCACACCACTCCCACCATGGCTTCCTCACTCTCCACCGCTCTCCGGGATGGGCGAACGACGGACTAGAAGAACGAAGACGTCCCAATGGAGAACGTGGTGGTCGAAGCCGCCGCCAACCTCCTCCTCCATGCCATCCTCGCCGGTGCATTACACCATGACCATCCGAGAGGCCTGTGCCCAATACATGGACATGATGAGGCAGCAGCGAGAGGAGAAGTTCTGAGAGGCGCATGCCGATGCTGCCTACAACCACCAGGTCCTCCAGGAGCACCTGCAGGCGGAGGAGCAGATCGCCGCGGAGCGTGCCGAGCAGGAGGCACTGCTCGAGTCGTACCGCTCTGCCCGCGAGAGCCACCATGAGCGCTGGTGGTACCGCATGCGGGTGGCGGATGTTGCGGCCGCCTATAAGGAGGACGATGAAGCGAGCGAGGCACTTTTTGGTGACACCCACGACGAGGCGGAGGACTTCGCCGACTCCGCAGATGCAACGCCCCACCGGCAACAATCCGGAGGACTTCGCCGGTTCCATCGAGGCCCCGCTGTCTGTGTCAAAACCAGCTGATCTCGGGTAGGGGGTCCCGAACTGTGCGTCTGAGGATCGAAGGTAACAAGGGACAAAGGGAACACGATGTTTACCCAGGTTCGGGCCCTCTTAATGGAGGTAAAACCCTACATCCTGCTTGATTGTATTTGATGAGTATGGGGGTTACAAGAGTTGATCTACCTCGAGATCGTGATGGCTAAACCCTAGATGTCTAGCCTATGGGAGTTATGATAGCCTCTATGGACTAAACCCTCTGGTTTATATAGACACCGGAGGGTGCTAGGGTTGTACAAAGTCGGTTTACAGAGGAAGGAAAATATACATCTGGATGCCAAACTTGCCATCCACGCAAAGGAGAGTCCCACCCGGACACGAGGAAAGGTCTTCTGCCTTGTATCTTCACGGCCCATCAGTCCGGCCCATGTTGCATAGCCCGACCACCAGAGGACCCCTTAATCCAGGACTCCCTCAGTAGCCCCTGAACTAGTCTTCAATGGCGATGTATCCAGCACGTAGATTCTCATTGCAAGGTGGGTTCCTCCTCTGAATACTTCAAAGCAATCTTCCAAATAAAAGAACTATATCCGGCTTTGCATGTCAGTCACAACCCTCAACCACAGAGGTAAAATGCTTAGTCAAAGTAATGTCTATCAACTGACGGCTTTCTTGGCGAAACGTCACATATAGCCTCTTTATCATTCCGAACTGTTTTTTGGCCTCCCGCTTCGCATTTCAAGATACGGCCTCTATCGACACGTCTTGTCAGAGCGGAGATCGTGCCCACTTATTGCGGGATCCTCATCAATACGGGTTTGGGTAATCCAACCGTGCCATTCGCACGACCCCTTGGGAACAGGCGAGTTTTAAGGCTTGAGGGGGGGGGGGCGCCTGATATTTACTGCCTATATAAGTGGATAAAGATCCATCTTTTCTCCCCACGCCTTCTTGCTTCTCCCGTTTTCCCATCCTCAAGCTCCAGTGCCCAAGCTTCAATATTTCCCACCGCCACCAACCTCTTCAGTCATGTCCGGATCTGGCTCAAAGGGCAAGTGGGAGGCCTCCTCCGTCACGGAGAAGGACATTAAGGAGCTCCGGGGGGTGGGATATCTGTCCGCGGAGATCGCACACAGGCTCCCTGTCAAGGATCAAGTCACACCCACTCCGGAGCCCGGCGAAAGGGTTGTATTCATCCCCCATTTCCTCCGCGGACTAGGGTTTTCCCTCCACCCCTTTGTCCGTGGCCTCATGTTCTACTACGGGCTAGATTTCCATGATCTAGCCCCAAATTCTTTCCTCCACATCTCGGCATTTATCGTCGTGTGGGAGGCGCTACTCCGCATCCCCCCACACTTTGGCCTATGGCTAAAAGTCTTCAATGTGAAGCCGAAGGTGGTCGACGGGCAACATGCGGAGTGCGGCGGCGCCATGGTGAGCAAGCTCCCCAACACCACCTGGCCTAAAGGGGCCTTCGTGGAGACCATCAAGGTGTGGCAGCAGGAGTGGTTCTATATCACCGAACCTCGCGGCTCCAGGTGAGCAGCCACTCTTGAGTTTAGATCCAGACCCCCAATGCGGCTCGCGTCGTGGACCAACAAGGGTCTGGACTGGGGGTCGACCACGGAAGTGATGATGCTGCAGAAGCGCATCAAAAATATGATAAGCAAGAATACCAGTCTCACTAACGTGATTCAGGTGATGCTTTCCCGCCGGATCCTCCCTTGCCAACTCCAGCCTCTCCATATGTGGGAGTTCAATCCGGAAGGTCCCCGAACCCTGCAGCGCTTCTTCGGTACAATGCACGAAGAGATCTGGAAGCTGCTCTTCAAGGCCCAGAAGACGTGGCCGAAGAAGACCGAAGACCTCGGTCTTGACATTGAGAATCCGGCCACACCGGTAAGTATTTTAGTTTCGAACACAATTTTCGGTAAATAAATCAAAGTTTTATACTGATATTTTCATTCTTTCATTCAGGGCTAGACAGTGAAGGCGGAGCGGATCAAGTGTCCGGCTCCACTACCTGAAGACCCAGCCAATCCTCTCCTGACGAGGATGCTGGTTCTGGTGCAGTATCAGGTGCCAGAGAAGAAGACCAAGAAGAAGGGCAAGGAGGCCAAAGGTGGCCTCCGCCGTAAAGGTACTTCGGACGCAGTGTCCAGAGAAACCGAAGCCCACTCCTCCCACGAGGGGGATGAAGATGAAGAGGAGGAGGAGGCGGAAAGTGGTTCTCCCCTAAAGGGAGGAAAGAAGAAAAGGGCTGCCTCCGTAGACCTGGAGGAGGGGGCGTCCAAGAGGGAGAAGATAACCCTCTCGGACGATTCGGATACAGACGTCGAACACACCCCCAAGAGGCGCCTCAGGGAAAACCCCCTGGCCAAATTCTAAGTATCGAAAAGGATACTCAGCAAATATTCGGTCTGTTATGGTTGTAATATAACATGTCATTTCGTGTGTATCAGCCCAGCCCGCGACCTCCCCCAACCATCGCTGTCTGAAGGGAGTTCTCTGCCGCCCGAGATGGCAGAGAGCGAGACGCCACCGCGGGCTCCTTCGCCAATCACCGTGGATGATACCGAGGTGTTGTCCCAAAGGACCTCTCCTGGCCACGGAGGGGCAAGCAAGGCTGCCGAGAAGGCGCCCGAGGATAATACCTCGGCTGCCGAAGACATGGAGGGGGCGACCCTCATGGCGACAGACGGTGGAGGCCCTGAGCAATCTGTCCCCCAGCCGGACATCATTCCGGGGACCAATGTGGCCCCGGAGTTAGGCGAGCAGCCCCCTTCGAAGGAGGGGGAGCATCAGCTCCGACGGCGGCCTCCACTAATCCGGAGGCGCTGAATACCTTGGTGGAAGCACTACGACATGCTGCCATCGTGGAGGAGCACCGCACCCTAATGGGTGTGGTGGTTGAGAAGATTCAGTCCGCCAAGAGCGGGCTGAACGAAGCCTTCACCAGCCTGTTAACAGGCTTTGAGGTATGCGACATAATGCTCTAGACGCTTTTTATAATGGGACAGAACTGTGCATAGATAGTAGCCCCTGAGACTCTGTCTAGTTTTGAAAAAATCGGACAGAGGATCATATAGTATTCGGAAGAGGTGACGTACTTTTATATTGTATGATAGGCTTCCATGTTGGCGCGCGGTAACCGCCCAGGTCGCTGAAATTTCCGATCCTAAGCGAAGGCTGCAGCTGGCTGATGATGATATCGACCGCATGAACAAGCGGTTCGATGAGGCGCAAGGTATGTTTGAAATATCTCGCACATGCCTGAATTAATATGCAAATTCTGAGTTTAGACTCATGTGCTACTATGTGTATGATTGCAGGCAGCACGGCCGAGGTTGAAACCCTCAAGAGTGCCCTTGCCCAAGCCAAGGAGGAGGCAAAGGTGAGCAAAGCGTCCGCAGACAAAGCGGCTGTAGATTTAAATCCGAACAGGTCGCCCGCCATCAGTACGAGGAGAGGGTGACGGAAGTGGAGCAGGAGCTCAAGGACGCCGCTGGCCAGTGCAATTCCTTGGAGGAGAAGAATAAGACCCAGGCAGCTGAACTCGCCAAGGCCCTCCAAGAGGCCAAGGAGGCGAGGACCGAGTCCCGGGCAGCTCATGAGGAAATCCGGCAGTCCGAACCGATAGCGGCTGGTAAGCCCTTTCTTTTGCAGACTATATTTGGCGATCAAAGATATGCCTTGCTCACTCGACTGTGGAGTTCTCCAGACGCATTTGCGGATCTTTTGAAGAGTGCCACCGACGCCGCATAGTTCTTCTGGGCCTAGGAGGGGCACATGATGGAGAAGCTCTTCTGGTCACAGTTCGCGGAGTCGGAGTGTCCGGCGCTGTTGAACAACCACATGATGCAACTGGCAGAGCTGCACAGGATGTCCGGATTGGCCATGAAGGACGTCATAGTCTGGCTGTGGCCAACCGAACCCATTCCTAGCAGCTTCTTCAGCCTGGTGCAACGATTTACTGACGTGCTGCCCCGGATTGAAGCTGTCAAGCGCTCGGCATGCATAGAAGGTGCGCGGATGGCCTTTGCCCATGTCAAAATGCACTGGGCGAAGATGAACGCCGCCATCGTGGCGGTCGAGGGCCCACCCAAAGGCAAGGACCACCGCAAGCCGTCCTGGTATTTTGAAGACGTCCTTGAGGGTGCCTGATTAATAGAGGGCCAATGCTCAAAGGATATCATATTTGAGTGAATGTATCCGAGCTACCCAGACATTGTTTTGTAAACCAAGGCTTTGTAATATATTTATGTCTTTATCTGGAATTGCTTGCCTCCTGTGCGGCCATATTTTGTTATCTTGAAAGTTTGCCATTCGTCGGCTTCAGCCCCCACATATATACTACGGGGGTGTTCAGAATAACGCATGATCACTCTTGACCCAATGTCTTGGTCCGTGAAGGAGGTGTCTGCGTAGGCGAACCAGGCAATCAGACTATGGGGATTTATCACTTTCACTTAGCCATAGGAGTTTGATGGTGGGGCTAAGTACTAGCCCCTGGTGCGTATGCCGCTATCCGAACTGGGATGCCTTAAGCACATGACCGGACAGAGGCCAGTCCTTCGCATAATACGGAAGAAATCGCAAAAGATTTATAGCAAGTCGCCGAATAGCTAACCAGCTCTCGCCACACCATGACAGTCAGTTTTCGGCTTTCTCTACTGAGGTGTTTGACCGGACGAACCAGAAACACAATCACAGTAGTTCTCCCTTTACTACCCTAGCCGAACGAGCGGAATGTAAGGTAGTGACCACAGGAGCCGGGCAACCCAACTATTGACCAAAGACATGATTCAGAGCTGATGCATATAATGCAATGTTCGGGACACCGAAGTGCACTCTAAAAGCGTTCAGACTTCTTTTTTTTGTTGAAAATATAGGTGGCCGAATAGAGCCCCTGGCATTTTAAGCTATGCCGAAGTGTGTACACCAATCTGACATGAAGAGGGAATACAGATTATGAAATAAACCAATACCGAATAGGGTTGGTAAAAGCTGTTTTCCACTATAGTCTGATTGATATGTCAAAACGTGCTTTTATAGATGATGCGATAAGCATCAGGGATATTTTACATGCCAAGAATTTGAGAACAAGGGAAAGCTGTATACAGGTCCTAAAAAAGAAAAGGTATCGTGAAGATCCTTTGGACATCCTACTGCATGTCTGCGCCGCTTTTCGCCTTGGTGGAGGATCCTTTGAAAGGATCGACGATCGTGTAAATAGCAGGGGCCTGGGAAAGGGCCATGCGCCACTGTAAAGTGACTTTAGGTTTTAAAGAACCTGTAATAGGAGAGAAAAGAGAAAAAAGAAGAGGGAGATTAAGGTCCGAATAGGGTCGAGCCGTATTTATGGACCTCGTCCGCCGAGTGCCTCCGTCGTCGCCCAAGCTATTTTGAGTGCGTAGTTATGCACACGCGGTACATATGCTGCTATTAGATAGGGTGGTGGATGGAGGCAGAACTGCTAGTCCAGCGCCGGATTGACCGAGCTGTCGTTCTACAGAGTAGGCCGGACTCGTTTAATAGTGTCTGGAGGCTTGATGGCCGATGAAGTGTTCGGCTTGATAAGGCCGCTTTGTACCTCGGTTGCAAGGGCCACGGTGTGCTCCTCGGTACGGAGGGAGCGTTCCATGTTTCCATTGACTGTGATAACGCCGCGGGGTCCAGCCATCTTGAGCTTTAAGTAAGCATAATGCAGGACTGCATTGAATTGGGCGAAGGCAGTACATCCGAGCAGTGCGTGATAACCACTACGGAAGGGGACGATGTCGCAGATCAAGTCTTCGCTTCGGAAATTGTCCGGTGAACCAAAGACTACTTCCAATGTTAATGAGCCCGTACAGCGGGCCTTGACGCCGGGTATCACTCCTTTAAAGGTGGTGTTACTAGGCTTGATTCTTGACGGGTCAATACCCATTTTGCGGACGGTGTCTTGATAGATCAAGTTGAGACTGCTGCCGCCGTCCATAAGGACTCTAGTTAGATGATAGCCGTCAATGATTGGATGAAGGACCAGGGCCGTCGAACCTCTGTGACGGATACTGGTCGGGTGGTCCCTGCAATCGAAGGTGATCGGACAAGCCGACCAGGGGTTGAATTTGGGGGCAACAGGCTCTACGGCGTAGACGTCCCTTAGTGCGCGCTTGTGCTCCCTTTTGGGGATATGCGTGACATATATCATGTTCACTGTTTTCACCTCAGGGGGAAATTTTTTTTGTCCACCTGTGTTCGGTGGGCGGGGCTCGTCATCGTCCTCGCTTGGCGGCCCTTTCCCCTTATGTTCGGTATTTAACTTACCAGCCTGTTTGAAGACCCAACAATTTCTGTTGGAGTGGTTTGCAGGCTTGTCGGGGGTGCCATGAATCTAGCAAGGCCGATCGAGTATTTTGTCCAAATTAGATGGACCGTCCTTATTTCCTTTGAATGGCTTCTTCCACTGACCAGATTTAGAGCCACTGAATCCGGCGTTAACCGCTGTATCTTCATTTTCTTCGTTATTGTTTCAACGCTTGTGTCTGTTGCGTTGTGGCCTGCCATTGCCGTCCCTGACTTCGGAGGTGCCAGGGTCACTGGTACTATTTCTTCCACGAGCCAACCAGCTGTCCTCTCCCACACAGAAGCGGGTCATGAGTGCAGTAAGAGCTGCCATAGTCTTTGGCTTTTCCTGACCAAGGTGTCGGGCGAGCCACTCATCGCGGACGCCATGTTTAAAGGCCGTGAGGGCTTCGGTGTCTGGACAGTCGACAATTTGATTATTTTTAATTAAGAACCAAGTCCAGAGTTTGCGGGCTGACTCACCGGGTTGCTGGACTATATGACTAAGGTCATCGGCATCCAGAGGCCGGACATAGGTACCTTGGAAGTTGTCTCTAAAGGCATCCTCCAAGTCTTCCCAGCTACCAATAGAGTTCTCTGGTAGGCTGTTTAACCAGTGCCGCGCTGGTCCTTTCAGTTTTAGGGGGAGGTATTTGATGGCGTGGAGATCATCGCCGTGGGCCACGTGAATATGGAGAAGAAAATCCTCAATCCATACCGCGGGATCTGTCGTTCCATCGTATGATTCAATGTTTACGGGTTTAAACCCTTCTGGAAATTGGTGCTGCATTACCTCATCGGTAAAGCACAAGGGGTGTGCGGCGCCCCTGTATCGGGCAATGTCACGACGGAGTTCGGATGACATCCGTGTTTGGTTTTCGGCCCGAGTTCGGTTATGCTGCTCATGCCCAGCTTGAAGGCCGTCGTTTCTCGTCGGAGCACGCTCCCTTGATCCGTATATTGATCTGGTCTTGCCGGCTCTATTGTCCAGGTCCTGACGTAAGTCATAGGTGCAGCCCTGAGCTGCTGCCTCTTTGCCTTCACGGCGAGGCGGCACGGGCTGGTGTTCGGTACGAGTGGCCGCTTTGTCCCGTCCATGTGGTGGTCGGTCTGGTTCATCAGCATGATTATATCTTGACGGTATTGGCTCTAGGGCCTCGTCATCGAATTGTGGCAGTAGCCGATGCTTCGGATAGCTCTTTGTTGGGCATTCGAGGCCGTACTCCTCGGCAGCTAGGACCTGGGTCCATCTGTCATTGAGCGTATCCTGCTCGGCTTGAAGCTATTGCTGTTTCTTTTGTAGGCTCCTCGCAGTTGCGATGAGCTATCGCTTAAAGCGCTCTTTTTCGAGGGGTTCCTCTTGCACGATGAAGTCTTTGTTGCCGAGGCTGGCATCCTCCTCGGAGATCGGTAGATAGTTACTATCCTTCGAATCCTCATTCCCGACTGGCTCGTTGGGGTTAACTTGTCCCTCTTCCCAATTATCCTGCTCTACGACAGGCTCAATGGGTTTGTCAGAGTCTTCAGCATTCTCCGGAGTGTCAATGTCTCCGGTGCCGGTATTACTTTCTTTTTCCCGCCGCGATCGTGAACGGCGCTGCTGACGTCGACGCTTCGGTGGTACCTCGACGGGCTTGTCCTTGATTGGATCTTGATTGCCATCGTCGTCCTCTTTGGGTGTATCCACCATGTACACGTCGTATGTAGAAGTGGCAGTCCAACGTCAGGTGATGGGCGAGTTTTGGCCTGGTTCGGCTCCGGCATCGTCGTCCATACTGTCGATGTCTTTGGAGGCGTAGTCGAGTATATCGGTTAAGTCCTCGACAGTGGCTATCAAGTGGGTGGTGGGTGGGACGTAAAATTCCCTGCACTCAGCCCCTAGTTCGGGCTGTGCGTAATTCGGAGGTGATACCTCCGTGATGGCGAGAGATCGCATTAAGTCCAGGGCCTCGCTTAAGAGTGAAGGCCGGATGGGAAACCGAGGACCTGCGGAGCTGGGGATGGCAGACTCTTCCAGGTTGTGTTCACCAGGCGCAGGCCTTGAGAGTTCGGAGTTGGCCTCCAGAGGTGAGTTTGGCTCTCCGATGACAAGGAGGGTCCTGCTTGATTCCAGGCTCGCCGAACATACAGTTGCTTTTGGGTCTTCGACAAAGGGCTCCATGAGAGGAGAGGGTCCGGTGGGTTTTAAGATCCCATCTTTGGATGAGGTGGCCTGCCCTGGATCTATGGCCAGGGCAGGGGTAGTAGTTGGTCTTTGAGCGGCGCCTGATGACGGATCCGATGGGTGGCCTTCTTGAAGATGAGGAAAAGTGGTCAAGGTCGTGAATCCTTCGAAGATCAAGTCTTCTCGGATATCAACGACGTAATTCAGGCTCCCAAATCTGATCTGATGACCAGGGGCGTAGCTGTCGATCTGCTCAAGGTGACCAACTGAATTGGCGCGCAGAGTGAAGCCGCCGAATACAAATAGTTGGCCGGGGAGGAAGGTCTCCCCGGAAACAGCGTCGTTGTTGATGATCAAACGAGCCATCGATCCTTCTGCCGATGCCACAGTGTAACTCTCAATGAAAGCACCAATGTCGGTGTCAAAACCAGCTGATCTCGGGTAGAGGGTCCCGAACTGTGCATCTGAGGATCGAAGGTAACAAGGGACAAAGGGAACACGATGTTTACCCAGGTTCGGGCCCTCTTAATGGAGGTAAAACCCTACGTCCTGCTTGATTGTATTTGATGAGTATGGGGGTTACAAGAGTTGATCTACCTCGAGATCGTGATGGCTAAACCCTAGATGTCTAGTCTATGGGAGTTATTATAGCTTCTACGGACTAAACCCTCTCGTTTATATAGACACCGGAGGGTGCTAGGGTTTGTACAAAGTCAGTTTACAGAGGAAGGAAAATATACATCTGGACACCAAACTTGCCATCCACGAAAAGGAGAGTCCCACACGGACACGAGGAAAGGTCTTCTGCCTTGTATCTTCACGGCCCATCAGTCCGGCCCATGTTACATAGCCCGACCACCCGAGGACCCCTTAATCCAGGACTCCCTCACCCGCCCCGCCGAGGCCCTGCCCCGCCGGCAACATTGCAGAGGACATCGCCGGCTCCGCCAAGGCCCCGCTCCGCCTTCAACGAGGCGGAGGATTTCTTCCGCTCCGCCGAGGCGCCGCCCCGCCAGCAATGAGGCAGGAGACATCGGCGGCTCGGTCGAGGCCCCGCCCCGCCGGCAACGAAGCCGCACCATACAGAAAACGAGGAAGAGTAGAAGACGGTATGCCGTCGCGCTCCCGTTCAATTAAGGCCACCGCTCCTACCCTCAGGTTGAAGCCAGGTTTGGCGGGTTGAACAGCAATGACCGATTAGCTGCTTGGCGGCGACGTGGAGTCGGACAGTTTCACTTCATGTGGCTCCAAAAGTGGAGCTGGAGAAGAAGCTTCGGTTCTTGGGCAGGACACGGGGAATGGGCGTCGGAGATCATAAATTAGGTTAATTAATTAAACCTCCAGAGCCGGATGAGCACCGCTTTGTAGTTGAAGAATGTCTGAAATGTGATGAAATCCGGCATGTTTATATGAAATCTGGCATTGTATGAACGAATTTAGACCAGTTAGTTTGAATTCTTGTATCAGTTGCATTACACGAACATTCAAAACAATACGTACTACTCCCTCTGTCTAGGTGTGTAAGCCACCTTATGAAAACCAAATAATCCCAAAACACGTAGGCGCGGTGCATTAACTCTCACCTCATTTATTGTTTTTTGACATTAATAAAGGAATCAACCAATAAGATATGTGGGGCATGTATGCTATCGATGACTTGAGACTACCAAACACGACATGCAGTGGTCAGTCCATTGCATGCAATGCTATTAAGTAAATAAACTTTAAGTTCTCTTTTTTTTCTCTCACCCTGGTCGCGGTGCACAACCTAAGATGACTTAGGAACCTAGACAGAGGGAGTAGCATTATTCTCAGGACGCACGGTGATCACGTCATTTTCTGCAGTTTCACACTTCCCAAAAGTTTGAGCAACTTTTTAGCGTGCATGTACATTGCAATAAAACTCACAGGCCTGGCAATTCATTGAACAACAATTGATTGATGATTATGCATCTCAATTATTCACACATCAAAGCGAGTATTTACTTCACAACTATGACACAAATAAAGAAAAATCGATCGAGCATCTCAATTATTCACACGTCAGAGCCAATATTTACTTCACAACTGAAGACACAAATAAAGAAAAATCGATCGATGCTACTGACAGCAAAGGGCGTCCTATTCCAAAATATCAAATGCATGTCTTCTTGCTAACATCAATGAGCGAAATTTGGAAAGGTTGTCCCATTCCAAAATATCAAAAGCATGTCTTCTTGTGAACATCAATGAGCAAACTTTGAGAAGGTTTTCCCATTCCAAAATATCAAATGCCTATGATTGTGGACTGGGCGGGGTTTGCCATCAGTTTGCACATTGGCATGTCACCTCATGCTAAATAAACCACCTGTTCTTTTTGTGCAGTTCCACTAAAATCAACCAACTTCGCGCATAGCTTGTAGGATTTCGCCTTTATATGTTGCAACGCCTTCAACATATCAGCACCATCAGAACATTTTGTGCAGTTCCCACTGAAATCAAGCTGAGCATCCCTGTTTGCATAAATACAAAAAAAGTGATTAGTATGAAGCAAACTAAATTATGAATTTACAGTTTAAATAGGCACCTACATGATCCATGCAGAGCACACATTTAAAAAAAATGGAACTCACCAGAAAGAATCCTAAAAGAACATTATACTTGCCCATCACAGTAAAAAAGATGGAAATATGTGAGTCCTTCTAAGCTGAAGTTAGTTTGGTCTTGTGGGCAGTAATGTAACCATCCTTCGACTGCTCCTTCTAATGAGAAGATAGACTAGGCTTCTTCATCCTGGAATAATCGGAACTAGGCACTTCACGTACTCCATATTCTTCTTAGAGGAGGATGATCCTGTTGCGTGAAGACAAGAGAACAACTAAATGCTAGCATCCCTTTTTGCTCGAAAAAAGTAAAGGAAATATTTAAAACATCCATTACATTAAAAATGGGAGTAACTGATGAAATGTATAGTCACAAAGAGATGCATCCTCATTATCCTCATAGGAAATGATATGATACCAAAGACAACAACTCAACTTGAACTATATTATTACTTAATTTTATCAGTGGCTATAACGGTGGCAAACCGGTGCCTCAATTTATTAGCAGCCTTAGATTAACATGCGAAACAATACCACTTTCTCATGATAGTAGCTACACAGTAGCACAACACCAATAGAGATGACAAAGCTCAATCATATGGATGAAATCCATGGGCACCAACCTTTGTCAGGAGGCTTATTGTGTAGAGCATACATATGAAGCACTTCTCTAGAACCATCCGTTATTATCTACTGTGGTTTCCATGCTTACTATATACTCCTCAATTAGTTTAATGTTTCCAACATCTTCTTGTGCAGTTCCACTAAAATATATGTTATCTTCAAACAAGATCCCTGTTTGCACAAGTAGAGAT
Source organism: Thinopyrum elongatum (assembly GCA_011799875.1). NCBI lineage: Eukaryota > Viridiplantae > Streptophyta > Magnoliopsida > Poales > Poaceae > Thinopyrum > Thinopyrum elongatum. The sequence goes on along the minus strand of CM022298.1, from coordinate 498,274,465 downwards.
AATTACATATTACATTAAGAGTGGTATCAAATCACAGTGGCAAAACAATTGCTCATTCCAGCCATAGCAATAAATTAAGATGCAAAACTATATCATTACTCGTGTCATCACAGTTCCAGTGCTTCATTACAGCACCGGGAGTTGATTTTTGTTTTTCTTCCGCTTGTTCTTCCCGTTCATCACTTGGTTCAATAACAGACAAGCTTCACCTTCAATGTAAGATTTGGCATGTCAATTAGGGAGAACAAGTATAGCAGTAAACAACAACATTAATTTTCTGATAACAGTAGCAAAATACAGGCCAAAAATTGTGAAATATCATTATCTTACCTCAATGGGATATTACAGTGCTCATACAGATTGGAAGTTTGGTCTCCTTTTGTGTAGTTCACTAAAATCAAGCAACATTACCATATAAGTAGCACAACATATGAAAGCACACTGCACAATCATGTGGAAGAAGGCCAGTACTGACCTCTCATGATGCAAAATTCAAACAACTCACAAGAAGAAGATCTGAAACAAATTTGCCAACACGGATAGGAAGTCAGATCTCCTATTGTGCAGTTCCACTAAGATCAAGCAATCAAGCAACAATGTCGGTGTGACATTTTGGTTGAACTACACAAAACACTCTTAAAACAAAAGTGTTTTGTGCAGTGCAATAAAAGGTCGCAATAGCAACGAGGTGAAGTAGATAACCTTATTTACACAGAGGTGCAAAGGAAACAATTACTGGTCAATAACGATGGATGACACAGAAGCCCACAAAAAGAAGCATCTAACTTATCTAAATGGGAAAGAAAGCAAGACAGTAGCATTTCTCAAACAGTGGCAATGATTCATATTAACAGAGAGATTATATTAACAATAAAATTCGTTCAACATGTTATTTGCTTTTAACTGTGGCATTGCTTCAATTTTCCAGCAGCATTATTAGATTAACAACAGCTAAAGAGTTGTATGGGACAGTGGACGCACCAGCACCATGTGCATCTACCGATGTATAAAGGGATGATGCACAGTTTGTTGCAACAAACAACCAAGGAGCATATTTGTGTTGGTCCCATTTTTGTTCTCTTTAGACACATTTCCCTATGTGAGGACAGCAAATCTAGTCCTGCTCAAACTCTACAGCCTTGTCCCCCACCCACAAAAAGATCAGTTCCTTATAGATGTGTGTACTGCGTTTGTCATTGTTTTCCCTTTTCGATCAACATAGGTGTTGGATAGCCAGTCTGTACTACTTTCCCCCTTCTTTTCCTCTTTGAACCACGTCCTAGATTCATGCTATACAAATTTCCCCACTACTTTCCTATTTGATCCAACACCTAGATTTGAGTGCAGAAGCGAAAAAAATCCACATGCAGCTAGAGCAATGCCTGTGGATTAAGTAAATTTTACCTTAAGGTTCTCGGGGTGTGGCTCGGTGGGCGGTCGAAGGACGATCTGCCCACACTATGGTAGGCAGCGAGGAAGCAGGGGTCGGAGGCCCTCCCACGCCACTACTGGGTGAAAGAGAATAGTGGCGCCGGCAGTGGATTCCCTCGCTCATCGAAAGCGACAATGTTAAGCCGCCTTCCCTTCCCCGGCGGACGGAATGCTGCCGGCTCTTTGACCAGCATTGAGGGGAGAGTGAGAGAGCAAGACGCCAACGCAGTCTTGTTTAGATCTGGAGAGGGTGAGAGAGTGTGAAGAGAGCAACTACAAGCGCTGAGGCTCTAGCATGTATATATATAGTGGAGAGAGAGCGTAACGAGCAAACCCTAGAAAACAAACACTGATGCTGCATCGTATATAGTTGGAGTGGTTTTCTTTTTCTCTCCATAAAAATCATTTTAAATTGTGCATTAGACGAAACTCTTTATTTAACATACTAGTGAAGAAAAATACTAGTGCAATGCTAATACATGAAGAAAATTTAACACTCAAAGGAGTCAACTCACAATTAACGCTCCACGCCTCCCGGTCGCACTTACTATCGTTCATGTGTGATACACGACCCTCCAAAGTGAACAAAAACTGAACCACACACGGTAAAAATATCCGAAAGGTGGGCGGCACCATCCTCCAATTTTAAATATTTTGGACACTTATATTCGGCCTAAGTCAGTGTGCCACCGTATGTACTAAGGGTTACAACGGGTGCTAAGAAACTAGGGTGTATTGTTGTACGAGAGTAATTGCCATGCCGTTTATTTGTAGGGTCACTTGCAAACTGTCAAACTCTATTCTCCTCTTATTTAATGGATGAGGCAAATCTTTTGCCTTCGTTTGAAAAAAAAAATCGAGAAATTCAATTTTAATTATTTTGTATGTACACTTTGCACTCTTCCAATAATTTTGGGCACTTGTATTCGGCCTAAGTCAATGTGCCACCATATCTCGTACTACTACCTCCGTCCAGGTTTTTACGCCATGTCATATATATTTTTGTCAAAGTTTGACCAAAAAAATTAACTACTCCCTCTTTTCCGGTTTATAGGGCTTAAATTTGAAATCTCATCAACCAAGGCAGATGATGAGTGGAGAAATGTACTCCATTTCGTAGTTTACAAAATTAATCAAACTTTAATCTGCATTAATTACAATATATTCATGGACGACCACTAAATGATTAGGAATGGTTACATGCACTGGTTGCTTTCTTTTAATCCTTGCATGCATCAATTTAATGCACCTTGGAATGTGAACATGTGGTGGAAAGAAGTGAAATTAAGACTCTATAATATGGTAAAACGAAGAAAATGAGATGAGCCCAATAAACAAAGAAAAATTCTGAACCAACGTATAATACGGCCACCGGCCGTATGCACACATTTATTTTCCAGCACATTTCTTTATTTCATTAACGACATTTTGATACAGGGAAGTACATTCACCAATTCTTTGCTAGGAGAGCAAGACCAAAGAAAACAAGAACCACAATTAGACATTTTAAAAGATATCCAATTTCCATAACTGCTCCCACTAATTCTATTAATATCTTCTCTATGTCTTCATTGTTGATCCATGGCTTCTCGAGCTTGCACACTTCTTTCTTCTTCGATTCTAAAGAACTAGATGTTGCTTCACATCTAATATCATCTCTAGTCTCATCTCTAGCCTCTATTCTAGCAAGGAGTGCACGAGCATCTACCAAATTTCATGCTATCAATTGATCGATGTATTCTTCTTCCCAAAACCAAAACACAAGTTTGAGTATAAGTTGCTGAACATGCGCCGAATAAAGGAGCACAGCCGAATCAAAAGAAGTACTACGCACCTTATCTTTTTCTCACTTGATGAACACCCATCTGGGATGTTCTGGCGTGGTCGAGACGCGGTGCAGGACCTGCCGCGGGCAGCCATCGCACTTTATTAGCGGCAACGACAACGGTGAACGACTAGCCACTGGGCCAGGGCTGAGCCCGGACGGTGGTCGGCCGTGTCTTTGCCGGCGATCCACCGACGGGACAGATCCGAGAGGCTAGAGGCGGATTCAGTATCTGCACGTGACGTCGAGGCATTGCCATTGATGTGCGGCCCGGTACCCGGACAATCCAGGGCAAGGCGCAGTCACAGGCGGCCGGAATGCTCCAAATCCGGCCGCCGCATGCGTCAAATCCCGCGGCCGCAGATATAGCGGTTGACCGCCGACGCTGGGACGAGAGAGGCACAAATCAGGCTGTCGTGCTGTGGTTGGCTGGGCTATAGTGTGAGGCATCGACTGTGTCTCCGATGGACGTGTGTGTACCTCTTCTATTCTGGTACGTAGTCCATTTATCTCACTTCCTGTGGCTTCCCACTCCCACGATATTCCTATTCTATGAACATGTGTGTGCGTGTGCGCGCGTGCACGCGCGTGTGTGTTTTTAACAGCATGTGTGTGTTAGAGAGAGCAACACATCGACCTACAGAGAGATGGTGTGTAGTACTATGATTTAACCATGAGAGTCGGTGCATCCTCTCATTTCCGGGCATTCGGTCGGGGCAACTGCCACGCCCGCTCCTGACCAGCACTACAAAAAAAACACTTCCGTGATGATACGTGTTTGTCACAGTAGGTTACGTTTTCTGTCATGCATGTACATCCATGATGATTTTATGACAGAATCAAGATAGTCACACCTGTGCTGTCAAAGAAATGTTCCATGACAATACTCAAATTATCATCATGGAAGTGTCCACTTCCATGACGATAAATGACGCATCATGGAAGTGCTTTCGTCAAGGGTAAATGACATATGGCATCCACCATAACGGGTCGCCGTTAATCTATCAAGTCCGGTTTTGGATCCGACAACCCGTTAACAGCAACAACCAATGGTGATTTTCCATGTGTAAAATTCTCATTGGCCGGAGGAAACACGTGTTAGCTCCCCGTTTGGACAGATGGCATCCATCCAATGGACGGGCTGCGCCTATGATACGTCGACACATGGTTGGGCCCAACAGTGGCCCATTTAGGTCAAAAGGCCATCCTGTTTGACTTGGTCAAAAAGGCCGACCCAGCCCATGGAAAGCCTGTTAACGGCATGTTCGCATATAGCCTATTTACAGCCCGCTAACTCACGGCCCGTTATGGCCCATCCGAATTAGGCCCAGTAGCGTCATGTAGGCCATCCAATATGATTCCAGCACGTTGTAACTTCAAGCCCATGTAAGTCCCATGACGTCTTCCGGCCCATATGAGGCCCTTTGTAACTCTTGGCCCATTAAAGGCCCCTCGTGGAACTGACCCATAATGAACAGCGTATCGCTTTATACCCATTAACGACCCATTATTTTATTGGGCCGTTTCAGCCCGTGTTATCTTTCGGCCTTCTAAGGGCCCATTTATTCTTGGGCTCATTTGCAGCATTCGATTACTTATGGTCCGTTACTGTCCTGTTCCGCTTGTGGGCCAAATTCAGCATGTGGTTAAAGTCGGCCCATTTGTGGCCCTTTAATCCGTTGGGCTGTTGCAAAGCATCATCAAATACGGCCCATTAATGACCCATTATGCCTGTACATAGAATTAAGCCCGTTATACTCATCAGCTTATTAACGGCCCGTTATAGTCGTCCCATAAACCCTCTAGCCCATTTACGGTCCGTTATTGGTCCACGAATAGTACGGCCCATGTTTGGCGAATCGATCATACGGCCCGTAGAAGGCCCGTAGGAAGCCCATGGTAACTACAACAGATAGCTGGACCATGGTTACAATGGTCCGTATGTTGCCCATGGTTATTGTGGCCCAGGTTTAAAAAATAGGTTATTGCGGCCACTAGCAAACCGCGGAAAAAGAACTGTACTGACTACAACCAAACAAATAAACAAGACAACAAGGAAATAAATAAGCAAGCAACTTACGCTAGGCTATTATGGCTATTGCACATATTACATCCACTGGGCATCAAAGTTTGCCACCAGTCCAAAATATGGGGAACAAAGCAGCATATTACATACACTGGTTGTCAAAGTTCGCAACCAGTGCAAATAAAAGCCACAACAAAAGAAGTCTAGAAGTGAAACCACTTCAGAAGAGCTCAAGAAACAATATGCTAGGTATCCACCATGCTGGCAAGATGCTTAGCAAGCTTATTAGCTTTCTCTTGTTTGGCGCTTAAATCCTCCAGCTCTTGCTGTTCCACCAGAAACTATGCATCTGAATTCTGCAGGGACTTCCTCAGTCCTTCGGCTTCATGTCGCAGCGCATCTGATCGATGTGTTTCAACTTGAAGTTGAGACTCAAGAAGCCGAACTGATTCAGGCAGCGAGTTCGAAGAGCTTGTGCCAGCAGGAGTGGCCAGTAACTCGTACACTACATCAAGACATGACTTTGGGGTTGTCTCACTGTCTTCAAGATAGTTTTTATCAGCTTTCTTAGAGACCAGCAGGGATGTCTCACTATCTTGAACCTTATCTGCATTACTCCGTTTACCATTGCATAACGGGGTACTTTTCTCCAATATTTTGTCCGCATTCTAAAAGAGAAACTAGAAGACACATCACAGGTTTACCATGTTGTATATGAAACTCATTTTGGTAAACCAGTTCAGTAGTAAGGTGGATAGGATAACAGCATGAAACAAACATATATCTATGTACTATGGTCATTGTATGGTCTATATCATTCTAGTTTATGTTGCCAAATCAAGATAGAGACAGTTCAAATCATATCTATTTTAGACAAAGCAGCATAGACAGAATATAAGTGCGGGAAACTACACAGCAGTAACAAACTTGTAATGTGCATGACATAAGAACATAACTGTTTATTCAATTGAAACTGAAATCAACAAAGAGCAAGTTACAACAGCAAACCAGTTAAAGAAGCAGGTTTAAAACATACCTGTTGTGCCATTGGAGTTTCAATTACATCCTTCAAATTTGAAATTAGTTGGTACGAGTAAATACAGTGATGCAAGAGCAAAGGAGTATGAACCATAGCTATAGAACCTGACCTGAGAACAATTCTTCTTCTGCTTTAAGCGTTGAGTTGGGGTTTGGAGTGGTGGTCCTCGTGCTTTGGGCACTGCAGTTGCCTTACTAACTGCTCGTGTGTGGGTGCTCTGTGGTGGAGACAGTGCTGTGTCAACTGGAACCAGGTTACTATCTGCTAGGGTTGGGGTTAGAAGGGGTGTAGCTGGTTCTCTGTCCAACTGGGTAGGGGTACAATCTGCGTGAGTCTGGGTTATGTGTGGTGGGGCTGGTTCTTGGGAAAGTACAACCGTGGTTCTATCTGCATCGACAGGTAGCACTATCTGTTCTGAAGACCGTGTTTTTACTCCCATAGATACTGCCATCAGCCCTCCAATTCAAATGGCTGATAAACAGGAAAAGTAATTGAATGTACAACCATTGTATGGTAGACAGGTGCAATGGATAGTAGGGAATAAAACAGGGCATGAAATAATTCACATTTATGTTGTCTAACCAAACAGGATAGCATGACACAATTTCACATATATGATGGCTAACTAAAAAGGATAGCATGACACAACTTGACATATATGATGGCTAACTAAACAGGATATAATGACATAATTCCAATATGATGACTATGTAAACACGATGACATGATATAACTATACGATGTGTCTATTAAAGTGGTTGGCATGCAATAATTCACATACATGCCGTCGACAGAAACATGATGGTTTGATATAATTCACGGATAGAATGAGATAATTGAAAATGTGATGACTATGTAAACAGGATGAGATGATATAACTATATTATGTCTTCGGAAAATGGGTTGGCATGCCATAATTCAGATACATGCTATCTATGTAAGCATCATGGCATGATATAATTCAAATATATGATTGATATACTAAGCAAGTAAGCATAGGGCAATCGCATATATGATGTCTAAATTAAGCAGATGACATTCAATATTTTGTGTATGATGTAAAAACTAAGCATTGCAAGACAACATATGCATGATATGAGTAATATAATCCTACCAAGTTTTAGCATACACCTCAGGGGGAAAATAGGATTGGTCATCTGTCTCTGAGTCCACCTCGGAGGAGCTATCTGTAACCAGCAAGATATCTGCTTCAGCAGGTAACATTGTCTGCCTTGAAGACCTTGTTTTCACTCCAGATTTTTTCCATCACCGATTCAAATGGCTGATGCACAGGAAGAGTAGTTGAATATACAAACATTGTTGACAAATGGAATACGTAATACAAAAAAGGATGACATGATATAATTCACATATATGATGCTTGGCTAAACAGCATGGCATTGCATAATTCACATATATAATGCCTTGCAACAAGATAGCATTGCATAATTCACATATATATTGTCTTGCAACAAGATGGCATTGCATAGTTCACATATATGGTAATTAGACACTAAACAGGTGGCATTCACACAAAGCAGGTCTAAACTAAGCAAATGACATAGCAATGCAAGACACCATATGCATGATATGAGCAATATAACCCTGCCAAGTTAGAGCATGCACCTCGGCGGGGAAATAGGACTGGTCATCTATCTCTGAATCCTCCTCTGAGGAGCTATCTGTAACTAGCAAGACATGCGCTTCGTCAGATAGCATTGTCTGCTCTGAAGACCTTGTTTTCACTCCAGATTTTCCCATGACCATGACGAATGGCTGATGCACAGGAAGAGTAATTAAATGTACTAACATTGTTGACAAATTTAATAAGTAATAAAAAAAGGATGGCATGATATAATTTACATATAAGATAACTGACTAACCAGGATGGCATTGCAAAATTCACATATATGATGCCTGGCTAAACAAGATGGCATTGCATAATTCACATATACGATATAGAAACTAAACAGATGTCATTCACACAAAGCATGTCTAAACTAAGCAGATGACATATTTGATGTATAAAGTAAGCAATGCAAGGCGCCATATGCATGATATGACCAACATCAGCATGCCAAGTTAGAGCAAAAGACCTCAGGGGGTAAATAGGAGTGGTCTACTCCCTGTGAATCCCCCTCTGAACAGTTATCTTCCTCTTGATTACAGTGTGGAATGGGGGGAGGGGGTTGCTTTTGCGCCCACCATGGAGTGACGTCTGCATGAAATTTTATTGCCACGCAAGGCTCGTTTCTTTTGCTCTACATGTTCAGTACCATTGTGTACAATAACTGACATGCATAGGAATAAAACATAGTGAGATTATGTAAGGAGTGCATGCAGAAATCCAGAGTGATGGTAGCAACCTGTGGATAGACCCAAAACCAATGATAGCCGGTAGATAATAGCTTTAGTTAAAAAATACAGATAATGGCTCCTTTATTGTTTGTTTCCCACCCAACATGAAACTCATAGTAGACACCCAAAATTAACCAGATAGTAGATAGATACTATTGATTGCATTAGTTTGCACCTGACTTGGGAGTTCAATCGGTGAATAGGATGACAAATTAGCATGTAATATTAAACGATGCATAATGTAAGCAGACACGAAATAGTGCGACCTCTCTTGCGGACCCGTGTAGTCCTCAAGGTCATCTGCTCAGTTGATGATGGCAATGTAGTTGTCATGGCTGCCGGCGATAGGGAAGAGGATCTGAGGTGGCGAAAGACAGTCTGGAGGGCGGATCCCTGCTGTGGTGAACCCTTCCGTCGTTGGAGTAGCTGGGTTGGGGTGGACGACAACGCAACAGGAGCATGACAAACCACACAAGGCTTTCTTTGACACATATCTGTAACAGAAGTAATTATGTAAGGGCTTGTTTGAATTGTAGGATTCTAACAATGCAGGGATAGGAAATACACAGGAATAGGATAGGAATGCACGTGCAAAATAGAGAATTTAAAAATGCAGGATATCTATCAATCTGGGTGTTTGGTTCACAAGAATTGGAAGATCACAGGAATGCAAAGAAGCATGGTCAAATTAAGTCAAACCACAAGAAAATGTACAGTTATAATGCTATTATGCTATTATCTCTTAGTCTTGTGCTTCATGAATAGGAATTTGAAAAGGAGGCCAAGTGGATATTAAAATTCCTATGGTTTTTCTTTGAAGGAGACACTAAAGGAACAAATCCTACATTTTTCCTTTGCTCCATACCTTTGAACTAAATGCATGAATAGTAGTACCATAGGAAACTTTCCAGTTCCTCTGTTTTTCCTTCAATTTACCTTTCTAGCACTGGCGATTCTAGTAGGCAGGCTTGAACAGGCAAAAGCCTACAGTCCAAAAATGTTTTTGTGCTACTTCTACTACTTTGGACCCAGGCCACTGCCCTACTAGCTCAACTCCCAGGCCCATCTACACATGCACAACTCAAACGTGCAGAAATGAATAATGATGGCTTTCAAGAGAGTCCATCACGGATAGCTAAGTTGCTTGGTACCTCATTGCTTGTCATATAGTAGGAGAAACTAATCATATTTCACGTTACTATGCATGCTCAGTGGATAATATATATAACATGTAGAATAAAAAAGTGATGCAACAAGTGTACAACCTCTTTGGCGAAGCCATGTCGATCTCAGCATCATTGGATTGGTCGCTGAGGATGCTGCGGCTGATGTGGCTGTTGGAGGAGGGGAAGAAGATCTTAGGCGTCTGGAGATGGAGCCGAGGGTACTGCTCCGCTGTGATGGAGGGTTTCGTCGTTGGAGTAGCTCCGGTGAGTTGTACGACGGCGAGGCTGAAGCAGGACAAGAGAGACAACGTTAGCCTGAGTGGAATTCTAATAGCATCTCCAATAGATGATGTAAAATAGATAACCAAAAAGTGCTACACGTAAAATACATCAGCCGCTCATCTCTGAACTTAACTATCAAAACTGAATTTAACTGTCAAAACTGAATATTACTGTCGAAACTGAATTTTGCTGTCGAAACTGAATTTAACTGTCGAAACTGAACGCACTAGTAGCAGAAAAGCAGTGCACTAATAGTGTTGGTCACTCGAGCACTAGGGGCAGAGTAGAAGTGATCTAAATCGGTAGCCGCTACAGCAGGGAACGTACTACCAAAGAGTAGCCGGGGCAGCTGGTCCTGCAGTAGCAGCAGCGCCCAGAGCAGCAATGCGTGAGAGAGCCGGGGCAGCTGGTCGTGTAGCAGCATCTCGGGTAGTAGCAACAGGAGCTCGAGCAAGAGCCAGAGCTGCTGCTCGTGCAGCAGTAGCACGAGAAAGAGTAGAGCAACAGCGCAAGGAAGAGCAAGAGCAAGAGCAACAGCGCGAGCAAGAGCATCAGCAGACCAGGTAAGTGACCGAGAGCAAGAGCAGAGCAGCAACGCGAGCGAGAGCCGAAGCAGCAGCAGGGCCAGTGAGAGCCGGAGCAGTAGCAGTAGCTCCAACTGATGTGGACGTCGCCACCAAGGGAGCGACGCCGTGGAGGAAGTAGCCGGCGACACCGCCGTAGATGGAGCCGCACCATGGCGGCTTGGGACTGAGCGCCGGCAGCACCGTGAGATCGAATCGAGAAGAAAAATACAGCGATTAGTGTACAACCTCTTTGGTGGCGCCGATCAGGCCTCAGATTCATCCAAGGAATCGGTGCTAGTGCTGCTCTTCCGGTGGTGCAGGTGAAGACGGCGTTGTGGGAATGGAGGTGGCGCGATAGACGAGGCGAACGTCGGGGCAGCTCCTTGGAGGTGGAGGACAGGGTGGCTGAACCGGCGGGACGATTAGATTGACGGCGGATCCTCATCCGGTGCGGTGGATGAGGGACATCGAGCTGTTGTGGTGGACGATGTCGTCGGGGAAGAGGCTCCGGCTGGGTGGCGGACAGAGGAGGGTGTGGGGCTTCGTGGGTTTTCGCGGCCTCGGTGTACGAATGGGGGGCGGAGGGGATGGGAGGGGGGAACCATAGCTTAGGGACGCACTTGTCCGAAATGTGGGGTAAGTTATGAAAGTACCCCCACCGATTTGAACTAGGCGGTTCTTTCGGTTCAGGGGTATCACGGGAATTTTGCGTGTCGGAATTTCGCAGGAGGTGGGAGTTTTCGCGCACGTTGTAATTTTGGGATAGCAAGGCGCGGGTTGAGATGGAGGGAGTTTTTGGACCACAACGAGAGAAAGAGATATCTTAAAATTTTGGGATAACAAGGCGCGGGCTGAAGAGGCGGGAGTTTCGCAGCACAATAGACAGAGATGCTAGCTTGAAATTTCAGCATAACAAGGCGCGGCTTGAAATTTCGGTAGAAGAAGCTTAACGTGTATAAAAAAACAAAACAAAAGACAGTTCGCACCCCACTACAGAGAGCCATGTCCCATTTTACTATATTACTACAAATGCCATTCAAAAACAACAACAAAAAACTAAAAAAATTGGGAGAACAAGCTTAACGTGTACAGTACCAAATCAGTTCGCACTTCCCGCAACAATAAAGAAACAATTCGTACTGTCTAGTATATGGACTAAATTTGATTACACTTTCCCTGTTTGAATGGGATTGTACTCGGGTTAGTTATACAACCATGTAAATATTATCTTCACAACACATGACATGAATATAGGAGTAGTAAATTCCCATACAAATATGAACTACATGTACATACGATCTCGAATTCAAATATATGTATCCATTTTAGGTTGAATTCAAATCATAGTACATGTATGCTCTAGCTAGATGTTCGGAATCTAAACCATGTATGATACTATGTACAATGTGTTCAACACGCACGACACACACACACACACGCAAACACCCCCCCCCCCACCCACACACCATTTAGATATGAGCTGCGAAAGCCACCCATCATCTTCAATTTGAATAGTGTGTCCATGCATGGATGCAATGTGGCCAAACGATGCCTGCCATCGGTATCTCAAATTCAAATCAGTTTGACCTTGTTCAATGTGTATACATCATAGCATGCTCGTTTCAAAACCACACCACGCATCTCTCAATTATATTCATGCATGCATGGGTTTCAAACATCATGATCTCTTATTCAAATATTTGAATTCAACTTTACATTGATTATGACCTCACCAAGTCTTTTACACCCACACAGTCGTCTTCTCTTTATAGTTGTACCACTAACTTTCTCTCGTGCATGCATGCACACACACTACCACTCGGCATTATCCATCGCACACACGTGATCTTTTTCTTCAGGTCAGTCTCCCATGCATGCACACACACACATCCCCCTCTTCATCACTTCGGGCATTCTTTATCTCTCGCATGCATGCACAATGATCAATGTTCCTCTATGTGTGTATATATATAGGTAGGTCTTTCCCAGTTTTCCACACAAACAGATCGATCTATATCTGTAGTCAGGTCTCACCCTCTTTCCCACATACACATCGATCAATCTACCTCTCTATATAGGACTGCATATATATCTAATACACACACATTATCTATGCATCGTCTCCCTCTCATCATCCATGCCTTTCGCTTCATCTCTCAGACGCGCGCACAGTGGCGAACACAGGGGCAGCAAGGTCCCTGGGCCCCCTAACATCACTATACTGAGGCTAATATGATTGTGATCAGTAGATCAATTGCTGGTAAAATGGTTTAAGTTGATGAATTGGCCCTCCCCGTCAAGGATTAGCAACGCTTGGCCCCCTAGCTCATTTAATTTTCATGGCTCCGCCACTGCACGCAACCATGCACGTTCTCGCCCCCTATCTTTAAATATCGATCTCGCACTTGTACACTCCTTCCCAGTCTCCCTCCACTTGGCCCCTCGCACCATCTTCCAGCACCCCCCATATCCCAGTGCTTGTACGCTCGTAGAGCTCTTCCCTCTATCTGTCTCTATCGATATCTTGTGCAGTCGACCCCTCCCCTCCCATCTCATATATCACGCCGGCCCCAAGGACATACATGCATGTATATAGGTCTCTCTTTCACACAAATTGCATTAACACATATTCCGTCACCATATCTTAGTATCTCTAACACACGGACTACGTGTACGAAAGAGAAGAGGTGCACACATGCACTCGTTCCCACATACAAACGCGCGGGTGCACAGTGGAGCACATTTGTACAAAAAATGTGCATGTAGAAACGCTTTAGATGATGCGCCACTAGTCTATATCTATACCTCTATACCCCTATATTGTGTGCGAATAACTTTAAAAGATGGTCGTTGGGTGAAGCCAATCCGATGGTGCAGAGATGGAAAATCCGAGCACTACTGGTCATTGGATATCATCAACATTCCACCAGATTCGGCCACCTGTACAATCTAGAAGACTCCATGGTTGAACTTAAGCATAATGCACAAACCTCAAAACACAAGCACTTCTCCTTTGTTCTAGAATCTTCCATATTATAATTGCCCAAACTTTTTTTCTAAATGAATTGCCATTATTTGTTTTTACTTTATGCTTTACAATGCACAATTCCATGAATCTTAAAATAGATTTTTTATAAAACTAATTGATTTTGAATGAGATGAACTATAAGAATTAAATGAACATCTACATCATGCATATATGACTCAAAGCTTACATGCTATAGTGTGGTATTTATTCAGAATTTGGTTGCCAAATCTCATGCCTGCAATGCACGTGTACCTTACTAGTACTTCTAGTATGTGCAAAACACGTAAATTAGAATTCCAATGGCACGCCACACAGTGTCTCCCCTTTTCAGTTAATATATTATGATTAAAATGATGTGGGGAGCATCCGTGGAGCCACGTGGCACATGTGGAGGTGTTGTCGCGACCTTCTTATGTGAACTGATCACAGTGACGTGTTGCTGGTTCCAAAAGAATGTACTTGTCCTCTCTCACGCACACTGGTGGAGTATGTGCACGAAGCGAAGATGTGCACGCACGCACTCATTCCCTCGCACACACACGCGGGTACATGGTGGAACGTATTTTTGTACGAAGACCCACGCCATGTGATAATTATACGCGTGTAAAGTTGTTCACTTAATGGATGGTCAATTAATACAGCGCATGCAAATTGAGTGGACATGAGGGAGGAAGTAGTTGAGAATGACATTACTACTTCACTGCGTGCATGTAACTAGTTAAATCATGGGTTGCTACGTCCATTGGTCTTCTTCCTATTTTGTGCCAATTTTTGACCATAATTTAAATAACACAATATTAATGCATGTCATAAAAAGTAATATCATCGAAAACTATGTTCAAATGTGAATCCAATGATATAATTTTTGGTGACATGCATTAAGATTTTCTTAGTTAAATTTCTGGTCAAAATTTGGCACAAAGTACAAAGGGGGCCAATAAACCAGGACGCAGGCAACATGATCAATTTTTGCCTGGGTTACTGTTGGTGGCCTTTGTATTTAGTTAAATATGGACGGAGTGGAGTAGTACTATCTTTATCTTAGCCTCGTAGGGCTCTCCCAATGCCTACGCTCGCCTCCCCGCCTCACCCACCGGATCCCGCCATGGAGGATCCCGCCATGGATAATCCCTTAGATCCCAGAATCCCACGGGCTGCCATCTCGCTACGGCCCGCAGCACTGCCGCCTTTGAGCGAAACCCATATGTGTTTGAGAGGGGATCCATTGCTCTAGAATCATGATCGGTGGTGCCGGGGGACATGCTAGGGCTACATTGCAGGTGGTGGGCAGCAAGGGCAAATCGGATCGAGGAAGCGTCACATCGATTGGAGACAAGTTCGAAGGAGCTGCACCTGGTGAAGCACAAGGCGGAGGCGCAAGTCGATCTCAGGGGAAAGATGCTGAGGGATGTCAGCATCGGGAAGCGTCACATTGATTTTGAGCTGGGGCTAATGCCAGAGATCATATTCACAGAGTTGACTGCGGAGGAAAGAAAGCGCATGCCTGCGGGATGGGATGAGCAGCCGGTGCAACTGTTCAAATGGGCGGTAGGAGAAGCCAAATCATGGAGCCAGCTGTGGCGGCGGCGCTGGGGATGCATCATAGGCGAGGTGAGTTGTGCTCCTTCCCCGCCAGCGATGCAGTAACCTACTCGATTGCTGCTGGAGTGAACTTGCGGCGCCATGGCGGTTTGCAACTATGACAATCACTCCATCTATATGTATTGTATTTCTGTGAAAATACATGGTCGTTTGGAAAAAGATGGTAGTTTATTTATCACGGGTTTTTGAATGCTTGGTCGTGACAATCACCCGAAGCCACAACCACAAGTCTCCACCGCATAATACTTGATGGTCGGTCGCACCAACAGACGGTCGGTCGGACCCGTGTCTCACCGAAGGGACACACATCGGCATGTACGATGAGGTACATCACTGACATGTGTGACCGCATTTGAGCAGTACTTCAAATTTGTGTTCATGGAAACTCATCGGGAGCTATTTCGGGCTTCGAAACCAAAACCATCAATAAATCTTTGTCTTGTTCCCATCACATTCCAAAGTAGTAGTACTACTACCATGCTATAATCAAGTGCAAACCTATTCACACCTATCAAACCCGAACGTGTTCCCACTATGCAGGTCTTAGTACTAGTACTACTAGGTTATAAAAAAGGGGAACTACCTAGCCGAAAATCGCTCTACCTTCCTCCTCATAAGTCTTTCTTGTTCGTCCTTCCTTGCCATGGCCGGTGTGCAGAGCTCTAGGTCGAGAACTACTAGTAAGAAGGGAGCAGCGACCATGGCCGTGGAAAAAAAGAGGGCTCGCCGCCTCGCGGGGGGCTCGAAAGATCTCTCACGGGTAGGTGAGGGCTCCAAGGAGCGCACTAGCCGCGAAGGCGAACATGCCGAGCTGGCGGTGCTGGAGTCATTATCCCTCGACGACATGCCCTCTCGGCTCGATAAGCAGGAGTTGACCGACAGCTTCGTGAAGCTACTGAAGGAGAGCCTTGACGACATGCTCGCTCAGCTCTATAAGCAGGAGGAGTTGACCGCCGGCTTGGTGAAGCTGTTGAAGGAGGGCATTGCCTCGGGTAAGAAGGCGACCGGCGAAATCCTGCAATTTCAGGAGGACAAGGCGAAGCTCCGCCACAAGCTCGACCTGCTGAAGGAGGAGAACGCCGGCTAGAAGAAGCTGCATGAGATGAGGAGTTCCTCGGTGAAGATGCTGAATGCCCTCGTCATGGAACATAAGGAGGAGTTGGCGAAGCTCCGCATCGAGCACCCGACTGCTGTCAAGCAACATAATGCGGCCGTGGAAGAGATGATGAAACTCACCTCGAGAAATCCCGCGTCATGGACAGAATAAAGAAGATGGTGGAGGAGAGGCACAAGGAGATGGAGGTCATGGAGGCAATGAAGAAGCAGTTAGGACTCCACGGCCAGCAACCCTTCATGAAGTAGAGAGCAGCGCCCCAGACTTGTGTCTGTGTCTTCCTTCTTTGGGGGGGGGGGGGTAATCTTCCTTCTTCTTTTGCTCATGTGTTTCTTCTTTTGCTTCGGGTGTTTCATCGCATGTGTCACATTCTCTGCGAGGCACGAATAGAATAATGCTAACGATGAGCGGCGCCGTGGGATCGATGACAAGCGAATTAGATAATTTTTTATCGCCATATCGCACTGGGCTGCCGTGTTTCACACTCCTCCGTCGTACTAGTACTCCAGTGGAAAACTAGAGTATACCACACGGTTCTTTGCTCCTCCTCAGGTCGTCGGCAACAATTATACGAGGAGTCAAATCACAAGGCCCCAGCTTCCAGCAGTAATGAACCGTCAAATAACAAAGGCCCTTGCCTCTCGTCAAACAGACCAGGCGAGACTACCCCGCGCTCTAGCCTTTCAAATGTATTGTAGTACTAGTAGTATGGATTGCGCCATGGAGCAAAACTAACAAGGTTAAATTAAAGAAAAAAGGTGGAACATATTCAGAGCGCTCGTCGCCAAATTATGCATAGTACTATTAAAAAAGCTAGTATGTGCTTAGATGGGGTGCTAAAGTCTATTAAAGAAATTAGCATACCTATTTAATTCTTTTACAACTAAACTCCTTCATGCTTTGGGTAAACTTCTCTCATTTAAGTTTTGTTTAGAATTACGTATCTCATTTAAGTGTTTTGCGTATGTGGCATGCTTAGAGTGTGGTTAATAGTATAGCCAACTGCTGGCTATATGATGTTGGCCATATCATATATAGTACCTATATAATGTGAAGAAACGAGTGGTAGTACTACCAACTACAAGATGAACTGTAAGAAATACTAGTATGTACGTACTGAAGAGTTAAAGTAACGAGAAAGAACATAACATAGTTCTGCTGGGGGCTCAGCACAACACACCCCTGAAATAAATCTAAGCACCCTGAAATTAAACTAAGCAACTAATCCGGTAGACACTGCATTAGAACCATCATGAGCAACGACACTGCCACCTTACTTGGACTCCTCGTCCATGTCCTCGACTTCGTCCTTGTCCCTCTTCCTCTTCACTGATACTTCTCTGCTTGAACCGCACACTAGGCTCTGGCTCTTCATCCAACCATTGTAGATATTGAAACAAAGGTAGGCATCCATTATAACCTACTGGATGTGGTCTTTATCTATTACATTCCACTCCCATGCAAGATGAAACTTGGGGTGAGGTTTCGTCAGTTTACCGTACGAAGGATCAACCATGGCTCCTGCCAGGGTCAACACTGAAGGCTGATGGGAGGACACCAGCCTATTCTTCTGGAGGTCAAAGGGCTGGCCTACAATGAGGCCTATCGGACCCAGGACTCTCATGTCGTTCGTAAAGTCTACAGTAACGAATTTGACTCTATCGTCCATGAGGAAGTTGTTAAAATCCTCACACTTAATGTCGGCATGGCATATGTGGTAGACCTAGCACAAGTTATGCACGTAAACCTGGATCACGGCGGGCTTCTTCTTCTCTTCCTCCTTTAGATTCTTCTCTTTTCCCAGGATTGTGGTATACTCAACATCTAGCCCAGCGACCCACCCATCACCATTTGACTTTTCGAACATCCGTTTGAAGCGAGCAAGACATCCTTTCACTGTCGCAGAAGAACGGGTGTAGATGACGTCGAACTCATCGCCAATGATGGTTCTAACCATGTACTCACCGCCGATCATGGAGATTTGGGACGCCATGGATTTTGGAGGAGGGTTAGGATTAGTGGAACTGCTGAAATGTGAAAGGACGGGACGACTAGGAGCAAACTCTCTCAATGTTAAAGGGCGACCGGGACAAGTAGGAGCGAACTGCTAGCGGTTTTCCGATCGTAAAATGCTGAGTGGGGCGTGCGAACGGCAGGGTAGTGGCTTGCCCGGTGGATAAATGGATTCATACACAGTACTATGGGGGACCAATTAGATTTCATGTCTACTAGACCCAATTCGTAGGCCTGACAGTATAGCATCTGCGTGTTCACACGTCAAGCGTCGGGAAAATGTCAGGTGATACAAAGCTTTCCATGCTCCCATGATACGGTCTTCCGAGAGCCCTTGGATCTGAGATCGAATGGTTGCATGGCATGATTCTAGACCTATGGGTGAATATCCTATCCTAGAGGGTTTTTCTGCAAATGTTCAGCAACTTAGCATGCGGCTATTCGATCTCAGATCCAAGGGCTCTCAGCAGCCCGTATCATGGTCGCGCCTACCACGACCATCGCCTCGCTCGCACGGTCGCGCCCTTGGAGATTTCAGACGGTTATAAATGAGCAGTTTTTTTGCCTACTTCACATGCATGAAACTACTTCCTCCGTCCAGGTGCATTAGGCTATGTGATGTTGGCATGTCATACATAGTCATCACTTATACTGAGTTATACAACAAGGTTAGCTATAAGGTTTGCTGTAAGAGTTTGTTTTTTTGTACTTCTCTCTATCTCTTTCTTCGTAGAAAAGTATTTATTGCATTTGCCAAAGAGTAAGTAGCTATGGTCTAGCATGAGAGCCCACTCCCACCATTTTCCCATGTCTCTCTCCTCCACATATAAGCAAAAGTGCCATGTAAGTGGGCTATAAGCCAGAAATCCGTTGGTGCTCCCAGGAGCGTGCGCTCCTGCACGCGAAAAAAATATTTCAAAGTGTGAAAAAATTCCAACAAAAATTTGGCGCATAAATCTCGACATTATATGTGTGCACGTCAAGTTTCAGAGAAAACCGACACTTTTTGTGGCTTGTGTAAAAAAGACAAAAGGATGTCTTATGAAAAGCACTTTTTAACACTGGATTTTGTCTTTTTCACATGTGACACATAAGTTGTCTGTTTTTCATGAAACGACTTTGTGAGCATGTACAATATCGAGATGTACGCGCCAAGTTTTTATTTGGAATTTTTTTTATGTTTTAAAATATGTTTAAAACACATTTTAAAAACCAGGAGCGCGCGCTCCCATGTGCCAAAACGCCACTCTCGGCTATAAGCCCATTATTGTAGAGTACTTGTTCTTAGCACCTGTATGCCATGGAGTGGATCAGGGGAGACTCACCCGGTCATAGCGCGGCAGTAATAATGATAATGTCCAGTTAAATCACGGGGCCCACTTGTCCAGCAGTAACGAGCCGTCAAATCACATAGCCCTACATTTCCAGCAGTAAGTTGAATCCGCTACTCCCTCATCTTCTCGCCTCTCTATCGAACCGACTAGGCGGAACTGCCCTGCCAACCGCATGGGAAAAGCCCTGCCCTCGACTTTTAAATATAATTTTGTATCCATGGATTGTGCCATGGAGCAAAGCCAGAAGAAAATGGTGGTACACATGTATAGAGCACGCCCGTCGCGTTCACGTCGCACCCCAGACGGTCGGTAGGTCTGGCACGCCGCTCACCGGATGGAACGCGCGTCACATTGCATTTGCACACACATGTGGGACCACAATTGAGAACCGACCATAGGCAGACTCCCCATCCCCGCAAGTCGGTTGAGTTAATAGAAGAGGGAGACGAGCGATAGTACTAGAGCAGTGTTGTACACACGTCGGTGCCTAGACGTTCCCTGCACGACACGGGAGATCAACTCCTCCATGCATGTGACTAGACTCTAGCAACCGGCTGGATTGTCTCTCGTCTACATATCATGCAGGCTGTGTTGTACAGGGTTGTAGTTCTGATGAGAAATCTAAAAGAAAAGGGAGCACCAGGTATATTACATTAGCAATAAAATGTGAACCCATTTTCGGTATGAATACAAATCTACTCCAGTCTCCTTTGTGGTGGTTATGTTAAGGTTTCTTGTCATCTCGCAATATTAGATGTCATGTGCTTCGGATCACTGCGATGGTTAAACAGCGACAACTGCGTTACTCCAAGGCGCTGGTCATTGGGGGCACGTGCACGAAGGGTACTCATCTGCCATCTAGGTCAAGCCAGCTATGTTAATTAGGACATCTATCGATTGACCCCTTTTCTACGAGCTTGTCTTTAATTTGAGCTTTGATCCTCGTCTAGTTTGTCCGTCGGTATTCATGTTGTCTCCTTGGGGCAGTGAGGTTATGGTTTCTTGTCATGTGGCATTTTTTTGTGTTATGTTAATCCGGTGCTTCAGATCAAAATGACGACAACTGCTCCTCTGGGGCACATGCATGAAGACTTCTCGACAGTCATTGACGAGGTCAAGCCGGCTCCGGTAGAAAAAAGAACTACTCCACTATATAGGCAGGAGCCTCCGCGCTTGCTTGCTAGTGTTGCTCTCTTCACACTCTCTCGTCCTCTCCAGATCTAAACACGACAGCGGTGGCCACACACTCTCTCTGCTCACCGCTGGTCATAGATCCGGCCGAATCCCCTCCTCCGGGGAAGGTGAGAAGGTGCAATGTTCACGTGGTCATCCTTGGCGACGGTTCTGACCCACTGCCGGCGCGTCCCGATCAGCATGTGAGGAAGTCCTGGATTGAGGGGTCCTCGGGCCGTCGACCTACTACATATGAGCCAAACTGATGGGCCTCTACGGGGCCAAGCTAGGGCGTAGATCCATAGCTGGATAGGAGATCTTCGGAGTCGTGGTGTGCCCTCCAAGTCAAGGGTTAGCGTGATCTTTCCTTCATTGTAACCGATCGCATGTAACCCTAACCCTACCGGTGTCTATATAAACCAAAGGGTTTTAGTCTTTAGGGCTAGAGCAACATCCATCACCCCATCAACCAAGGGTTTAGCTCGCCTGATCTCGTGGTAGATCGACTCTGTAACCATATCATACACATCAAATACATTCAAGTAGGATGTAGGGTTATACCTCTTCGAGAGGGCCCGAACCTGGGTAAATACCGTGTTCATCGTCCCTTGTTCCCCATTGATCCTAGATCCACAGCTCGGGACCCCCTACCCGAGATCCGCCGGTTTTGACACCAACATTGGTGCTTTCATTGAGAGTTCCGCTGTTGGGTCGCCGAAGGATCAATGGCTCGCCAGATCATTGGAGAGGGTGTCAGCTCCGGGGACTTCTTTGTCCCCGGCCAACTCTTCGTGTTCAGCAGCATTGTGCTGCATGCCAACCCAACTGGTCATATAGACCAAATCAACAATTTTTTCCCTGAGCACCGGATTAGATTCGGCAACTTGGTGTACGTTGCGGACGCCTGGGGCGACCTGTTCTTTGCCGTTTTCGCAGCCTCTCCCCATACCCCTATGGGCCCTGCTATGCCCGCTCCGGAGCTTTCCCCTGATCCGATCTATGAATCGACCTCAATCCTTCAGCCCGCCTCGAGCTCGGCCGGCTCCACCCTGACCGGAGGTCAGGAATCCCCTTCGATCATGCCAGTGATGTCCGCCGAAGACCCAGCCTCGGGCCTCAACACGGAAGCAGTGTTCGGACGCCAAGAGTCACTCTTGGCCGAACCCTCTTTTCATGACGCCTCCGACCTTGAGCCCCAGTGACGGGTCAACATCCGAAAACCAGGAATTATCCCTGGCCGAACTCCCCCTCATCAACTCAATTTTGAGCCCCAATACGGAAACAGCATCCGAAGACCAGGTCTTGCCCTCGGTCTCTTACGACTGTCCGACCCTGGGCCTCGAGGTCAACTCAGCCCTTGAAGACCAGGATCCAGCCCAGGCCTAGATCATTCCTTGCCCCGCCATGTCGGAGACCGGCGCTCGGCGGCCACCGCGTACCAGTCCGGCGACCCTTGCCTTATTAAACGAGGCGCTGGACCGAATCCAGATGATGGCTATTCGGGAGGATCCACCCTCGGCTTGCGTGCAGCAACCCCTCGACATGAACTACATGGAATTTTACGGCCCACCCACCACCCACCTAGTAGCAATAGTCGAAGACTTAACCGACATGTTGGACTACACTTTGGAAAACGCCGAATACATAGACGAGGATAGTGGAGCCACGGCTAACACTGACGCTGCTCCCACTGTCACCGGCCACTGGACGACCACGTCCACCTACGACATCTACATGGTGGACACCCCAGAAGGAGATGACGGCACTCCCGGGAAGGATAACGGTAGGCCCAGCGACGAGCCACCGAAGTGCCACAGACAGCGCCGCTGCTCCAAGGCGCATCGAAGCCATGCGAGCAGCATGGACACCGAGAAAATGCCACCCCGGATAATGCGGACAACCTCGACTATCCCGGCGCCGACGAACAACCACAAAACGACCACGAGGAGCAAGAGGACCCGCTCGATCTCAAGTACCTCGAGTACTCCGAAGACAATAACTACCTCCCTCCCTCTAAAGAGGAGATTAGTTTGGGCGACGAGGATTTCATCGTCCCCAAAGACCCGCTAGACCAGGAGCGGTTTAAACGGTAGCTAATCGCCACCGCACGAAGCCTGAAGAAACAACGGCAAAAAATAAAGTCCGAACAGGATACCCTTAATGAGAGATGGACTAAAGTCCTAAATGCCGAAGCGGAGTACGGCAACAAGCAGCAGACCAAAAGCTACTCGAAGCTAAGGCTACTGCTGCAATTCGATGATGAGGCCATAGAGCCAGTAACTTCAAGGTACACTCAGGCGGACCAGCCGGATCGCCCCCCTCGAGGACGGGACCGGACAATTGATAAAACCGAACAACCCCCCACTCACCCTCACCATCAAGGCAAGGAGCCAGTACGGCCAGGTTATGAGTACGACCTACGTCGTGACCTGGACGCTCGGGCAGGTCTGATGAGGTCCATCTATGACCTAAAAGAGATCCTCCTGTTAGACAGGACGGATACAAATCCTGGCTAGACCAAAATGATAGAGCTCGGGAGCTGCAACGAGCCCGAATAACAGATGATCTCCGGTGCAACGTAGCCCGAATCAGGGGCGCCGCTCATCCTCTTTGCTTCACAGATAGAGTGATGCGGCACCAATTCTCGGAAGGTTTCAAACCTATAAATATTGAACCCTATGACGGGACAACAGATCCGGCAGTATGGATCGAAGATTTTCTATTGCACATTCACATGGCACGAGGGGATGACCTTCATGCCATCAAGTACCTACCATTAAAGCTCAAGGGTCCGGCTCGACACTGGCTAAATAGCCTCCCCGAAGACTCCATAGGATGTTGGGACGAGCTCGAGGACGCCTTCCGAGCAAACTTTCAGGGCACTTATGTCCGACCCCCGGACGCCGATGACCTGAGCCACGTAATCCAGCTGCCCGGCGAGTCAGCCCGGCAATTTTGGAACCAGTTTTTGACCAAGAAGAACCAGATTGTCGACTGTCCGAGCGCCAAAGCTATAGCTGCCTTTAAGCATAGTATTTGGGATGATAGGCTAGCATGCCAGCTCAGCCAGGACAAGCCAAGAACGATGTCAGCGCTCACCTCCCTGATGACCCACTTATGCGCCGGAGAAGACAGTTGGCTGGCTCATAGAAGCACCAACCCCGACACCCCCGACACCTCGAAACTTCGGGACGGGAACGGGAAGCCACGAACGAACAAGAACAAATGCCACCATAATGACGGCGAAGCAGATGAAATGGCAGTCAACGCCGAATTTCGTAATCCGAAGTTCGGGTCATGGAAAAAGCCTTCTAAAGGCAACCAGGACGGCCCAACCAAGTTAGACGCAATCCTGGACAGGCCCTGCCAGATTCATGGCACCGCCGAAAAGCCCGCCAACCACACCAACTGTAATTGTTGGGTGATCAAACAGGCCGGCAAGCTCACAGCCGAAGACTCAGGCAAAAGCCCATGAAACGAGGACGATGAGGGTTAGTTGCTTGCTTATTTATTTTGTTAGTCTTCTTTATTTGTTCGCTTCTAGTTTGCAGTTATTTTTTCTCGGTTTCCTAGTGGCCGCAGTAACCTATTTTTTAAAACTAGGCCACAATAACCATGGGCAACATACAGACCATTGTAACCATGGTCCTGCTATCTGCTGTAGTGACCATGGGCCTCCTACGGGCCTTCTTTGGGCCGTAGATTCAATTGGCCTTCTACGGGTCGGATGATCGATTGGCCAAATATGGGTTGTACTATTCATGGACCATTAACGGACCGCAATATGGGCTGTAAACGGGCTAGAATGGGAATCGTCTGTTTATGGGCCGACCATAACGGGCCGTTAATAGGCCGATGTGTACAACGGGCTTAATTCTATCGGCAGGCATAACGGATCGTTAATGGGCCATATTTGATGGCGCTATGAAAACGGTCCAATGGATTAATGGGCCACAGTCGGGCCAACTTTAACCACATGCTTAATTTGGCCCACAAGCGTAACAAGCCAGTAACGGACCGTAAGTAATCGAATGCTGGAATGAGCCCAATAATAAATGGGCCCTTAGAAGGCCGAAAGATAACATGGCTGGAAACGGCCCAATGGAATAATGGGTCGTTAATGGGTATAAAGCGATATACTGTTCATTATGGACCAGTTTCACCAGGGGCCATTTATGGGCTAAGAGTTACAAAGTGCCTCATATGGGCCGAAAGACGTCATGGGACATACATGGGCCGGAAGTTACAACGGGCTGGAATCATATTGAATGGCTCAGATGACGTTACTCGGCCTAATTCGGATAGGCTATAACGGGTCGTGAGTTAGCGGGCTGTAAATGGATTATATGCGAACAGGCCGTTAACAGGCTTTCCGTGGGCCGGGTCGCTACCTTTTGACCAAGTCAAACGGGCCGGCCTTTTGACCTGAATGGGCCACTGTTGGGCTGAGCCACATGTCGACGTATCATGGGCGCATCCCGTCCATTCGCTGGATGACATCTGTCCCAACACTGAGCAGACACGTGGATCCTCCGGCGAATGAGAATTTTACACGTGAAAAATCCCCATTGGTCAGGGCTGTTAACGGGTTATCGGATCCAAACCGGAACACGATAGCTTAACGGCGACCCGTTATGGTGGATGCCACATGTCGGTTACCCTTGACGAAAATACTTCCATGACGCTCCATTTATCGTCATGGAAGTGGACACTTTCGTGATGATAATTTTGGTATTGTCATGGAACACTTCTACGACAGCACATGTATGACTATCTTGATTTTGTCATAAAATCATCATGGATGTACATGCATGACAGAAAATGTGACCTACTGTGACAAACACGTATCATCACGGATGTGGTTTTTTTTGTAGTGTTAATTCCTGAGCCGGCACATGAGCCTGGCGTGCAAATTTCTGACAACCGTCACACTTACGGACATTGTCCTCTGCATCAGTGTGAGCCGTCAACTAGAAAAAACCATGTTGAAAAGCCTTAGCTACGAGAGATCTTGACCCAACATGATGACCACAGTCCCCTGCATGAATTTCTTGTAAGATTTCTCGTCCTTCATCAGGGGAAACACAACTTTGAAACACGTGAGTCACACTACATCTGTGTAACTTGCCATTGACAATTGCCATGGACTTAGACCGCCTTGTGATCTACCGCGCCAAATTTTCATCTTTTGGTAACTCGCCTCGAGCTAGGTAAGCCAGGTAAGGCATCGCCCAATCTGGGATAGCACATAGAGCCGCCACCAATTGCCCCTCCGGGTCAGGGATGGCCAGGTCTTCCTCTAAAGGTAACTTGACAGAGGGGTTTAGCAACACGTCAAGGAACACATTAGGGGGGACCGGCTTACACTGAGAACCTAGTCAAGATAGAGCATCAGCCGCCTCATTGTGATGCCAGTCTATGTGATCCACTTGATCTCCTTTAAAGTGACCTGCAATGTTGGTCACGGCTTGACGATAAGCCGCCATGAGCGAGTCTTTAGAATCCTACTTCCCTGAAACTTGTTGTGCAACAAGGTCTGAGTTGCCAAGGCATCTAACTCGGCTCAAGTTCATCTCCTTCGCCATGCGGAGCCCATGTAGCAAAGCCTCATACTCAGCTGCATTGTTAGTACAGGGAACACACCAGCCTTAAAACATAACAAAACTAGAAATCTCGTGTGGAAGATATAACAACTCCAGCCCCCGAGCCTTCCAATTGCCTGGATCCATCAAAGTGTATCATCCAGTATGTATGATCTAGTTTCTCCTCGGGTGTTTGCAGCTCTGTCCAATCATTGATAAAATCCACCAAGGCCTGAGACTTGATAGCAGTTCGGGGCACATATTTCAGATGATGTGGCCCAAGCTCAATTGCCCACATAGCAACTCTGCCAGTGGCTTCCTTGTTTTGAATGATATCCCCTAGAGGAGCAGAACTAACCACAGTGATTGGATGCCCAAGGAAATAATGTTTCAACTTGCAGCTAGCCATGAACACCCCAAACACCAACTTCTGCCAATGTGGGTATCTCTGCTTGGATTCTGTTCAGACCTCACTGACATAATAAGCTGGCCGCTGGAATGGATACTCTTTGCCTGCTTCCTAGCGCTCCACAACCACTGCCATGCTCACGGCCTTGTTATTAGCCGCCACGTATAGGAGCAAAGGCTCTTTGTCAATCGGAGTAGCCAAAACAGGCGGCTCAGCCAACTGCTTCTAAAGAGGCTCAAATGCCTCATTAGCAGCATCACTCCAGACGAAATGATCAGTCTTCTTCATCATCTGATAAAGGGGGATCACCTTTTCACCCAGACGGCTTATAAACCGGCTCAGGGCTGCAATACGACCCGGCAGGTGCTGAACGTCATTAATACAGGCCGGCTTAGAAAGAGAGGTGATAGCCTTGATCTTCTCCGGGTTAGCTTTGATGCCCCTTTTTGAGACCAAAAACCCAAGCAATTTGCCTGCTGGCACGCCAAAGATGCACTTGGCTGGGTTAAGCATCATCTTGTACACATAGAGATTGTCAAAGGTTTACTTTAAGTCATCAAGCAAAGTTTCCTTCGTCCTTGATTTAACTACAATATCATCAACATAAGCACGAATATTGCGTCCAATTTGCCCATGAAAGCAATTCTGAACACAGCGCTGGTAAGCCGCCTAAGCACTCTTGAGCCCAAAAGGCATAGAAACATAATAGAAAGCTCCAAAGGGAGTGATGAAAGCTGTTTTCTCCTGATCCTCAACTGCCATATTGATATGATGATAACCAGAATAAGCATCCAGAAAACACAAACTCTCACAACCCGCCGTGGCATCAATAATCTGATCAATAAGGGGGAGAGAAAATGGGTCAGCTGGATAAGCCTTGTTAAGATCTGTGTAGTGAACACACGTACGCCAAGTGCCGTTCTTCTTGAGCACAAGTACCGGATTAGCCAACCACTGTGGGTGAAAAACTTCAATTATGAACCCGGCAACCAGGAGCCGGGCTAACTCTTCTCCAATAGCTTTACGCCTCTCCTCATTAAAACAACGGAGGAACTATCGAACAGGATTCATCTTAGGATCCACATTAAGGTGGTGCTCAGCGAATTCTCTCGGTACACCTGGCATGTCAGAAGGTTTCCATGCAAAGATGTCCCGATTCTCACGAATGAACTCGATGAGCGTGCTTTCCTATTTGGGATCCATCCCTGTCTAAATGGTGAACTGCTGAGAAGAATCACCAGGAACAAAGTCAACTTGTTGCGTATCTTTGGCCGACTTGAATTTGAGCAGAGGGTCCTTCTCGGTGGTAGGCTTTTTCATAGGTGTCATATCAGCCGGGTCAACATTATCCTTATAAAACTTGAGCTCATCAATGGCACAAGCCGACTCTACGTAAGCAACATCTCCTTCCTCACATTCCAGAGCTATCTTACGATTTCCATGAACTGTGATCGTCCCTTGTGGCCCAGGCATCTTGAGCTGGAAATAGACATAACAAGGGTGAGCCATGCACTTGGCGTAAGCCGGCTGTCCAAACAGTGCATGATATGGACTCTTGATCTTGACCACCTCAAACCACAGTGTCTCCGCTCTATAATTTTATTCATCACCAAAAGCCACTTCGAGAGCAATCTTTCCGACAAGGTAAGCCGACTTGCCGGGCACGACTCCGTGAAATACCGTAGAGGACGGCAAAAGATCATTTTCTGTCAGACTCA
Organism: Thinopyrum elongatum; assembly: GCA_011799875.1. NCBI lineage: Eukaryota > Viridiplantae > Streptophyta > Magnoliopsida > Poales > Poaceae > Thinopyrum > Thinopyrum elongatum. Next base: position 498,245,799 of record CM022298.1, on the reverse strand, counting down.
TCCGCCTAAAAGTGTCATGGTACAATATGTTAATGCTGCTACCACCATCCATAAGTACCTTGGTGAATTTATAACTGCCCACTTGAGGGGCTACGACCAGCGCCAGATGACCCAGATCGTCAACTCGCGGCGGGTGATCCTCCCGGCTCCAAGTAATCGTGTGCTCAGACCACCTTAAATATCGTGGTACAGCCGGCTCAACTGCATTGACAACCCGTTTATGAACCTTCTGGTCACGCTTGCAAGTGCTCGTAGTGAAAACATGGTATTGGCCACTGTTGAGCTGCTTAGGGTTAGTATGATACCCAGAATAATTACTCTATTGCTGATTACCTTGACCAAACTGTTGATTATGACCACCATGGTTCCCATGGTTCTAATAACCTGACTTTGAGCCGCCCCCACCAAAGCTGGCCCCTTGAAAACATCCAGAGCCTGACCCACCGGGCGGCCCGTTGCCATGAGGCCGCTGAAACGACTGGTTCCTGTACTCCTGCATGATATAACAATATTTCCAAGCATGACTAGACGGCTTGTTAGGAAAACTGTGTTTAGGACACGACGCATTAAGAGCCTCCTCATAATTCACGGACTTCCCCCCATTAAAAGGTTGTTTGCCAATACAATGCTAATTTTTAAATCCTGCATTGGTGTTAGCCACAAAATCTAACCCGCCATCGGAATGTTTGTGCTTTCCACCATTACTGTAGGATCGAAAGTAGGTCTAGAGGGGGGGGTGATTAGACTACTTGACCAAATAAAAATCTAGCCTTTTCCCAATTTTAAGTCTTGGCAGATTTTAGTAACTTAGCACAACTCAAGCAATCAACCTACACATGCAATTCTAAGAGTGTAGCAGCGGAAAGTAAAACATTGCATCAGAAGGTAAACGGAAGGGTTTGGAGAAGGCAAACGCAATGTAGACACGAAGATTTTTGGCGTGGTTCCGATAGGTGGTGCTATCGTACGTCCACATTGATGGAGACTTCAACCCACGAAGGGTAACGGTTGCGCGAGTCCACGGAGGGCTCCAGCCACGAAGGGTCCACGAAGAAGCAACCTTGTCTATCCCACCATGGCCATCGCCCATGAAGGACTTGCCTCACTCGGGTAGATCTTCACGAAGTAGGCGATCTCCTTGCCCTTACAGACTCCTTGGTTCAACTCCACAATCTTGTCGGAGGCTCCCAAGTGACACCTAACCAATCTAGGAGACACCACTCTCCAAAAGGTAATAAATGGTGTGTTGATGATGAACTCCTTGCTCTTGTGCTTCAAATGATAGTCTCCCCAACACTCAACTCTCTCTTACAGATTTGGATATGGTGGAAAGATGATTTGAGTGGAAAGCAACTTTGGGAAGGCTAGAGATCAAGATTCTTGTGGTAGGAATGGAATGTCTTGATCTCAACACATGAGTAGGTGGTTCTCTCTCAGAAAATGAGTAGTGGAAGTGTAGGCTCATTCTAATGGCTCTCTCTTGAATAGAGAAGGGGGTGGAGGGGTATATATAACCTCCACACAAAATCCAACCATTACACACATTTGATCCAACTCGGTCAGACCGAATAGAAGAACTCGATGAGACCGATTTATTTCAAAATGTGAACGTTAGGAATCTCGGTGGGACCGATATACTCAACTCGGTAGGACCAATGTGCTAGGGTTAGGGCAAAACCTCATCTCGGTGTGACCGATTGCATGAACTCGGTGAGACCGATTTCAGCAATGAGCAAACAGAGAATTGGTCAGGCAAACTCGGTGGGACCGATTGCTCCTTTCAGTAAGACCAAAACATTACGAAAGGGAAACAAAGAGTTTGCATTACGAACTCGGTGGGACCGATCGCTCATTTCGGTGAGACCGAAACGTTACGAAGGGAAATAGAGAGTTTGCAATCCTATCTCGGTGAGACTGAAATCCCTATCGGTGAGACCGAACTGATTAGGGTTTCTGGTAGTGGCTATGACAAAGGAACTCGGTGGCACCAGATAGATCAAATCGGTGGGGCCGAGTTTGACTTTAGGTTTAGGACATATATGGATATGAGAAAGTGGTTGAGGGTTTTGGAGCATATCACTAAGCACTTTGAGCAAGTAGACCATTAAGCAACACCTCATCCCCTTTTAATAGTATTGGCTTTTCCTATGGACTCAATGTGATCTTGGATCACTAAAATAGAAATGTAGAGTCTTGAGCTTTTGCCAATCTTTGTCCTTAGCATTTTGAGGGGTCAACATCTCTAGTCCATGTGCCATGCCAATCATTGAACTTTCTGAAATATTTAACTTGAAAGGATATTAGTTCAATGAGCTATATGTTGTTATGAATTACCAAAACCACCCAGGGATTAGTTGCACTTTCAATCTCCCCCTTTTTGGTAATTGATGACAACATATAGATCAAAGCTTCGACAAATGATAATATGACTGAAATATATCGTCGCTCTGAGAAGTATGTGATAAGCAATAGCTCCCCCTAAATTTGTGCATTATTTAAAATTTGCTTTTGAATGCAAATGCACAATCGATTAGGATCATGGGTTACTCTTCCATGTCACATACATCTTGGTGGAGTGCTCAAAATGATAGAATGTAAAGCACATGCACTCATCACCAAGGGAAACATGATTGATCATACACAAGTATTATAGATTGCATCATTCAAGCACACATTAAAGCATAATGATCAACCACATGATCATAAGTGTATCTCACACACAAGCACAAATAATGTAGCAACCAAACAAACAAATATCACGTAGCACGAGAGGCAAACAAAAGCAAAACACTCTCTCTCTCTCTCTCTCTCGAAGCCTAAGATCTATACACTTTCTCCCCCTTTGGCAACAAGTTACCAAAAAGCTCGAAAATGCATAGTGCTATTCGGCACTCTAGGCATGATCTCCGGGAGCTCTTGAAGTGGTCTTCGGGCTGGTGGCTCCGGTGTGCGTAGATGGCGTTGAGAGGAGTCCGTCTGCAAAGGCTTTTGCTGATGTCTGAGGAGCTGGAGGAGTTGCAACTGAAGGTGCAACAGTGGCAGTTTCTGCAGGTGCTGAAGCAGTAGCTCTGGAATCTGTGACAACTGGCTCTGCTGCAGACCTCTGTGCTCTTGGCACTCTATGAAATGCATCTATGGTGACTCTTCCTCTCCTATCCTCTGCCTCTTCTTGAAGTTGCTCAACTGTGGTTTGGATCTCTGTGACCTTCAAGTCTAGATCATAAAATTTTGTTTCATTGATCCTCTCAAGACTTTCTTGGTTTTGAGTCAGGGTGGCTAGTCCTTTCTCAATCCTCATTGTAGACTCAAGTAGCTAAGTGAGCTGATCTTGCTTGGTCTTGAGATTCACAGCTGATACATCTGGCATCTTGGAAGTCTTTGCGGCCTTAGCTTGCTCTCGCTTCTCCTGAGCCTCTACAGATGTAGGATGTGATGCATCCATGACAACAACATTATCCTCAAAGTCTGGCCTCAGGGGAAGGTGTTCTCTGTCTAGTAGATATGTGCCTATTCCCATCTTGGAGTTGATGAGTATCTGAATGTGTGGGGCATATCCACATGACCTCTTCTGATCAGCAGCAGTTCTCTTGATGGTTTCAACAATCAAAGTCATCACTTTGAACTTCTCTGGCACATCAAACATATGCAGCAGGTTTATAGAGTGACCTCTAATCATCCTGTCATCTCCTGACTTGGGCAACAAAGTGTACCTCAGTATAGTGTTGATAGTGGGCAGCCCTGACAGCAGATAGTAGATGGATCCAAATCTGTGAGTTGCCAATGCAGCATCTGGAATTTCCTTGTACATGTGAGCCATGGAGTTATGATCTTTCCTGGGCTTGGCATAGGCATATGTGTCATCTTCACCTTCTTAAGGGGCATTGATCAACTTGGCCCATTCTGCAATAGATGATTGGTATCTTGTGCCTTCAGTCATCCAGACTATCTTGCCATCCGGATAGAAGTGTGCAGTTGAATAAAATTGCATGACCATCTCATCATTCCATTTTGTAAGCTTCTGACCAACAAACTTGTCAACCTCATTCATCCTGAAACTGTCATGAACTCCAGGGAAGTAATCTTCATTGTCATCAATGAATTTCCAGTCAACCCATCTCATGTCACTGACTATGGGCTTCTTGTCCAAAAGAACTGTCTCATAGAAGTCTTGCTGCTCCTTGGTGTGAAATCTGTAGTCCACAGCTGTCCTTCTCCTCACAGCATATGGGTCTGTCTGTCTCCATAGTCTGAGACCTGCATCCTTTCTCAACTTCATGTTTTCAGCTATGGGATGATTGTCATCATGATCTAGAATTTTTGGTCTGAGCTTCCTGAGCACTTGCTGCTCCTCATCCTCTTGAACTTCAGGCACTGGGGCCTTGTTCTTTTCAGCAGCTGGGATGTTTCTGGTGGATCTCTTGGGTGCTGTAGGCTTTGGGACTTGAGCTTGGGCAGATGGCTTTGGAGCTGTCTTGGGCTTAGATGAATCAGTCCCAGACTTGATTGCATCTCCCATAAGCTTCTGAGACTTTGGTGCTGGCTCAACAGCTTCTTCCTCATCATCTTCATCTGGATCTTTCATCATTGATGATCTGCCAATAACTCTGGCCATGGTCTTCTTGATCCTTTCCTTCCTTTTCTTGCCTCCAGCAGCCTCTTCTTCTCTTAGTTTAGCAGTGAACTCCATAGTTTCCTGAGTGGAGGCTCTGGCTTTTGACATAGGCACTCTCTTGGCAGGAACTTTCTTCTTTATGCTAGGCTTGGTGGCAGCAGCAGCATACTCCTTCTTGACTACCTTCTTCTTTGAGGTGACCTCCTCATCAACCACAAAGTCCTCATCTTTAGAATCTGAGGTTCTCTTCTTCCTTTGCCTAGTTGCAGCCTTAGGCAAGTTGCTTGGGGTGCTTCTGCTACCCTCATCATAACTGCTATTGGAGGGACTAGTGCCCTCACTGAGATTTGCTTGCTCCTCTGACCTGTTCTGGCTGTCACTGTTGTCTAACATGGCTGACACTGACCCTGTGAATAGATAGGTATAGGCAGAGTAGATGAGCATCACAAAGTACAACTATTTTGGCAAAAAGTTTGACTCAAAAACTTAATTTTAGTTTTCTATAGAAAGCATTTCGGAGCTACCGATATGACAAACTCGGTGACACCAAAGCAACTTTGGAGTCTAAACAGGCAGTTTCGGTCAGACCGAGATGCAGTTCGGTGACTCCGAGATGCTAGGGTTTCACTGAGAAAGTAAACTCGGTCACACCGATTCGTACACTTCGGTCAGACCGAGTAGTACATGTGCAATGGCCTGGGCCAAATCGGTGAGACAGAATACTTCAAATCAGTCGGTCCGAGATGAGTTCGGCGGAAACCTAACCCTAAATTTTTGTATCAAAACTAATCTAGAGGAATTTTTGGTTGGATAGGATGATCTCAATCATGGCTAGAAGCATGGTATTAACCTTTGTGCAAGAATCGGAGGTAAGGAATACACAAAGGGATCGAGTCCGTACCCTAACTTGGCGGCGGACTCGCTACAGCGACAACGGCGATGAAGAATCCTGTTGACGGCAGCGGAGACCAGCAGCAGTAGGGCGCTGGCGATGACAACGACGATCCGAAGACCAAGGGGGCGACAGAGCTGGGCAGGCGTGGTTGGGAGTTTGAAGGAATTTCCAAATTTCAACCCGCGGATATATATACCCAGTCACTGTCGGTGTGACCGAGTGGAACGACTCGGTGGCACCGAGATGCAGAATCGCAAGCGGTTACTGCAACTCGGTGTGACCGAACTATTCTAATCGGTTGCACCGAGGTGAAAACCTAGATCAACCCAATGATTTCGGTGAGACCGAGATGGATGAATCGGTCAGACCGAAAGCCATTAAGAGGTTTTGGAAGTTTAAGCCCTTGATGGATCGGTGGCTCCGAGTGCTCCTCACCCGGAGGGTCCGAATTCGACTTGATCAAACTTTGTGATGTTGCATGAATAGAGTTTGAGACGAGAAAATCATAGATAGCTAGAGGGAGTACTTAGGCATTCTTGTCCATCCATTTGGCAAAAATAAAAACCAATCAATCAAAACAACAAATGGATGTCCTCGAATGGAGAAAATTATGCAACCAATATGCTCACACAATAAGACAGCAAATGAAATATGTGGCAAAGCATGCACAAACATTCTAGAATCTATCAAGCAATTGGCAATGACTAGGTCATCTATATATGAGTATATTGACTTAGGACTCAAATGAGAACATTTGATCATAGGTCATACTCATCGTTTAAGCACAAGTGGGGTTACCACTTTTACATAAAGCATTGTTGTGTTCACACCATTAGAGTTGCTTTAGCTCAATTCTTAGAGTAAAGCTCCCCCTAGATGTGATATCCCCCCTAAGAGGGATGAACTAACCTTGGGTTTTGTCGATGATGACTTCATGTAGATGTTCAAGATGTGGATGCTCAATTTCGATGTAGATCATTTGGAGCAATCCATTGGAGTGAGTTGCACTTTCAATACCTACATGGGTTAGTCCCACAAGGAACACACAAGGATATCCATAGACATAGAGTGAAATACACATATGATGTTGTCCATGAAAGCATTAGGTTACCTTGTCCCTTGTCTTACCAACAAGAGGGTTTGTGACTCCTTGAACTAGTGCAAGATATGGAAGTTGATTGCACTTGTCCTCGCCAAAATGAATATGAGTGAAGTATGTTGGCGGAGTCACCCTCAAGAACTCTCTAGTTCTTCTTCTTTGGGACCCACATCAACTTTATGGGGATCCTTGGAGTTGTAGTCGTACTTGATGAAGTGGAACTTGATGTAGTCTTGGGAACCCACTTGACCAAGGCCTTTGGAGCTTCTTCAAATGAATCAATCTCCTCTTGAAGCTTGTAATTGCCTTTTAGCTTGTGGTCTTGTGGTGGAAGATCATCTTGAGCTTGTGTTCCATCAAAAGAAGTGGGGTCATACTTCTCTTGTTGAGGAACAAACTTCGTCTTGGGGTATTGATCTTCTTCCCACTCAACTCCATTGGCATTGAACTTGCGTTCAAAACCAACACCTTGATTCTTCCGGTGCCTTCCTTGCTAGCGTACAATCTCCTCAAATTGCTTACTTCCGGCAAGGCTCTTGTAAACACCTTTCTCTATAATTCCCTTCAATAAGCTATTTTCTTGCTCAAGTGTAACTTGGCTAAGAGAATCATTAGTGGGATCAAGAGAACTACTAGAAGCAACAATATTGGATTTAGCATGATTATTGTTACTACTAGAAGAAGAATCTTTCTTGCTCTTGTTGCTAGATTTTACTTGTGGCATGTAAGTAGAGAAGAGTAAATGCTTGGCAATGTAAGAAGAACTTTTCTTATGAAGATCATCATTGATTGCTTTTAAGAACCCATGCTCTTGCTCTAGGTTGAGCTTTTCAAAGCGTAGCTTCTCATGAGTCTTTAAAAGCTCTCGATGATGCTCTAAGGTAGTTTCATGAGCTAACTTAAGAGTGTTTAATTCTTTAGTTAGACGCTCAATCTCCTTCTTATCATTGTCATTCGTTTCATCTTGATTAGCATGATTAATAGCAATTTCATCATAGTTTTCATCACTAGAGTTGTCAACAAGTAAATCATCATCACCTAGCAAATCATCTTCATCACTATTGAAATCAACATACTCGGGGTGTGATACCTTGGGGCCTTTAGCCATGAAGCATCTTCCAATCCCTTCATTTGGTGAATCAAATATGTCGTAGGAGTTGGATGACACAAGTGCAAGACCGGCAACACCTTCATCTTGAGTATGTTCGGAGTCGGAGTGATAACTTCTCTCAGAGTAGTGTTCGGAGTCGGAACCGGATACCCATTCACCAACATGAGCTTGATGTCTTCATCTTGTGTAGCTCTTTGATGACTTGTCCTTCCTTTCCAAATCCTTGCTTCTGCGAGAGGGTCTTCGTTCATAACGATCATCTCTACTCCTTCTCTCTCTTGGTGGTGATTCATCTCTTTTACTCCTCCTTTTAGGTGAGTCTTCTCTTCTTTTGTAGGGAGCCGTACACTCATTGGAGTAGTGTCTGGGTCTTCCACAATTGTAGCAATTTCATTCATGACTAGAAGATCTCTTGTCATAGTAGGACCATGACTTGGAACTTCTCTCTTTGCTTCTACTCTTGTAGAACTTGTTGAAGTTCTTCACCATTAGGCTCAATTCTTCATTGAAGGCTTGTTTCTCACTTGATGTTGTGGGAGCATCACATGAAGCTTTGTAAGCACCACTAGTCTTGTTGTGAAGCTCTTCCTTATCCTTAAGTGACATCTCATGAGCAACAATTCTACCAATCACTTCCGTTGGCTTGAGATCTTTGTAATTGGGCATCATTTGGATCAAAGTGCACACGGTATCATATTTTCCATCCAAGGCTCTTAGGATCTTCTTAATGATGAATTTGTTGGTCATCTCTTCACCTCCTAAGCTGGCAATCTCATTTGTGATGAGAGCAAGCCTAGAATACATTTCAGCGACTCCTTCACCATCCTTCATTTTGAACTTGTCAAGTTGACTTTGAAGCACATCCAATTTGGATTCCTTGACGGACACGGTACCTTCATGCATATCAACCAAAGTATCCCAAATTTCCTTTGCATTCTCAAGGCGGCTGATTTTGTTGAATTCTTCGAGGCACAATCCATTGAAGAGGATATCACAAGCTTGAGTGTTGTATTGCAACATCTTCAATTCTTCCGCGGTTGCTTCATGATTTGGTTCTCTTCCATCTTCGAAGAATTCACCTTGCAAACCAATACACACAATAGCCCAAACGGCGGGGTTATGTCCAAGAATATGCATTTTCATCTTATGCTTCCAACTAGCAAAATTAGTACCATCAAAGTAAGGACCTCTACGGTGGTAATTTCCCTCGCTAGACACCATACTCTCCTAGGTTGTGAAACCAAGGCTATGATCACCAAAGCTATGGAAATCAAGGCAATTGGAGACCAAAGCTCTGATACCACTTGTAGGATCGAAAGTAGGTCTAGAGGGGGGGTGATTAGACTACTTGACCAAATAAAAATCTAGCCTTTTCCCAATTTTAAGTCTTGGCAGATTTTAGTAACTTAGCACAAGTCAAGCAATCAACCTACACATGCAATTCTAAAAGTGTAGCAGTGGAAAGTAAAACATTGCATATGAAGTTAAAGGGAAGGGTTTGGTGAAGGTAAACACAATGTAGACACGAAGATTTTTAGCGTGGTTCCGATAGGTGGTGCTATCGTAGGTCCACGTTGATGTAGACTTCAACCCACGAAGGGTAACGGTTGCGCGAGTCCACGAAGGACACCACCCATGAAGGGTCCACGAAGAAGCAACCTTGTCTATCCCACCATGGCCATCGCCCACGAAGGACTTGCCTCACTCGGGTAGATCTTCACGAAGTAGGCGATCTCCTTGCCCTTACAAACTCCTTGGTTCAACTCCACAATTTTGTCAGAGGCTCCCAAGTGACACCTAACCAATCTAGGAGACACCACTCTCCAAAAGGTAATAAATGGTGTGTTGATGATGAACTCCTTGCTCTTGTGCTTCAAATGATAGTCTCCCCAACACTCAACTCTCTCTTACAGATTTGGATATGGTGGAAAGATGATTTGAGTGGAAAGCAACTTTGGGAAGGCTAGAGATCAAGATTCTTGTGGTAGGAATGGAATGTCTTGATCTCAACACATGAGTAAGTGGTTCTCTCTCAGAAAATGAGTAGTGGAAGTGTAGGCTCATTCTGATGGCTCTCTCTTGAATAGAGAAGGGGGTGGAGGGGTATATATAGCCTCCACACAAAATCCAACCATTACACACATTTAATCCAACTCAGTCAGACTCTATAGAAGAACTCGGTGAGACCGATTTATTTCAAAATGTGAATGTTAGGAATCTCGGTGGGACCGATAGACTCAACTCGGTGGGACCGATGTGCTAGGGTTAGGGAAAAACCTCATCTCGGTGTGACAGATTGCATGAACTCGGTGAGACCGATTTCAGCAATGAGCAAACAGAGAATTGGTCAGGCAAACTCGGTGGGACAGATCGCTCCTTTCGGTAAGACCAAAACGTTACAAAAGGGAATCAGAGAGTTTGCATTGCGAACTCGGTGGGACCGATCGCTCATTTCGGTGAGACCAAAACGTTACGAAGGGAAACAGAGAGTTTGCAATCCCATCTCGGTGAGACCGAAATCCCTATCGGTGAGACCGAACTGATTAGGGTTTCTGGCAGTGGCTATGACAAAGGAACTCGATGGCGCCGGATAGATCAAATCGGTGGGGCCAAGTTTGACTTTAGGTTTAGGACATATATGGATATGAGAAAGTGGTTGAGGGTTTTGGAGCATATCACTAAGCACTCTGAGCAAGTAGACCATTAAGCAACACCTCATCCCCTTTTAATAGTATTGGCTTTTCCTATAGACTCAATGTGATCTTGGATCACTAAAATAGAAATGTAGAGTCTTGAGCTTTTGCCAATCTTTGTCCTTAGCATTTTGAAGGGTCTGTCGGATTTCGGGTTCCGCAAACCCTTGAGAGTTTTGAACTCTGGGGTGCGTGCGAAGAACTCGTCCTCCCAAGTCTGCCTACTCCCTAATCTCACAACCTAGCTCGATGAACTGTAAGGAAAAGAGACACAGCAGTTTACCCAGGTTCGGGCCACCTTGCGGTTTAAAACCCTACTCCTGCTTTGTGGTGGATTGGCCTCGAGGGGCTGAGGATGAACTAGTACAGTGGTGAACAGCCTCGGGAGGATAGGTGTTCTTGAGCTTGAATGAGCTGGTGGGAGTGAGGGTGATCTGAATGATCCATCCGTTGGTCCGATCACTCTCTACGGTGGTGGCTAAGTCCTATTTATAGTGGCCTTGGTCCTCTTCCCAAATGAAAGGCGGGAAGGGATCCCACAACGGCCAAATTCAAAGGGAGACAACTAGTACATGCTATCCTGACAAAAGTAGTCTTCGCCTGCAAAAGCCTCTGATCATGACGCCGTGGTGGGCTCGGTGATGACCTCCGTCCTGCCGTCCTGGCGGTCTTGGTCTTGTTGCACGGGAATGGAAACCTTTGGCTGATTCCTCGGGACTCCGCGCCTGCGCTTGCCTCCTTAGCACCAAAGAGGAAACTGGTACACTGCGCCCGCTGGCGCCCGCCTGGCCTTGGTCGTCATGGCTCACGTCATTCGGACCTCATGAGGTGAGGCTTGCATAGAACTCTCCGCTCCTCAGGAGCCAGCCTGAGAAGGCCGCTCCTCGTGGGGGTCTTGGTGTCGTCCGCCTCGCGAGGCTTGGCCCCTCGCGAGGGTCTTGAGTTGTTGTCGCTGAAGCTGGGCCGTACCAGGCCGTCCATGGAGCCACGCCGTGGGCCGCAGGCAAGCAAGTCTGGGTACCCCCGTTCCCAGAATGCCGACAGTAGCCCCCGGGCCCAAGGCGCGCCTGAACTTGGCTTCGAAGCGAAGCCAAGGGGCAAGTGAGAAGCGCCGCGGGCCCTAACCTCCTGCGGCCTTGGTCGACACGTGGCGATTGATGGGATGTGGGCGTCTCCTCTTCCCCAGGCCGCCTCGGCAACTGTCCCTGGCTGACAAAAAGGCTGGCGCTTGCTGCTGAGCCTTCATTGCCTTTCTTCCATCTTGCTCCATATCCCCTTCTCCTTCTGCTTAGCGCGCCTCCAGATCTGCTGAATCCTTTCCCCGGACTCGCCACCGATGGCCACCGATAAGGCGAAGTCATTGGCCTCTGCCGCGCGCTCGGCTCCCTGGTTTGAGCTGGCCTTGAGCGCGTCCTCCATCGCCGAGGAGAAGCACCTTGCTGCCGTGCTCCCGCTAACGGCGGGTGGTGACAATGAGGGAGGGGAGATGGCGCTCCGGGTCGGCTTCGCCCAGCCGGAAGCCTTGGGTGACACCTTCTACCCCTTCTTCCTGCACAGCGTCTTCGCTGGGCTGGTTCCCCCTTTCTCCCATTTCTTCTACGCCGTCCTCAACCACAATGGTCTCCACGCCCTCCATCTTCATCCCAACTCCATCCTCCTCCTGTCGATCTTTGCCTTCTACTGCGAAGCATTCATGGGGGTGACGCCCTCCGTCGCGCTGTTCTGCCACTTCTTCTACCTCCGGATATGCAGCGGCCAGTGATCTGGGTGCTCCAGTTTCATCGCGGCCAATGGCAGCAACGCGATCTCGCGGGCCGGGAAGAAGGTGGAGGACTTCTGGAACAAGTGGATCTTCATGGACGCCAAGCGCTCCCACGCTCGGGTGGAGCTGCCAACCGCGCTGCCGACGCCCCTGGATCGATGGGCTCACGAGAAGCTCACCGACCCCAGGGCGGAGCAGTTGCTGGAGAGGATGACGGCTGACCTGAAGGCGGAGGACCCGAAGGCGGAGAAGCTGACAAGGGCCATGATCGTCAAGGAGTTCCTGACGCAGTGCCTGGCTCCGCTCCAGGCTCACTCGCGCCCCCTGTGGAGCTTCAAGGGCGCGGAAGACGACCTCCGGTTGCGCCCGGACAACTTGTCTGACGAGGAGCTGAGCAAGGTCATGCGCACCTTGCTCGGGAAGGACCAGGGTGGCCCCTCGGATGCCCATCTCCTGTTGTACCATCGCGCCAACGGGGAGAAGATAGCCGCCGCCATGCCTGTCTTCAACGAGCGGGGGCTCGTGCCGCTGGAGCTTTCCCTGCCCGCGGGCTCCCCGGTGCCGGTGTCCTCTGGCGATCCCTCCTAGGAGGAGGAGAATGAGAGCTCGGAGGCGACCTTGGAGGAGGTGGGGGAGACTTCTCCCCCACGGCGGAGCGAGCTCCTCCGTGCCTTCTCTGACGATGACGCCGGCGAGCACCCAGTCAGGGAGTCGCCGTGCTCCGCCGGGGTCACCACGAGGTCCAGGGGCACCCCTCCGAAGAAGCTGAAGCAGGGTGTCCCGAAGAAGGACAGGTCGTCGTTGCTTCCCCGAGGTGGCGCCTCTGCGCCGCCATTAGTCGCCGCTGCCACAGATCCGGCCGCCGCGCGCTCATCCGCTCCCGAGAGCGCGGTGGGCTCGCGCCCACGAAGCCTGTGGACATCGTGCTCCTGAAGAGGACGAGGGAGTACGGCACCACGGATCAGTAAGCGCACCATCTTGTCTTTGCTTCCTGCTCTTGACATAGTGTTCTGACATTTTCCTCTCTGCGGCTAGGCCAATGCCGGCGGCAAAAAGGAAGAAGGAGGAGGCGAGGGCTCCTGAGGCCAAGCAGCCCACCACGGCCCCGGAGGTTCTGGCGCAGACGGACGAGGCTAGCTCGCGTCCTCCTACCGCAGGGTTGCCCTCGCGAGGCTCTAGGGCCCAGCCTCAGGAGAAGGATGCCCCTGCGGTCGCGTCGGCTTCAGAGACACTTGCCTTCAGCGCGCCTGCTGAAGACCCGAGGGCTCCAGAGCCCCTGGCCATCCTTGCTACTGCTGCTTCGCCAGTCTTGATGCCATCGCCGTCTCCTCTTCCAGCCGCCACGCCGGCGGGCCGCGGATCTTCTACCACGCCCGATGCTCTGGAGCAGGCCTTCTCCGCGTTGGATCAACTCCGGAACGATCTTCGGGGCCCCGACCGGCGCCGGGTGTCGGGGCGCCTGGAACTGGTCTCGGGGTGGCTCCAGGCTGACTCGTCCATCAGGGCGGCCTGGGACCAGGCTGACGCTGCTAAAGAGGAGGGCTAGAAGGTGGCCGGCGTGGCCGCCGCCGCCCGTGACGTGGCGTTGAAGGACGCTGAGGAGCACTGCCACACGGCGAGGGCCGAGCTGAAAGCCCTCTGCGATGAGCAGGCCACCTGCGCCCACCAACTCGAGGAGCAGGAGGAAAAGCTGAAGGAGCGGGAGTCTGCGATCACCAGTCGTGACGCCGAGCTGGAGCAGGCATCTCGGGAGCAGGCCACGGAGCGCGGCCGCCTGGAGAAGCTGAAGGAGGAGGTGGAGGCGGCCCAGGCGTCCCACTCCCAGCTTGTCTCCGATGAGAAGGCTCGGCTGGAGGCCAGGGAGAAACTCCTTGCCAAGGCTGAGGAGGCGGCCACCGCGGGGCGTGCCACCTTCGACTCCCTCGAGCAGAGCTCCCGCAAGGCACTGCAGGATCTCTACGAGAGCGGGTACAAGGAGTCGCTGGTGACTCCGAAGGAAGGCCTCGCCGGGCTGCTCCCCAAGCTCGTCGCGGCGCTCGAGGGCATCATCGTCGGAGTGGGCCCCATTGTGGAGGGAGAAGCAAGCGCGCTTTCGGCCTCGGCCGCAACGCGCGTCTTCAGCCACCTCCATCTTCGGAACTCCAGCTTCGACTTTGGTGCCCTGCTCGAACCCGTGGACCCTGAGCTCCAAGACGCTGCTGCCAAGGCCGTGAAGGGTCAAGTGGAGGCCCTGCTGCAGAAGTTCCTCGCCATTGACCCCGTGCCTACGGCTGACGGCAAGGACGGCGGCGACATCGTCGGTGACGGGACTCCCCAAGCGAGCAATGGTGGCGTCCAAGGCTGAAGGAGATGGCGGCGCTTTCCCCTTGTTCTATTCCTGCAACATGTATCGTGCCTCGTGGAGGCGTAAGAACTTATGCTTTGGAGCTTTAAGAGACAGTATGTTTTGTAATAATTTGCTAAGGTTCTGCGGTTTCCTTTCCATTTGCTTTGATGTTCTGCGTCGGCAGGGCCCGGCCCCGCGCATACCTCAGCCGTTGTTGGGTCGTCCGGATCGCCAGGACGAGACCAAGGGGTGAGGGGCTACATGGCCAGTTAGGCTCCTGAGTCGCGATGCTCAGGAGTCCCCCTTAACGTACGAATAGCCCTTGGGAAGGAGACGCGAGAGTGGGTCTTGGCGTTCTGCGTCGGTAGGGCCCGGCCCCGCGCATACCTCCGCTGCCATTGGGGCATCCGGATCGCCAGGACGAGACCAAGGGGTGAGGGGCTACATGGCTAGTTAGGCTCCTGAGTCGCGATGCTCAGGAGTCCCCCTTGACGTAGGAACAAAAACCCCCATATCTGTCCTCGCCGGGCTTTCGCTCGGGAGGGATGCGCGAAGACCTGGTCCGAGGGACCTGGCTTGGTGGCGTACGCCAGGCATGACCTGAGCATAGCCCCCTTGCCCAGCCCCCTCGTGCTACTCTCCCGAGGGGAAAGCAGCGCGGTGAGGCTGAACACCGAGCCTGGTGGCTCTCCTGAGGTTAGTGCAGCCGTTAGGCTGCCCCCAGTTGTTTATCACCAGCGCGGAGCATGGCACTACAGCTCTTGCACGGGCATAGCCGCTCCTCGACCATGTCGACTGCCAGCACAGAGCATGGTGCTTACATTGGTACGTGGGTGGGGGCTCCCACTGAGGGGAGACCCCGGGGCGTGTACAGCCCCGCCCTGACACGTGGCTTGCACGGTAGGGCTACAGGAGGTGTGTATGGGCACTCGTGAGCCAGCGCGGGACTCACGAGGCCCTACCTCAAGGCGGGTTGCGCCTGAATTTGATTCGTAGCACTTGTGATAGTCCTCCGAGATGAATAGGCAACCTGCGCCGAGTGAATCTCCTAAGGTTATCGCATGAGAAGGCCAAACACCAACGACCCCAGGAGGTGACGTGAACGGGTCCGGCCGGCCAGACAGAGCTCGGCTGTTGGGTTTGTCGATGCTGCAGGGACGGACCTGAGCACAGACGCCGTACCCAGTCTTCTCATGCAAATGTCCTGAAGAAAGACAACCGGCACGCGGCTCCCGCGGTGGCGAGGCACCGGGTCGCGCGCCCTAACTTACCCGCCCCCGATTAGCTCATGCGAGAACAAGGCAGCAAGGACCATGGGAGGTGACGTGCACGCGAGCTGGCCCGCGAGCTAGAGCTCAGCCACTTGGGTTTAGCGATGCTGCAGGGATGGACCCGAGCATAGACACCGTGCCAATCCTTAATCATGAGACGGTCGTGGGTGGGCTTGCAAGGGCGTACGAAGTTCGTGGTGACGAAATGCCGGATAGTCAAGTGATAATCATAAATAAACTCATGGATAGGGTAGAGCTAGTTCTGATAGATGCAAAACGATACATGCCGCAGGGACAGACCAACGCAGCTTGGAGATAATGCAGCCCGAGGGGCGCCCCCAACTGAACAAACCAGAAAATGTCACCTGGCACCGTTGCTGAAGAGATGTTGGAGTAGCTGAAGACGCGTGCCGCCGAAGTCGCTCCTCATGAGCCGCCCAGGCCCTGAACCTCGGGAGGCTCTGGGGGCCCGGGGGGCTCGCGAGGATCCATCTCCTCCTCTGACAGGATTGCCTGGCTTCTGGCCTCATGAGCCGCCAGGACACCCCGCATGTGGCGCTGGAATGTAGCAGCCGCGCTCGACAAGCCCAAAGGCATGCGAACATAGCTGTGAGGGGGACCCTCGCACCGACCAGCGCAGGACGGCCAGAAGCGCTCCTGAGATGCGGCCCTGTTGAGCCCTGGGATGTTGACGCAGACGCACAGCTCGCTGTCCTTGCCGGGACAAGGAGCCGTGCCGGGTGGTGGGCGATGGTCGCCTCGCATAGCTCTTGCCTCCTGAAGCTCCTCGATTGCCTTGGTGATGAACTCCTGAGCAACTAGCACCTCGCGCCTTGTACCCTCCTGGCGAAAGCGCGCGCTGAAGCATGCCTCCACATGGTGCCCGAGCACCTCCCTCGTGATGTTGGCCAGGTCAGAGGACCTCCAGAGGAGAGCCCCTGAGCCCAGCCTGAGAGGGGTGACGGGCGCGCCTTCCTATGCGAGAGAGGGAGGTGCCCCGCCAGTGGGCGCAGGGCCTGAGGTGGTGCCGCTGGACACCCCACTCTCCTGAGGTCCTTGGCGGAGCAGCTGCTTCCTCTTCTTGGGGACAGCCCCAGGAGGGTAGACGGCGCCTTCATCGTATGGGTTCTCGACCGCCGCAGCCTGGTAGGCGCGCTCGAGAGAGCACACTGCGTCCTTCTCCTCACAGGCGACCGTGATGACGCCGCAACTCCCTGGCATCTTGAGGACATTGTAACCATGATGAGTCACCGCCATGAACTTGGCCAGGGCCGAATACCCAAGGATGGCGTTGTAAGGAAGGTGAATGTGGGTGACGTCGAAGTCGATGAGCTCAGTGCGGTAGTTGTCGCGCTTGCCGAAGGTGACAGGGAGGCGGATCTGCCCTATCGGGGTGGTGGAGCCATCGGTCACTCCCAAGAAAGGCTTGGTAGGCTGCAGCTGGTCATAGGGCATCTGAAGTCGGTCGAATGTCTCGATGGAGAGAACATTGAGCCCCGCACCGCCATCGATGAGAGTCTTGGTGACGAGCACGTTGCTGATGGTAGGCTAGCAGAGCATCGGGAGAGCGCCGACAGTTGCCGCGCACTTGAGCTGATCGGATGGGCTGAAGGTGATGGTGCACTTGGACCACCTGAGCGGATGCGTTGCCTCGAGCTTGGGGAGGGCCGCGTTCACCTCACGGGCAAACTGCCTGAAGATGCGATGAGAGGCAGGGGCCTGAGCGCCGCCCAGGATGTAGGCGATGGCACGAGGCTCCTGGAAGCCCCCAGCCCCCTCGTCCTGGTGGTCATCGTCATTCCTTCTTGGTGGTGGCGGAAACGGAGTAAGGCCAGCGTTTCCCTAAGGACGGTCCTCACGAGGCTGGTCCCTCCAGGGGCCCTCGCGAGGCTGGCCCTGCCAGCGGTCCTCACGAGGCTGATCACGCCATTCTTGGCGGGGGTCGCAGCCGTCCCAGCATCCTCCACCTCGGCCTCCTCCCTGGCCGTAGCCTCGGTCGCTGCGCTCGGGGCGTCGAACGAGGCGCCCGTGGCGGATGGCCCTGAGCTCCTGGCAGTCATTGGTGTTGTGGATCTGCACGTTGTGGAAGACGCAGAACGGGCGGCTGCCCTTGGATGACTCTGGGTGGTCACAGCCGCGCTTCATATCTGGTTCGGCCGCGTGCACGGCCGGTCCCTTGTGCTTCACGTCCTTGGCTTTGGCCTTCTTGTCTTCTGGGTCAGCCCCTGGTAGCTCTAGGAGAGAGAGGCGACCTTCCTCAGCTCTCGCACACTTGGTTGTCATGTTGAACATCTCCAGAGCCGTGCACAGGTCCTCATGTATGGCGAGCTCCTCCTTCATCTTGACGTCGCGGACGCCATCAGTGAACGCCGAGATGATGGCCTCGTCCAACACCTTGATGATCTTGAGGCGGACGCTGTTGAAGCGCTGGATGTAATTCTGCAAGGTCTCTCCTGGCTGCTGCTTGATGCGCCGCAGGTCACCTGCAGCCGGTGGACGGCCACGAGTGCCCTGGAAGTTGGCGACGAAACGCTCTCGCATTTCGTCCCAGGAGGAGATCGATCACGCGGGCAAGTTCAGGAGCCACGAGCGCGCACCATCCTTGAGGGCCATGGGAAACCAGTTCGCCATAAACTTCTCGTCGCCATTGGCTGCCTCGATGCCCAGCTCGTAGAGCTGCAGGAACTCGGCAGGGTCGGGGGTGCCATCATAGCACGGAGGCAGGTCGGCCTTGAACTTCCCCGGCCAGACGATGCTGCGTAGCTTCGGAGTGGATGCGCGGCAACCCGCTGTGGTCACAGGAGCCCATCATGGAGGTGGAGCCTCGTCTTGGCGCTCGCGCGCCACCGCTGTAGGCGGCGCGCGGTCTTGACGTGGCGGTGCTGTGAGTGCACGAGCATCTTCTTGCGGCCGCTGCACCACCTGGCAGCTTTCCTCTTCACACGCCGGCGCCCTGCGCGGCGGGTCGCGCCGCGGGGCCTCGCGCCTTGGCCTGAGGGCGACGTCTTGACGAGGAGGTGGAGGAGGTGTTCCGTGGGCTACGTCACCCGCAGTAGGCGGTGGGTTAGGCAGCGAGTGAGACGGTGCGGGAGAGTCCCCGACGGCGCTGACAAGCTTGGCGATGCGGTCCAGCTAGTCTTCGTAGAGGTCGTCGACGGGGCGGTAGTGCAGGAGCTCGCGCGCCATGAGGAACGCAGCCTACGCGTTCACCTGCCCGCGACAAGCGTGAGATGACGAACCAGCCGGAGTCAGCGACGGGGTGGCGGTGCGCCCATCCCGCCGCACAGAAGGGTGCAGCGATGAAGCTTGCTGCTCGTGCCCCACGGGGCCAGTGGCGGCGTTCGCCACTGGAGACGGGGGACGGCGAGGACAGCCGTCTCTCGCAGGCGCTGTCCGAGTGACGCAGCCGGTGAGGGCGGCCCGGCGCTCAGCGCGAGCTCGACGAGCGTCAGCCATGGAAGCGGTGGAGCGGTGGTGGATCGACCGGCGGGGGAGAGGCTCCGACGCACCCCTACCTGGCGCGCCAAATGTCAGATTTCGAGTTCCGCAAACCCTTGAGAGGTTCGAACTCTAGGGTGCGTGCGAAGAACTCGTCCTCCCTAGTCTGCCTACTCGCTAATCTCACAGCCTAGCTCGACGAACTGTAAGGAAAAGAGACACAGCAGTTTACCCAGGTTCGGGCCACCTTGCGGTGTAAAACCCTACTCCTGCTTTGTGGTGGATTGGCCTCGAGGGGCTGAGGATGAACTAGTACAGTGGCGAATAGCCTCGGGAGGAGAGGTGTTCTTGAGCTCGAATGAGCTGGTGGGAGTGAGGGTGATCTGAAAGATCCGTCCGGGGGTCCGATCCCTCTCTACGGTGGTGGCTAAGTCCTATTTATAGTGGCCTTGGTCCTCTTCCCAAATGAAAGGCAGGAAGGGATCCCACAACGGCCAAATTCGAAGGGAGACAACTAGTACATGCTATCCTGACAAAAGTAGTCTTCGCCTGCAAAAGCCTCTGGTCGTTACCCCGTGGTGGGCTCGGTGATGACCTCCGTCCTGCCATCCTGGCGGTCTTGGTCTTGTTGCACGGGAATGGAAACCTTTGGCTGATTCCTCGGGACTCCGCGCCTGCGCTTGCCTCCTTAGCACCAAAGAGGAAACTGGTACACTGCGCCCGCTGGCACCCGCCTGGCCTTGGTCGTCATGGCTCACGTCATCTGGACCTCATGAGGTGAGGCTTGCATAGAACTCTCCGCTCCTCAGGAGCCAGCCTGAGGAGGCTGCTCCTCGTGGGGGTCTGGCTGTCGTCTGCCTCGCAAGGCTTCGCCCTTCGTGAGGGTCTTGAGTTGTTGTCACTGAAGCTGGGCTGTACCAGGCCGTCGATGGAGCCATGCCGTGGGCCACAGGCAAGCAAGTTTGGGTACCCAAGTTCCCAGAACGCCAACAGGATCCACATCTCTAGTCCATGTGCCATGCCAATCATTGAACTTTCTGAAATATTTAACTTGAAAGGATATTAGTTCAATGAGCTATATGTTGTTATGAATTACCAAAACCACCCCGGGATTCGTTGCACTTTCAATTACCATGGTTATTATGATTGTCGTTCTGCGCCGGGGCATTTTGCTGCTGACCCTTGCCACCGCCGTTTTTCTTGCCCTTGCTAGATTTGTCATCGTGAGAGCTAGGATCCTTCGTAAGGTCTGAATCAGCATATCTGGTAAGTACATCCATGAGATTGCCCATATCCGTGCGATTGTGCTTAAGCCGACCGAGCTTCTGCACAAGAGGCTGAAAGTGACAGTTCTTCTCTAAGAGCAACATGGCTTGATCCGCCTGGATGCTGTCCGAAGAGTGGACAATACTCGCAACCCGGCGAGCCCAATGATGGGCCGACTCATCCTCATGCTGCACACAGTGCTGCAAATCAACAATTGTCATTGGTTGCATACAAGTTCTTTGAAAATTCTTGATGAAGCGGTCCTTCAATTCTGCCCTGGTGTTAATAGAGTTGGGGGCAGGTTTTTCAACCATGTGCGAGCCGGCCCCTCCAACATTGTAGTAAAATACTTGGCACATACTGCATCACTGACGTCCAACATATCCATGGCCAGCTCGTAGCTCTCGATCTAGGGCTTAGGAGGGAGATCCGCCGTGTAGTTGGGCACCTTGCGAGGACCCTTAAAATCCTTAGGCATGCGCTCATTACGTAAAGTCGGCACTAGGCATGGTACTCCAATTGTTCTGGTACTCGACCCGGCTCCCATTGACTCCGGAGGAATGACCGGGGGTGGCTGATAAGCCCCCTAGTTTGCTGCTTCGGCCTAGCGATGGGCCCGTGCACCATCCACAATTTCTTGAGCATCAGTCCTTGGGTGAGAGGCGGGTTATTCTGGGGCGGGTTACAGCGTCGCTCACTGCTCGAAACCGCCGGTGACTTAGCGTGCCGGCTGTAGCTACGACTCGGAAGTGGTGTAGAGTGTACATGATGCCGGCTGTATGAATAATTGACCTGCTGATCAATCACCGATTGCAACAGCTCAATGGTGTTCCGGGTTTCAACCGCAACCAGTGACTCGCCAGTGATAGGAATCGCAGTAAGCGGGGTCGCCGCTACCACCATGTTATCCACTGGGTTGGAGAAGTGACCCGGTGGTGTCGGAAAGTGTGGCGGCGGCGTCCGAACGGGGGGCGGGTTAAGTCCTAGCTCTTCGCTCCGGGCCAGCTCTAGTTGGTGAGGTTGGGCTGCTACTCTGTTACCATGTGCCTCCATGGTTAACGGGGGTATAACCGGCGCTCCTGGAGTACTTGGGCCCGCTCCGGGCGTATTAAACAAATGCATTGGCTCGTAACTCGGAGGTAAACGGCTCTGATATCTCCGCTGATGAACTGCGTTGGAAGCGTTCTGCTCAAGGTTTAGACGCCAACCTTGCATTTTTAGACGCTCTGCCTCTGCATTAACCTGAGCTTGCAACTCGGCCGTTCGTGTGTTTTCAGTGTTGATATCTTCCTGGGCCTTGGTCATCTGCTCCTGAATCTTTGTAATCTCCGCATTGCGCTCTGCTTGATTTTCCGCAGTGACCTCAGTTTCCAGCAAGGTTGTTAGGGTGTTCATCATCTCAGATAAAACCTGAGCCAGAGGCCTGACTGAACCTGGTGCTGAAGGATCTGTCGTCACTGTGGCTTCGGCCGCCATAGTGTTTAGAGCCGGCGACGTCCCTTCCGTGAAGATGGGGACTTGGCACGGCGGCTCGTAGGGTTCCAGAATAAGGTTGCCATCGGAACAGCCCCCAAGCCCGCCATCTTGAAGTTGATAGATTGACTCTGTCTCACCGGTTCAGCACTCATCACCTGAGTAGACGAGAGTCTCTCCTCTAGATACGGAATTCTCCACAAGTTCCACGCCCTGCGTGAAACCAACGAAGAATGCTTCCGGCCGGTTTGGATCTGAGCGGGTTGCGCGCGCTGAGCTGGCTCGACGAGGTCGTTGCAGATGTCCGGCTCAGGTCCAGATCCGCCAATTTTGCCGATGAAAACATGAATTCCACCGAAGGGGACCCGGTACCCGTACTCGATTGAGTCGGCCTCGGGGCCCCAGCCGACGTCATTGATGTAGAGCTTGCTGCGGTGACTCTTGGTCATCCGGCCAACAGCGTATCCCTCGAACCCTGGAAAAGAGCCCTTTAAGAACTCGAAACCACCATGTGCGGGCCCCATGGTGGGCGCCAACTGTCGTGGCTTTGTCACGGCAGATGACCTAATGTGAGGACTTAGACGTGAGGCCATCGCAACTAGGTGATTAGCTTGTCGGGGTTGAGCGGAACCGAGAGTCACGAGTTTACCCAGGTTCGGCCCCTCACGATCGAGGTAATAGCCTACTTCCTTCTTGTTTGCTTATTGCTGGATGATCAATTACAAGGGGGCGGATTCTCTTGACCTAGCTATTAATCAATTGTAACTTAGTCCTCTCTGCCCTTGAGTCCCGCCTTTATATATAGGTCGGGACCCAGGGTTTACAAGACTCCGGGTCGTACTACGATCCGTGACTTAGTATGTTTACAACTTGTCTCCTAAGTAAGGAAACTCCTGGCGACTTGGACTTCGGGGCTATAAGCTGCCGTCTTCAGATGCTAGGCCCTAAGCCGGCCTACTCTGTGAGCCGCCCAACTAGTCTTGCTCCTGGGCCCCTCGGCCCATCTGGATCCTTGTTCCTAAGCCGCCACTTGGATAACCTGACCCAATCATGGAGGGTTATATCACGGGGTTATATCCCCAACAGTTTACTTACCGGATCACATACCTATTCCTTTTCAGGGTTCTGGAGCGTTCTGGAAGGTTTCCATTATGTACTCCTCTGGTGTTATGGTATGAATAATATTAGTTTCAACATTTAAGGGCGTGCCTGAGATATAATGTTTGATTCTTTGCCCATTCACCACCTTTGGGTTATTGCCATCGGAATTGTTGATCTTGATGGCACCAGAACGATAAACTTCTTCGATAATGTAAGGACCTTCCCATTTGGAGAGAAGTTTTCATGTAAAAAATCTTAAACGAGAATTGTATAGCAAGACTTGATCACCTATATTAAATTCACGCTTTTGTATTCTTTTGTCATGCCATATTTTAACCTTTTCTTTAAACAATTTGGCATTTTCATAGGCTTGGGTTCTCCATTCATCAAGTGAGCTAATGTCAAATAACCTCTTCTCACCGGCAAGATTGAAATCATAGTTCAGTTTTTTAATTGCCCAATAAGCTTTATGTTCTAGTTCGAGAGGTAAGTGACATGCTTTCGCATAAACCATTTTATATGGAGACATATCCATAGGATTTTTATAAGCAGTTCTATAAGCCCATAATGCATCATCAAGTTTCTTAGACAAATTCTTCCTAGATCTATTAACAGTCTTTTGCAAGATCAATTTTATCTCTCTATTACTTAATTCTACTTGACTACTAGACTGAGGATGATATGGAAAGCACCATGAATAAAGTGTGAACCACCATCAGTCATTAAATATCTAGGGACTCCAAACCTCGGGAAAATAACTTCTTTAAGCATTTTAATAGAGGTGTTATGATCAGCACTACTAGTTGGAATAGCTTTTACCCACTTAGTAACGTAATCAACAGCAACCAAAATATGTGTATACCCATTGGAGGAAGGAAAAGGTCCCATATAATCAAATTCCCAAACATCATATGGTTCAATAACAAGTGACTAATTCATAGGCATGCAGTTCCTGACGTCTACTAATGTTACCAATTCTCTGACATTCATCATAAGACAAGACAAACTTACGGGCATCTTTGAAAAGAGTAGGCCAATAAAAACCAGATTGTAATACCTTGTGTGCAGTTATGTCTCCATCATGGTGTCCTCCATAAGCCTCGGAGTGACACTTGCGTATGATTTGTTCTTGTTCATGCTCAGGTACAGAATGTCTAATAACACCACCCACTCCTTCTTTATAAAGGTGTGGGTCATCCCAGAAGTAATGTCTTAAATCATAGAAAAACTTTTTCTTTTGTTGGTAGGTAAAACTAGGTGGTATAAATTTAGCAACAATGTAATTAGCATAGTCTGCATACCATGGGGTACTACAAGAAGCATTTATAACAGCTAATTGTTCATCAGGAAATCTATCATCAATAGGTAGTGGGTCATCAACAATATTTTCTAACCTAGACAAGTTGTCTGCTACAGGGTTCTCTGCTCCCTTCATGTCAGTAATATGTAAATCAAATTCTTGTAGCAAGAGAACACACCTAATGAGTCTAGGTTTAGCATCTTTCTTTCCATAAGGTATTTAATAGCAGCATGATCAGTCTGAACAATTACTTTGGAATCAACAATGTAAGATCTAAATTTATCACAAGCGAACACAACTGCTAAAAAATATTTTTCAGTAGTAGCATAATTTCTTTGAGCACTGTCTAGAGTTTTGCTAGCATAATGGATAACATTTAATTTCTTATCAACTCTTTATCCTAGAACAACACCAATAGCATAATCACTAGCATCACACATAATTTCAAAGGTTAGGTTCCAATCAGGTGGTTAAACAATAGGTGCAGAGATTAAGGCTTTCTTGAGGATTTCAAATGCTTCTACACAATCATCATCAAAAACAAATGGAACATCCTTTTGCAAGAGATTAGTAAGAGGCCTAGAAATTTTAGAGAAGTTGTAGGTGCAACAGACCCTGGGTCCATTGCACGGACTGTGCACAGGCCAGAGACAAGATTACAAGACCAAGATCAGACCAAACAAGGACGATCAATTCCTTTGAAGGATCCAAGTGCAAGTCGAGAAGGCCAAAGTGAGCCAGAGGAACAAGGCATCGCTAAGGGAAGGACCTACCTTGCCGGGCAGGTTAGCCCGGCAGGGTTGGGTTTTGCCCCGGAAGCAAGCTCCCAGATCGTCCCGGCAGGCCTGCCGGGGCTGGCGGAGGCGAGCCACCCCACCGCTCCACCTAACGAGCAACGCAAGTCATTAATCAAAGCGGTGTCGAGCTCCAAGGTGACTAAGTGGCTGCTTTTTGCCACATGGCAGCCACTTCCTACAGTAAACACCTCCATATGACACCCGTCCTGAGACATGTCGAGCGAGCAGGCGTGAAGCTGGCAAAACAGCCCGGTAGGGCCTGCCGGGCGGGCTATGATGTGACACTAAGCGGCGCATTTAATGTGCTCTGTCAGCCTGCAGAGTTAGATATGATAGCACTGTTAGCTATCTAATCAGTACGCAAAGACTGATTTGCCACTGTGGTGACCCCTTAATCTATAAAAGGAGGCCCATGGTGACCGTAGAAAGGGTTGGACCCTCGCATATCCATACGCGCGTAGCCACTCTCGCACCCAGAGCGACCTTGCCGGGCGAGTGTGCTGCGTCCACCACCATTATCCGCCATCAATCCACCAAAGCAGGAGTAGGGTTTTACGCCTCGCGGCGGCTCGAACCTTGGTAAAGACTACCCGCGTGATCTCTGCCGTGCTGCGTGATGCTTCTCCACTCTTTGTGCAACGTGCCCATCCCCCCGCCGAACCAAAAGGGGCTCATGGCCCCATAGGTGTTCGTGGTTTCCCATGACATCTTTGGCCGCCAGGTAGGGGGATCACTTGCACGAAACCGAGAGCGTACGCTGCGCGTCATCTTCATTGACATTTTCATCGTTGATGGCGTCATCAACTATAGCACCCAAAAGGAAGCCCGGAGCTGCAAATCACTCGTCCACCTCGAAGGCTCTGCCACCCGCGCCGACGTCGCGGGGAATGCGGGGGCTCGCGAGGGTGTGGATGCTGCGGGAGATGTGGTCGGCGCAGGTGGCGCCGTCACCACCTCCCCCACGGTCGAAGCAGGAACGGTGGTACCGGGGAAGGACAGCATCAGCAACATCCCAACGCCCATGCTCCATGAGGTACAGATAGGGGGGTCATTTCGCCTGAACCCCTTCTCCTCGCCAACAGACACAGCGGCAGTGACGATGCTCGTTCTGGGGCGAATCGCAACCCTCCGTCCGCCCCCGCTCCGGGCGCGACCGTAGGGCATGCGCCACCCCCGGGGCGGGCTGACCCAGCTATTGTGCCCAACGGAGCCGCTGGCCCTCAGGCGCCTCTGCCACGTCACCATGCCGCCCAAACAGCTGGTTCGCAGCAGCGAGGGTGCGGCGCGGTCGCCACCTGCAATGTCAGAAGCCGAGCGACACTACGATCTACATGGTCATCACCTATGCCAAGCACTGCCTCAGAGGCCATGGCGTGAGCCCAACTACTGTTGAGATTTCCACCGACGGCAGACCAGATGGATGAGTGGCGAGCCACCATCCAAAGTCTGATTGGTTTTGCCGAGGCGGAAGGATCACAGCGGGCCGGACCGCCAGGGCCTTCCCAGGCAGCAATGACGGCTCATGCGGCTGGTTGTGCAGGAGGGGCCACCCTCACGGTGCGATCCCCACCACGCAAGCTGCCCGGGAGCCGCAAAACCAAGCACCCGATGACGTCTCGATGGCCTCGTCAGACCCTCGAGCGCGTCAAGGCCGACAGCGTGCCCCGGAGGGCAGGCGAAGGGAAGGCGTGCGCGCGTCATCGACGAGCGGTGCCGCGACAACCCCCGCCGGTCCAATGGGTGCGATGGCCCCGATGTCGATGAGCCCGCGCTCGGAGATGGCGGGTGCCTGCCTTTCGAGGTTGGGTGCCCTGCCTTCACCTGTGAGCTGCGGCAAGTCCGTTGGCCGTCCACTCGCACATCCAAGCCAGAGATACCCGAGAAGTATGATGGGAGGCTAAACCTGACAGAGTTCTTGAGCATCTACACCATCGCTGTTCAAGCTGCCGGGGGAAGAGATGAGAAGGTGGTCACCAACTACTTCCCTTTGGCCCTCAAGTCAAATGTGAGGTCTTGGCTGATGCACCTGCCGGAGAACTCCATTTCGACCTGGGCTGACCTGTGCCACGAGTTCATTGGTGCCTTCACGGGCGGCCATCAAGAACCACGGCGGCCCAGCGACTTGCAGCTTCTCCAACAGAAAGAGGGAGAAACTCTACGAAAGTACTTGCAGAGATTCAGCCGAGTCCATAGAAATATCCCAGATATCCACCCAGCTGCCGTGATAGCTGCCTTCCAATCCAACGTGCGCAACCGCAGGATACGTTCCAAGATGAACGTTCGGTTACCCAAGACTGTGAAGGAGCTCTACACTTTGGTGGACAAATGTGCTCGGGTGGAGGAGGGGAGGAAACTTCCTAGAGAGGAAGATTGCATTGACATCGACTCAGAAGATGAAGACGAGGCCATCAGTAAGAAGAAGAAGAACAAGAAGCACAATAAGAAGCACAAGGATAAGACAGTGATGACTGTTGAGGGGTCAGGCACACCTAGTACCAGCAAGAAGGCCAAGGCTGAAGCCCCCGGCAAGGAGGTTACCACATGCGCTGACTGCCGGGAGGCGGCGGCTGCCGAGAAAGCTGGGAAAAGTGATGGGCCGTACTGTAAGATTCATCGGACCAAGGGCCATGATCTCCAGGAGTGTCATCAGGTTGAGCAGCTCATCAAGAGACAGAAGGCTGAGTATGAAAAGTGCGATAAGGAAAAAGGTAAGAATGACGCTAGCGGGAAGGGCCGGGGTGGTGAAGCAAATCGCCCCAGCAAGGCTCCTCGGAACCAAGGGAAACCCGCCAAAGGCCGAGAGAAGGAGGATTGCAGTAATGAGATTGATGGAGGGAATGAAGAGGAAACCAGCGAGTAGAAGTTCTAGAAGGCCACTGACGCCCTGTGCATTGACGGGGGTGCATCTTTGCACTCCTCTCACCGCCAACTTAAACAATGGGCCCGTGAAGTCAATGCTGTGGAGCCAGCGGCAGATTCTCGGAAGCCGCTCAAGTGGTCATGCACACCCATCATCTTTGATGAAGAGTACCACCCCGACCACATTACTGCGGTAGGGTGCTTGCCGTTGTTGGTCTCACCAACAATTCGCAACCTCAAGGTCACAAAGATGCTGGTTGACGGCGGGGCCGGGTTGAATCTGATTTCCCCAAAGGTTATCAGCAAACTCCAGATAGCAGAGGAAGAACTTAAGGCCACAGACACATTTCAAGGAGTCAATCCCGGCAGGAGCCGTCCTAAGGGAAAGGTTACGTTGCCAGTGACATTTGGAGGAGAGTTGAACTATAGGACTGAGAAAGTTGTGTTTGATGTGGTTGACCTCCCCCTGTCGTACAACGGGATCCTTGGGTGCCCGGCCCTAGCGAAATTCATCGCAGCATCCCACTATGCCTACAACACCTTGAAGATGCCAGGGCCGATGGGCATCATTTCCGTTGCGTCGAACAAGAAAGATGCAATTATTTGCGTGGATAAGATGTACTGGGACGCGGTCGCGGCAGAGGTCGCGGAAGCCACAGTTCCCGCCAAGGAAAAGCATAGCAGAGACACTGGCAAGGAATCCGGGAAGCGTACCTCTGTGGAATGTGCCACACCCGTTGATGGCACGCCAGAGAGTTCCAACAGCAAAAGATCCAAGGTTGCTCCACCCCAAGTGAAAAAGGTCACGGCAGGGCTGGCTGGCACTGATGGTACTTTCACTATCAGCGCCACCCTTGATGACAAATAGGAAAGCGCGCTCGTTGCCTTCCTGCGGGCAAATATCAATGTGTTTGCCTGGCAACCATCTGATATCCCCGGTGTTCCCAGGGAGGTAATCGAGCACCACCTTGCTGTCTTCCCACATGCCCGGCCCATCAAGCAGAAGGTTCGGAAGCAGGCCTTGGAGCGGCAGCAGTTTTTTGCCAAGGAAATCAAGAAACTTGAAGCAGCTGGTTTGGTCAGAGGAGTACTACATCCAGCATGGTTAGCAAACCCAGTGGTTGTGCGCAAGGCTAATGGAAAATGGAGGCCTTGCATAGATTTCACGGATCTGAACAAGGCATGCCCAAAGGACCCATTTCCCTTGCCGCACATCGACCAGGTCGTGGATTCTACTTCAGGATGTGAGTTGCTCTCTTTTCTGGATGCATACTCTGAATACCATCAGATTTTTATGTCCAAGGAAGACGAAGAAAAGACCTCATTCATCACCCCATGCGGCACATACTGCTTTGTGCGCATGCCTTTCGGGTTGAAGAGTGTCGGGTCCACTTTTGCAAGAGCAGTCCAGATTGGCTTTGAACCACAGTTGCACAGGAACATTGAAGCTTATATGGATGATATTGTGGTCAAGACCAAGGACAGATCAACCCTCATCCAGGATTTAGAAGAGACATTTGCTAATCTGCGCAAGATCAACTTGAAACTGAATCCGGAGAAGTGCGTGTTTGGCGTTCCCTCCGGCAAGCTACTTGGTTTCATTGTGTCCCACTGTGGGATAGAGGCCAACCCCGATAAGATCAAGGCCATTGAGCACATACAGGCACCCAAGACAGTTAAGGATGTGAGGCGTTTGACAGGATGCGTTGTCGCGCTTAGCAGATTCATCCCCAAGTCTGTCGAGCGCGCCTTGCCGTTCTTCAAGATTTGAAGAGGGCAGGACCCATGAAGTGGACCCCAGAAGCAGATGCAGCGCTACAGGATTTGCAGGCCTACTTGTCTTCTGTGCCTACTTTGGTCGCACCCAAACCACAAGGGTCGTTGTTGCTATATCTGGCAGCAACTAATCAAGTGGTTAGTGCGGCCCTAGTAGCGCAGCGGGAAGTAGAAGAAGCAGCCACCTCAGCAAGTGTCCCGCCCGGGGAAGAGGAAGAGAGTGGCCCGGCAAGGCCAGATACGGATCAGGACAAAGAGGAGCACGGCAGCAGAAGGAACCCCAAGGACACGGCAAGGAAGAAGGTGGTGCAGCGCCCAATATACTTCGTTAGCTCCCTGTTGCAGGGGGCTAGATCCAGGTATTCTGGCTTTAAAAAATTGATCTTTGGCGTTGTCATGGCCTCAAGGAAACTGCGCCACTACTTCCAAGCCAATGAGATCACGGTTGTCACCCGCTTCCCGTTGCAAAGGATACTTCGAAACCCAGAGGCCACTGGCAGGATAGTGGAGTGGGCATTGGAGTTGTCCAGCTTCAGCCTGAAGTTTGAAAGCACAACAACAATCTAGAGCAGGGTGTTGGCAGAGTTTATTGCAGAAAAGACGCCAACCCCTGATGAAGAAGTATAGGAAACAGTTATCCCCGGCAAGGAAGCGCCCCAAGAATGGATCATGTATTTCGATTGTGCCTTCTCCCTACAAGGTGCAGGGGCTGGCGTGCTTCTCGTGGCTCCCACTAGAGAGCACCTGAGGTACGTTGTCCAGATGCACTTTCACCGGGAGGAGGTGACCAACAATACAGCAGAATATGAAGGGCTTCTTGCCGGGCTCAGGATTGCTACAGAGTTGGGAATCAAGAAGCTGATCATTCGAGGAGATTCACAACTGGTGGTGAGACAAGTCAACAAGGATTACCAAAGCCCATTGATGGAGGCATACATAGAGGAAGTGAGAAGATTGGAGGAGCGCTTTGACGGGTTGCAAACAGAGCACGTACCCCGTGCGGAAAACAGCATTGCTGATCACCTGTCAAAGTGCGCTGCACAGAAGCTTCCTATGGAACCAGGAACTTTTGTTCTCCATCTTACTCAGCCCTCCGTATCCCCGACAACAATGGCCCGAAAGAGGAGGAAATTGGACTCCGGTAAGCCTCTCCCGGTAGAGCCTTTCGGGGCTCCTGGTAGGGACCCTGCCGGAAACAACTCCCCTTCGATTGTCGGGCTGCACCCTCCTGCTGGGCCACTGGTCCCCGCGGTCGAGGGATGCGCCCCCACAAATGAGGAGGTGCCGCTAGTCCTCGTTGCCGAGCCTCAGGATCCAACTTGGGCAAGGCACATAGTCCATTTCCTCCAAACCGGAGAACTTCCCGAAGAGCAAGCAGAAGCGGAAAGAGTAGCCCGGAGGGCCAGTATGTATTAGTTTGTCGATGACACACTATACAGAAGAAGGCCCAACGGTGTGAAATTGAAGTGTATTTGTCGGGAAGGAGGAAAGGAACTGCTGGCAGAGATACACAAAGGCATGTGCGGCTCCCACATTGGATCAAGGGCTTTGGTTGGGAAAGCATTCCAGCAAGGATTCTATTGGCCCACAGCCCTCCAAGATGCGGTTGAGCTCGTCACCAAGTGTGAAGCCTGTCAGTTCCATTCCAAAAATATCCATCTGCCTGCCCAAGCACACGAGACAATCCCTTTGTCATGGCCATTTTCGGTCTGGGGGCTCGATATCCTCGGCCCTTTCCCCCGACCTACCGGGGGCTTTGAATTCTTGTTCGTTGCAATCGACAAGTTTACAAAGTGGCCGAAAGTAGATGCTATGAGAAAGGTGACTGCTCAGTCAGCTATCAAGTTCTTGAAAGGATTGGTGTGCCGCTTCGGGGTCCCTGCCCGGATCATCACCGACAATGGCACCCAGTTCATGAGCCGCGCCTTCATGCAATATGTTCATGTCCTCGGAAGCAAGATCTCATTTGCCTCTGTCGCACATCCCAAAAGCAATGGACAAGCTGAGAGGGGGAATGCTGAAGTGCTGCGAGAACTCAAGACAAGAACGTTTGATAAGATGCGGAAGCACGACAGGCAATGGATCAATGAGATGTCGGTGGTTCTCTGGTCCCTTAGAGCGACACCAAACCGAGCTACCGGGCAGACTCCCTTCTCCCTAGTCTATGGGGCAGAAGCAGTTATCCCCACGGAACTCATTTACGGGTCACCTCGAGTGCTTGCCTACGATGAAGTAGCGCAGGAAGAGAACATGCTTGACGACGCCGTGCTTCTCGAGGAGAACCGTCTCCGGGCTGCTACGTGTGCTGCATGCTATCAGCAAGCCCTGCGTCGCTATCTTAGCCGCAGGGTTCATGCTCGGTGTTTTGAGGAAGGCTACCTTGTCCTTAGGCGCGTTCAGTCCGCCAAGGGTACAAACAAGCTGTCGCCGAAGTGGGAAGGCCCTTACCGGGTAGTACGAGTCACCAGACCTGGCGCAGTCCGTCTGGAGACCGGAGATGGCATTCAATTGCAAAACTCATGGAATATTGAGCATATGCACAAGTTCTACCCGTAAGGCGCGGCTGTCGGGCCTTGCCCAGCAGCCACCCTTTTGTACAGGCCTTGCCTCAGTTGCATGTAACCCCTTGTACAAAGCCAGGCGCAGACCCTGAGCAACAGAGAAAAAAATGAAGCGCTGGGGGCCCCTAACAAGTTGCATGCATGCATAAGCATATCATAAGCATCGCATGATTCATGTAGATAGGTTGCATGATCGTGTAGATAGATTGCATCTGGCATCATCTTCATTTGCATAAACTGCAGGCTCCTGCCGTGGACTTAGTCCTAGGAAGAGGATGCGAAGACAAGCCAGCACTGCGGTCTCCAGCAAGCCAAACAGATAAGTTCCGTGTCTTATCCATACATGTTCCGTGAGTAGGACTTGTGCATATGAAAACCTCACTGCCTCAGAAACAAAGGTGCTCCCATCTACTGACACGAACGCTGCTTCGGTCAGGATGGTCGTAGTGGCCTTTGGCTGAAAGGGGTTGGCGGGGGGCTGGTCTCTCCCAATGGGTTCTCCGCCCGGCAGGCTCAGCCTCACGGCAGCAGTCCTATGGGGTGCCGGCAAGATAGCCTACCGGGATCTACTTGTTTACATGAAAGTATGGAGGCATTTCACCTCTGCATGGATATCATACATGCACAAGTGCCCATCAAAGCTTATCTTTTTCATTAATATGCTGATCAACAAGTACAAATCTCACAGAACATAAACATGGATACAAGAGATTACATTATTTGAACTAAAAATTTGCAAGTGCCTACAGATTTAAGATTAAAAAAAGGTAAGTGCCCCGTAATGCCTTTTCTTGTCCCTCTCCTCCTAGGCATGACGCGCAGGAAAACCAGAAACTGACCCAAGCTCAGGTTAATGAAAAAGCAAAGAAGATCTCAAAGGGCGGAGCCGCCCTTACATTTCTGCCTCTGCACTGGTTAGGGCCTACCCCGACGACGCCCAGCGGCACATTCGTGCCAGGCCCAGGGGCTCCTGTCGGTGCAACAGACCCTGGGTCCATTGCACGGACTGTGCACAGGCCAAAGACAAGATTACAAGACCAAGATCAGACCAAACAAGGAGGATCAATTCCTTTGAAGGATCCAAGTGCAAGTCGAGAAGAACAAGGTGAGCCAGAGGAACAAGGCATCGCTAAGGGAAGGACCTACCTTGCTGGGCAGGTGAGCCCGACAGGGTTGGGTTTTGCCCCGGAAGCAAGCTCCCAGATCATCCCGGCAGGCCTGCCGGGGCTGGCGGAGGCGAACCACCCCACCGCTCCACCTAACGAGCGACGCAAGTCATTAATCAAAGCGGTGTCGAGCTCCAAGGTGACTAAGTGGCTGCTTTTTGCCACATGACAGCCACTTCGAGCGAGCAGGCGCGAAGCTGGCAAAACAGCCCGGCAGGGCCTGCTGGCCGGGCTATGATGTGACACTGAGCGGCGCATTTAATGCACTCTGTCAGCCTGCACAGTTAGATATGATAGCACTGTTAGCTATCTAATCAGTACGCAAAGACTGATTTGCCACTGTGGTGACCCCTTAATCTATAAAAGGAGGCCCATGGCAATCGAAGAAAGGGTTGGACCCTCGCATATCCATACGCGCGTAGCCACTCTCGCCCCAGAGCGACCTTGCCGGGCGAGTGTGCTGCGTCCACCACCATTATCCACCATCAATTCACCAAAGCAAGAGTAGAGTTTTATGCCTCACGGCGGCCCGAACCTAGGTAAAGACTACCCGCATGATCTCTGCCATGCTGCGTGACACTTCTCCGCTCTTTGTGCAATGTGCACATCCCCCTGCCGAACCAAAAGGGGCTCATGGCCCCATAGGTGGCCGTGGTTTCCCACGACAGAAGTCTTTAATAAATCTCCTATAGAAACCAGCATGACCAAGGAAACTTTTTATACCTTTGATATCTTTAGGACACGGCATTTTTTCAATAGCATCAACTTTAGCTTTATCAACTTCAATACCTCTTTCGAAGATTTTATGCCCCAAGACAATACCTTCATTAACCATAAAGTGGCACTTCTCCAAATTCAAGACAAGATTAGTTTCTTCACATCTCTACAAAACTCGATCAAGGTTGCTTAAGAAATCATCAAAAGAAGTTCCCTAAACGAAAAAATCATCCGTGAAAACCTCAACAATCTTTTCACAAAAATCAGAGAGTATAGCAGTCATACATCTTTGAAAGGTAGCAGGTGCATTGCATAAACCAAAAGGCATACGTCTATAAGCAAAAGTACCGAAAGGGCATGTAAAAGTGTGACGCCCCGGCTTAACCGTGCACTAATCATACACGCAAATGCACATGATCAAGCCTAAGGACTCACTTGAAGATATCACAACACAACTCTAGACACAAATTAAAATAATACAAGCTTTATATTACAAGCTAGGGGCCTCGAGGGCTCGAATACAAAAGCTCGCTTACAAGTGTCAGCGGAAGCATCAGATATCTGAGTACAGATATAAAAGATAAAACAGATAGGCCATAAGAAGGCGGGGCAACACAACGTCTACGATCGGAAAGGTGCAGGCCTCCTACCTGGGACCCGCCGAACCTACTCCTGGTCGTCGGCTAACTCGTAGTAGTATCCATCCTCGGTGTAGTAGTAGTAGTCGAAAGCGGGGGCAGCTATTTCAGGGGCTCCGTCATCTGGTTTCATCAAACTGATATGGGGAAAAAGAGGAAGCAAAGCAACCGTGAGTACTCATCCGAAGTACTCAGCAAGCAAGGATCTACACTACATATGCAACATTATCAAAGAATGGCTATATATGTGGACTGGGCTGCAGAAATGCCAGAATAGAGAGAAGGCCTAGTCCTATCGAAGACTAGCATCTTCAGCATCTTCAGCGGTCTTGCAGCATTAGAAGAGCGTAGATTAGCACAATATAAAGTAGTAGTAGTGTCATCAACCTCACCCAGAGATCCTTTCTCGACTCCCTGCGAGAAAGCAATCCCAGAGCCATACTATCCATTTCTCATCACAAGTATCCAGTTCTAGTTGTATTGATCAGGATACAACTCCGAGCGTCCGTTACCGAGGATCCGGCTATGCATAGATTAGTTCTTCGCTGCAGGGGTGCACCAACTTACCCACCACGCTCGCTTAACTCCGACCGGACACACTTTTCTGGGTCATGCCCGGCCTCGGCCAAATGACACACCGTAGCCCTACCTAGAGCTTAGCAGAGAGGTCCCCGCCAGTCTACATCCTAAGCACTCCGGGGTCTTGGGACCATCGCCCGTTGCACTCCGGGTCGTTGTGTGCAGGGTGGATACCAGCACCGCCTCGGATGGCCGGCACGATCCGACCGTGCCACAGTGCTAAACTGGACGTCTGACAGAGCTTTCGGCTGATGCCACGATGAAGAGTGCCCACAACTTTTCCCTCGTGATGGTTAGTGCTATCGGGCCAGAGGCCCACTCGGATCAAATATCCAAATCATTAGTGGGTTGGTAGTGCGGTGACGACCAGAGACTCACGATCGATGTGACCCCATCACCCTGTCTCGAGGACTTGCGGCAAGGGCTAAGAATGCCCGGCCATGCCCCGTATTTATTTCTCGGGTACCCTTCAGGTCAACCCGTCTCCACATCACTCGCAGGTACCCCTCAGGGTTGACCCACCTTTCCAAGTAACAGTTGTAAAGTCCAAGTATCCGTGTGTCCATAACATCAGGGAATCCGAGGTATCACCCTCGTTGGATTCCTACTCGATGTATCCGTCAAGGTTCACACTTGAGGTGTTGCACGACGGCGTCGTTATCGGAAGTGGTGAAGGAGGAATCACCCTCAATGACCACGACTGAATAGCTACTCTACAGAGTTAACATCAGAAGTGCTAAACAAGGTATCAACCTCGGCACTCGATGGTAACGCTGCAATGTCGTACAACTAAGGGGGTGATGTGCGGTGCCGGGGCCTGGTTGTCGAGCACGTTGATCGAGTCATCTAATAATCCAGCAGGGGCAACTAGGTCAAAGTGGGGTCTCTGGTGGGTCTCTATCCAGCCTATACTAAGCAGTTTAGGATAAACAGGTAGGTATCAATAGCAGTTACAAAAACAGGCTATGCATCAGAAATAGGATAAGCAGTCGCAACAGCAATTTCTAATGCAAGCATAAGAGAGAAGAGAATAGGCAATATAGGCATGCTCAAGGGGGGTGCTTGCCTGGAAGCTCTGCGGTAAGAGAAGGGTCGTCAGCAGTGTAGCCGGTCTCCGGAGCTGCGTCGGTCTTGGGGTCTATCGAAAGAGGAGGGGGAAGAAACAATAAATAAAGGCAGACAAATGCAATCACAGTAGCATAGCATGGCAGGACGTTATTTGAGAGGTGCCCTAATGCAGTACTACGCAAGTTAGTGGAAGCGGGAAATTATCCGGGAGTGTTCTCCCAGCTCCGGGTGATTATCGGACAGATGAAACGGAGGGGAAATCTCCATTTTCATCATGCTAGAGGCACGTGACAGGTATGAGGAGGGTATATTCGGATTCGTCTTGTCGTTCTGAGCAACTTTCATGTAGAAAGTTTTTCGATCCGAGCTACGGTTTATTTTCTATGAATTTTCAAAGGTTTTAGCATTTTCAGAAACTATTTAAATTAACAGAAATGGAATTATGATGTCAGCAGCATGTCAGCATGAGGTCAGCAGGTCAACCGCAGTTGTTCAGGTCAAACCTGACAGCTGGGTCCCACCTGTCTGTGACTCTGGGCCAAACAGAGTTTAATTAGTCTAAACAGAGGTTAATTAGGGGGTGGGTCCCACATATCGGTGATTTATTAATTAACAGATTAATTTTAAAAACCTAATTAGTTAAATTAATCGCGGGGCCCACTGGTCAGTGTCACTATGCTGACACATCAGAACAGTTGACTTGGTCAACGAGTCAGCGAGGGCCCCTGGGCCCACTGGTCAGTGGCCTAGAGGTGGCCCCAGGCCGGACACGTCGGCGACGGCCGGCGTTTAGCCGTCGGCGGCGTTGAAACGCGGCGGAGGGCCTCGGCCCTCATCGGAATTCGCCTACAGAGCGCCGTTCGGCGCGCGGCCGGGCTCGTTCGAACGAGTCAAACGAGCCGCATCGATTGGTGGTAGTGGCGCGGCCAGACTCGACCGAAAACGACGCCGACGACTAGCGGAGGCGGCGGCGCATTCGGGCGCTCGTCTGGATCGGTGCTAGGGGCACGGGAGAGGGCGTGTGTGTGTGTGTGTCTTGCTCCTGGGAGCACCAGGAGCTCGATGGTGAGCTGGGCGAGCATGGCAGTGGCTGTGGCCACGACGGCGAGGTGCACGGCAGCGGCGCGTTCGGGTCCGAGCGGAGCGACGGCTATGGTGAGACAGCGGCAGCCAGCGAGGGAGGAGAGGAACGTGGAGGCTCACCGCGTGGCTACGAAAAGTTGGCAATAGCTTAGGAGCGCAGAACTGGCCAGAGACGACGAAGATCGCCGGCGGTCGTGGTGGAAGGGGGCGGCTCGATCCGCGGCCTGCGGTGCTCCCCAGCTGCAGTTGCTGGCCGTAGACGACGTGGACAAGCGCGGCGAGGGCTCCAGACTCGACGGAGAGACGAGGTGACATCAGTGGCTACGCGGGCGCGGCGGCGTAGCCATGGCGGTGCTCGGGTGAGCTCGAGCGTGGGCGAGAGAGAGTGAGAGAGGAGGGGCAA
Organism: Thinopyrum elongatum; assembly: GCA_011799875.1. NCBI lineage: Eukaryota > Viridiplantae > Streptophyta > Magnoliopsida > Poales > Poaceae > Thinopyrum > Thinopyrum elongatum. Next base: position 498,207,805 of record CM022298.1, on the reverse strand, counting down.
ATGGATAGGGACGACGGGGAGGCTGAGGGAGCCGTTCTTATCCCCTCGGCGGCCGCTGTAGCGTCGCGGTGTCGGCGTTTCGCTGGTGCGCGCGCTCGCGCCCACGGCGGCGGCGACACGCGGAGAGAGAGACAGGGTGGAGGGAGGCAGGCCGGCTGGGCTGGGCCAGGGTACTGTGCACTTAGGCCCAGTCCAATTTAGGCATTTTTCCTTTTTCTTTTTCTTGTTTTATTTCCAGAGGCAGTTTTGCAATATTTCCAGCTGTCAATTGTATTTAGTAAAATGTGAAACTTGTTCACATAATACCATGCACTATTCTGCACTGCCACAAAAAGTTTGGGCAATTTTGGAATTCATTTGAATTTTTAGAAAAATGAATAGGGTATTTAAAGTGTTGTTTTGGCACTGTTTTAAATGCTCTGGCCCATTTGAGTTGATGATGATGTTGTTTTCTTAACAACATTTTGTTTTGGAATATTTGCTAGATGATGAACATTTTAGTTTTGCAGTTTGAAGAAATAAATATTTGACTTTATTTCAAGTATGAATTTGAAGTTGGGTTTGGGACAAGTGGCATTTTGACTTAGTGAAATATGATGACATAACCCATTAATTAGCTTGATGACAGGGTTAACATCTGGGGATGTTAGAAAAAGCAGTTTTTTCTTGATCCTCTTGTGACACAGGTATTTGGGAAAAACCAGAGTATCCATCTAGAAAGCAGAAATGTGTATGTTTTGATAGTCTTTCTAGCATTTGATCAATGAAAGGTACAGGATAATGATCTTTCCTAGTAGCCTTATTTAATTTTATAAAATCAATTACCATTCTATAACCTGTGACAATTCTTTGTGGAATCAATTCATTTTTATCATTAGGAACAACAGTAATACCTCCCTTCTTAGGGACACAATGAACATGAATTACCCATCTACTATTAGCAATAGGATAGATTATACCAGCTTCTCGAAGCTTTAATATTTCACTTCTTACCACTTCTTTCATTTTTGATTTAACCGTCGCTGGTGATCAACAACTGGTTTAGCATCAAGTTCCATATTAATTTTGTGCTGACACAGAGTGGGACTAATGCCCTTAAGATCATCAAGAGTATATCCAATAGCGGCATGGTACTTCCTTAGAGTTTTCAATAATCTCTTTTCTTCATGCTCTGAAAGGTAAGCACTAATAATAATAGGATATATCTTCTTTTCATCAAGATAAGCATATTTCAAAGTATGAGGTAATTGTTTAAGCTCAAACACAGGATCTGTCGGATTTCGGGTTCCACAAACCCTTGAGAGGTTTGAACTCTGGGGTGCGTGCGAAGAACTCGTCCTCCCTAGTCTGCCTACTCACTAATCTCATAGCCTAGCTCGACGAACTGTAAGGAAAAGAGACACAACAGTTTACCCAGGTTCGGGCCACCTTGCGGTGTAAAACCCTACTCCTGCTTTGTGGTGGATTGGCCTCGAGGGGCTGAGGATGAACTAGTACAGTGGCGAACAACCTCAGGAGGAGAGGTGTTCTTGAGCTCGAGTGAGCTAGTGGGGTGAGGGTGATCTGAATGATCCGTCCCGGGGGTCCGATCCGATCCGGTCCGATCCGATCTCATCCGATCCCCCTCTACGGTGGTGGCTAAGTCCTATTTATAGTGGCCTTGGTCCTCTTCCCAAATGAAAGACGGGAAGGGATCCCACAACGGCCAAATTCGAAGGGAGACAACTAGTACATGCTATCCTGAAAAAAGTAGTCTTCGCCTGCAAAAGCCTCTGGTCGTGACGCCGTGGTGGGCTCGGTGATGACCTCCATCCTGCCGTCCTGGCGGTCTTGGTCTTGTTGCACGGGAATGGAAACCTTTGGCTGATTCCTCGGGACTCCGTGCCTGCGCTTGCCTCTTTAGCATCGAAGAAGAAACTGGTACACTGCACCCGCTGGCGCCCGCCTGGCCTTGGTCGTCATGGCTCACGTCATCCGGACCTCATGAGGTGAGGCTTGCATAGAACTCTCCGCTCCTTAGGAGCCAGCCTGAGGAGGCCGCTCCTCGTGGGGGTCTTGGTGTCGTCCGCCTCGCGAGGCTTGGCCCCTCGCGAGGGTCTTGAGTTGTTGTCGCTGAAGCTGGGCCGTACCAGGCCATCGATGGAGCCATGCTGTGGGCCGCAGGCAGGCAAGTCTGGGTACCCCCATTCCCAGAACACCGACAGTAGCCCCCGGGCCCAAGGCGCGCTGGAACTTGGCTTCGAGGCGAAGCCAGGGGGCAAGTGCAGAGCGCCGCGGGCCCTAACCGCCTGCGGCCTTGGTCGACGAGTGGCGATTGATGGGACGTGGGTGTCTCCGCTTCCCCACGCTGCCTCGGCAACTGCTTGACTTGACGAGACGCTGCTGCATGCAGAGAAAAACCATCATTGCGTGGGATCGTGGAGGCCGGCGGTTGGGCTCCCTCTGGCTATAAATGAGGGGAGGGGCAGAGCCCCCCTCACTCATCTCTATCTTCTCGCTGCCCGCTCCTTCTTCTTCTTCTTCTTTGTCTCACCGTCTTGCAGCAGCATCCATGGCGCCGATCAGGAGATTCTCTTTAGCAGAGAAGGGAAAAACCCCTCGGGAGGAGCCGGGGCCACTTCCGCCGAAGAAGAGGCTCGGCCGCCCTTACGACGCCAGCGAAAGGCAAGAGGTGACGCGGCCTTGGTACGAGCGGCCTCCGCCTGGCTTCCCTCTTCCTCTGTACGCCCGCTCGCAGGGCTCCGGACAGGGCGGTAATGCCAAGCGCCGCGCGGGCCAGGGTCTCGGCGGACTGACCGAGGCTGCGCGGCTAGCAGGCTGGCGAACGCATGGCGAGGGGACCTCGCGTGAGTTCATGGTGTGGCCGGCAGTGACGCCGCGCACGTGGATCCGGCTCCGAGGTTCTTCGCCGAGGAGATGCCGCCGAGGGGGCCACTTGAGCTATGGCTGCAGCACGCCGGGTGCTGCGGCCTAGCCACGGGGGCGGAGGTCGAGGTCGTCCTCCCGGGCGACATCTTCATGACCCGAGGATGGGGCGAGGTCGCCCGTGCCTGCCGTCCAGAGGGGGCCCTCACCATCCACTTTGAGTACGATGGCGCCTCTACGTTTTTCTTCAAGGTCTTCGATGAGGAGGGCCGGCGTCTGGAGTGTTGCCCCGGGGGAAGCAGTCCGTGTGGCGCGGCCGCGGACGTCGAGCCCGCCTCCGGCCTCGCCGGCAGCTCCTCCAGCAGCAGCGACGACTCCTGGGAATCCAGCGACTCTCCCGAGCCCAGCGATTCTTCGGAGTCCAGTGACGACAGCTACGTGCCGCTGAGCTCTCGCCGTGCCCGGAGCGCGGCAGCGGCATTCGCTCGGCGTCGTCGGTGATGCCCAGCAGCCGGGGTCTCTTGACGTTTCCTTCTTTTGTTTCCCTGCGTGTAATTGTGACAAACCCCGTGGGGGTATGTAAAAAACTGTAATGCTTTTGCTCCAATGTTTATTATTCCTAGTATTATGTTGCAGCCGCACATCTTGCTTCGGCATGGTTCCCCCTTTCGTTCTCGCGGTAGCTTAGCGCTCTACACCGGCAGGTCCCAGTCCCCAGGCAGGCTTCAGCCGTCGCTGGTATGCCAGGTCGCGATGACGTGGTCAAGGCCAGGAGGTGAGCGGCCCGAGGTCCGGTAAGAGCTCCTGAGGCGCGATGCTCAAGAGGTCCCTTTTGGCATGCAAGTAGCTCACTGGAGGCCGAAAAGGGAAGCGGCATTGCCGAAGCGAGATTGCGAGACTCAAAATACCGGACGATGAGGTTCACTCTGATATGCATGGGTGACTTATCTTAGTAGGCCTGAAGTGATTCCTTTGCGCAGCGCCTTATTGTGCCTTGGCAGTGATGTTTCCAGGTAGGGCTCACGCCGACCTCCCCTTCTCCCCGCTTATCTAGGTGCTCTACATCCTCGGGTCACGACCCTCGAGCGAGGCTCAGCCGCCGCTGGTATGCCAGGTCGCGATGCCGTGGTCAAGGCTAGGGGGTGAGGGCTGGAGAGTCAGTAAGAGCTCCTGACGGGCGATGCTCAGGAGCCCCCCTTTAACGTGCAAGCGAATTGCGTGGAAAAGGGACGGCCGGCGGGGCCACCCGTGGCTAAACTCCATGGATTCCTGCGGGTTAGTTCGAGAGGAGAGTATAACTCATAATCGCGCTTGCTGTCCTGCCGCTGGTCTTTCCGCAAGAAGATGAAGGCACTGAGGATCTGGTGAGGTGACGTGCGCGGGGCAGGCCGCGAGCCAGAGCTCGATCTCTCAGATTTGTCAGCGTTGCAGGGACGGAGCCGAGCACAAGCGTCGTGCCAGCATGTGTAGCCCCCGTTGCGGGATGAGCAAGAGGCTGGTCAGCAATGCGGGAGGCCGCGGAGGTGATAGAACACTAGGCAAGCAGGTGATAACATAAATCATCCCATAGATAAGGTAGAGCTAGTTCTGATAAATGCAAAACGATACATGCCGCAGGGACGGACCCATGCGGCTTGGGGATAATGCAGCCCGAGGGGCGCCCCCAACTGAACAAACCAGAAAATGTCACCTGGCACCGTTGCTGAAGGGATGTTTGAGTAGCTGAAGACGCGTGCCGCGGAAGTCGCTCCTCATGAGCCGCCCAGGCCCTGAACCTCGGGAGGCTCTAGCGGCCCGGGGGGCTCGCGAGGATCCATCTCCTCCTCTGACAGGATTGCCTGGCTTCTGGCCTCATGAGCCGCTAGGACGCACCGCATATGGCGCTGGAATGTAGCAGCCGCGCTCGACAAGCCCAAAGGCATGCGAACATAGCTGTGAGGGGGACCCTCGCACCGGCCAGCGTGGGACGGCCAGAAGCGCTCCTGAGATGCGGCCCTGTTGAACCCTGGGATGTTGACGCAGACGCATAGATCGCTGTCCTCGCCGGGACAAGGAGCCGCGCCTGGTGGTGGGCGAAGGTCGCCTCGCATAGCTCTTGCCTCCTGAAGCTCCTCGATTGCCTTGGTGATGAACTCCTGAGCACCTGGCACCTCGCGCTTTGTACCCTCCTGGCGGAAGCGCGCGCTGAAGCACGCCTCCACATGGTGCCCAAGCGCCTCCCTCGTGACATTGGCCAGGTCAGAGGCCCTCCAGAGGAGAGCCCCCGAGCCCAGCCTGAGAGGGGCGCCGGGCACGCCTTCCTATGTGAGAGAGGGAGGCGCCCCGTCAGTGGGCGCAGGGCCTGAGGTGGTGCCGCTGGACACCCTGCTCTCCTGAGGTCCTTGGCGGAGCAGCTGCTTCTTCTTCTTGGGGACAGCCTTAGGAGGGTAGATGGCACCTTCATCGTCTAGGTTCTCGACCGCCGTAGCCTTGTAGGCGCGCTCGAGAGAGCACACCGCGTCCTTCTCCTCGCAGGCGACCGTGATGACGCCGCAGCTCCCTGGCATGTTGAGGACATTGTAACCATGATGAGTCACCGCCATGAACTTGGCCAGGGCCGGATACCCAAGGATGGCATTGTATGGAAGGCAAATGTGGGCGACGTCGAAGTCGATGAGCTCAGTGCGGTAGTTGTCGCGCTTGCCTAAGGTGACAGGGAGGCGGATCGGCCTATCGGGGTGGTAGAGCCGTCGGTCACTCCTGAGAAAGGATTGGTAGGTTGCAGCTGGTCATAGGGCACCTGGAGTCGGTCGAATGTCTCGATGGAGAGAACGTTGAGCCCCGCACCGCCATCGATGAGAGTCTTGGTGGCAAGCACGTTGCTGATGGTAGGCGAGTAGAGCATTGGGAGAGCGCCGGCAGTTGCCGCGCACTTGAGCTGATCGGATGGGCTGAAGGTGATGGTGCACTTGGACCACCTGAGCGAACGCGTTGCCTCGAGCTTGGGGAGGGCCGCGTTCACCTCACGGGCATACTGCTTGAAGATGCGATGAGAGGCAGGGGCCTGAGTGCCGCCCAGGATGCAGGCGATGGCACGAGGCTCCTGGAAGCCCCCAGCCCCCTCATCCAGGTGGTGGTCATCATTTCTTCTTGGTGGTGGCGGCAGCGGAGGAAGGCCAGTGTTGCCCTAAGGACAATCCTCATGAGGCTGGTCCCTCCAGGGGCCCTCGCGAGGTTGGGCCTGCCAGCGGTCCTCACGAGGCTAATCGCGCCATTCTTGGTGGGGGTCGCGGCCGTCCCAGCGTCCTCCACGTCGGCCTCCTCCGCAGCCGTAGCCTCGGTCGCTGCGCTCGGGGCGGCGACCGAGGCGCCCGTCGCGGATGGCCCTGAGCTCCTGGCAGTCATTGGTGTTGTGGCTGTGCACGTTGTGGAAGACGCAGAATGGGCGGCTGCCCTTGGATGACTCTGGGTGGTCGGCACCCGCGCTTCATCTCTGGTTCGTCCATGAGCACGGCCGGTCCCTTGAGCTTCACGTCCTTGGATTTGGCCTTCTTGTCTTCTGGGTCAGCCCCTGGGAGCTCCAGGAGAGAGAGGCGACCTTCCTCAGCTCTCGCACACTTGGTTGCCATGTTGAACATCTCCAGAGCCGTGCACAGGTCCTCATGTATGGCGAGCTCCTCCTTCATCTTGACGTCGCGGACGCCATCAGTGAACGCCGAGATGATGGCCTCGTCCGACACCTTGGGGATCTTGAGGCGGACGCTGTTGAAGCGCTGGATGTAATTCTGCAAGGTCTCTCCTGGCTGCTGCTTGATGCGCCGCAGGTCACCCACAGCCGATGGACGGTTGCGAGTGCCCTGGAAGTTGGCGACGAAACGTTCTCGCATTTCGTCCCAGGAGGAGATCGATCCCGCGAGCAGGTTCAGGAGCCACGAGCGCGCACCATCCTTGAGAGCCATGGGAAACCAGTTCGCCATAACCTTCTCGTCGCCGTTGGCTACCTCGATGCTCAGCTTGTAGAGCTGCAGGAACTCGACAGGGTCGGGGGTGCCGTCATTGCGCGGAGGTAGGTCAGGCTTGAAATTCCCCGGCCAGACGATGCTGTGTAGCTCCGGAGTGAATGCGCGGCAACCTGCTGTGGTCACGGGAGCCCGTCGTGGAGGTGGAGCCTGGTCTTGGCGCTCGCGCGCCACCGCTGCAGGCGGCGCGTGGTCTTGACGTGGCGGTGCTGGGAGTGCACAAGCATCTTCTTGCGGCCGCTGCACCACCTGGCAGCTTTCCTCTTCACGCGCCGGCGCCCTGCGCTGCGGGTCGCACCGCGGGGCCTCGCACCTTGGCCTGAGGGCGACGTCTTGACGGGGATGTGGAGGAGGTGCTCCGTGGGCTACGTCACCCGCAGTAGGCGGCGGGTGAGGCAGCGAGCGAGACGGTGCGGAAGAGTCCCCGGCGGCGCTGACAAGCTCGGCGATGCGGTCCACCCAGTCTTCGTAGAGGTCATCGATGGGGCGGTAGCGCAGGAGCTCGCGTGCAATGAGCAATGCAGCCTGCGCGTTTGCCGGCCCGCGACGAGCATGAGACGACAAACCAGCCGGAGTCAGCGACGGGGTGGCGGTGCGCCCATCCCACCGCACAGAAGGGTGCAGTGACGAAGCTTGCTGCTCGTGCCCCGCGGGGCCGGTGGCGGCGTTCGCCACTGGAGACAGGGGACGGCGAGGGCAGCCGTCACCCGCAGGCGCTGTCAGAGCGACGCGGGCGGCGAGGGCGGCCCGGCGCTCAGCACGAGCTCAACGAGCATCAACCATGGAAGTGGTGGAGCGGTGGTGGATCGGCCGGCGGGGGAGAGGCTCCGACGCACCCCTACCTGGTGCGCCAAATGTCAGATTTCGGCTTCCGCAAACCCTTGAGAGGTTTGAACTCTGGGGTGCGTGCGAAGAACTCGTGCTCCCAAGTCTGCCTACTCGCTAATCTCACAGCCTAGCTCGACGAACTGTAAGGAAAAGAGACACAACAGTTTACCCAGGTTTGGGCCACCTTACGGTGTAAAACCCTACTCCTGCTTTGTGGTGGATTGGCCTCGAGGGGCTGAAGATGAACTAGTACAGTGGCGAACAGCCTCAGGAGGAGAGGTGTTCTTGAGCTAGAGTGAGCTGGTGGGGTGAGGGTGATCTGAATGATCCGTCCCGGGGGTCCGATCCGATCCGGTCTGATCCGATCTCATCCGATCCCCCTCTACTATGGTGGCTAAGTCCTATTTATAGTGGCCTTGGTCCTCTTCCCAAATGAAAGGCGAGAAGGGATCCCACAACGGCCAAATTCGAAGGGAGACAACTAGTACATGCTATCCTGAAAAAAGTAGTCTTCGCCTGCAAAAGCCTCTGGTCGTGACGCCGTGGTGGGCTCGGTGATGACCTCTGTCCTGCCGTCCTAGCGGTCTTGGTCTTGTTGCATGGGAATGGAAACCTTTGGCTGATTCCTCGGGACTCCGCGCCTGCGCATGCCTCTTTAGCACCGAAGAGGAAACTGGTACACTGCGCCCGCTGGCGCCCGCCTGGCCTTGGTCGTCATGGCTCACGTCATCCGGACCTAAGGGGTGAGGCTTGCATAGAACTCTCCGCTCCTCAGGAGCCAGCCTGAGGAGGCCGCTCCTCGTGGGGGTCTTGGTGTCGTCTGCCTCGCGAGGCTTGGCCCTTCGCGAGGGTCTTGAGTTGTTTTCACTGAAGCTGGGCCGTACCAGGCCGTCGATGGAGCCACGCCGTGGGCCGCAGGCAGGCAAGTCTGGGTACCCCCGTTCCCAAAACGCCGACAGGATCACTCTTGGTTGAAGAGGATCTCAAAGAGTTTCAACAGGCAAATTGTGTTTCAAAACAGGCATTTGTTTAAAGAATATCTCATCTATTTTGTTTCTTTCATTCATATGCATATCATTTTCCTGGTCTAGCAAATATTGTTCTAAAGGATTGGTAGGAGGCATGGCAATAGAAGCAAGACCAATAATTTCATCCTTACTACGTAATTCTTTATCACGGGGTTGTCTGCGGAATTTGGAGAAATTAAACTCATGAGACACATCACCAAAACTTACACTAACAGTTTCTTTCTCACAATCGATCTTAGCATTAACAGTGTTTAAGAAAGGTATACCAAATATAATGGGACAAAATTCATCTTGTGGGGGACCAAGAACTAGAAAATCAGTAGGGTACTTTATTTTCCCACACAAGACTTCAACAACTCTAACAATCCCAAGTGGTGTAATAGTGTGTCTATTAGCAAGCTTAATAGTAACATCAATATCTTCTATTTCAGCAGGTGCAATATCATTCATAATTTCTTGACATAAAGTAAAAGGGATTGCACTCACACTAGCACCCAAATCACATAAGCCATGATAAATTCTCTCAAGAGCTCATGATTGGGGCATGAATATAATATTGAATTAAGCCTCCCCCAAGCTTGAGCGATACTTTCTCCTTCACGAGGCCAAAAATTATATATATAATTCCGATCATGATGAACCAGATGCATAGGATAAAACTTCTGATGAAATTCCAATTTCAATCGGTTGTAATTCCAAGTTCCAATATCATCACATAGCCTATACCATGTCAATGCCTTTCCCTTGAAAGATAAAGGGAAGACCTTCTTCTTGACTTCATCTCCGGGTAGACCTGCATGCCTAAATACTCCACAAACTTCATCCACATAGATTAGATGGAAATCAGGATGTAGTGTTCCATCTCCTGCATAAGGATTAGCTAGCAGTTTCTCTATCATACCCGAAGGAATTTCATAATAATTTTTTTCAGTAGGTGTAGTAGGTTGAGGGGCAACTCTTTGTTCTTCCGGTTGGGGTGAAGATACCCCAAAAAAGCCCCTCAAAGGATTATTTTCCATAGTGAAAAGTGATAAAAAATTTCAGCACGTAATATAAATGATTCCTTACCAAATTCCACTCACCAAAGGTGCTTCACTCCCCGGCAACGGCGCCAAAAAAGTGTCTTGATGACCCACAAGTATAAGGGATTAATCGTAGTCCTTTCGATAAGTAAGAGTGTTGAACCAAACAAGGAGCAAAAGGAAATGACAAGCGGTTTTTAGCAAGGTATTTTTTGAAGGCACTGAAATTGTCGGTAACAGATAGTTTGATGATAAGATAATTAGTAACGGGTAACAAGTAAGAAGTGTAGAAAAGGTGTAGCAAGGTGGCCCAATCCTTTTTATAGCAAAGGGTAAGCCTGGATGAACTCTTATATAAAGCAAAGCGCTCCCGAGGACACATGTGAATTATTGTCAAGTTAATTTTCATCATGCTCATATGATTCGCGTTCGCTACTTTGATAATTTGGTATGTGGGTGGACCGGTGCTTGGGTGCTGTCCTTACTTGGACAAGCCTCCCACTTATGATTAACCCCTCTCGCAAGCATCCGCAACTACGAAAGAAGAATTAAGATAAGTCTAACCATAGCATGAAACATGTGGATCCAAATCATCCCCTTACGAAGCAACGCATAAACTAGGGTTTAAGCTTCTGTCACTCTAGCAACCCATCATCTACTTATTACTTCCCAATGCCTTCCCCTAGGCCCAAATCATGGTGAAATGTCAAGTAGTCAACGTTCACATAACACCACTAGAGGAAAGGCAACATACATCTCATCAAAATATCGAACGAATACCAAATTCACATGATTACTTATAACAAGACTTCTCCCATGTCCTCAGGAACAAACGTAACTACTCACAAAGCATGCTCATGTTCAAGATCAGAGGGGTAATAAATATCAGTAAGGATCTGAACATATGATCTTCCACCAAATAAACCAACTAGCATCAACTACGAAGAGTAATCAGCACTACTAGCAACCCACAGGTACCAATCTGAGGTTTGAGACAAAGATTGAATTCAAGAGATGAACTAGGGTTTGAGAGGAGATGGTGCTGGTGAAGATGTTGATAAAGATTTACCCTCCCTCAAAGAGAGGATCGTTGGTGATGATGATGGCTTAGATTTCCCCCTCCCGGAGGGAAGTTTCCCCGGCAGAATCGCTCTGCCGGAGCCCTAGATTGCTTCTGCCCAGGTTCCGCCTCGAGATGGCAGCGCTTCATCCCAAAAGCTTCCTTCTTTTTCTAGGTCAAAAGTCTCCATATAGCAGAAGATGGGCACCGGAGGATGGCCAGGAGGCCCACAAGCCCTGGGGGCGCGTCCCCCAGGCTTGTGGCCACCTGGTGGGTCCCCTACTGTTGTTTCTTCGCCCAATATTTTTTTTTTATTCCAAAATAATTCTCCATAAAGTTTCAGGACATTTGGAGTTGTGCAGAATAGGTATCTCAGATTTGCTCCTTTCCGGTCCAGAATTCCAGCTACCGGCATTCTCCCTCTTCATGTAAATCTTGTAAAATAAGAGAGAAATGGCATAAGTATTGTACCATAATGTGAAATAACATCCCATAATGCAATGAATATCAACATAAAAGCATGATGCAAAATGGATGTATCATGCTTCGGTTTCCAAGGAGCGATCATCAAAACTTGTGCCAAACTTTACCAAAAAATTTGCACGGGGTCGTGAGAGCACGCCATGATCACACACCGATTTTCATGATGTTCGGACTCCATCTGAATTTCCTATAATTAAAATACCAACTAGGCCTACGCCGGTGGCCGCACCTCGCATCTGAAATGTTTGAAACTTCTCCCCGCTTCTCGGACAATGGATGAAAACTCGCAAAGCGACACACAAATGATTTGTACACCTTCTTTGCTAACTAACACCCACATGTAGTTTTAGTAGGGTTTTGATTTTATATGCACTAAATGCTTGGTAAATGCAAAAAAATGGCTTAAATATAGCAGATGAGACCTGAAATGGGCCAGAAAATCAAACCTAGGGTATATTAGTGATTGTTTACCATGAATCTTTTTCGAGGGGGAACGATGAAGTCACCGACGATTGGAGTCCGAAGTGTCGCGTCTCCTTATGGAAACTATGATCCTTCTTGTGAGATGCTCCGGTTTTGAAGGTGCGAGCATCAAAACTTGTGCCAAATTTTACCAAAAAATTTCCATGAGGTCATGAGAGCACGCCACGATGACACACTGATTTTTGTTATTTCCGGACTCTATATGCATTTCCTTTAATTCAATACCAACAAGGCCTACGCCTCTTGCCGCACCCTGCGGCCGAAATGTTTGAAAAAAAAATCCGTTTCTCGTACATTGAATGAAAACTCGCAAAGCGACACACAAATGATCTTGCTAACACCCACGTGTAGTTGCGACATGGTTATATATGGTAAATGCAAAAAATGGCTCAAATATAGCAAACGAGATCTCAAATGGACCAGAAAATCGAACCTTAGGGTACAACGGTGATTGCTTACCATGGAAAAAAATTCGAGGCGAAACGATGAGCTCATAATTTCATTCAAACAATTGATGTAAATGTTTTCGAATAGCACACGGTTCATTCACGAAAGCCGTGTGCCTACCAAACCGTGGCCGATGCCCCCCTCCTGTTGCGCACGCGATGTGAGTCATGCGTTCTGATTGGCTAGAACCGAAATCCCACGGATCGTACTTCTGCACCGTTTGATGCTCCCAGTTCGAACAGAAATCCTCATCCCTTTCATCAGCACATGCAGTTCCGTCTAGGATTTGATTTATATGCCAAAATGCACGGTAAATGCAAAAATGGCTTAAATATAGCAGATGACACCTGAAATGCACCAGAAAATCAAACTTGTGGTATAATGGTGATTGCTTACCGTGGAAAAAAATGCGAGGCGATACGATGAACTCACGTCTTCATTTCAAATGAAATTATGTTGTTTGTGCACACGGGCGCTTAGAGGCAACCGTTTGCATAGGCCTTTTCGCGCGGCGACCGGGGATCTTTTTTCACCCTTTTCACCTAGGCCGCCAAACCCCCCCCCCCCCCCCCCCCCACCCCCCCCCCCCCCCCCCCCCCGCCGCCCGCCCCCATTTCACTCAACAGTCCACCCAATCTCGATCTCCAGCTCCCCCTCCCCCAGATCCACAGCAGAACCCTCTCCGGTGCCGGTGTGCTCAATCCGGCCGTGTACCCGCTCTTCAGCGTAAACCCTAACTCCACTGCCGTTCCCAACACGCGGCTGCACATGCCTCGCCGTCTTCATTTGCTTGCCAGCCACCCTCGAGCATATCGATCATGTAACCCTCGCATCTCCTGTGGTCCTGCCGGGTTTGCACAAGAAACCTGTTAGTTACTGCTCTCCATCGCGGCGAGGCATATTTCCTCGCAATCCCTCTTCCTATTTCATTCAGTATGTTCCCAAATTGGCTATAAAATAACGGAGAGTGTATATATGTTTATTATCTACCTGCCTAACTAGTACATATAAGTTGTATTTGTTCCAGTTAGTTATTTCTGATTTACAGATCATGGGCTCCCGAGTCACACAAACTTAACAAATTAGCCATACATTTTCTAAATTATTGCATGACATGTTTAGACAGCTTGATACCAAGTTGTTAGCTTTATGCTTATCCTCCTTTCCTGAGTTTCGCATGTGTTCTCTGTAGATGCCTAGTAGCTGCGACAGCACTCATGCTTCAGGCAATGCATCTTCATCTGAGTCCGACAACCCTAGGTCTCCAATAGATGGTGAGGGATCAAGTAATCTGGAATGGGATAGAGCTACAGCAATTACCCTTCCAGTCAGGACACGGAGGAATGATGTCTGCTAGAACTACGTCGGTATTTCCCCAAAGAGGAAGGGATGATGCAGCACAGCGACGGTAGGTATTTCCCTCAGTGATGAGACCAAGGTTATCGAACCAGTAGGAGAACCACGCAACACTACGTGAACGGCACCTGCACACAAATAACAAATACTCGCAACCCGACGTATTAAAGGGGTTGTCAATCCCTTTCGGGCAACGGCGCCAGAGATGGCTAGTGGACGGGAGAAAGTTGTAATAGATTGGATAAATAGATCTCGAATAAATGCAAAATAAAATAAAGTGCAGCAAGGTATTTTTGGGTTTTTGGAAATATAGATCTGAAAACAAAAGCAAATAAAAATAGATCGCAAAGGCAAATATAATAAAGAAGAGACCCGGGGGCCGTAGGTTTCACTAGTGGCTTCTCTCGAGAAAAATAGCAAACGGTGAGAAAACAATTACTGTTGGGCAAATGATAGAACTTCAAATACTCATGACGATATCCACACAATGATCATTATATAGGCATCACATCCAAGATTAGTAGACCGACTCCTGCCTGCATCTACTACTATTACTCCACACATCGACCGCTATCCAGCATGCATCTAGTGTATTAAGTTCATGGAAAAACGGAGTAATGCAATAAGAACAATGACATGATGTAGACAAGCTCTATTTATGTAGAAATAGACCCCATCTTGTTATCCTTAATAGCAATGATACATACGTGTCGTTTCCCTTTCTGTCATTGGGATCAAGCACCGTAAGATCGAACCCATTACAAAGCACCTCTTCCCATTGCAAGATAAATAGATCAAGTTGGCCAAACAAAACCCAAATATCAAAGAAGAAATACGAGGCTATAAGCAATCATGCATATAAGAAATCAAAGAAGACTCAAATACCTTTCATGGATAAAAACATAGATCTAATCATAAACTCAAAGTTCATCAGATCCCAACAAACACATCGCAAAAAGAGTTACATCATATGGATCTCCAAGAGACCATTGTATTGAGAATCAAACGAGAGAGAGAAAGCCATCTAGCTACTAACTACGGACCCGTAGGTCTACAAAGAACTACTCACGCATCATCGGAGAGGCACCAATGGACATGATGAACCCCTCTGAGATGGTGTCTAGATTGGATCTGGTGTTTCTGGAACTTGCGGTGGCTGGAATTGATTTTCGTCGACTCCCCTAGGGTTTCTGGAATATTGGGGTATTTATAGAGCAAAGATGCGGTGCGGGAGGCCACCGAGGTGGGCACAACCCACCTGGGCACGCCTGGGCCTCCAGGCGCGCCCTGGTGGGTTGTGCCCCCTCGGGGCACCCCCCAGGTGCTTCTCCGGCCAACTGGATGTCTTCTGGTCCAAAAAAATCCACAAAAAGTTCACTGCGTTTGGACTCCGTTTGGTATTGATTTCCTGCGATGTAAAAAACATGCAGAAAACAGCAACTGGCATTGGGCACTATGTCAATAGGTTAGTACCAAAAAATGATATAAAATGACTATAAAATGATTGTAAAACATCCAATAATGATAATATAACAGCATGGAACAATAAAAAATTATAGATATGTTGGAGACGTATCAGCATCCCCAAGCTTAAATTCCTACTCGTCCTCGAGTAGGTAAATGATAAAAACAGAATTTTTGATGTGGAATGCTGCCTAACATGTTCATCACATATTCTTTTCTTTATAGCATGGACATTTGGACTTTTATATGGTTCAAAGCAATAGTCTAGTTTTGACATGATAACTTAAATACTCAAGTATATCAACAAGCGACCATGTCTTTCAAAATATCAACGCTAAAATAAGTTATCCCTAGCCCATTATGCTCAATCATTGATCCATTTATGAAACACACTTGCATATTAGCTATACCCAATGCTCAAGTACGATCATAGTGCCCTTTAGTTGGTGCTTTATAAGAGAAGATGGAGACTCAAAATAAAAATTGCATAAAGTAAAAGAAAGGCCCTTCGCGGAGGGAAGTAGAGATTTGTAGAGGTGCCAGAGCTCAAAGCTAAAATTGAGAGATAAAAACATTTTGGGAGGTATACTTTTCCCACCAACGAAAATGACTTAAGTTCCCCACACTTTCCATGCTAGATATATCATAGGCGGTTCCCAAACAGAAAATAAAGTTTATTCCTTTTTCCACCATTTCTTTCACTTTCCATGGCTAGCCGTATCCACGGGTGCCCTCCATACCAACATTTTCCAAGGAATTTATTATTTGACAACATAAAGTAAATTCATTTATTCATTTTGGGACTGGGCATCCCTAATACCTTTGCCTTACTCTCGTGCAATGACAAGTGAATAAACACTCATCGTGAGAATAACACATCTAGCATGGAAAATATCGGCCACCCCTCACCGCCTCGCGAGCGATACGAGCACACAAAAGAGAAATTTATTTTGAAAATTAGAGATGGCACATGCAAATTTGCTTAGAAAGGCAAAAGAATACCGCATATAGGTAGATATAGTGGACTCATATGGCAAAACTGGTTTAAAGGGTTTTGGATGCACAAGTAGTGATCATACTTAGTGCAAAATGAAGGCTAGCAAAAGATTGAGAAGCGACCAACCAAGAAACGAAAAATCTCATAAGCAAGCATTAAGCATAATTAACACCGAATAATGCACCACAAGTAGGATATAATTTCATTGCATAACTATTGACTTTTGTGCATGCATAGGGAATCACAAACCTTAACACCAATATTCTTAATAAAGCATAATTACTCATCAACATAACTCACATATCACATCATCATATCTCAAAACTATTACAAGGAATCAAGTTTATTTTGTCCAATGATCTTCATGAAAGTTTTTATTATATCCTTCTTGGGTATCTATCACTTTGGGACTAATTTTCATGTGTTGCTTTTGATAAGCTCAAACAAATATAAGTGAAGATCATGAGCATAATATTTCTTTCTCTCAAATTAATTTAAGTGAAGCAAGAGAGAATTTCTTAAAAAATTTACTAACTCCCAAATAAATCTAAGTGAAGCATGAGAGCATTTCTTCACAAATAATAAAGCACACCGTGCTCAAAAAGATATAAGTGAAGCACTAGAGCAATTCCATAGCTCATAAAGATTTAAGTGAAGCATAGAGAGCAATTCTAACAAGTCATGGCATAATTTTGGCTCTCTCAAATAGGTGTGTACAGCAAGGACTCAAGACCAAAACAAAAAGCAAAACAAGCAAAGACTCATATCATACAATAAAAATATAGCTCCAAGTAAAATACCGATGGTCGTTAGAAGAAAGAGGGGATGCCACTCGGGCATCCCCAAGCTTAGTTGCTTGCTTCTCTTTGGATAATACCTTGGGATGCCATGGGCGTCCCCAAGCTTAGGCTCTTCTTAGTCCTTATTCCTTCATCCATCGTAAAATCACCCAAAACTTGAAAACTTCAATCACACAAAACTCAACAAAACCTTCGTGAGATCCGTTAGTATAAGAAAACAAATCACTACTATAAGTACTGTAGCAAACCAATTCATATTTTATTCTTGCATTATATCTACTGTATTCGAACTTTTCTATGGCAAAAACTCTTCAAAGGAAACCATAGAATCATTAAAACAAGCACACAATGCAAAGAAAACAGAATCTGTCTAAAACAGAACAGTCTGTAGCAATCTGAATATTTCGAATACTTCTGTAACTCCATAAATTCTGAAAAAGTAGGACAACAGACGCAATTTGTATATCAATATTTTGTAAAAAAATTCAGAATTTTTTGACTCTTCTATGAATTTTCAAAAAAAAATTACTGGACGCAAAAGTTTCTGTTTTCCAACAAGATCAAATCAACTATCACCCAAATCAATCCTAAATGCTTTACTTGGCACAAACACTAATTAAAACACAAAAAACTCAATCATAACAGTAGCATTATTATGCTAACACTCAAGAACAGAAATCAAAAGGCAAAAAATAAATTTTATTCATTGGGTTGCCTCCCAACAAGCGCTATCGTTTTACGCCCCTAACTAGGCATAAAGCAAGGATCTAAGTATTGTCAACTTTGTTCTTGTTTTCCTTGGAGGTGTTTTTCTCAGGAGGCTTTGCAAAAACAACATAAAACACATTATCCATGGAAACTTTAGCACAATCAAGTTGCTTATCATCATATCCCTTTTGATTTCCGGCAGTGATCCAAGAATAATGTTGATTAACATCATTAAAAACTTGTTGGATAATATCTAAAACAGGGACTTGCTTTTTAAGATTCTCATCAAAGATTTGATTATCCCCAAGTAAATGTCTTAAAGCATAATCACTATTATAGAAAATTTCATCTATCACGGGTTTTTCACGATTCATACCATAAAAATCAAAGATTTCCCTAGCTTCCCGCATCATGTAGTCAAATTCATTCATAAGAACAAGAGTGGCCAACTTTTTAGCTTTAGGATTCTTTATAACGGGTAACTCATAAAACAATCTTTGCAAGGTAGGATGAGTATGGATAAATCTATTTTCAAGTTTCAGAACTAGCGCTGAAATAGCTTCCGCATAAGATTTAGTCCTTTTAAGTATAGGAGCATCATCAAGACTCAAATTTCCAACACAATTGAAAAATTCTTGGATATGTTCTTTTCCCATAACATTCCCCTGCCCCAAAACAAAAGTTTTGGCATCCAGATTACCCGTACGCTCCATTTTAGGAGTTAGGCCATCATCTGTTTCTGCCATACCAAAATCAGTCATGATTGCAAGCAAAAAGACAGATCTGACGAGAAAACGGCGAACGAAAAAGAGGGCGAATAAAACGGCAATTTTTTGTGAATTGGGGGAGAGGAAAACGAGAGGCAAATGGAAAATAATGTAAATTGCAAGGAGATGAGATTTGTGATTAGGAACCCGGTAGATGTTGATAATGTCTCCCTGGCAACGGCGCCAGAAATTCCTTTTGATGTCTGCTAGAACTACGTTGGTATTTCCCCAAAGAGGAAGGGATGATGCAGCACAGCGACGGTAGGTATGTCCCTCAGTGATGAGACCAAGGTTATCGAACCAGTAGGAGTACCATGCAACACTACGTGAACGGCACTTGCACACAAATAACAAATACTCACAACCCGACGTATTAAAGGGGTTGTCAATCCCTTTCGGGCAACGGGGCCAGAGATGGCTAGTGGACGGGAGAAAGTTGTAATAGATTGGATAAATAGATCTCAAATAAATGCAAAATAAAATAAAGTGCAGCAAGGTATTTTTGGGTTTTTGGAAATATAGATCTGAAAACAAAAGCAAATAAAAATAGATCGCAAAGGCAAATATATTAAAGAAGAGACCCGGGGGCCGTAAGTTTCACTAGTGGCTTCTCTCGAGAAAAATAGCAAACGGGGGGAAAACAATTACTGTTGGGCAATTGATAGAACTTCAAATACTCATGACGATATCCAAGCAATGATCATTATATAGGCATCACGTCCAAGATTAGTAGACCGACTCCTGCCTGCATCTACTACTATTACTCCACACATCGACCGCTATCCAGCATGCATCTAGTGTATTAAGTTTATGGAAAAACAGAGTAATGCAATAAGAATGATGACATGATGTAGACAAGATCTATTTATGTAGAAATAGACCCCATCTTGTTATCCTTAATAGCAATGATACATACGTGTCATTTCCCTTTTTGTCACTGGGATCAAGCACCGTAAGATCGAACCCATTACAAAGCACATCTTCCCATTGCAAGATAAATAGATCAAATTGGCCAAACAAAACCCAAATATCAGAGAAGAAATACGAGGCTATAAGCAATCATGCATATAAGAGATCAAAGAAGACTCAAATAACTTTCATGGATAAAAACATAGATCTGATCATAAACTCAAAGTTCATCGGATCCCAACAAACACACCGCAAAAAGAGTTACATCATATGGATCTCCAAGAGACCATTGTATTGAGAATCAAATGAGAGAGAGAAAGCCATCTAGCTACTAACTACAGACCCGTAGGTCTACAAAGAACTACTCACGCATCATCGGAGAGGCACCAATGGACATGATGAACCCCTCCGAGATGGTGTCTAGATTGGATCTGGTGTTTCTGCAACTTGCGGCGGCTGGAATTGATTTTCGTCGACTCCCCTAGGGTTTCTGAAATATTGGGGTATTTATAGAGCAAAGAGGCGGTGCGGGAGGCCACCGAGGTGGGCACAACCCACCTAGGCGCGTCTGGGCCTCCAGGCATGCCCTGGTGGGTTGTGCCCCCGTCGGGGCACCCCCCAGGTGCTTCTCCGGTCAACTGGATGTCTTCTGGTCCAAAAAAATCCACAAAAAGTTTTGCTGCGTTTGGACTCCATTTGGTATTGATTTCCTGCGATGTAAAAAACATGCAAAAAATAGCAACTGGCACTGGCACTATGTCAATAGGTTAGTACCAAAAAATGATATAAAATGATTGTAAAACATCCAAGAATGATAATATAACAGCATGGAACAATCAAAAATTATAGATACGTTGGAGACGTATCAAGGAACGCTCCAAGGAAACCTACACGCCAGCTTAAAGGTGTGTATGAAGTAACCAACATCGATTTAAAGTCTTGGGCTCCAACTAAACCAGATAAAGCACGAACGAGGTTCAAGATTGTCTATGGATTTGTTGGCAGCGCAAGGCTCAACATTAATCTGCCGGGGTTTCGGAAGGCTGACACAGAAACACGATAAAGGATAGTCTGGGAGATCATGGATCACTTCAACGTTCCAGAGTAGTGGAGAATGCAGGTGGAACACGCTACACTGAAGAAGGCTAGGGATGCTTGGAGAAACAGGAAGCACGTGTTGTACAAGAAGTACTTGAGTGAAGGCAAGGACCCAATCCCCGCATACCCCCAATATACAAAGGCAGACTGGGCAAAATTCAAAAGGGTCAGGGCAACTATAGAGTTTACTGAGAAGAGTGCCAAGCAATCGGAACTTCAGAAGAGGAATACACACCCCCACCGTATGTGTGTGGCAGGATACTACAGCATGAAATCGATATGGGACCAGGAGGACAAAGAAGCAGTAGCTGCGGGTGGGAAACCGGCCTTTAGTGAAATCAGGGGCAAACCTGTAACACCCCCAGTGGTTAGCTACAGTAATTCCCTTTTGATAATGCCATGTCATCATGATCAACAATGCTTAAACATCATTTGGAGCATATCTCTTTTCAAATTCAAATTCAAATGGAAATTCAAACTAAAAGTGGAAACAAAAGTTGTTCAAATTTGAAAACCAAAATGCTCATAATATTGTAAATATTCCAGAGACAATTCTAAAATTATAAACAACATATACTAAATTAATTATGTGCCTCCAACAGCAACAAAACATAGGTGTTTAATCCATTTTCATTTATTTAAAATCCAAATAAAATTCAATTGCCCCCAAACCTTTTTATAACAGAGCTAGAAGTTGCACTATAAAAATGTGGCTAGTTCACCTATTTTACAAAAGTCTATTTGGGGCTAAACAATTTGCAAAACAAGAGCTAAAAAGAAAAAACAGAGAAGAAAATAAAATAAAAAGAAAAGGCCTGCAGTGGCAGGGCCTTAGTCAACACAGGCAGCCCAGCCACCGCCTGCCGTCCCCCACCTCGCGCTGTTCATTCCCCCCTCGCTGTCGTCTCCAGCCGCACGCCGCGCCATGGCCCCCCCTCTCTCCTGCGCCACAGCGCGTCGCTGCGCCCGTCCCTGGTGGATTCGGGGCAGCACCCCCTCCCCCGCAAACCCTAGGCCCCTCCACTTTCCCCTCGCTCGCCTCTTCCTCTCTGTTCGTTCGACCGACCGAGCTCGTCGCCGCACCAACGTCGCCGGCGTGTCCACCAGCCTCCCCGCGCCACCTAGCCGTGTCCAGGAGGACCGCAGCGCTCGTCCACGTCGACCACGACCGAAGGACTAAGCCAGGACGCCGCCAAGCCATCGCCATCGCCATTTCTCTCCACTGCATTCGCCGGTGATTGCCGTCATGATTCGCCGCCGTCGCGCTACCCCGAGCCCTCCCTTGCACGCCTACAGGACCACCATGAGCACCCCGTCCTCCTCTCTCTCTCACTGCGCTCTCCCTCGGTGCCATAGCTAGCCGTCAACGATGCCACACGCTGTCGTCCGCCATTACCGGCGAGCCCCTTGGTACAGAGCCGCTTGAGCTCCTCCGCCTGGCCCTTTTTGCGTCTGGCACTCACCGTAGTCCACCCGGCCGTTTAACTCGTTCGAAAACGACCTAGAAACCCCGCGCCCGAGCTCGATCAAAATGCCTCGCCGTTGGCCTCGACGCCGGCGATGTTTCGGCCACCCCCGCGTCCAACCGGTGGCACCGATCGGCACGCGGGCTCGCTAGCTCTCGAACGTGACCGGCCACGGTCCAAATGGACCCCCACAGGCGAAACCCGAGCCTCTCCGGCGAAGTTGCCGCAGCGGAGGGCTCGCCGGAGAGATTTCGGCGCCGGCGTCCTACATGGACTGACCGGTGGGCCACCCTGAGCCACTGGCAACTGGGTCCCACGGACCCAGCTGACCAGTTGACCTAGTCAACCTGCTGACATGGCAACTACAGCCGCTGGCCAGTGGGCCCCCCTCATCAGTTAGTTAGTTAGGGACTAATCACGTTTAGTTAGTTAATCTGTTAATTAGCACAGATGCTGACAGGCCGGGCCCACCCATAGATTAGCTATTAAATTAAAAGTTAAACTACTATTAGCCTCACTGCAGCTGACAGGTGGGCCCCACCTATCAGGTTTGACTCTGGTCAGCCACGGTTGACTGCTGATGTCATCGTTTCGTCATGCTGACGTCACCGTTTACTATTCTGGATAATTCGAATTTAAATAATTAAATAAAATTTAGAAAATCATATCTTTTAAATCGTAACTCCGATGAAAATAATTTATATATGAAAGTTGCTCAGAATTTTGATACGAAGCTGAATACGCCCTCCGCATTCCTATCAGATGCCCCTAGCTAGATGAACATGGAACTTTTTGCCTGTTTTCGATAAATGAATAGTGCTTGGCTTTTATAAAATAAATCCAAACAAATTCCTAAAATAACTAAATGACTTAGACATGTCTTTAGGCAACCCTGCACTGCATGTTAGCATAGCCTGCTTTGTGTTGCTCATGTTTGTTGTGTATTTATACTGTTTCCTCCCCCTCTTCTCTCTCGTTAGACTCCGACGCAGTTCCCGGTACCGACGCAGCTCCGGAGCCCGACGCCACCGTTGACGACCTTGCCCTTGCCGCCGAGCAACCAGGCAAGCACCCCCCCTCCCTTGAGCATACCGATATCGCCTATTCTTTCTCTCTCATGCTTGCATTAGAATTGCTGCTGCTACTGCTTTACCTATTCTGATGCATAGCCTGTTTAATGTAACCTGCTATTGATACCTTACCTGCTTATCCTAAACTGCTTAGTATAGGCTGGGTAGAGACCTATCAGTGACCCCACTTGTCCTGACTGCCCCGCTGGATTATCAGAAGACCCGATCGACGGGATTGAAGACCAGGCCCCGACACCGCACATCACCCCCTTAGTTGTAACGACACTGCAACGTTACTATCGAGTGCCGAGGGTGATACCTCGTGTAGCACTTCTGATGTTAACTCTGTAGAGTAGCTATTCGGTCGTGGTCATCGAGGGTGATTCCTCCTTCACCACTTCCGGTAACGACGTTGTCGTGCAACACATCAAGTGTGAACCCATCGAGGGTGATTCCTCCGAGTTCACCTTGACAGATACATCGAGTAGGAATCCAACGAGGGTGATACCTCGGATTCCCCTGATGTTATGGACACACGGATATTTGGACTTTACACTGTTACTTGGAAAGGTGGGTCGACCCTGAGGGGTACCCGCGTGAGCCTAAGTGGCGAGTGTTGTGGAGACGAGTTGACCTGGATGGTGCCCGAGTGATGAATATGAGGCGCGGCCGGGCATTCTTAGCCCTTGCGGCAAGTCCTCGAGATGGGGCAACGGGGTCACATCGATCATGAGTCTCTGCTCGTTACCGCAAGCCCTAGTCCACTAACAATTTGGATATTTGATCCGAGCAGGCCTCTGGCCTGATAGCACTAACCATCACGTGGGCATAGTATGGGCGTTCTGCATCGTAGCGTCAGCCAAAAGCTCTGTCAGACGTCTAGTTCAGTCTTGCGGCCGGGACAGACCGGCGCCCTCCTGGTGCCTGGCTTCACCCTGCTCGCAATGACCCGGAGTGCACAGGGCGATGGCCCAAGACCCCTGAGCGCTTAGGAAGTAGACCGGCGGGGACCTCTCTGCTGAGCTGTAGGTAGGGCTGCGGTGTATCGTTTGGCCGAGGCCGGGCATGACCCAGGAAAGTGTGTCCAGCCGGAGTTAATCGAGCGTGTTGGGTAAGTTGGTGCACCCCTGCAGGGAAGAACACATCTATCGATAGCCGGTCCTACGGTAAAGGACACTTGGAGTTGTATCCTGATCGACACAACTAGACCGTGAGATGATACCTGGATATATGGCTCTGGGATTGCTTCTCACAGGGAGTCGAGAAGGGATATCAGGACGAGGTTGATGACTGTATGGCTCTGGGATTGCTTTCTCGCAGGGAGTCGAGAAAGGATCTCTGGGTGAGGTTGAGACTTAATGATACTACTACATTATATTGTACTGTTCTACTCTCTTCTATTGCTGCAAGACCGCTGAAGATGCTAGTCTTCGAAAGGACTAGGCTTTCCTCTCTATTCTAGCATTTCTGCAGCCCAGTCCACATATACAGCCTCCCATTGATAATGTTGCATATGTAGTGTAGATCCTTGCTTGCTGAGTACTTCGGATGAGTACTCACGGTTGCTTTGCTTTCCTTTTCCCCATATACCCCTTTTGATGCAACCAGATGATGGAGCCCCTGAGACAGCTACCCCGCCGACGATCGCTACTACTACCCCGAGGATGGATACTACTATGAGCTGGCCGACGACCAGGAGTAGGTTCGGAGGGTCCCAGGCAGGAGGCCTGCGCCTTTTGATCGTAGTGTTTTATTTTGCCCCGCCTTTCTAAAGGCCTTTCTATTTCTCTTTTAATATTTGTACTCAGATATCTGATGCTTCCACTGACGCTTGTATGCCATCGAGCTATGTATTCGAGCCCTCGAGGCCCTAGCTTGTAATATAAAGCTTGTATGACTTTATTTATGTTTTAGAGTTGTGTTGTGATATCTTCCCGTGAGTCCTTAGGCTTGATCGTGTGCATTTGCGTGTATGATTAGTGCACGATTGAGCCGGGGGCGTCACCAAACCTGCAAAAGACTACTTCCAGGCACGTGCAAGGAGGTGTGACGATGGAACTTATTACTTTGAAAACTCACATGACGAAGAACTATATCGCGTGATGTTAAAGGCTTCCAAGATCCCTGGAAGGTTCTACAGGAACTCAGGGCCATGTGACATTCTATCCGATGCTATGGAAACAAGAGAGCCCCTGGCCATGCAAAGGGGTATAGGTGTCAATGTCCCGCACAATAGGGCTTTCACACTCAGCAAAGAAGAGTGGCTCAGCATGAAAAAAGCAAGGAGTGAAATGAAGAAGAATGAATTGTATGAGAGGTTGAGGAATGACATGTATCCGACTGTTTGAAAGGAAATTGAGGAGTCAATGATGATGTAGAAGACTCTAACACTGACAGATAGCCAGCAGATGGGAGGGGAGGTGGGCATGGAGGATGCTGGTTATTGCACAACAACACCGCACAAGAGTAGTTGTGCATCAGCTGACCCCAGCGACACTGAGACTACAGCTGCTCATGATGATGCTATATCTGATCTATCTGGAATGAAAGACAAACTGAAGGGCGTGCTTACACATTATGAAGGTACATTAAAATGTGCAACGGTCTGGGTTTGCCCACCCTTCTTCGAAGAGGGCCTCCTGTTGGATAATGTGCCATTGAAGCCGGGCTGTGTGAAGTGCTATGACTGAAGTAAAGCCTGGATTCAATGAATTTGCCCTGAAGAATGTCCTAGGGGACTTTGATGAGCAGAGGACCTTGGGAGAAACACTGTTACATCACATACAGTGGCCACCGAAAGGAAATAGATTTCATGGATGAGATCCTTGAAGCCCTGCCAAGAGCAACCAATGTTGCCCCTCAACCATTGACGCTCTCCTTGCCACACCAGCTCTCGCGTGCTTCCCCCAAGGAACCTAATACTCGTAATCCAACGGCTGATGCATCAACCTGTGATCAGCCCGCCCTACTTTGTGCCATACAGGCCATGTCATCGTCCACCCCAGAGCAGCCAGTGACAAGGCCTACAACTGCTGAAGACGCACCACCGGTTCAGATGCTGACCGCTAAAGAAGCGGGGGGAGACTCAGCTGCACCACATGCTTAGTAGACCAACCTGGTGGAACGGGCTACTAAGCAGTCTGATGCTTCGGAACCGCCCGCTAAGCAGTCTGTAGGTCCAGAACCGACTGCTCGTCAGAACGCCGGTCCGCAGCCATGTGATCAGCATACCAATGCGTCAGCACTTCCTGCTCAGCAAACCAACACATTGGGATGGCCTCCTCAACAAACCGACAAGTTGGCACCACCTGCGCAGAAACCCGACATAGCTTCAACGCATGGTCAATAGTCCGATGCCTCTGCTCCTACAGCCCAGCAGTCCATCATAGCAGCACCGCCAGCTCAGCAGTCCGGCATAGCTAAATCATCTGCTAAGCAGTACGTCGAAGCTTCACCGTCTGCTCGGCAGTCCACCTTTCAGCCATCCATACCTTGGACCAGAAGTGCTTCAAGTACTAAGAAGGAAGCGGCCAAAAAGGTTGCACCCGTGAGGAAGCGCCCTCCCCCCCCGAGAGCAAAGAGGAATGAGAATGATTGCCTCTTACTTAAGGCACTCATCGCCCAGAACCAAATTAACAGCAAGTTGTTCAAATCGGAGATTGATATTATTTCTGATGGCATGAATGATGCACAAATAGAATCAGCGCTTGCTAAAAATAAAGCAGGCATACTTGAAGCACGCAATTACATCCATGGCCAGCCATTTCTTGTTGGCAAATACTTTGATGAGTGCAGTTCAAGTTGCCATGAGTTACATAAATATTGCAGGGATCTAATGTTAGCGGGTCATCATGCTCTGCTAGTCTACTACAACAAAGATCATTTCCGACATGATCCTGGTTCCATCAGTGTGGATTTCGAGGACTTACATCTCTTCTTCAACTTCAACATGCTCGATCCCACTCTTGTTAGATGCCAGATTTTGTAAGTACTTAACAAACTCTGATCAACTTCTCCATACAAGGCTGTAAATGTAAACAGCTAACTGCATTTTATTCCTCTCAGGGGATTGACCGCGCAGAGAACAAAATGGGAGAGTGTGTATTTCATAGATCCTGCATTAGCAAATGGCACAACATTACATGGTAAGGATAAATGGGAGTGGGCCATTAACACGGTCGCCCATATCTTCGAGAACACATCCCATGCAAAATCATTTCTCTGGCCATATCATGAATGATAAGTCAAATAAACAACCACACATACACTGGTTATCTTTGAGATTTCAACATAATTCATAAGTTCATGGTTTTCTTAATATGTAGCAATCACTGGATCTTGGTATTCATTGTTCCAAACAAGAACATAGTTTACTACATGGATTCTCTCAGAGAGTCAATAAAGGCTCAGGATCTGACGCATCTTCAGCAATTCATGGAAAGTTATTGAATTCTATGATATTGAAATTAATTTGCATCCATTTCTGGTTCAAGAATTGATGTTGTGAAAATTCATCCTCATTTGTAGTGTGTTCGCATTGTGGAAAACTAAACCAGGGAACCTGTTCAAGAGGAAACTACCTCTGCAGCACGAGATCATTTCTCCGGTAATACACCGAAATCCGCTATTTTCGGAAAATGTATCCAATAGTCTGCAAATACTTTTTCTTACGCTAGTCAAATATTCAAGCTTCTAAATAAACCTCTTTCTATTTCTGTCCAAAGAAAAAATACATCTAACACCAGTTAGGTTGTTCCTAACAGGACAAATACATGACTAATTTTGTACAAAAAAATTCAGTGTCTTCAGCAACAAGCAGGGACCAACCTTTGTGGATACTATGTTTGCAGACACATGATCTCCATCTGCAAATCTGCTGATAGTTGTGAAGATGCTCGTGAATTAGTACCCGTAAGTCTAATTAATTAATATCTTCTACTCCACTCATATGGCATATTCTAATCTTAAAAATATTGCAGCTCATCTTAGAACCGAGGACCCCTGAACCGCTCCTCACTAGTGAATTGCTGATGGTTCGGAGGTTTATCAGCAACTTCTTCCTGAATCACTACATCAATCCCACTGGTGATAATGAAGATTTCAGCATGCCTTCTCTTGAAACATTGAGTAAGACTTAGCCGCTAAACATATACGCATGGATCCATTGTTTTCCATGTGATGAGGTCTTCGTATTTCGTACATTATGATTAATTATGTAATGCATATATATGTCGACAAATCATTGGAATTTAGCTACCATTTGTTCAATTGCAATTGTTGTGAAATCTGATGAATGTTCTTCCTGTGGACACTATTTGTTCAATCGGAAAAGCTATTTTACTGCCGACTGGCATTTAGGGATAGGCACGGGCGATTTCCTTCGATCGCTAGTTCCCTAATTTTTCGGCCATGGTTGCTTCTTCTCCTGATTTTTTTAACCGTCAATATCTTCCCTCTCTCTTTCGCTAGTTGCCCGATTTTTCTGCATTTTTTTACTGCCTAGATCTTCTCTCTCTCCTAATTTATTTCTTGTTAGTAATCTGGATGGGAACAAAAATAAAGTGCAGGAATGGTTACTCGAACCCAAGGTGTGGTGATAAGTGAATGACTTGTTTCACCAACTCAACTAAAGCATGCCATTGTTGAAACTACAAAAGCTACGTATTTGACCTTGTATTAATAACATATCATCCAAAATTATGTGTTTTTCTTGTTCCTTTCTTGGATTATCTCTAGCGCATAATGTGTTGATTTTTCTCATTAACTTCTACCTAGAAAAAGTTATTGAAACATACCGTGATAAATTTTATGCAAGTATTGAGACAGACCGGAGACCTGAAAACTTAGCTACAGACACCAAGACAACTTTCATTCGGGAAAAAAGTTGTTATGAAACATACACCGGTAACTTCTGTGTTAATAACATGATAATATAGGCAAATTATACATGATAACTTACATGCAAACATCACGGTAGCTTTTTGACCCTGGATTTTTTTACCCAATACACCCCCAATAATTTCTGTGTACATAACATGGTAAATATGCACCGTAGACCTGATAACTTTGTCTAAATAGCATGGTAACATACGCACCACGGACCAGATAACTTAGGTATAAAGGCCCGACAACTTATCTTTAATAACATGATATTATACACACCGTAGACTGGATAACTTATGTACAAACACCACAGTAACAATTGACTGGGCGGGAAAGGAAGGGAGTTGTTGAAAAACATACCTCCGATAACTTATGTGTAAAGAAAGCTAATTTCCAACTGGTCGCGCGTTTGCTTCAGATCCGAACGAGTCCCACGTCGTTAGATAGGAAATGAGCGGCTCGCCATCCACCTTATCCCTTCCACCTTTCTCTCCCCCGACGGCGCCCAATCTCCTTCCTCCTGCGCCAGGTGGCCAAGGAGAGCTACCAGGCACGAGACCAAGTGTAGCAGCAACTCCTCGTGGCGGCCAAGTAGGAGGCGGTGCTAGCGGTAACGTTGATGTGAATAGCATGGTAACTCACACATCGAAAACCTGATAACTTATGCACCCTGGTCCTGGTAATTTCGTGAGGAGGGGTGATGAAATATACCCCCGATAACTTTTATGTGAATGGCACGGTAACTCACACATCGCAGACCTGATAACTTATGTACGCCGGTCTTGGTAAATTTGGCGACCGGATGGGGGGCTGTTGGTGAAATATACGTCCGGTAACTTTTTGTGTGAATAGCATGATAACTCACACATCACAGACCTGATAACTTATGTACCCCGGTCCTGATAACTTATATAACTAAGTCCTGATAACTTGGCGTAGGGGTGGGTGTTGATGAAACATGCCCCGGTAACTTTGGTGTGAATATCATGGTAACTCATACATCAGAGACCTGATAACTTATGCAACCTGGTCCTGGTAACTTTGGCGAATAGAGGTGATGAAATATACCCCCGATAACTTTCATGTGAATATCACGATAACTCACACATCGCTGACCTGATAACTTATGTACCTAGGTCTTGGTAAATTTGGCGACCAGGTGGAGGGAGGCACATTGATGAAATACCCTCGGTTATTTTTTGTGTGAATGGCTTGATAACTCACACATCGCAGGCCTGATGATTTTTGGGAGAAAAATATGTTGGAAACAAATCTTGATGCTAGTAGTTTCCATATTGTAGTTTTATAGCCTAAAAATCATGCTAAAGCTAATAATTGAACTCAAGACTTTAATATTGAGATCTTAACAGACTAGCCAACTCACCCACTACATGGCTCCTGATAAGTTCAAATAAAATACCACTTTTTTGACCATCCGAGGTGAAAAAGTTGTTAAAATATACCCCCGGTAACTTCTGTGTAAATAAGATGATAACTTACGTACAATTAACCTGACACTACTGCAGGATGCTGCTAACGCGACACTACGATCAGAGACCCTTCGACGAAACTATGTGCGATGCAATAATCGCAAACGGTGATGTAAAAAAACCATAAAAAAAGATGCAAAATGTTTGCGAAGATGGATGCATCAAACACGGTTTAGATTTTAGTTGCGTGTGAGATGCAGGGCATACGGTTCAATTCAATGAACTGTTTGCGATGAGGCAGAAGAACAGAAATGGGCAGCTAGATGAAGGTGTGTGCGATATACGGCATACGGTTCACTCCGATGAACTGTTTGTGATTAGGCGGAACAAAAGAAACGGTCAGCCAGATCAAGGTGTGTGCGATAGAGGGCAAACAGTTCACTCGGATGAACTATTTGTGTTGAGCCAAGATAACAGAAATGGTTCAATATAACAAGATGTGTGTGATACGCGGCAAACAGGTCTGTAATCAGAAATGTGTGCGAAGACCGATAATAACACAGACGATTGCTGCTAATAAGACCTGTGTGTTGTGCGTTGGGATTGCATACAGAACAACAACATCTATATATACACACTTATAAGGACATGGTTGCATAACCAAATTAAACATCCAATTACATAGGTGGCTACTACACACATGACATTTGCACACACCAAAGTAAACTATTACATGCATAATTACATAGGTGGCTACTACACACATGACATTTCCACACACCAAAGTCAACTATATATTACATGCATAATTAACTAGGATAAACGATCATCTAATCATCATCTACTTCTTGTGATGCTTGCCACTACTGCTCTGCTTGTGGCTCGATCCGGCCTCGTCAATTTCGGTAACGAGGCACTTCCTCATGTCAACGATCCGTCTGTGCATCTTGTAGCATGTGTACACGCTCTTGGCTGCGAACCTGAGGTGAGGTTCATCCAGTTGCCGCATCCAGGCCCTGTGCCAGGATACGGGACTTGTTCTCTGGGCATCCTGCTTCATCTTTTCGTAGTAGGGGTCGATGATGCCCGAGGCGAGTTCAACCAGGGAGTCCTTCTTCGTGCTGCCCCAGACCCATTAGTGCTCATGGATTTTGACAAGGTTCTTGCAGGCCAAGCCCGTAACCCTGAGCGCTTTTACATCGTCGGTGGTTTCCACCATAGCGAACTTGTAGTCGGTGCTGTTGACAAACCTGGCAAAACGGACGCAAGGCTCTGTGGCCATGCATTAGTGGTAGATGAGGACATGATGGCGCACACACAACTAGGCGATGGCAACCTTCTGATCTTTGCCGGGATCACCGACGTTGTACTGGAGGTCGATGCCGACCACCTTGTACTTGCCTCCAGCAAGCAACTGCTCCACGGTGTTGATGTAGTCCTCCACCACGGCCGGGTCGATGGTGTACACCACCGTGAGATCCGTCTCCCTCGCATGGGTCTCGACTTTATGCTCGCCGAACTCCATTGGAGCGCCGCTAGATATCCTCTCTGTATGTGTCGTCGTGGGTGTGCTTGTTGTGTTGTGGGGAGAGATCGAAAGGTTGAAGAGACTAAGGTTAAAATGGCCGCGGGAAATAATGGGGAAGCCAGACGGACTGGAATATCCGCACGCCCGGATGGCAGTTCTAATTCGCAGCACGTAGCCGTAACTCCATCGTGCCGCACGTAACTGCATCATGGCGACGCGCACGGCGCAACCGCATGCATATGGGCCCCCAACGTGATCGTGCGCAGGCCCCAACCGCTGGCAGAGCGCGCACGCAGGGACGCGAGCAGAGCGCTCCGCGGTGCCTCAACGGCGAGCAACCATATATATGCATATAGCAGTTGAACACGCAAGGAAAAGCTGTCCACAAAACCGTCAAAAAAGATGCAAAACATTTGCGATGGCGGTGACATCAAACACGGTTCATCTTGGAGTTGCGTGTGCGATGATTGACAAACGGTTAATCCAGAAGAACAGTTTGCGATGATGCAAAACAACAGAAACGGGCAGCCAGATGAGGGTGTGTGCGATATACGACATACAGTTCAGTAGGATGAACTGTGTGTGATTAGGCAACACAATAGAAACGGTTCAACTGAACAAGATGTGTGTGATACACGGCAAACAGGTCCGTAATCAGAAATGTGTGCGAAGACCAATAATAACACAAACGATTGCTGCTAATAAGCCGTGTGATTTGCTCTTTTTACAGAAGAATAACATATATATATAACTGAAATAAACATCCAATTACATAAGTGACTATACAGATCATTCGCACACACCTCAATAAACAATTGTATGCATTCTAAACTAGGAGAAACGATCGTCTAGTCATCTACTTCTTGTGACGCTCCCACCACTGCTCTGTGGCTCGATCCCTCGTCTGGGGCAGGAAGAAGACACTCCCTCATGTCAACGATCCACATGTATATCTCGTAGCTTGTTTACGCGTCCTTGGCCGTGTACTTGACGTGTTGTTCATCCAGTCTCTCATGCCAGACACTGTGCCAGGCATTCTTGTCCTTCTTGCTCTCATCCTTCATCTTCATGTAGTAGAGGTCAACTAGAGAGTTCTGTTTGTTGTTGTCGCTGCCCCAAACCTTGTAGTGGTCCCACATGTTGACAAGATTCCGGCATTTCAAGCCCGAAACCTTGAGTGCTTTTAGATCGTTGGTGGTGTCCACCATACTGAAACTGTATTCGGAGCTGTTGATAAACCTGGAGAAATGCTCGCAAGGCCTTGTGGCCAGGTGGTAGTGGTAGACAAGGACGTCATGTCGCACGCACAACTGGGCAACAGCAACCTTATGATCATGCCCGGCATGACCGATGGTGTACTCGAGGTCGAAGCCGACCACTTGATACTTGTCCTCGGCAAGCAACTGCTCCATAGTTTGGATGGAGCTCTCCACCGAGACCGGATCGTTTGTGTACACCACCGAGAGGGCCTTCCCCCTCACATGGGTGTCCACTACGTGATGCGTGGTGAACTGCCCGCTGTTGTCGTCGTCGGCCGCTGGGAGCGCCATTGGAGCCACGGGGAGCGCCATTGGAACCGCTGGATGTCCTCTCTGTATGTGTCGTTGTGGGTGTGCTTATTGTGTCGTGTGGCGCGAGAGATGAAGGTAAATGGCCGCAGGAATAAATGGGGGCCGGGCGGCCTGGATTCTCGGCGCGTCCGCATGGCAGTTTTTGCAGCGGGTAACTGTATCGTCGTGTCGCGCCCGGCGCAACCGCATGCACACGAACGTGCGTGATCGTGCGCCGGCCCCAAACACTGGCAGCGCGCGTGGAGGGACGAGGGCAGAGCACCCGGAGGGACGCGAGAGCAGAGCGTGTACCGCGGGACGCGAGCAGAGCGCGCCGCGGCCGCCTCAACCGCAAGCAACCACACGCATAGAGTAGTTGAACACGCGGGAAATGGTCGTCTACAAGCCGGCCGACAGTTGCATCGCTGCGTAGAGAGCGGTTGTGTGCTACTACCGCCGTCTTGGTCTGTTAGTCCCCTTTATATTCTGTGCCATAATTTGACCTTAAATTTAACCAACAAAATGTTAATGCATGTTACAAAAATTATATAATTGGAAACTATGTTCAAATAAGAATCCAACGATATAATCTCTAGCGACATGCATTCGTATTTTATTAGTTAAATCTATAGTAAAAATTTGGCACAAAAATACATAGACGACTTATATATAAACCCGGACGCGGGTAGTAGGTAATTTAATCACAAACGTTTACTAACCGTATGTGTACGTGTCCTTTCGTCCTCCTCTCGCACGTCTTGTCACCCCGCTACCGCAGATGGCTTAGAGCGCAAGCTTGAGCAGCGCGCGGGGGCGTTCTTTTGGCCAAACGGTGGTGAGCTAGTTCCCGCGCAACCGCACAGGTTCCCGCGCAAGCTTCCTGCCCGAGTCGGTGAAATCCCCCAAAATCCCAATGCTTACCGGCCTGCTATATAAACCCTCATGGCCGGCGAGTCCTGCGTCGCATTTTCCACTCCCTCCCTGTAGTTTATCTCGTCTGCTTCTCCCACAATCGCCAATGGCACCGGTGCGTCGTCGTTGCTCAGCCACTCCGCCATCATCAGAGGACAACTCCAGCTGGGAGGCTACACCATGGCGGCGGTGCAGTCCCCGGCATAGTGTAGTGCGCGTGGCGTCCCTATTGGGTGTGCGCGGAACACCCACCACATGCTCCACCGCCGCTGCTCGTCGGCAGCTATTGCCGGCTGCCATTGCCGCCACCCCACTATCTGCTGCTGTGGCCGCCACACGACCGTCGAAAGCCAGGGCCATCACCCGCTCCACCGCCGTGGCCCGAAGGCGGGAGGTGGCCGTCGTGGCCGCCACCCCACTGCATGCCACCGTGGCCATCACCCGCTCCACCGCCGTGGCCTGAAGGTGGGAGGTGGTGGTCGTGGCCGCCACCCTATCGTCGGCCATCGTGGCCGCCAGCCCACCATCGACTGCCGGGGTCATCACCTGCTCTGCCACCGCCGCTCGAAGGTAGGAGGCGGAGGTGGAGGCCCGCACGTGCGTCAGCGACCTTGCACGCTACACCGAGTTCCTGCGGGAGGAGGAGGAGCGCCTTGTCAAGCACGCAAAGAGCCTTACCGCCGTCGTGGACGCAGCACACGCCGCCGCAGAGGCGAGGAATCAGGAGATCTACGAGGAGAACCACCGCTTCGAGAGGGGTTGTCTGGAGTGGCAGAGGGCGTTCGAGGTGAGCGTCGCTGAAGGTGCAGCAGCGGCAGGCACCATATTGCAGTTGTCCAGCTCATCGGTAGGCTCCTCCTCCTCTGCCTCTTACTAAGCGCGCTCGGCAGAGGAGAGGCTGCCGGAAGTAGTACAAAGCCCCTCCGTAGTAGTAGTATTTAGGGGCTATTTTGATCAGTTCGTCTGACTATAGATGTGGTGAAACTGTACAATGTACTTAAAATTAGCTAGTATATATAGTTGAACTAGCTATTTCAGTACGTGGTTGGCAACAATTGGGGAAAAGTTTGGTCAGTTCAGCTGTCGAGTTGAACTGTTTGTATAAAGAATGACTGCTTAATCTATGAATGAAATCTATGCTTAATTACTGAATTTTAGTTGCAAAAATTAGATAGTGCTAGTGATTTTTAGCTGCATATTTTGACAAATCGAAGTGTTACAAGGTTCACAAATGGCAATGTTACTAGATCAACAAATGTCAATCTTTCCAGTTTGACAAATGGCAATATACCCAATATGACAGATGCAAATCTTACCAAATTGTCTGTACGTGTTTGCACACGGGTCATCCAACACAACCGTTTGCATTGAAGGGATGTACAAATCCTGCTCGGCACATTTTCTCTTGGCTTAGCGCCGAAGTCTGGCTTTGCATACCGCATTCCATCTGAACCGTTTGCGTTGAAGAGATGCACAAATCCTGCAATGCAAATTTTCCCTTGACTTACGGGGGAAGACCATAGCTCTCACTTTGCACACGGGTGTTCTATCTAAAATGTTTGCGATCAAGAGCTGCACAAATCCTGCTCGGCACATTTTCCCTTGACTTCCTGGGGAAGCTGTCGGTTTGCATACGGGTGTTCTAACTAAAATGTTTGCGATGAGTGTTTTATATTTAAAAACCATTGACATTTTTTTCAAAATAAAATCGTTTGATAAGTCTGTACATTAAGAGAGAAAAACGCAAGTTTGTTCAAACCATATCTTTCATTCAGTCACACTGCGAATTTATATTCATATGATCAAGATACATTATTAAACCCAAAAAAACTATTTCCGGCGTCGGCGGAGGCGGCGTGCCGCGCCGGCGTTGTCATTGTCGTCCTCCGGGACGCCGTTGTTGAAGTCTTCAAGGTAGCACAAAATGTTCTTCACCTGGAAATCAAACATCATGTCGTCGCGCGATCGACGGGCGGGGTACTGGAGGACGGCAACTGGCGGCGCTGCGAGGTAGCGGTCGACAGCGGCGTCCCATGTCACTGAGGGCACGGCGGGTGCAAGCAAACGCACGGGGACCGGCGCCACGGTGGGTGGAGGGGCGCGCACGGGCACGCGCGCTGGCGCTGGCATGAACATGAGCTCGCGCGGGTCCGCGGAGACCTCGCTGACGCCCGCGGCTTCCAGCTCTGCGATAGTGCTCGGCGACCAGCCCGTCAATGCTACGGGGATGGTTGCTGGCGCGGGCGCGGGGATGGGAGCTAGGACGGGCTCGGGGGCAGCAACCGACGCGGCCAGCTCGTTCAGGGCCATGTCCAATGAGCCCCATTCCTCCTTATTTTCTATCTCCTCCGTCTCGGAGTCGACTTCACCAAACTTAAAGACTAGTGGCAGATGATCCT
Source organism: Thinopyrum elongatum (assembly GCA_011799875.1). Lineage (NCBI taxonomy): Eukaryota > Viridiplantae > Streptophyta > Magnoliopsida > Poales > Poaceae > Thinopyrum > Thinopyrum elongatum. Next base: position 498,171,254 of record CM022298.1, on the reverse strand, counting down.
TCTCCGCCATGGCGTTGGTGGAGGTCTGCGGGAGGGAGGGGAATGGGAGGCGAACAGTAAGGCCGCCCGTATTAAACAGCGACTCGGGCGCCATTAATGGAGAGGATGCGAGCAAGGTGGGTGGCCATGGAATTCAAAGGGCTCGCTTCCCAGTGAGCCTGCGCAGCGTACAGCTCGCATGCTTCCCGGTGAGCCTGCGCATTGGAGGACAGCTCGCATGTTTCCCGGTGAGCCTGCGCACCGGTCTGTGCTCGCACGTCTCCCGTTCAGTCAAGCAGCTGTCCGCACGGCACCTCCTATAGCCATTAAAAGCCAGACACGTGGCGTCACGTGAATGGTTAACAGAACGCACATGATTTAAATTATACAAATGTTTGAGATGTTAAAGTGGCAGCTATTTTTTCAAAATGCCTTTGTTGGCTGTTATTCGAGTGCGTCTTCTCTCAAAATGGACACGGAAAATAACACAGCATGTTGGGTGCCATTCCATGATAGCATACCAAGTTTCATGAATTTCAGATGAGTTTTGGATTTACTAGAATTTAAAAACAAAGTATCTCAACGTTTTGCCAGCAATCAACAGTGGCCTGGTGTTTGAAATTCATTCCCATTTCTTGCATGGGACCTAAGCATGCACCCAAGGACACATATTTGATTTTTCCACCAATTTATATGCACTGGAGCATGTGCATGTAGTTCAAATTTGAATTATGCGCATAAAATGCCTAGAAAGCACAGTTAATGTATAAAAATGTCCAAACGAACCCCGAAAAATTCCAAAATTTAACACAACACTCGTGTTGTTCTATGTTGACACTAGAAATTTTTTGAAAGCAATAAGAGGCAACGGATATCGTTTCGTCCCCAAAGGTGGCACGTTCCCTACCGAAACCATCAGGCTTGTTGTGAGAAGCTCTGGTTTGTGAGAAGCTTATACCCAAACCTGCCCCAAATGGGACAAAATTTTACCACGGCATGTTGATGCCGCTCCATGATAGCATGCCAAGTTTCAAGAATTTCAAACGAGTTTTGGATTTACTAGAATTTAAAAACAAAGTATCTCAACATTTTGCCGGCAATCAACAGTGCCGTGGTGTTTGAAATTCATTCCCATTTCTTGCATGTGACCTAAGCATGCACCCAAGGAAACATATTTGATTTTTCAACAAATTTATATGCACTGGAGCATGTGCATGTAGTTCAAATTTGAATTATGCACATAAAATGCCTAGAAAACCCAGTTAATGTATAAAAATGTCCAAACAAACCCCAAAAAATTCCAAAATTTAACACAACACTCCTTTTGTTCTATGTTGACACTATAAAAATTTTGAAAGCAATAAGAGGCAACGGATATCGTTTCATCCCCAAAGGTGGCACGTTCCCTACCGAAACCATCAGGCTTGTTGTGTGAGAAGCTCTGGTTTGTGAGAAGCTTATACCCAAACCTGCCCCAAATGGGACAAAAAATTTACCACAGCATGTTGATGCCGCTCCATGATAGCATGCCAAGTTTCATGAATTCCAGATGAGTTTTGGATTTACTAGAATTTAAAAACAAAGTATCTAGACGTTTTGCCGGCAATCAACAGTGCCCTGGTGTTTGAAATTCATTCCCTTTTCTTGCATGGGACCTAAGCATGCACCCAAGGGCACAGATTTGATTGTTCAACAAATTTATATGCACTGGAGCATGTGCATGTAGTTCAAATTTGAATTATGCACATAAATTGCCTAGAAAACCTAGTTAATGTATAAAAATGTCCAAACGAACCCCAAAAAATTCCAATATTTAACACAACACTCCTGCTGTTCTATGTTGACACTAGAAAAATTTTGAAAGCAATAAGAGGCAACGGATATCGTTTCGTCCCCAAAGGTGGCACGTTCCCTACCGAAACCATCAGGCTTGTTGTGTGAGAAGCTCTGGTTTGTGAGAAGCTTATACCCAAACCTGCCCCAAATGGGACAAAAAATTTAGAACCGCATGTTGATGCCGCTCCATGATAGAATGCCAAGTTTCATGAATTTCAGACGAGTTTTGGATTTCCTAGAATTTAAAAACAAAGTATCTCAATGTTTTGCCGGTAATCAACAGTGCCCTATTGTTTGAAATTCATTCCCATTTCTTGCATGGGACCTAAGCATGCATCCAAGGACACAGATTTGATTTTTCAACCAATTTATATGCACTGGAGCATGTGCCTGTAGTTCAAATTTGAATTATGCACATAAAATGCCTAGAAAACCCAGTTAATGTATAAAAGTGTCCAAACAAACCCCCCAAAATTCCAAAATTTAACACAACACTCCTTTTGTTCTATGTTGACACTAGAAAAAATTTGAAAGCAATAAGAGGCAACGGATATCGTTTCGTCCCCAAAGGTGGCACGTTCCCTACCGAAACCATCAGGCTTGTTGTGTGAGAAGCTCTGATTTGTGAGAAGCTTATTCCCAAACCTGCCCCAAATGGGACAAAAAAATTACCGTGGTATGTTGATGCCGCTCCATGATAGCATGCCAGGTTTCATGAATTTCAGACGAGTTTTGGATTTACTAGAATTTAAAAACAAACTATCTCAATGTTTTGCCGGCAATCAACGGTGCCCTGGTGTTTGAAATTCATTCCCATTTCTTGCATGGGACCTAAGCATGCACCCAAGGACACATATTTGATTTTTCAACCAATTTATATGCACTGGAGCATGTGCATGTAGTTCAAATTTGAATTATGCACATAAAATGCCTAGAAAACCCAGTTAATGTATAAAAATGTCCAAACAAACCCCGAAAAATTCCAAAATTTAACACAACACTCCTGTTGTTCTATGTTGACACTAGAAATTTTTTGAAAGCAATAAGAGGCAACGGATATCATTTTGTCCCTAAAGATGGCACGTTCCCTACCGAAACCATCATGCTTGTTGTGTGAGAAGCTCTAGTTTGTGAGAAGCTTATGCCCAAACCTGCCCCAAATGGGACAAAAATTTTACCACCGCATGTTGATGCCGCTCCATGATAGAATGCCAAGTTTCATGAATTTCAGATGAGTTTTGGATTTACTAGAATTTAAAAACAAAGTATCTCAACATTTTGCTGGCAATCAACAGTGCCCTGCTGTTTGAAATTCATTCTCATTTCTTGCATGGGACCTAAGCATGCACCCAAGGACACATATTTGATTTTTTAACCAATTTATATGCACTGGAGCATGTGCATGTAGTTCAAATTTGAATTATGCACATAAAATGCCTAGAAAACCGAGTTAATGTATAAAAATGTCCAAACAAACCCCGAAAAATTCCAAAATTTAACACAACACTCCTGTTGTTCTATGTTGACACAAGAAAATTTTTGAAAGCAATTAGAGGCAACGGATATCGTTTCGTCCCTAAAGGTGGCATGTTCCCTACCGAAACCATCAGGCTTGTTGTGTGAGAAGCTCTGGTTTGTGAGAAGCTTATACCCAAACCTGCCCCAAATGGGACAAAAAATTTACCACGGCATGTTAATGCTGCTCCATGATAGCATGCCAAGTTTCATGAATTTCAGATGAGTTTTGGATTTACTAGAATTTAAAAATTAAGTATCTCAATGTTTTGCCGGAAATCAACAGTGCCCTGGTGTTTGAAATTCATTCCCATTTCTTGCATGGGACCTAAGCATGCACCCAAGGACACAGATTTGATTTTGCAACCAATTTATATGCACTGGAGCATGTGCATGTAGTTCAAATTTGAATTATGCACATAAAATGCCTATAAAACCCAGTTAATGTATAAAAATGTCCAAGCGAACCCCAAAAATTGGCACAACACTCCTGTGGTTCTATGTTGACACTAGAAAAAATTTGAAAGCAAGAAGAGGCAACGGATATCATTTCGTCCCCAAAGGTGGCACGTTCCCTACCGAAACCATCAGGCTTGTTGTCAGAAGCTCTGGTTTGCGAGAACCTTATACCCAAAACTGCCCCAAATGGGACAAATTTTTTACCACAGCATGTTGATGCCGCTCCATGATAGAATGCCAAGTTTCATGAACTTCAGATGAGTTTTAGATTTACTAGAATTTAAAAACCATGTATCTCAATGTTAGCGGCCGAGCGACAGTGTCAAGGTTTTTGACATTCATTCTCATTTCTTGCATGTGACCTAAGCTTGCAACCAAGGACACAAATTTGATTTTGCAACCCATTTTTATGGACTGGAGCATGTGCATGTAGTTCAATTTTGAATTATGCACATAAATGCCTAGAAAACTCAGTTAACATATAAAAATGTCCAAACGATCCCCGAAAAATTCCAAAATTTAACACGACACTCCTGTTGTTCTATGTTTACACCAGGAAAAAATTGAAAGCAAGAAGAGGCGACGAATATCATTTTGTCCACAAAGGTGACATGTTTCCCTAACAGAACCATGAGGCTTCTTGTGAGAAGCTCTGGTTTGTGAGAAGCTTATACCATAACCTGCCCCAAATGGGACAATATTTTTTACCCCATCATGTTGATGCCATTCCATGATAACATGCCAAGGTTCATGAATTTCAGACGGGTTTTGGATTTACTAGAATTACAAAAGCAAGTACCTCAACGTTTGCCGGAGAGCCACGATGCTGTGGTGTTCGACATTCATCCCCATTTCTTGCATGGGACATAAGCATAAACCCATGGACACATATATATGATTTTACAACCCATGTTGGTGCACCGGAGCATGTGCATGTAGTTTAATTTTGAATTGTGCACCTGAAATGGCTAAAAAACCAATTTAATGTATAAAATGTCCAAACGAACCCTGAATAATTCCAATTTTTTTACGACACACATATAGTTGCATGTTCACTGCAGATAAAAGTTCTAGCAATTCAAACAACCTCCATTGCCGCTGTGACCCGATTATGTAATTCAAATCAAGATGAAAAATCAAGTAGATCGCACACAGTTTATTATCCCTAACCATGTGAGATGCAATACAAAATATCTTGAAGCATCGTCGGAGTATAGTACGCCTATGGCTTACGCGAGAAGGTGCGTCGGCTACAATCCATAGCCGGCATGTCAAGCACACTAGTTCGCTCCCCAAATATCATTTCACTGTTCAATCGTCGCCGGTGAAAGATGGGGACGTGGACCCGCGTCGTGAGGGAAACTTCGGCGGCCCACTCTGGCGAGAGCGCGGCCGCAACCGCCAAGCGCGTGCTAACAAGGTGCATGAGCGCGGCCGCAATCTGCGACTTGGCAGCCAAGGCAGCCCAAACGGCTGCTGTTGCTTCTCAGGTGGCGGCAGCAACATCTGCCTCGGGGATAGCAACTAGCGAGAGTGGCACAGCAGCTGTCCATTCCGCAGCGGTGGCCTTAGCCCTGATGGAGGCCGCCCACGACCATGTCGAGGCCGCCCACGCCCAGCTTGTGGCGGTCACCGCACAAATCGAACGAAGCTTCTCCGACAACGGTCGGCAACCCACGACCGAAGAGTTGGCAATCGCCGAGAGCGTTCGAGCAGCCGTCCGTTCCTCCGCCGCATACCTTGCCACGACGGAGCCCGTCCAAGCCCAGATCGTGGCCGCCCATATCCAGCTCGTGGCGGCCTTCTCCAAAGAGATGGTGGATGCGGATGGCGAGATGCTTGCCGAGTATGGTGCGATGGATGCCAGGGAGCCCCTTCCCCAGGAGACCGTCGGGCGCGAGCTGGACATGGAGGAGGTGGCGGAGATCGACGAGCACCAGCCATAGTAGTACTCTTTATTTTGTTTAATTAAGAGCGCCGGTCTTTAATTTGGTAGGGTAATGTTTAGGTCAGCTAGCTCTGTTTAATTGCTGAACTTGCTTGATTAAGAAGTGTGGGTGTGATGTAGTCTCCTTTGTGTACCCAAATTATGCAATGACGTGGATGACCACTGTAACCAGGGAAATTCGAACTAAAATTTTTGACGTTCAAACTCATCACACATGGGTTAAGCTATCTGAATCATTTGTGATGTTCACATATCGTACAAAGTTTTGAATAAGGGACCGTGTCTGATGACACTTTACGCGCCAGTTTTTTCGCTGAACCGATTCAAAATTTTCGGCTTCCGTGGAAATATCTACCTCCCCCCCCCCTACCAAAAGCCACATTTCCCTTGTTTCCGCCTTCCTTTCCAAGTTGAAACCTTCACTCCTTGCTTGCAGTGCCGCCTCCTCGCAGGCGACCCTCCTTCACGCTGCTCAGCCTCATCTATCCAGGAAGGTAATCCACACCCGACCCCCATCCTCCTCCTCCTTCCACATCCCACATGCCCCCACCGCCGACGCAACACCTTCCACCCAAATCACCGACCCCTCCACCAAATAAGCACCGCCCTAAGCCATAGTGCACGCATTATAGGCAGGAGCTCAAGGTGCATTTGGCAGCGGAGAAGCAAATCGCGGCCGCACGCGCGGATGAGGTCGCGATGGCTGCCATTCGTGCCGACCCCCAGATCTTGGAGGAGCACCTTGCCATTTGCTAGCTACGCCGGTTAAGCATGCTCAGTTTACATGTTGCGTGTGCTACTCCTGCCTTTCCTTAACAAATTCTAGTGAATTGTGCTATCTAATTTTACCATGCAATCTGTTGCTCTAGTGTATATGTTCTATATGTCGTGCAATGTGGTGCTCACTTATTAACTGTTTGGTTAATTAGTTGTCGTCTTCAGTTAACTGTTTGGTTCAATTCTGCAAATGTGATGTTCAATTCTTCAGGGTGCAATTTTGTATTGTCTTCCATGTGAGAAATAAATCGAATTTATCTTTACAAAATACATGAGAAACAAATACAATTGCTATATTTCCAAGTTGCCAAGCATGCTTGGTTTGGTTAACTGTCTAATCTTCTAGTATGTTATACATTGTGCAATGTGGTGCTCAGTTAATGTCTGGTTCATTTGTTGTGGTATTTAGTTAACTGTTTGGTTCAATTCTGCAATGTGATGTTCAATAGTTGTGGGTGCATTCTATAATTGTATACCATGTGAGAAGTAAATCGAATTTGGCTGTACTAAATACATGAGAAACAAATACAATTGCTATATTTCCATGTTGTTAAGCATGCTTGGTTTGGTTAACTGTATGATCTTCTATTAGGAGTATGTTATATTGTGCAATGGTGGTGCTCAGTTAACGTTTGGTTCATTTGTTGTGTTTTTTAGTTACTGTTTGGTTCATTCTGCAATGCGATGTTCAATTGTTGTGGGTGCATTCTGTTATTATATACCATGTGAGAAATAAATTGAATTTGGCTGTACTAAATACATGAGAAAACACATACCAATTGCTATATTTCCAAGTTGTTAAGCATGCTTGGTTTGGTTAACTGTCTGATCTTCTATTAGGAGTATGTTATATTGTGCAATCTGGTGCTCAGTTAATGTTTGGTTCATTTGTTGTGGTGTTTAGTTAACTGCTTGGTTCAATTCTGCAATGAGATGTCCAATTGTCGTGGGTAGAATTTTGTATTGTTGTGCATGTGAGGAATAAATCGAATTTGGCTGCACTTAATACATGAGAAACATATACAAGTGCTATATTTCCTAGTTCTTAATCATGCTTGGTTTGGATAAATGAGTTTTCCATGTTACTTGAATTAATCTGATGAATCTGCAATATGCTTATTTTTCATCAACATATTTTACTGATAGCATGCGAACCCTCACTTAACCTCATGACTAACTACCTTATATGAGTTGCAGGGAAACAATGGGAAGCACTGAGGTTTACAATCGAGGTTAGCACATGCATGGTCCGTTGTCTAATAGCACATTATTGTGCAATTGCAGGAACCATTCTAATATTTAGGTTTTTAACAATTTGGTCTTGCACATGTAGGTCCTGCTGTCAAAGGTTTTGACCCACTATTCGACCCTTTTTGCATATGGGGAAATGAGTTGTCCATGAATATCAATCAAGTCAAGAAACTCAGAAAGATTGTTAGGATAAAGAAATTAGCGACAAAAAACAACAAGATCTTTGTCTGCACAATGAAGAAGACATCAGTTCACTACAAGATGGTACTAACTATTATACATTGCCTTTTTTTATTCCTTTGCCCCATTTCCAATATAGAGAAGATATTTATGCACATCCTTGTTTTCAGGCCTTTCCAAAGCAGTTCACTAATGATTACCTCTCAAACCACCTCTATGGTCAAGAGGCGAGGAAGGTTTTCATACAACACCCACGGTTCAATATTGAAGTGTTCCTGAAGAGGATGAAGGATGGACGGTCAATCATCCACAGGCACTGGCCTAAAGTTGCAAAGACCTTCAACATCAATGAAGGCTCAATATTCGCCTTTCGCTTCAGCAGTTTTCTAGATGAGATGCATCTGTCTATGTACCGTCTATGATGCTAATTTCGAAAGGTTCTAGATGTTGCATGTGAAACTTGGTGCTGGTGCAGCTGTGTAATGGGGTAGCTGAGTGCTGAAGCTATATGATGTTGTACTCTGATGTATTTCAATTATGAAATCCTGCTTCCTTAATATGGAAATGAAATATATTGTGTGCTTAATATGAAATGTCAATTAGATTAATAAATGGATTATTAATAATAGGGAAATTAGCTTGCTAATGGCCAATTAGCCTGCTAATTGGGTTTTTCTATTGCAAACGGTTATTGAGAAAACACCGTGGGCGATGACCTCAGGCAACGCACACAGTTTCTAGGAATAAACCGTGTTGGATCAATGAACAATCACACATGACATCCTCTTGAAAACTGTTTGCGTTAGGCCATCTTGCGCAAACGTTTACCACATAAAAACTGTGTGTGATCGAACGCCTTTGCCACATAGTTTCTTCTACGCACCGTGTGTGATGCATTCAATAACGCAAATGATAAAATTGTTAATATCGTGTGCAATGGCAATGCTATCACAAACGATTTAATGGGGAAAATTGTGTGTGATGTACCTGCGAACGGAAATGTTTTCCTTGGAGCGACTATGTGGGATGTATATACGAACGGAAACATTTAGCGGGGATTGACTGTGTGGGATGTACTTACGACCGGAAACGATTTCGCCTGTATAATTGTATTTTTTAGCACTACTGTACGTATAACCGTATTTGATCGCTCGCCGGTCGCACACGACCTCATTTTTTTGAGCATGTGTGCCAGGAGGGCATATCCCCGACGGTTTCTGGGTCGTGTGGGAAAGACCCCCCTATCGCAGTCACTCACTAGGCGACGGTTCAGAATGCCGTCACGGAAAGGGGTTAAAAACCGTTTGTATAGCACCTCGATGTACCAGTGTGATAACTTACATATAAACGCATTGATAACTTTTCACCTTGGGCGAAAAGTTCTAGAAATATGCCCTGATAACCTAGTGCAAATAGCATGGTAGTTTACGCACCAGACACCCGATAACTTACATACAACACATTGATAACGTTTTACCCATGTGAAAAACGTTACTGAAATATGTCCCGGTAACTTATTTTGTTGAAACATACCCCAGTGTGAAGTTACCACTACCCCATGCTAAAGTTATCATGCTTCTCATGGTATAGTCATTAACCTTCTCATATTATAGTTATCAGGCTTATCATAGTATAGTTATCATGTTGCTCAAGTCATAGTTATCACACTGGTCATGCCAAAGTTACCAAGCAAAAAAAATTATTATCGCTGACATGACAGAAAAAAGAAAGGTTCAAATAACCTTGTTTATATACAATAGACAACAACTAAAGGTGGCTTAGTTGGTTATTGGGCTCAAAGTCTAATGAATAGACCTGGGTTCAAGTCCCCTTACTAGCACTTTTATTTTCTTTTTATATTGTGTAGCCAAAAACCAGAAAAACCGCTAGCGATTTACTATTGGCATATACGGTTTTCGAGAGAAGAAAAAAATCGGTGGAATCAAGCGTGTGGGTCACGAGAGGAAGATGGGTTACGATCATGCGGATCTGTTGCTTAACATCCAGTCGACTGGACATTAGCACAATCCTTGTTCAATTGCATATTGTGGCAAATTTTGCTTTTTGCATGCCGATTCAAATGGGATATTTTAGCTTTAACCTGGTAATTGATGCACACACGGTTCAACAAAAGGAGTGTGTGTGATCCACATCGGAAAGCATACGTCAATCATAGCAGAACCATCAGTGATACACAGCAGATCGCGGACGATTTGCAGCACTACTACGTGTGCGTAGGGGCTCCGGAACCGTTTGTGATACCACATTATCGCACACGAGAGCTCAAAGTAAACCGTGCCCAATATAAAATACAATCCCACTCGTAAATTTTTCAGGAAATGTGTGGGATCGCAAACGAAAAGGACACATCACTCATACCACAACCGTTGGTGATACACAACAAATCACAAATGATTTGCAGCACTTGTATGTGTGTGAAAGGGCTCTCGAACCGTATGTGATAGAACATTATCGCACACAGTAATTGTTCGAAAACGTGTGCGATGGAGTCATGCATGGCAGACGAGTTCCGCAAAAAACTCGTGTGCGATGGGGCACATATCACACACAGTTCATCTGTTGGCCCGTGTAACTTAGATATTGTTTCCCAAACGGTTCAGTACGAAACACCATTTGGTTTCACTGCATCATTAGAAATGTTTAATCACCAATCCCACACGTGTGACAGAATTTGGTGTGTGCTGCATTGCATACGATTACATTTAGCAAGGCGTCTGCATCATGGCTCCCCTATCCCTGACGGTTTTTGGGTCGTGTGGGAAGGAACCCCTATCGCACACACTCACTAGGCAACGGTTTAAAATGTCATCGCAAAAAGGGGTTAAAAACCATTTGTATAGCAGCTCGTTGTACCAGTATGTTCGCATGGGAGGCGTCCGACCTATCCGGGGTCCCGAGAGAAGTCATCGAGTTCCACTTAGCGGTGTGCCCCAATGCACGCCCAGTCAAGCAAAAAGCGCGGTGCCAGGCGCCGGAGAAGCAAGATTTCATCATCCAGGAGGTGCACAAGTTGCAAGCAGCTGGGGTCATCCGAGAGGTGCGCCATCTGGAGTGGCTCGCCAACCCGGCCGTCGTCCCCAAAAAGGGCGGCAAGGAGCGCATGTGTGTCGACTTCACGAGCCTCAACAAGGCCTGCCACCAAGACCCCTTCCCGCTGCCGTGCATCGACCAGATCATGGACTCCACCGCTGAGTGCAACTTGCTGTCCTTTCTGGACGCCTTCTCAGGCTACAACCAGATTAAGATGGCGGCGAAGGACATGGAGAAGACAACCTTCATCTGCCCTTGCGGTGTATTCTTCTACACCTGCATGCCATTCAGCTTGAGGAGCAACAACGCCACCTTCCAACTGCTGACGCGCATCACGCTGGGACCCCAGCTAGGGAGGAATGCAGAGGCCTACATCAACGACATTGTGGTCAAGACGCACGAGGCCAAGACGCTCATCAAGGATCTAGAAGAGACGTTCACCAACTTGCGCAAGGTCAACCTAAAGCTCAACCCCGATAAATGCATCTTCGGAGTCCCTTCAGGCAAGCTCCTTGGCTTCCTCATCTCCCACCATGGAATCGAGGCCAACCCAGAAAAGATCAAGGCCATCAAGAGAATGCGCCCCCCCCCCCCCCTCCCCCTTACCATCAAGGAGATGCAATGATTGGCCGGGTGCTTGGCCTCTCTAGGGCACTTCATCTCCAAATTTGGTGAGCGAGCCTTGCCATTCTTCAAGCTTATGAAAAGGCCCGGTCCCTTCGAGTGGACCCCTCAGGCGGACGCGTCCTTCGAAGACCTCAAGAGGTATTTCACAAGCCCACCCATCATGGTCGCGTTGCGCCCTCGCGAGCGCCTGCTGCTGTACCTGGCGGCCACCCCCCAGACAGCCAGTGCAGCCCTCGTGGCCGAAAGAGAAGAGCGAGTCTGCGCAAAGGAAAAACCCGCCACTCTCGGGAAGACGTCGCCTGAGCCAGCTCAACCCCTGCCACCACCTGACAAGGGCTCACCTCAGGAGGTACCAGCCTCCCCTCAGGAGGACCCTAGTGAGCCACTCCCGGAGGCCCTTGTGGTGCCGCCCCGCGAGCTTTCCGACGAGAGAAACCCGGACACCACGGTCACGCGCCGCGTCGAGCACCCTGTGTATTTCGTCAGCACGGTGCTGAGGGACGCGCGCGAGCACTACCCCATGCAGAAGAAGCTCCTCCTCGCGCTCCATGACGCCTCCAGGAAGTTGTGGCACAACTTCCAAGGCCATCCCATTAAGGTTATTTCTGCCTACCCCATAGAGCAAGTCTTCCGCAGCCCCCATGCTGCCGGCAGAGTCGCCGGGTGGAATATCGAACTGCAGGCCTTCTAGCTAGGGTTTTGCACCACCAGGGTCATTAAGGGCGCGGCCCTGGCTGACTTCGTGGCAGAATGGACAGACTTATACGAAGAAGATCCTCGTGAGAACAAGTCACTCTTGCCTAGAGATGAGGCACCCAATAGCTGGGCCCTGTGCTTTGGCGGCGCTTTCTCCAGACAGGGCGCGGGGGCTGGCATCATGCTTACTTCGCCGGCCGATGGTAAACTCTATTACGCGGTCCAGCTATGCTTCGGGCATGGTGAGAAGGTCTCCAACAACATCGCGGAGTATGAAGGCCTCATCGCCAGCCTCAAGGCCGCCTCCGCTCTCGGCGTTAAGCGCCTCTTCATCAGGGGCGACTCTCAGCTCCTCCTCATCTTCTCCAACAAAAAATACAAACCCAAGGACGAGCATATGGCAGCCTATCTAGAGGAGGTGCGCAAGCTTGAGAAGCGCGTCCTTGGCTTGGAGCTGCAGCATATTCCACGCGGTGCCAACAAAGAAGTCGATGACATCACCAAGCGAGCGTCTCGTCACGAGCCCCAAAATCCTAGTGTCTTCGAAGAAAGGCTCCTCGGGTCGTCGGCTGCGCCGCCCGTCACCAGCGCGACGCCGCTTCGCATGGAGCCCCCGCAGGCGCCGCTCACGGGTGCGCCAGACTGCGGCCCAGCCTCAGGAGCCCGCTTGCTGCTGGCGCTAGAGCCTCAAGAAGGCAGCTGGGTCGCGGAGTTCAAGTCTTACCTGCTTCAAGGCACCCTCCCTGAGGAGGATTCGGAAGCGAAACACATCGTCCGCAAGCCACCGCGTACTGCTTACAAGACGGCGAGTTGTACCATAGGTGCCCCAACGGCATCTAGTTGCGATGCATCTCGGAGGAGCAAGGACGCGAACTGCTCGCCGACATCCACGAAGGGGATTGCGGGCACCACTCGTTGTTGCGCACCCTCACTGGTAAGGTGTTCGTTGTTCCGCAGCGGCTTCTATTGGCCCACCACGCTGCGTGACACTACCGAGCTAGTCCGATCCTGTGAAGCCTGCCAATTCCATGCCAAGCAAATTCATCAGCCGGCGTAGGGGCTCCAGACGATTCCACTCTCATGGCCCTTCGCGGTCTAGGGGCTGGATATATTGGGGCCTTTTCCTCGCGTGGCTGGCCACTACCACTACCTCTATGTCGCCATTGACAAGTTCACCAAGTGGGCGGAGGTTGAACCCGTGCGCACCATCCCAACGGCCTCTGCTGCCAAGTTCATCAAGGGCCTCGTTAGCCGATTTGGCGTCCCTAATCATATCATCACCGACAATGGCTCCCAGTTTACAAGTGGCCTCTTCAAGTCTTACTGCGCTAACCTTGGTACGCAGATCTGCTATGCTTCCGTGGCACACCCACGGAGCAACGGCCAGGCCGAGCGCGCGAACGCCGAGGTCCTCAAGGGCCTCAACACAAGGAGCTTAAAGAAGAAGCTCCAAGCTTGCGGCAAGGACTGGCTGGATGCGCTGCAGTCAGTGCCGTGGTCCATCCGCATGACAGCAACTAAGCCCACCGGTGAGACCCCCTTCTTCCTCGTCTACGGGGCCGAGGCGGTCCTCCCCTTGGAGCTTAGGCATGGCTCCCCGTGAGTCCTGGCGTTTGATGAAGCACGCCAGGACGGCTCGCGGGAGGCTGAGCTGGTCCTCCTCAAGGAGGCCCGCCGTCAGGCCGCCCTTCACGCCGCAAGGTATCAGCACGCCTTGCACCCCTACCACAACCACAACATCCGCCCTCGAACCCTCGAGGTCGGGGACCTTGTACTCCATCGGATCCTCTCTAGAGAGGGGTTCCATAAGCTCTTGCCCACATGGGAAGGACCTTTCAGGGTTTCCCAAGTCTCCAGGCCAGGCATAACACCTGGAACATCCAACACCTCTGGAAGTTCTACCCGTGACCCTCTCACGTAAGAATGAGGTGGGGCTGTACACGCCCCATGGCCCCTGATGCCCCCGTCTCACGGCCTCGCGAGGGCCCCCGCCCACGCCCAAGTGGAAGCCCTATGCTACGCATTGGCGGAACGATCGAAGCGTGATCATGCCCACACCCAAGTGGAAGCCCCATGCTCCGCGCTGGCGGAACGATCAAACCGCGATCATGCCCACGCCCAAGTGGAAGTCCCATGCTCCATGCTGGCAGAACAATCGGCCAGCGATCACGCCCACACCCTGATGGAAGCCCCATGCTCTGCGCTGGTGGAACAGCAAGCTGAAGTCGCCCCCGGGCTGCACTTGCCTTCAACCGTTTTTCTTGTGTTATGTAATGGATTTGGCCTTCTCGACTCAATGAAATTCTCGGTTGTTTTCTATGTTTTTCCTTGTGCGTGGCACCCTCGCGACCTCTCTCCTCGGCCTTTCGTGAGCGGGGACTGGACACGGTGCCTGTGCTCGGGTCAGTCCCAACAGCACTGAAAAACCAAACTAACCGGGCCGGCAGGCGTGCTCCATCGTATCGCGATGCAGCCTTTCATGCGCGGTTGCCCCGATAGACGGCTCAGAGCGCTTGCCACGGCAGCGGATGCCTAAAGCCTAAGTAACTCATGAGTTTCGCACCTCAGGAGCCCCACGTCTCACGGCCTTGTTCTCGCAACACGGCCTAATATGCACCAGCGGCAGCGAAGGTTCGGTGGGGGCTGAGTTTTGGCAATATGAAACATAAGGCAAGTAGACAAGTGAGCCCCGGGAAACAGCCTTGCGAGAGCGCAAGCACCTTTTACACTGTTAAGTGATTAAACAAAAGCCACCATCCCAACACCCCCATGGGGTCATGGCCGGTTACAAACAAGTGTGCATTAAAAGACCTAAGAGGGCGAATCACCATCACCATCACTGTCGTCGGCTTCGCATCCATCGGTTTTCTCCTGGCCTCCGCGGTTGTCATGAGAAAATTGTGCATTCAAGGCATCCACGTGGTCCTCCACCACCCTACCCAGCGTGTTGCGGAGGTCCTCCGGGACAGGAGCTATCACAGCTTCGAAGTCAAAGTTGGGGTTGGCGCGAAGGAGGTGGCTGAAGACACGCGTTGCCGCTTGGGTAAGGAGATCGCGACATTCTTCTTCGATGATTTTACCCACCTTCTTAGCGCCATCCTCGAGCCACTCCACAACTTTGGTAAAGAATTTAAGATAGTGGGCATCACTAGTCTCGAGGGGACTGGCGACGTCCTCCTTGCATATGGAGCCTAGAGCCCGGCGAGCTCGCAGCTCGAGAGCCAGAAACATCTTGGAATGCTCATGCTGCCACCCCAGAGCCCGGTTCACCTCCCCCTTCGCTTGCTCCACGACTAATGCAACGTCCCCCACTTGCTTCTGTAGCAAGGCTAGTGAGGCTTCGGCGTGGGCTTGTGCGGCCAGCGTAGTCTTCCGTCGCTGCTTTGCTACAGTCGGCGTCTCCTTGAGACTGTCATTCTCATGCTTTAATTCCTGGCGCTTTGTCTTGAAGCGGTCTTCCTGCAGCTTCAGATTCTCGCTATGCTCCTTAGAGAGCACTAGGCGGGCCTCCACGACCTTCGTGTCAGCATCCGCCTGGATCCTCTTCTCCTTGGCCACCAGGGAGGCATTCCCCTTGTCCATGCGCTGGGCATAGGAGCTCTCGACGGCGGCCACCTCGCGGTCCCGCGCCTCCAACCGCCCGCGATCCATGTCTTGCTCAGATGCCATCCGCTCGAGCTCTCGCTTGAGGATTTTGAGGTCCGCCACATGGGCAGCCAGCTCTTCCTCATGTACGGGATATCACGCCCTTCCGCGCTTGGAGCTGCTGCTCGAGCGCTGCGTTCTGGGCCTGGAGCTCCCACGTGCGGGCCTCCGCGGCCTCACGGTGCGAGTCCACTGGTTCGGCCTCTTCAAGAGCGTGCTTGCTGGCTTCCTTTGCCTCGGAGGCTGACTTGACGCTCTTCGCGCGGGCATCCTCATTTTGGCGATGGCCCGCCTTGACCTCGACTTCGAGCTGGTGTCACCCGTTGGCCAGGCGCATGCGCTCCGTGGCAAGGTGTGCCTCGGCGCCTTGAAGCTCCACCCCGAGCTGGTCTAGCACACTCGCAGCGTTCTACAGTAGGTCACGCATGACCACGATGCGGATGTTCACGAGCGCCAGGGCCTAGTCCTGGCTGGGGCCCTCATTGCCGCCCGCTGTCGTAACCAGCGAGGCCACCGCCTTGCCCGACGAGGGATGAGAGCTGGCCGGTGCCCCTTCCATTCCTCCTGGGCGAGGCGACACACCCTGTGAGCTCGGAGCCCTCTTAGAGGCGGCCAGGCTCCCGAGGCCGCCCCTGGCACCAGCGTGGATGGGCGTCGCGGCCGAGTGCTTCGCCTTCGCCATCTCGGCATCCGTCGCGGAGGTAGGTGCCCCGGAGGCCGAGGAGTGGTGTCCCGAGGACGCCTCCGGAGGAGTCGCCTACCCTCTCCCGCACGCAGGCTCATCTTTGGCGGCCGGTGGGCGCTCGATCGCTTCACACCTCGCACACCCGGAGGGTAGCGGGGAAGTCCCGACCGGGCCCAGCGACTCCTATTTTTTGCTTGAGGATGACCTTCGCGAAGAGAAGGTTCATACTTAGGGGGGCCCACGGGATGCAAGAGGAGCAAGGCGGAGGGTGCTTACTCGTCCATGGCCACCCATTTCCTTTTCTTCAACACTCTCGGCAGCACGCTGTCGCCGCCACCTGTGGAGGACCCTTCTCCGCAGCTGGCCGCGGAGGGGAGTCTTAGTGGACCCGCGGCCCTGACTCTAGTGTCAACAACCCTCGTGGAGAGGCCCTGGGAGTCTCCCCCGGTGCCGTCCCCAGGGGCCTGAAGCCCGGTAGCCGCTGCCCGGCGACCGCCCGCTTCTGGCGAGGTCTCTGGCGGGGCGGAGTTGCTGGCACCCGCGTGTGTGGGGGAAGGTTGACAAATGGGTTGCCCAGGAGAGCCGTCGTTGCCCCCGCGATGTCGGCCGGTGTCCCGCTGGCGCCAGGGCTCCCCGGACCAGGAGTCACTAAGAGGGGGTTGTCGCGGGGCCCCACGTGGCCTTCCGGAAGCGCCCCCATTGGTCGAAGCGCGGCATCGTGGCGACAAAGGCTTGCTTGCCCTTATAATGGTGCAGAGGGAGCCCTGCCTCAGGAGGCTCGCCCACATCCTCGTCGTCAAGATACGGAGCACCTCGCGCAACACTTCCGGGGGCAGAGCGCCCCTGTCGAGCCGCATGGGATCCTTAGGGCCGGTAAAGGCCCACATCGGGCGGGAGCGGCGCCGAAGAGGGGCAATGCACCAACGGAGGAACTCCCTCACAATAATTGCCGCCGTGACTCCTGACGCCCTCATGTCGGCCATCTCTTCCACACCTTTGTCAGCCTCGGGTCGGCAAGTCTGTCGTGCTCCCACCCAGAGCTCCATTCCGCCGGGGGCATCGGAGGTTGCAGCAGGGGACTGAATTGGGCTGCATCCACATATGCCATTGCTGCCTGACGCCTTCTATTTCATGTTCGAGCCTCATGTCTATGCCCTTGATGGCCGTCACGTCCACAGTGTAGAGCGAGGTGCACCCCGAGCATTGGTCCGCCGCGGTTAATCGCAGACAGAAGAAATGGCAAAGCAGTGCCACCGATGGGGGCACGCCCACGAAGGCCTCAGATAGGAAGGCGAATGCCAAGAGTAGAACGATGGACTTTGGGTCCAGGTGCAGCATGTGGACCTGGAAGTGAGAGAGCACAATGTTGAAGAAATCGGAGAATGGCAGCAGTAGGCCGGCAAAGAGCGCGGGATGGTGGATGGCGGTGACGGTGGCGTCGAGCTCGCGAGCTGGGCGTGAAGCCAGCCAGATCTGAGTAGCCCCCAACTTGTTGGAAGCGGCCGCAGTCATCGGGATGACCTTGGCTAGCCCCTCGGTGTTAACGATGGTGGACCGGCCCAAGGCAGGATCCGGCGAGGCGCCCGTAGGGACCGCCGCCGCCACTCTCTTCTTCCTATTAGAGGGAGCCATGGTAGCATAGATTAGATCGTGAGCGGCGAAGTCGCTTCGGTAGGGCGAAGCCGTATGTAAGAAGGAAGGCGCTGGGAGGCGGCTGCACAGAGGAAGAGCAATGATGGCCTCGCGCCGCGCGCGGGTAGGTTTTATGTCAGCCCGGGCAGTTGCCGAGGTGTCATGGGAGAGGTGGGGGTGTCCCACGCCCCATCGTGCGCCACGCGTTGAGCCTGGCCCGTAGGCGGACAGGGCCCGCGCCATTTCGCCCCCCAGCAGGTGGAGTCATGCGTATCGCGGGCCTGGGGGCTACTGTCAGGGCCGTGGGACTGGGGGTACCCCGGCCCGTCTGCCTGCGGCCCAAGACACGGCGCATGCCCATGGCCTAGGGGCTAGCCACTACCGAACTTCATGGGAAAGACCCTCGTGAGGGCCCCCACCTCACGAGGCACACATCAGCAGGCGTCATCAGCGGCCTTGCGAGGTCCCCTCGCGGGGCGATCTCCCAAGGCCGCCTCCTGAGGCCCCTCGTGGCGTGAGCAAAGCAGGCGTGGCGTGGCGTGGTGGGTCGTGCGGCACTGCATCCCCATGTGGGTGACATGCACGACGACAGGCGGCGCCAAGGGCCGTGCCAGCAGGCACGGATATGAAGGCTTTCCTCTTTCATGCTAAGGGAGCAAGGACAGTGCACCGGTTCCCAAAGCAATCCCAAAGGTTACCCGTTCGATTCAAGAGGACCAAGACTATGGGCTCACTAGGACGGAGGTCATAACCGAGCCCACCGGCGCGTCACGGCAGGAGGCCTTTGCAGGCGAAGACCGCCTTTAGTCAGGATAAGCTGCAACCCTGTCCCCTTCGAATTGGCCGTTGTGGCAACCCTTCCCGCCATGTGTTTTCGGGGGAAGAGGATCAAGACCAGTATAAGAGAGGGCAGGGTGCCACTATAGATAGGGACTCATTTTTCGGGCAACTAAGGCTACACGCTTGTACTTCATCTCCCCAAGCAATTTCCAACCAAGCAGGAGTATTGTTTTACACCGCAAGGTGGCCCGAACCTAGGTAAACTGCCGTGTCCATTGTTCTTCTTCCTTAGCTCGAGCACACCAGAGCATCGTCGTGAGGTTGTGAGGCTGTGTGGGGCGGTAGGAACGAGCGCACCCCAGAGTTTGAACCTTCTTGGGTCCCCGGAGCCCCAATTCCGACAGTTAGGACCGAGAGTATATCGACCAGAGGGGGGGTGAATGAGAGATTCAAAAATTCTTGTGGATATTTTGAATTTATCCCAAACACAACAGCGGAATATGTTCAGAGAATCGAAAGCTAAACAAGCACCTAAGTGAGGGGAAAGTCTTTCGAGGTAAGATGCAATAGCTACTCGAGCATAATAGATCACAGTCTTAACAATAACAATGGTGATGTTGCAAGCTATCAGATGAAGTAACATGGAAGAATGGTAACGAAGATATGAAAACAGATCTAACATGATAAACTAAGATAAGAGCGAATGATACACATGCTAAATAGAAGATACAGTTCTAGATCACTATCTATCGATACAGAGCACGAAAGTAAACTGCTAAAGGAAATGCAGTAAAGAGAAATGGACCAGTGGTGCTCGATGGTGACAGAAGGATTTGGTAGACCAGTTTGCCCATCTCCCAAAGGACTATGTCTGGTTGGAGGCACTTGTGATTGAACATAGGAGCAACCTCTGTCCATTACTATTCTCCTTCAACTAGGAGTTGATCAGACTCCAGTTGATTTCACTCATGGTAGATACTTGTCGATGATCTCCAAACCTTCACTACAAAAAAAAGACACATCCGTGACATTTTGGGCCGAATGATTTTTTTTCTGTCATGCTTATGACACTTCTATGACGATAATTGTGACAAAACCCGGTATCATCATAGATGTGGTGGGCTCCTACTTCTATGACAAAAATTCATGACAGAAAATGGGCTTTTCATCCTGGGCGGGCCGGAGACGCACCTGCATGACAATCTTTGGGCCGTCCATGACGGAAAAAATCGTGGTAGAAGCGAGGGCGAGGAAAATTTCGGGGAGCTCCTAGTTACGGTGGGTGGTCGAGGCCGAGCGATGCACGGAGGTTTGCGCGTTTTCTCTCGTATACGTACGCGCGTGTGTGCGAGGCGTTGGGCTCTAACTGAACCCGAGCGAGGCGTTCGCTTACTGAACTCGAGCGATTGCACTAGCTACATTACTGAACCCGAGCGATTGATTCATCCCTAGCTGTTAACTGAACCCGATTGAGCGATTCCTTCGCTACTGCTGTTAACTGAAGCTGTTCGAACCTGCTGCCTCTTGATGAACAGTGAATGTGGGGGTTGGTTGAACGAGTCGAGACGTACGTGGTTGGGGTTGGATGAATAGTTCCCTGTGGGGGTTGGATGAACAGGACCCCATGGTAGTAGTAGTAGGCCATTGCCGCTGGATGAACAGGACCCCGAGAGGAGGCCGCCACACGGAGCTGGTTGGGGGTGGATGAACAGGACCCCGTGGAGGGCTGGCTGAACAGTAGCCGGTGGAGGGCTAGATGAACAGTAGCCCATGGATGAACAGTAGCTGGTGGAGGCAGTAGGAAGATGCGGTGGATGAACAGTGCAGGTGGAGGCTGAAGGAAGTCGGTGGTGGGTGAACAGTACCCCGTGGAGTCCCATTTTGCGGTACGCCACACCCCTCCGATGAACAGGACCCCCATTTCGACCGTAGCGCTCCAACACAAGTCTGTTTCCTCCATTTTGCGGTATGCCACACCCTCCCGATGAACAGGACCCCCGTTTCGACCGTAGCCGGTCGAACAGAAGGCCGTTTCCTCCGTACTGCGGTACGCCAGACCCCGTTTCGGCTGATTCGTCCAAGCCGGTTGGCTCCCGTTGAACAGGGCGCATTCCGACCCAGTCTGTTACCTCCCGATGAACAGGACGCTATTTCTCCGTTCCGACCCAGCCGGTTGGCCGCCCGATGAACAGGACGCCGTTGCTGTCGCCCGTTGCCTCTCCATGCACACGAGCCCTGGCCGTACGTATGCGCGAGTAGGCATTCGAGACCCCACCCGTATGTACGTATGTGGCCATATTTTTTGGTATGTGGCTGTACGTACGTGTACACGGTTTAGAAGGGACTGCCTGAACTGCTACGTCGGGGGCTCTACTACTACACGTGCCGCTGCTTGCTCAGCCACGGTTCATCGTTGCAGAGAGACCGATCAACCAGTATGTACGTACACGTTTGCGACAACGCTACGTACGCTTCGACCAGGTGGGTCCCGGATGTCAGGGAGGATAAGGACGCACTTCCTTGCGTGGGAAGTTATTGATGGTGGGTCCGATCTGTCAGGGGGAGGATTCATTTTTTTTGTGCCTAATATGGAGGCACATTCCTTGCATCCACAGATATAGCTGGTGGGTCCCAGCTGTCAGGGGGGAATTTTTTTTCGCAAAATACAGCTAAGCCAAAATACAGAGGCCCTTCCGGTAGGTCCCTGCTGTCAGGTGGAGGAATCATTATTTTGCGTGTAATAAGGAGGCACTTCCTTGCTACGGCCGTGGACGCAGCTGTCAGCCTCTCCACGTACAGTCCTCTTTCGATGTAAGTCGTTCCTTGACCACGTTGACCACGCCACGCCGAGAGCACCAAGGCGGTGGACGACGGCGAGGCCTAGGAAGGGAATGACCCGGAGCCGGGGAAGACTCGGCAGTTGTTTCCCACGTGGAGGGGCGTACGAGGGTTTACTGGTTTGGCTGCAGTGTAAGGCTGCCGTCGCCGGAGAATAACAGCGGGTCTGGGTGAGTACAGGGATGGCCAGGCTAGAGATGGGAGTAGGATGGGGCGGTGAGGCCTGCGCGGCAGCAGAGCCGGCCACGGGAGACAGGAGCAGGCAGCACGACCGGTGCTGGTTTGGGCGGCTGGAGCAAGAAGACCAGAGGTTGAAGAAGCACTACGGCCGTTGGATGGACATCGTACGGTCACTGGAGCTATAATCGTTCATATCACTAAGTTGACAAAGCCCTCCATCCGCGTCAACTTAGTAGGCCCACAAATCAGCCTCCAACTATGGTGGGTCCCAGATAGCAGGGGGAGTATTCATTTTTTTTGTGCGTAATAAGAAGGCACTTCCTTGCGTGCGAAGATATAGCTGGCGGGTCCGAGCTGTCAGCGGGAGGAACATTTTTTTTTTGCGAAATACAGACGCCCTTCCGGTGGGTCCTTGCTGTCAGGTGGAGGAATCATTATTTTGCGCGTAATAAGGAGGCACTTCCTTGCGTGCGGCCGTGGACCCAGCTGTCAGCCTCTCCACGTACAGTCCTCTTCCGATGGATGTCGTTCGTTGACCATGTTGACCACGCCACGCCAAGAGCACCACAGCGGTGGACGACGGCGAGGCCTAGGAAGGGAACGACCCGGAGTCAGGGAAGACTCGGCAGTGGTTGCCCACATGGTGGGGAGTATGAGGGTTTACTGGTTCGCCTGCCGTCGCCGGAAAATAACAGGAGGTGTGGGTGAGTAGAGGAATGGCCTGGCCAGCGATGGAGTAGGGTGGGGCGGTGCGGCCTGTGCGGCAGCACAGCCGGCCACGGGAGACGGGAGCAGGCAGTCCCACCGGCGCTGGTTTGGGCGGCTGGAGCAAGAAGATCAGATATTGAAGAAGTAGCATGGCTGTTGGATTAACATCCAACTGTCACTGCTGCTAGAATCATTTGTGGACTAAGTTGACAAAGCCTTTCGTACACGTCAACCTAGTAGACCCACAAGTCAGCTTCCAAATCTGTCCCAAACAGCATACAGCCCAAAATTTCTAGCCAGATTCAAATTAATTTAAAAACTAAACATACCTTAATTTAAATCCAATGAAATTTTACCCACACAAAAACAATGAAATTTAAAATATCAAAATCCGAAAGAAAAAAGTATTTTGGAACTAATTACCTGTTTGCTGTATTTTTTCATTTTACAGCCCATTTCTTATTACTTATAGCCATTTCTTATTACTTATAGCCCATTTTCTGGGCAAGCCCGAATGCATCCCTCCTCGTCTTGAAAGATTTCCGGCCCAGCAGGGCGTAGAAAAGCAAGTAGGCCCACGTTGGTTATTCTGCAAAAAACAAAATAGTTGGGCTAGCCGTTTTTAGAAAGGAAAAAAACTGGGCTGGTCATGTGGTAAACATATGAAATAAAAGCCTGGGCTAGACGGGCCACAGCTCCCGCACAACCCAGTTGATACCCTTCTCCGTCTCGAAAAAAAAATTATTGCGCGCGCTGCTGGGTCCCGGGTGTCTGCCGCTCCTTGTGCAGTTATCTCGCTTATTGACTACGTTGACAGTGGCGTGCGACCCAGATGTCAGGAAACCATCAGGAGGAACCCTTTTTTTCTTGTAATAAAGGAGGCACTTGCTTGCCTACTTCCATGATCTTGGTGGGTCCCTACTGTCATCCTCACCATGTACAGTCATCTCCTTATTCCTCTCGGTTGTTGACCATGTTGACAACACCGGAGGGCGGCGCCGCGGCGAGCGAACCAAGGCAGAGGACGATGGTGAGGCCTCGGACGGGAATGAATAGGAGCCGGGGAAGATGTGTGGAGTTTTAGTGTGCGATGTGGCCATGACGCATGCGCGGCAGCACAGCCAGCCGTGGGAGGCGGGAGCAGGCGGTCCCGCCGGCGCTGGTTTGGGTTTGGCGGCTGGAGGAACAAGAGAACGAAGAAACACGACAGACGTTGAATGTCAATCCAATAGTCAAGGTTGGCATAATCGTTTGTTGACTAAGCTGACACCAAGTAGCATACTTTTTTATATATAGGAAGAAAAGAAAAACTGGGCTCGTTCGCCAGATAACATTCCCAAAACTGCGACCGTTTGATCTTGCGTCGCAACTAAAACTGCGATGAAAGTGCGTTCGTTTGCCGTCCTCCTCCCAGGGAACGTTCGCCACATAAGTGACTAGCACCCTTGGTTTTCAACCGAGAGGTCTTGGGTTCGAGTCCCAGGAACCCTCAATTTTCTCCTCCTTCCTTCCTCGCAAAAAAAAAGAAAGTCAAAGACTTGAGAAGGCGTACAGAACAAGCTAGTGTACCAGTAAAAGGATGTTGCTGAGTTTTAGAAAAAAGAGAGACGTAGCTGGTTCGAATCCAAACCTAGACTATGACTATATATGGTGCTATGCTACTCTGCAAGTAATGAAATTGACATGTCCAACATTCGCTTCTCCTCTTCTCTACTTACTCTGCCTAGCATCAGAAGCTCTGTCCGCAACAACCATGTCCGCTGGCAGCTCGTCCACCTGCTCTTCAGCAGGCAACAACTAGATATGTGCCAAGTCGCCACCCGTACCATCGCATGTGGGTCTCATCACACCCCCGCCGGCACACACACCGCAGCCGGTTGCTCATTGCACTCCGCTGTCGTTGGTGTGGTGCCACTACTGCAAATCATGCAGAGTCATCCGTCGTGTCTCAACCACAATCCTCAACCCTGGCCGAGTCTTCTACAAATGCCCGAATCATGGGGTAATAATATGTTTAAGTGTTGTTCCGCTGCTTTCAGTTGCTGATTTTTTTAATAGATTGGTTGATGATCTTCCAATTTGATTCGTGCAGAAAAGGGAAGATTCATGTGATTTGTATTTCTGGGAAGTTGCTGATGTGGGGGAATGCAACTACACTGATTATTTGGTTAGCCGAGGAATCCCAATACCAGCAGGTTGGGGTGTTGGACAAGTAACTGAAGGAACGGCAGAACAGGAAGATGCGGAGCAAAGGGTTAAAGATGCAGTTCCTCTGATCATGGCCAAGCAACAGCTGTTGAACGGCCTTGACAGCAATGAGGAGATGAAAGAGCTTGTGATGATAATGGGCAAAATCGATGTGCTCTATAGGATGATTGTCTCTTTATTTGCAGTGTATGTAGCACTCGTGATGTATTCAGTGGCTATGACATGAGCACTTTGCTGAAACTAGTAATGAATGAAACCTGTTTAGCAGGCTGGGCGTAGTGTTGTGAACATCTAATGATTTCTATTAACGGAAATCGGGGGTATCCCCTTTTGCTCATAAATAAATAAATAGCAGAGGCCCTTTTGCTAATAAATAAATAAATTAGCAGAGGCCCTGTCGGGTCAGCTTTGTTCCCATTCGAAGACATCGAAGACATCGAGCAAATTGCAGTCCAACAACAAACTATGTCATCAAATACAAGTTTCACAGCCAAATATGAGTACAACTAAACAACAATGTCATCATGTTTTAGTCGTCATACAATAACCAAACACAAATCAACATACATAATAAGTGATGTTCTCACAGCAAAATACTAAACAACTTCATCAGGTTTCAGTTGTCATAGCAAACACAATTTCACATAGTAGATAAAAAAACATCTTCTGACAGACAAATATGACAAAAGCAATCTAATCATCATCCGCAGCAGCAGCGTCAACATCTTCGCCATGTCTATCAGTCTGAATCATAATTCCCCCCGGTGTCATCTTCTTCTTCATCCTCAATGTCCTCGAACATTGGCGTCTTATTGATCAACTCTCATATGTCCACAGCCCGACAGGCAATCTTTTCGCCAGCATCATTGACGTGATGGTTCTCAAAGATATTAGGAACATCTGTGGAATCTTCTACATCAGGAGCAGTGTAAGCATCATCTTGTTGTGCAACTTCATTAAACGAATTCCTTTGCTCAAACCTTTGCAATACTCTCCAGTCATCGCTACCTGCAAATGTGTCTTCCAAGAAAAATATCTGTGTTGCTTGATTTGCCAAAATAAAAGGCTCGTAGGTCTGGTACGCCGCCTTAACATTGATGGATTTGAAATAATCATCAGCTCTAGGTTTTGCGATCCTGGAAAACAGGTTATACCAATGACAGCACAACAGAACCACACACCGATGAACCTCGAAACTAGACATATACTGCAACTGAACAATGTATGTTATGTTAGCATACATTTCAGTTGTCTCTTCGCCGTACTTATCCGTGCTCATGATGGCATTGTTTTGTGTCTTCCTTCCTTCGTCGCGTGCAAGGGTGTTGTAGCACACATCTCCAACAATGCAAGATTCATAATGTCTTACCCGAGTCTATCAGCGTCTATCAGCTAACATTCAGCACTACTCCGACATGCACGGGGCCTCAGTCTAGAATGCGCGTACCGTGGGAGAAGCTGACCGCCGTGCGTCTCCACAAGAACGTCGCCAGTGGTGGCGGCGAGGCTAGAGGACGGCAGTCTATGAGAGCGTATTGTGGGAGTGAGAGGATCGTCGTGCGTCCCCTCGACGAACCGCGGCGCCGACATATCGGCGTGGCGGGGAGGGCGGCTTTGGCGGAGCGAATGGAGTGGAGGGGGCCGGGGGGAGGGGGTTTGGGGAATATTATTGGCTTTGGCCGAAGGGCGGTTGAATTTGGGATTTGGGGGGAATTTTTTGGGGGAATTTTTGCGCGGTGGGTGGGGGAGTTTGGCGCATGGTCAGTTTCTCTAAGTGCGGTCCCACGTGTTAGTGAAGAGGCAAGCCGAAGCACGTTCTGTTTGCGTGAGTCGTGTGCAGGACCGACCGTGTGAGGGTGCAATGCGATCGTGACAGGCGTCCTATGAGTGTACCGCCTTTTTTTCCTTTTAAACTTGGTGCTTCGCGCGATCCATCGATACTACTACTAGTAATCCGGTAATCCCGACTAAAACGGCGCGGTCGGGTCATTTCCCACGCGATATGCTGGGAGGTTGACTTAGTTGTTTTTTTAGGACGAGTAATGCTACACCTACATAATCCCAGTTATGTAATTAACGTAATGTGAAATGTGTGGGCTGTTGATTGGAGATTGGGGGGAGGGAGGGGCCCACCACCATGAAAATCAGGGGGGAGAGAGAGAGGCAATTTACGTTAACCCTTTCGTAGGTTCCCGTAGATGTAGAAAGATGTGAAATGCGTGAATGTGTAGTGGACGTACTATTGGAGTGCCTAAGATAAATTGTGTATGTAGACCCTATGTGTTTATTTAGTTCGCATGTTAGCTTTGTCTCGGGTCAAACCTTCTAAGTTTATACACACAAAAACGAATCATCATTCCATATATTTTCATACTCCTATAATATATCTTTCTATTATTGTGAAAGATCATATACACCGGACGAGATTCATGCAAACACGGCAGATTTTCATTACATTTCGAACTTTTATAGGACAGAAAAATAAAAGAAACCCGACCCTAAACCTTTTCTACGGCGGCGACCGACATCCTCCATCTGCCATCTCCATGTACGGGGGCGGGGTTCAAGACCCATGAAGTGAAGGTGCGGTCTCCGGCGAGGAAGAGTAGAACACGGGAGACGGACCGACCAGTTGGCACACCATGCCCTGCCGCCTCCCATGCCCTACTCATCCTCGAAGGAGTCCCCGACCTCGGCGGTGTCGGTGGACATGGACGGTCCGTCGCTTCACCTGCCACATGCGCCACCGAACGTTGGATGGCGGCAAGTAGGACGCGTGACTGACGGTGCTCCCGTCGTCAGCCGCTAGCGTGGCCACCGCTTGTGCGGTCGCGTCCGCGTCCGGCTACACCACTATTGCGTTGCGAGCGGCGACTTGAGTGAGGGCGGCGACCTCGAGCTTCATCCCCAAAGACAAGCTCTCCCACAGAGCATTCGCACTCGCGGTCATGGTGGATGTGCTGCCACCGTGCCAGGTAGCAGCAGGATGCGCTATGGTGTGGAGTTTAGCTGGGCGTTGCCGCTTTAAGTAGCGCATTCCGATGAGGCCAAGCATTCAGGTGCGTCATTAAGTCGACGGAGTTGGTTCCTCGGGCACCGAGCCTCTTAATGACGGCATACGGACGGACGGCATGAATGCGGGCTGCTGGCGCCGGCTGGGAACGGACCGCGCTATGGTGCGAGGGACGAGGGTTTTTGGTGTGCCAGGATAGTCAGCTGCGGTCATGGCAACGTTGGAGATGCCCTTTGCTCACATGCGATCCCCACATGTCATTGAAAAGGCAAGATGACCCGGCATGGTCTCAGGTCCTGGGGATGCAGTTGGCCACGCTAGAACACTCCACGAACGCGTCGCAGCGCGTGCGCACTTCGGCGCCCCATGCATCCTCGATGAGTCGGGTGTTGATCTGCTGATCGTGCCACAGAGCTAACGCCACCCTCGGCACCCTGAAGCCGAGCGTGTCCAGCGACGATGAGCGTGTCGCTCACCGCGGTCGCCGTTTCCAGAGGCGGTGCGGGAACTGCGCCACGTTGCTGGCCCCCACAACCCACATGAATGGTTGCCGGTGGTGAGGAGGTCGTGGGCCAGCTCCTCCATTGGACTAGTCTGCGCCACGTCATCCTGACAGGTGTGCCCCACATGTCGGTTTCCCTATTTTCCTGGCCAAATTCGAGCGTCAGTGCTCCGCGTTACGCATTAGGCGCAGAATAGGTGGTTTTTGTGCCCTGCACTACAGGAATCAGCTACTTTGTCATCTGCCACGGCAGACGGCAAAGGCAGGAACGGCGGACGGCAAAAGGCTCCGGCAAAGTAAGGATCGGCAAAGAGCTACTTTGTCGTCTGCTTTCGGCGGCTGACGGCAAAGGGACCTTCGCCATCAGCAGCAGACGGCAAAGAAAGCAAACGGCAATAATTACGCTGTTAGTCCATTAGGTGGCTAACGGCAGCCTTTGCCGTCCGCCGCTGACGGCAAAATTTGTTCGGCCTTTGCCGTCCGCCGAATGATGTCAGCTAGACGTCACTACACGGCAGGCCTTTGCCGTCCGCGGCTGTAGGCAAAGTTGTTTACTCTTTGCCGTCAGCCACTGTAGGCAAAGCCTTTGCCGTCCGCCGCTGTAGGCAAACTGGCCAAATGGGTCAGTTCTCAGGAGGCACAGGTGGCAGCCACGTGGCTGCTTTGCCGTCCGCGGCTGTTGGCAAAGTTGCCTTTGCCGTCCGCGGCTGTCGGCAAAGGTGGCTTTGCCATCAGTGGCTGACGGCAAAGATCCTGCTTTGCCTCATTTTTTTCTGTTTTTTTAAATGCAACAATTTTGACAGCAAATATATATGACATATATATATATATATTTCACAGGGCTATTTAACAGCAAACATATGACATATCTAGCACATAAGTTTCATCGTACGTACATATATAGTTCCATCCATTCATGCATAGCAAGTTCCATCAAGTTGCACATACACATTGTTCCATCCATACATATTACAATGCAAAGTTTCATCTAGATAGCAAGTTCCATCATAGCAAGCTAGAAGAATACTTGAAGAGAATGAAAGAAAAAACAAGCACTCCATCATAGCAAGCTAGCTTCCGTGAAGTGAATGAAATCTACAAAATGGCAAATAAGAAAGTTAGAAAAAGGTGACTAGAAGAAGAAGACTAGAACAAGAAGACTAGAACAAGAAGAAGACTAGAACAAGAAGACTAGAGCAAGAAGACTTAGGTGAAATGGATCATATATGAGCTAACTTAGGTGAAATGGATCGTTTATGAGCTAACTAAGGTGAAATGGATCCTTTATGAGCTAACTTAGGTGAAATGGATCGTTTATGAGCTAACTTAGTTGAAATGGATCATTTATGAGCTAACTTAGTTGAAATGGATCGTTTATGAGCTAACTAAGGTGAAATGGATCGTTTATGAGCTAACTAAGGTGAAATGGATCGTTTATGAGCTAACTAAGGTGAAATGGATCGTTTTTGAGCTAACTTAGGTGAAATGGATCATTTATGAGCTAACTTAGTTGAAATGGATCGTTTATGAGCTAACTTAGGTGAAATGGATCATTTAAGAGCTAATTTAGGTGAAATGGATCGTTTTTTAGCTAACTTAGGTGAAATGGATCGTTTATGAGCTAACTTAGTTGAAATGGATCGTTTATGAGCTAACTTAGTAAAAAGCATCATTTTAGAGCTAACCTAGGTGTGATGGGTCATTTTGGAGCTAACCTAGGTAAGATGGGTCATTTTGGAGCTAACCTAGGTGAAATGGGTCATTTTAAAGCTAACGTAGGTAAAATGGATCATTTAGGAGCTAATCTAGGTAAAATGGGTCATTTTAGAGCTAACTTGGATAAAATGGATCATTTATAAGCTAACTAAGGTAAAATGGGTCATTTTAGAGCTAACTTAGGTAAAATGGATCGTTTATGAGCTAACTAAGCTAATTATGCAATTTTTGACATAAGTAAGCTAAGTACAGATCGTTTTAGAGCTAACTTAGGTAAAATGGATGGTTTTGGAGGTTAGTAAGCTTATTAAGTCATTTTGGAGGAAAAGAAGCTAACTCTAGGTCATTATGGTAAGCATATTGGAGGAAATAAAGCTAAGTCTAGGTCTTTATGCATTTGTTAAGCAAAACACTAGAGAAACTTACCATGATCATGGAGGTGTAGGAGCGGGCTGGCTCGTGCCGGTAGCTGGAGAAGGATCGTGCGATGCTTGTCTGGAGTTACGCTGCACCAAAGATCATTTCCAATGTCTCGTTAGCATGATGACACTCAAATGTTAAGACTAGCAAGTAATGTCCATTCAAATTAAACTCACCGTGCTCCCAGGAGCAATCACTGGCATCAGCGGAGCGGTCTGACCGAACTTCTCGCACACAGACCGCACATTTGGTTTTGACAACTCAGTCATACTAGTTAGTAATGAGACAAACACTACATGAATGTTTTGGCTAATCTGCAGAAGAAACTTACCACAAGGAGCTCGTACATGGCCCTTGCCTGCATGTCATTCCGTGCCCTCTCCTCCTCCAACATCTTTGTCGTCCTCTCCTCCAACTCCCGCTGCCTCTCCGCCGCCTCCGCCAGAAGTTTCTCTGTTCTATCTCTCTCACTCTGTATAGCAGCCTGCAACACCACTCACATGACCATTTGTAATCATTGATGGAAGCGCACACAATGTAATGGAGAAAGATAGCTGAGTACGTATAACTAACCTTGAAGGCGAGTTGGACTGGCCGTTCACGAGGCCTTATCTCAGGAGCGGAGCTCGACTGGCGCGCCTTGATCTCCGGGAGAGTGCTAGGACAACGGATAAGTCCATCTCCCATGGCTATGGAGCCATGGGACCTCCCGCCACCAGATATCATCAGCAGCTCTGTATCAATGGGACCCTGGCTCGGGTTAAAGTCCTCCCCTTTCCTCGCCTTCCCCTGATCTCTATATTTCACGAGCTTGTCGTGGGAGGAGATGTTGGTGAAGTTCTTTGGATCATCGAGGTCAGACGCAGAGAATGCCTTGACTTTCTTGTAAGGGCCAGTGTGGGCCATGGCATACAGGTCGTACACCTCTGGCACCTTATCCGCCTTATTGTAGCGTGCCTAAAAGAGAGAAACAAAGTAAATTAGTAATTAAAGGGCTAAAGCTAGCATGATGAATGAATTGCATGAATCATGAAGCAAACCACATACCCAGTTCCGCCCGAACTGATATAAGTTGGAGCTGCCTTGATGGTGTGGCACACCTTCCATTTGGGCACATTTGTCCTTGGCCTCTTTGTGGAGGGCTAGCCATTCTTTTGAGCACCACTCATTGACCAACACCTCCCAACAATCCATCCGATCCGCACACCATCTCGGAGGGGCCTAAGTTAGCAAATAGAAACTTGAGCGCTACGGCTATGAATTACTAAATGAAGGAAGTAAGTACAAGGCCTTAAGAATTACCTTCATGTACTCCTCCTTACTCAAGAACTTCTCGCGGCACGCCAGCTTGGTCTTCTTGATACCACGCGAGGCATAGTAGTCTCGAACAGCCTGCACCCGAGCCTCGTGCCGTAAGTTCTGTAGTAGGTGCTTGCAGACGTTATCGATAACATTTGCCGCTTCCTCCTCGTATCCCTCCTCACACCTGTAGAATGTCTGCAATCAAATGAGACAATATTGATTAGTACAATTAATAACTAGCTAGTTGAAGATTTTTAATTGTGTAAAGGAGAAATTACCCAGAACTTTCTGATCACCACGTCTGCCCTCGTCTTGCACAAGACACCGTCGATAATCTCACCCGGCGGGGCCGAGGTAGCCAAGTAGTGCTCCCAACTCAATCCAAGCTCTGGAAGCCGACCCTCACCAGGCAACGTGACAAACCCCGGGAAGTTTTGCCGACAAAGAACTCCAAGGACGGAGTTGGGCCGGCGGACACTATGATGGTGGTCCCAACCCCTGCAGCATGACAAGGCCAACGCATTAGTTATTTGAAGAAACGTGAATGCAGAAGGTACAAAAAGATTAAATGCACTTACCTCTCCCCATCAGGGAAAATCAACCACCTCTGCTCGTGGGTCGCCGACACGGACGGGAGCCGTGTACAACCACGCTGGTAGACGGTGCCCCCCTCCTCCTCAATATCAATCGGCTCCCCGCCATCATCAGCATGGCCACTCGGCTCCTCAGGCTGATCCGGCCAGGTACCCCATCCAGACATGTGCTCCTCCGGGGTCTCGTGGGCCGAAGGCCCATCGACCCGAGGCTCGTGGGCCGAAGACCCGTGGACCGGAGGCTCGTGGACCGGAGTCCGTGTAGCCTCCTACTCGGACGAGTCCACCCTAGCAGTCACGTGCTCGGGTGAAATAGCTGGGGGTGGCGGCGAGGAAGGCGCCGTAGCAGGCACCCTACCTCCTCTCCCGCGACCACGTGCTCCAGCTCCTCTCTTCTTCTTACCTCGTCCCCTGCTGGGCACCGCGGTCGACGAAGAAGGGCCCGGCGGTGTCGCCATACTGTCCAGCAACGCTCGGCGGAGAGGTGCGTGTGGAATGGAAGACCTCACACCACGCGCCGACGAAGAAGGGGCCTCGGCGCGCTCCCGACCAGCGCCCACCATCTTTCAACACCTGCCATGACAAAGAGTAAACGAAATTAGTACAACATAAAAAAAAATACCGACATGAATAATAATATGTATATCACTTAAGTGTATCATCATCAAGTACAACATAAAAAAATTGAATACCTGACACTACTAATAATCTCGATCAGTATCATCAATAAATGCATAATCATCATCATCACTATAATCAATGATGGGCTCATAGGGTTCAGTGGCATCAACATGTGGAAGGCCACCTTGACGTAATCGGTCAAGCATTAACAGGTCATCCGCAGCAGTAACCTCTTCTTGTTCCGGCTCTTCTTGTTCCTCCTCTGGGGTGATGTCGGATTCACTGTCGCTGTCTACTTCAATGTTTTGGGGTGAAGTATAGCGGTTCTTGAAACGCTTTTTGGAAAGATGTGTCTCTTGGAAGAATTCTCCTTCATATGTGTCTGGGTTA
Source organism: Thinopyrum elongatum (assembly GCA_011799875.1). NCBI lineage: Eukaryota > Viridiplantae > Streptophyta > Magnoliopsida > Poales > Poaceae > Thinopyrum > Thinopyrum elongatum. The sequence continues at coordinate 498,137,702 of CM022298.1, read as the reverse complement.
ATGTGAGGTTCATAATCCTCTTCCTTTGGGGGAGATAGTCTAGCACGTGGCGGCACTTCATAAACGACATCCCAACCTTTCAGATTTGGATTAGTTTGGCAGGCCCACGGTAGATAGAATACTTGGGTCGCCTGTTGAGCCGTAATATAGACATCAGGAACATCTAAATGGGTGCTTTGGTTGATTTCAACTAGCCCTATATGTTCATGAGTCCTTCTAGTCTCCTTCGGCTGAAACCAATAACATTTGAAGACTACGACATTCGATGGGTTTTCACCATAGAATAGAAGTTCATAAATTGCTTCAACTCTCCCATAATACTCGGTACCTCCTTCGCCGATAGCAGATACACAACAATTTGTAGACTTTCGGTCGGCCATAGATAGCTCTTTGCCATAGGTACGAAAGCGATACCCGTTGATGTCGTATTTGTCAAATGAATGGACCTTATAGTCAAAACCATTAGCGACTTGTCTCAATTCGGCGTCCATAGACTCTGAATTAGCCTACAAGTTTAATATGAAAGGATTGTTGCATTACGCACAAATTAGCGAATGAAATGAAATTGTCTAATAGAAATTACCGTTTGTTTGAACCAAGAGATGAAACCGGGATAGCCGCCTCCTTGCTTTGCGAGAAGCTCATACTCTTCGACGGAATCCTTTTGGATCACCGCTCCATACGAGAATATGGCGATGTATCGACTGTATGAAATATCCAGGAATAAGAGCAGTTCAAAGGAAATAGAAGTTGCGAAACAATGTACCGAGAACTTACTCGATGTACGGCCGCACTTCTATCAGGTTGTTGAAGATATACAACAAAATGGTCCGCCATTCTTCGTTATCCAAAGATACTGGATTTGAAACACTGGCTGGTGCGAGATTCCCTTTGAATAGGCTGAGGTTGGATCCACCCTTTTTAGGGTCGTCAGCATTGTACCGAGGCTTCGGATTATGCAAATGACAATTTTTGGCTTCGTAGTGTGCTGTCACGAAGTTTGCCGCCTCCTCAGTGATGAATGCCTCAGCCATCAATGCTTCAATTCTACATTTATTTTTACATTTTTCTCGAAGCGTCTTCTGCATCCTCTCAGTTGGGTAGCACCAAAGATTTTGCACGGGCCCCCCCAATCTTGCCTCGGTCGGGAGATGCAAAATCAAATGCTGCATTGGATTAAAGAAGCCCGATGGAAAGATCTTCTCTAACTTGCAGATCAACTCCGGCGCCAACTCTTCCATTTCTTCTAGCACGCCAGGCGATAGTTCTTTCGCACAAAGAACACGGAAGAAATAGCTGAGTTCTGCCAGTACTAGCCATTCATCCTCAGGGATCAAGCCACGCAACATCACCGGCATTACCCGCTCAATCCATATGTGCCAATCATGACTCTTGAGACCAAATATCTTCAATTTATCAAGATTCGCTCCCCTCTTTAGATTCGCTGCATACCCATCGGGGAACATCAACTGCATTTTCACCCACAAGATAATTTCCCTCATAGCTGGCCTTCCAAGATTGAACCATGCCTTTGGCTTCGTCTAGTTCTGCTTTCCTTTTGGTTCTTTCATGTTTTGTAACGGCCTATCACATAGCGCCTCCAGATCGACTCTAGCCTTAGTATTATCCTTTGACTTCCCATCTATGCCGAACAATGTACCAAAAAGTGCCTCGGCGATATTCTTCTCAGTGTGCATCACGTCGATGTTGTGTGGGCAAAGGAGGTCTTTGAAGTAAGGCAGATCCCATAAGCATGTCTTGTGAGTCCAGGCGTGCTTAGAATTATACCCCTTGAAGTACCCTGGACGCTCTGGATCTGGCTCGAGAGCGTTTAACTGATCCAGGGTCTGTTGGCCTGTCAACGCAGGTGGTGCAGAGTTTTTGACAACTCTACCTCTGATGAAGTTCTTCTTGTCTTTCCTGAACTTATGGCGAGGATCCAGGAACTGTCTATGCATGTCGAAGCAAGAAAACTTGCGACCGGCCTGAAGCCAACGAAACTCAAGAGCTCCCTTGCATGTGGGGCACGGGAACCTTCCATGCACACACCAGCCAACGAATAGCGCATACGCTGGCAAGTCATGCGTCGAGTACATGTACCAGACACGCATTATGAAGTTCCGTTTGCTATAGGCGTCGTATGTCTTGAACCCATTATCCCAGGCTTCTTGCAATTCGTCCTTAAGCGGCTGCATGTACACATTCATATTTTTCCCCGGATAGTTGGGCCCTGGAATTATAAACGTCAGGAAAATGTTCTTTCTTTGCATAATCTGTCCGGGGGGGAGATTGAGTGGAAAGACAAATACGGGCCAACAACTGTATTGGGCTGCCGTCATACCAAACACACTGAACCCATCCGTGCTGATGCCGACTCGAGGATGCCTTGGATCTGCCGCTTTGTCAGCATGTAATTCATCAAACTTTTTCCACGCAACACCATCCAATGTGTGTACCATCATCAGATTCCCATCTGCATCTAGTTCGGTTCTTTTGCCTGTTTTGTGCCATGTCATCTGTCTGGCCGTCTCTTCGACCATGAAAAGACGTTGAAGTCTTGGTACGATTGGCATATACCGAAGAACACTAACAGGGATTTTGGTCTGTGTCTTCTCACCCATACCGTTGTCTACCACAACATACCTGGAAGACTTGCAAATGGGACAATAGTTCAAGTCCGCATAGTCAAGCCTAAATAAGGCACATCTTTTCTCACAAGCATGTATCTTCTCATAGGGCATCTTCAGTGCACGGAGGATTTTGTCCGACTGGTACAGGTTTGCAGGCATTACATGGCCTTTGGGTAGAAAGCGTCCAAATACTGTCATCATTGCGTCGTAGCATTCTCTGCCCAAGTTGAACTGAGCCTTCAGAGCCATTACTTATGAGATGGCATCCAACTGACAAAGCTCAGTGTGCTCGTGGAGCGGACGTTTTGAAGACTCCAACATTTCACTGAAGGCCTTTGCAGATTCCTCCATCTCCTCGTCCGAATCCCGAGCATCATCATAGTCTTGCACCATGTTTTCCATCCCGGTACCATGCTCGTCGGTGCGACGACGATCCACCTCAGCTCGGTCACGTTGGGCAGACTCACCGTGATATGTCCACACCGTATAATCGGGCGTAAAACCACTCTTCTGCAGGTGTTTGCCCATTTCAGCCTCTGTCCTCTTTTCCCAATTGCCGCACCGGAAACAGGGGCACCAGGTTTTCCTCTAGCCATTTGCAAATGCGGCTTGCACAAACCCCTTGGTTTTTGTGAACCATTCAGTGCTCCATTTGTTCTGACCAGTGTGACCGGTATACATCCACGCACGATCACTCATCTTGACTTTCAGAGCTACTGGACACACAACAAATATATATATAATTCACCATGTATATATTCATCAGTTGATCTACTTTGTCAATTTTATTACGTCCATGCAACCTACACTCTAATAGGTAATGATAGGTCCTAATCCCACCCGAGTATGTGTAGATTGGGTTCATTTTCCCATGCTATGCTCCGGATCCGACGCAAAATTTCGGCAGCATCTCCCCGCTGTTCTCCTGATACATGTCTCTGCAATAAACAGAGAGGATGTGTACCCGGAGAACAACAGGGGAGGCACTGACGAAATTTATGCGTCGGATCCGAAGCAAAGCATATGGGAAAACGAACCCAATCTACACATACTCGGGCTGTCCATGGATAGCGTTGGACAATTCGAAAGAATCAAGGTTATAAATATGCAAATGCATGCATATTTATAACTATAACGCTTTCGAACAGGAGACACATATTGGTTACGCATACTGATGATTCAAGACACATATATAGCTAGCTATCAAGTTTCATCGGCACGAACACCGGAACAGAGCAAATAATTAATGGGGGAGGAAGACATGTCATTTGTGCTCACCCACGAACGAAGGGGCAGAGCTCGTCAAACGCACGGCGAGGTCGTCGAACACCAAACCTCGCAGCGATGAAACAACTGCACATTTAAATCTACCCGATCAACACAACTATATATGATGTTTTTCATAACAAAATCGAAAAATATATGACCTAACTAATAATTCACAAATATATGACCCCGTCGGCCTCTGGAAGGCCAAAGAACACCTTTTCGGGAGGTGTCGGGGATCGGGGTGTCATGTCGGTGTCGGGGTGCCGTGTCGGGGTCGGGGTGCTGTTTCGGGGTCGGGGGGTCGGGGTGTCGGGGTCCGGGGTCGGGGTGTGGTGTCGGGTCGTGGTGTCGGGGTCAGGGGGGTCGGGGGTCGGGGTGTCGGGGTGTCGTGTCGGGGTCGGGGTGTCGGGGTGTCGTGTCGGAGTCGGGGTGTCGGGGTCAGGGGTGTCAGGGGTCGTGGTGTCGTGTCGGGGTCGGGGTGTGGTGTCGGGGTCGGGGTGTCGGGGTCGGGGGTCAGGGGTCGGGGTGTCGGGGTGTGGTGTCGGGTCGGGGTCGGGTGTGTGTGTCAGGGTCGGGGTGTCGGGGTCAGGGGGTCAGGGGTCGGGGGTCGGGGTGTGGTGTCGGGGCCAGGGGGTCGGGGTGTTTCCTTCTATCCTTCTTCCTTCTTTCTTTCTCTTCTTCTTCTTCTTCTTTCCTTTCTTCTTCTTCTTCTCTTCATCTTTTTTCTACTTCTTTTACTTCTTTTCATTTCTTTCTTTCTTCTTCTTCTCTTCTTCTACTTCTTTTCTTCTTCTTCTTTTTTCATCTTTTTTCTACTTCTTTTCTTTTCTTCCTTTCTTCTTCTTCTACTTCTTTTCTTCTTCTTTTTTCAATCTTTTTTCTACTTCTTTTCTTTTCTTCTTCTTCTACTTCTTCTACTTCTACTTCTTCTACTTCTTTTCTAACACTAACACTAACACATATGTAGCACTAACTAACACTAACACATATGTAGCACTAAATCTAACACTAACACATATCTAGTACTAAATCTAACACTAACAATTAACAGAAAAAAAAAATAAAAAACAAGAAAAAAAAGAAAAAAATAACTCACCGGAGCAATGGGACGGTCGGGGCGAGTGGGGCGGGTGGGCCGGCGACGTGGCGGCGCGCCGGGCAGTGGCCGGGGCGGTGGGCCGGCGACGTGGTGGCGGCGCCGGGGCAGCGGGATGGTGGAGCGACGGGACGTCGACGGGTGGGGTGGGGGCGGCGGGTGGTGGGGGCGATGGGGCAAGCGGGGGCGGCGCCGGGCGGCGGGGGCGGCGCCGGGCGGCGGGATGGTGGGGCGACGGGGCGTCGGCGGGGGGGTGGGGCGCGGGGTGGTGGGGCGACGGGCAAGCGGGGGCGGGGACAGGGCGGGGGCGGGGGCGGCGGCGGCGGCGGTGCGGGGGCGCGGCGGGCGGCGGGGCAGCAGGGGCGGCGGTGGGTGGATCTGGTGGCGGGGCGTCGGGGAGGAGAGAGGGAGAGAAGAGAGAGTAACGGGCGGGGGGTGGGGGCTCGACCGGCCGTTAGGTTAGTTAGCCTTTGCCGTCCGCTTTTTTTTATCTTTCCCGTCTGCTAGCAGACGGCAAAGAGGGGGGCGTTAAGTTTTTCTAATCGGCTCGTTACTGGGGGGCACCTCTCTCTTTGCCGTCAGCCAGCTGACGGCAAAGAAGTGACAGATGGCAAAGACCATTTTTGCCGTCTGCCAGTTGTTTGCCATCTGCTTTTTGGTAGCTGATGGCAAAGACCTTCTTTGCCGTCTGCTAGCAGACGGCAAAGAACTAGCAGACGGCAAAATCCCTTATTCCAGTAGTGCTGGTTCAAATGTGGTACAGTACCAAGTTGTTACCCTAGCCCCAAGTGTGGTGGTTTTGGGTACGGTACCACCCTTTTCCTTTTCAACTAGTGAAGCGTAACACTTGATTAAGTAGTCGGATGGTGTGCTAATGTAGGTGTCCACCTGTTTGAAGGAATAATTGAGGTGTGCCCAGTCCGTGCCCGCATTTAGGGGTCCAACTTACCATGTTCCGGCAGTAGTACTATATACTAGTCCCTGCGTACTCCCTCTGTTTTTATTTACTCTGCATTTTAGCTTTGTTCAAAGTCAAACTTTGTAAACTTTGACAAAGTTTATAGACAGAAATAATAACATATACAATAACAAATCAATACCACTAGATTCATTATTGAATATACTTTCACATCATATAGATTTGCTATTGTAAATGTTCATATTTTTTCTATAAATTTGGTCAAATTTTATGAAGTTTGACTTCAGTCAAACCTAATATGCAAAGTAAATAAAAACGGAGGGAGTATCTCACTCCGTGACCAAGACGGAAGGGAAAACGAGACAACTTTATGTTTATTTGAGCCGTTCAAGTATAATCATGTGGCATTGCTTATTTCTCATTCCTCTCCAACCCTCTTCTCCATCGATCATGCCGCCCTCCGGTCGAGTCCATCCTCCCGCATGCCTCATTTGAACATTCCGCCGAGTATCATTCGCATGTGGGCCTAGACCTTGCTTGTATTTCCAATGTTGTAATTTGTCCGACATGCATACAGACAAACGGTTCATTTAAAGTTTCACTTTGCCTCCACTACGTGTCGCTTCCCATCTTAGTTTTGACATCCCATTCGGTTCATGCCCTGACACATCTTGACGAGATTGATTGATGTTGAGAGATCAAGTGCGTGTCGTGCAAGGAGATAAAGGTTTGGTGTGTTTCTATGATAGAAATCACCCGGGGGGTCTGTGTGGATCGGAGGGAGTATATTGTACGTTCAAAAGTGAAACGAACATATTGTACCCACCCTAGTCCTCTTTCAATCGATCTCCGGACCCCGAGATGAAACCGAGAGAGAACGAGTGGGTGCATGTGTGATACCTAAGGTGGATTCAAAATTTTGAACCGGTGATCATAGCATCAGCAAATCATATATAAAGGGTATTCAATGTTTGTTTCGCTTTTGAACGTACAATATACTCCCTCCGATCCTTTCTAGTTTACATATAAGTTTTATGTGTAGTCAAAGTATCTCTACTTTGACCAAACTTACAGAAAAAAGTATCAACATTCAACAACGCCCAATCAATATTGTTAGATTTGTACGTACTGCTAGATTTGTATTCAAACAGAGATGGTTTCCAATTTGTTTTCAAACATGTGAATGTGCTTGTTCTCGCGCATGCTCTTAATACTAGGATTTCACCACGTATAGCCAGTATAATAGTAACTTTTTTTAAGCTCCCTGTCCAATAGTAGTAGAAGTAGTAGTACTAGTGGAGTACTGACAACATCTGCAGTAGAGTATGCAGTGCTCATAGTACTAGTAGTATACTCCCTCTGTTTTTATTTACTTCGCATAAAACGGAGGGAAACACTCGGTCGACCTCTCTCTCTTCTAGTAATATAAATGACGCGGGCGGGGGAGGGGGAGGGACGTCGGTTTTCTCTCAACTGCGGCCCCACAAGCGAGCGAAAACGCAAGACGAAGCGTGTTCCATTCGGTGAGCGACGTGGAGGTTCCAGCGTGCTGGGGTGCAACGCGAACGCAACAAGAGTGATGTACACCATCCGTTCCTTATGAACTTGCATACTTCGAGTACTCCTTTTTTTTAACATAGTACAGACGTAAGCGCTCATACATGCGCGCATACACTCACCCCTATGAACGCACACACGCACACCCTACCCCTATGAGCACCTTTGAGAGACTGTGCTATCATACCTCTATCTCTACTCTTATCTCTACTCTCGATGATGATGTTGTGCCTGCCATCTTGCAATATAGACCGTTCGATCTATATCTGACCGATAGAAAGCAAACTATGGCAATTTTGCAAAAGGATACCCGCACCTCTATCGTTCATCCTTATCTCCCACAACTTCATTGTTGAGTAATTAAAAAAGGAACCCTCTAGAACAATCTGGCATGGTGGCTGCTGCCGGCGTCGTCCATCCCCATGCCTCCGCTAAGTCCAACCACCAATCACCACCGTGCCCCACTCCTCCTCACCTTATCTCTCATCTTTCTCGAGATATCATTTTTTGATGAAATTCTCGAGATACCATTTTTTGATGAAATTCTCAAGATATCATAAAAAAATGCATCCCGATGTTCTGTGCAATGCACGGGCATCTTGCTAGTCATCTTGAGATTTACGAAGTCACCGCCTCGTCGTCGACAGGAATGGTGGGGAGGTCCGGACGTCTGCCACGTGAAACTCCGAAACTTTGGTCCCATCCCACCCCACAACTCTCCAGGCTCCAGCCATCTGGCTTTGCAAACTCCGCACAGTCAAAACCGATTGACCGGTCGTCACTGAAACCACTATTCACACCAGAACCTTCGCTGCTCGGCCTACGCAAGCTACTTGCCGGCCGGTCACCACTGCCCCAAAACCACACCTCCTCTCCAGCCCATTCCCCCACCTTTCGATCCCCTAGCCCGCATCAACCGTCCCCTAGTTCGCCGGAAAGCCATGGTGCGCCGCAAGATCACGTACTACAAGATGCTAACGCCGGAGCGCCGCGCAGAAATCGCGGCGTCGGTCGGCGTCACAGACCTCTGTTCCCAAGCTCGCTTTGCGGCGGGCCAATCCCCGAGTTCTCTGGAGCCAAGCTCCGAGGAGGAGGAAGCCGATCCAATGTTCATGGTGGAGGTCACGGCGCAGAAGGCCCCCGATGCGTATGAGACGATAGATGTCGACTTCGTGCCGGCGTCCAGATCCCCCATGGTGCAGGCGGACCAGTGGTTCAACCTGGCGATCTTAAAGGAGGACCGGGAGGCGGAGGCTCAACTCGACACGAAGTGCGCGGATGCCACTACCATCGAGGCCCTCCTGCAGGCGGAACCAGATGTCGTGGATGTGAACCGGGCGGCGGAGGCTCAACTTGACGTGGAGCGTGTGGATGCCGCCGCCATCGAGGCCCTCCTGCAGGCGGAACCGGACGTCCTGGACTTGAACCGGGCGGCGGAGGCTCAACTCGACGCGGAGTGCGCGGATGCCGCTGCCATCGAGGCCCTCCTGCAGGCGGAACCTGACGTCCTGGACTTGAACCGGGCGGTGCTCGTGTCGGTGCAGAGTGCCCGCACGCTCCGCGTGAACGAGTAGCTAGAGGCCGAGGACAACCACGGTGCGGAGACGCACATCGGCAGCTACTGCTGGTTCGCACCGGCAGCCAAAGACGACGAGGTTGTCTCATTCCGCGAGCAATGATAGTTTTTCTTTATGTTGTTGTTTTTAGGGATCTTTTGCTGTGTAAAAACATATATTTATGCAAGTCGCCTGACTTTCATCATTTGGGTCAGTCGACCATTTCAGGCGGTTGGATGAATATCCTACGTCTCCTAACCCTTCTTCTTCCTCACCTCTTCTTCTTCCCCAACAGACCACCGCATGGGCTGTACGGATCTTCCCCAACATGTGGTTGGATAAACATACTGTATGAATGAAAATTATGTGTCAGCAGTAGGATGGCTGAGTTTGGTTTGATCGCATGCGGTAGCACGTGTCAGTGAGGGTGCGTTCCCTTGGTTGGGTTTGCAGCGTGCAGGAGTGACTGTGTGAGGGTGCGGTGCGACCGCAACAGCCGTAAGCAAGTGTACCTCCTTTTCATTTTGAAAACTTTAGGCAATCTTGGCAAAAATGTGTGGCGAAGTATGGCAATGCAAGGCCTAGACCCAAACAGGATACAAGTACGTACTAGTGTTAAAAAAGAAAGGCGGGGTTTTCCTTCGCGGGATTGATCGATACAAATCCTCGTTTGACGTGTCAATTAATGCGTATTTTTTCTCCAATGCCCAAAGAGCTAACCATCTCACTCCTCATTGCTTGATTAATGTAGCGCCATGCAAACCAACCTTCTCACTTCCGCATGCATGCAAGGGTATATTAATGTCCTTGGTTGCTAGTACAAGGCAAACCCCATCAATTTTGCCGTGATTAGTGTTAGTGGCCTTCTGCAAATTGTAATTTTGATACTGGCCTTGTATACAAAAAAAATGGAGGTAGTAACTATTTGACTTCCTTCCCCATTGCGGTGACGTTGACGATATCTCGAACGTTGTGGTTTGGCGAAGTGCATTCGACGGAGCACACCATTGAGGGAGACCACGGTAAGTCATTCGCAAGTGCCGCCTGCAAGCCGAGACAGCCGCCTTCTTTGCATCTAGGAAGTCCATTGAACCAAAGGACGCATAAATGTACTAGTACTACACAATAGTGTCGTCCGTCCAGCTTAGTGCGGTAATGTGGTTTCTCGAAGAAGACGATGGAGAAGCGGAGTCAGCAAAGAGTGAAATGATGGTTGCTTCATCCGTGCTTTGTGATTTGATGCCTCACTGCTTTGTGATTTGTGATAGAAGGGATAGAGGATTACACTCTGTGCTCTATACTGTACATGCGTCCAAGCACGGGAGAAAGAGGAGAGAGGTTGCATTTTTTTATTCCTTCAATCAATCAATTAGGGAGCTTTGGTTCCATCTTTTTGGTTTTGGCAGCACCGTCCACAATGGTTCCCATCGATGCCAAAAGCTATTTTCACATTTGGCTACACATTGTGGATGCCCTTAACCATACCACTTGGTTTTGCTCCTGTGTGCTATCTATACAAATCTCGATTATACTGATCTAAAAAATTATAGTATCAAGATTAGTAAAAAGGAGGTGATTTTGCCGCGTGGAAGGCGGGGGAGGTTTCTTATTTTTAGAGGACATTGGCCTGGCGGTTTGCTAACATGCTGTCCCATGTGTCAGTGCTTTACCAAGCCGATCCGCGTCCCACATGAGGCAGAACAACGGCAGAAGCAACACGTGGTTAACTTGAAGAAGATGAGGGAGAAGCGGATTCAGCAACAAGTGAAATGATGGTTGCTTTGTCCCTCCAACTTTTTTTTAGCATTACTTCGTCCCTCGAACTTAACTGTGGGAAAGGTGCAGCTTTTTGATTTGACACCTCATTGCTCATTACTACGCCGACGCCATGACTGGGGTGCTTCACCCCTGCTGCTCTGCACTGTTATTTTGGTATGGCACGTGGACCCGGTTGCTTGATGTCCCACATGTCGGCAAAAGGGACTAGAACATTTATGTAAGCGAGCGCTCCACTCTTACAACGGAGGAGTACACGACACGGCGGCCCAGTGAACTGTTACTTGTACTGTAGTACTACTATAGTTTTGCTGTTTCGCACGATCCATCGACACAAACCCGATTAAACAGGCAAGGGCGGGATTTTTCCCGCCCGGTAGATGATACTAGCCATACATTTCAAAGGCAATTTTAATGTATGCAAACTGAATAATTAAGTAACAATATGAGATCTAGTAAAACTAAAAACACATACGGAGTATGATTTATTGTGTTAGAGTGTAGTAGTAGTGCTGTATTGCATAGTTGTTAGATGTAACATGCGAGAACGTGTAGAGATGTACTTTTGGAGGGCCTATAGAGAGAAATTGGGCATAAAGTGGATCCAAATATTTGTATTCGTCTTCATAGCATTTGTAACTCATATCTACAATTTATATAGTAGACGTGAATGCTTGTTCGCTCTTACGAAACCAGTACAACAATAATGGGGTGGCGTGCGCCAATTTAGGCACTGGCAAGTTGGCCTACTTGGCTCCACAGAGAGAGCGAGAGAAGAGATAAATACACGGGCGGTCAGTGTATTTCAAGCAAAAAACGTAATACGGTCACCGGACTTCAGAATACGCTCATTACGGTCACTATATACGTTTTGCGGTGATTATACGGTCACTTGCTCACCGTTTAGCATCGGATTGCACTCTGTTGACCGGCCAAATAGTCTGCGTGGCATTATGTTCACTTGTTAAATTGACCACGTTCCTTGTGGGTCCCACCTATCAGTTCGCATAGGAAAAAGGTGAGATAAACACAAATTTACGCAAGCGCGACAAGACTCCAACCCGTGCGTGGGAACCACCTAGTTGTGTATGTGCCTCTCAGGGCCTGATGTGTGCGCATGCACGTGTAGGTTGAGCACTTGAGCGTGAGAGAGTGTGTTGGTCGTGTGGTGTGTGCATGCATGCGTGCGTGTGAGTGTTACGTGCGTGCGTGGCTGTGTGTGTACGTGTGAGTGTTGCGTGCGTGCATGGCTGTGTGTGTGAGTGTGAGTGTTGAGTGCATGCAGTTCGTGTGCATGTGTGTGTGTGTGTATAATCACCACACCAGCTCCTGTGTGTTAAAACAGATGGCTCAGCATACCAATACAAGGCCACCTTGTCCGTTGTGCCCGCGGTCAGGACTTCGAACCACCGTCCAATATTTTGTTATCATTTGTTTTCATTCTTATACACGCCAACAGGTGGGCCCAATGGTAGTGAGATAATGTGATGCAACACTAGAGGTGCCACATGGAGCGTTTAACTGGTCAACTAGTCGTGTCTTGAGCAAATACAGAGCTGTACGGTGAGCCCATGACTGTATAATAACCATAAAACGTAAATGGTGACCGTAATGAGTGGATTCTGAAGTCCAATGTATGTATCGTGCTTTCTCTTCAAATACAATGATCGTCACTGTATATATCGCGAGAGAAAGATGAAACATGGGTGAATGTGCTGGGGGCGTACTTTTAGAGGACCTGGAGATAGTTTGTGTGCATACGTGAAAGGGGCGTAGAGGGGGTGTATGCGATGAAGAGAGAGATGCTCTTCGTTTCTCTTTATTATGACAAACTTTATATATAGTATAAAAATATAAAAATTCACAGTGCGGAATAAATATCATTGGGTGCACTATGCAATGCAAATTAACGTTCATACTCCTCCATATAACTTTGTAATGTTGTATATATGTAGAAATTCTAAAATAATTTTTTGGCCACACTTTGTGTGGTTTTATTCAAAAGGAATGTTGTATGCGAAATAAACATGAAGAGAGGGCTTTCTAGATCAATGGGGTACGTGATGTAACATGTGTGAATGTGTAGTTGACGTATTTGGCAGGGCCTAGAGAGGTATGTGTATGTATTACGTATTCGAGAGAGGCATGGATAGAGGGGCCGGCGGGGGGGGCGGGGGAGAGATAGCACGAGAAATGAGAGAGGTCTAGAGAGAGAGAGAGAGAGACGAATAGGATGCCACGGCGAGAGATGCCCTTGAGTGTGTATATACAAGGGGGGAGGGGATAGAGGCACGAGGAGAAAATATTTTGTGTGGTGTCTGTGTTGGTATGTGTGGGTGTGAGAAGATAACGAGACCTGGGGGCAGAGGGTGTGTCACCGCGTGAGGTCCGGTGGGCCGAGGTGAGGCCCTTGGTTCGGTTCCGTCCTGTGCCACATTGGTCGGCCCGTGACGCATTTAGGGAGACCCATGGAGGACTAGTCATACAAGACAAAGATACCAGAGTCGTGAAGGACTCTGTGTCCACTGACAAAGCCGGCTAGGATTTGTAACCCTAGGTCCTCGGACTAAGGTAACCCCTTATCTCTGATATTACCATTCATCCAACCTAACTTTAAGGGGCATCCTACAGAATGCTCTGCTAGAATCATACTCGTCAATTAGGAAGAGAGGTGGAGACAATGCGTGCGAGACAGGCCTAAAGATAATGTGTGTGCGGGAGACATGTAGGCAGGTCTATGTATATAGAAAGGGTCGATGGGGATTGTGCGTGTGTATGCTTGTGAGAGGAAGAGTGCTTGTGATAAAGGTTTAGTGAAAACAGACATAAATGGTTGCGAGAGGGAGGGAGGGTTATCTCGAGAGCATGTCTACGAGAAAGATACCTCGGGAGAGAGTGTGTGAGCATGTGTGAGAGACCACCGATGGATATACGCCATGTGCGCGTATGTGTGAGAGAGAAAGTCAGCGCATGTGTGAGGAGGGGCCTATGGAGAGTGAAACTACACGTAAAAGATTGATGTACACATTGATTAAAAATATAATTATATCCAAATATTAGGATGGGATCATGATATTTGCAATTCGCGTAAGGAACGGTCATTGATCCATCAGACAACTATATTCCATCGAATTTGAGCATGTCTATGTTATTATTCGACATAATTGATCCACAGAGTTAGTATTTTGAACTCCAGACAATGCATCGCTTTAGCAATCGAATATAAACATGAGTATAGTTCATGTTGTGTGTGTAAAGCACATTATACATACAAAAGTTACACAATGAACATTATAAATAGCTAGCTATGAACTAGCATACATTTGAATTCAACTTAAGGTGGTTTAAAAAATTCGAATTCAACATGAAGTCCATTCAATTATTTGAATTCAAGATCATGGCATTTGTAAATCATACCTAAATTATGGGGGCACCAATCTTTGCTCTACTTTTTTACATAATAGCATATATAGTCGTGTACAAAATAGATTCAAATTTACCTCCTCCATTCCAAAATAATCGTAGTTATAGGATTTTCAAGTGTCAAAATTTCAAAAAGAAGCGCATAATTTAATGAGGTTTTCAAACATACAAGGTCAAATTTAACGTTGTCTATTTAGGTCAATCCTCAAAGTTCAAGAGTACTCTAAACGTGAATGCTTCTGTTTCAAAATTTCAAACGAAGCGCCAAAAGAGCCTCTACTCGCCCGAAACCGTGTGAGACCAATGTTTGGTAGAAGGAAATTACTTTTCTAACTCCGACCCATGAAGCCTACCGGCCCGACGTCTATTAGTCTAAACCGGGGTAGGTTTGTAACTTCATCTAGATGCCACGCAACCGCCTCCGCAAAACATTCATACACCGTGGCCGCCTAAGCACACATTCGCTTGGCCGAAATCGCTCCCGCACACTATTTGGGACACCTGGGATTACCGTCCTACCCCCGACCCGCAGTAGGTCCGAAATTTAAGAGGGGGGCAAAGTTTGTACTTTCTCCAAATTTCAAACAAGCGCGTCCCATCTGTTCAAAAAACAAAAACAAAAACAAGCGCGTCCCAGACCGAAACATGGTTCCCCCTTAGCTCCCCCTGCCACCCCCGCCCCCCGTCCGATTCCCCATTCATACTCCGTGGGTGCCAAAACTACCTCTCCACCAGCCACGAAACCCCGGCGTCCTCCGTCCGCCACCCCATCCCACCCATCAACCGCCGCCCTCCTCCATCACGCCAGAGCCGATACCCCGATGTCATCATCCACTGCAACCGCAACCGCAACGCCCTCCACGGCTAGTAGTTGAAGCCGAGGTCGAGTTGCCTCTAGGACGCCGACGTGCGTCGTACCCGAGCCAGTTCAACCACGCCGTCCTGCGCCTCACCGCTGCCGCTCCAACGTCGCCACTGTCCACCGCACCGGAGTTTTTCCCGCTACGCCGTCCTTCGCCGCCTCGGATCTGCTTCCCCTCCGCCGACAGACGGCCACCGCAACACAGTCAACAATTTGGCCATGGGTTCGTCCAAGGCTCCACCCTCCTCCAAAACATCGGTTCCCCCAGTAAAAAGAAGAACATCGCCGCGATATTAGGAGGAAACAGCGCTGGCAACCGGAAATGGTACTCCTCTTCCCTTATTCGTGCAAATCTTACGTGTCTGCTTGCACGGTATTCGTCCCACAGAAGACACTAGTTGACCGCTTCTTCCTACACCTTCTTCCTGATACTAGATGTTCCTAGTAACTCGCGATGCATAAGGTTTCTCCTCATATACTATTTCACCTTAGCTTGAGGTCCGTCGCCCCCCTGGATTTCAATTCCTAGTTAGTTGATTCCCAATTAAAGGAAGCATTTCCCAGAGTAACAGGCGCTAGTCCGCCTATTGCGCCGGGAAAGCAGCGCCTCGGTGTTTATCTTAGGGGTGTGTGGGGCCTAGGAGCTGCTGGCGCCTGATCTGGAGGTCGGCCGAGCTTAAAGGGATGGCCGGGGGGCGCTGGCAAGCACGGCAGTGGTGTGAGGTCGAGGGGAGGGCGGGGCGGCGGAGGCAGGGGTCTGGGCCGGTGGTCACTGGCGGTTCGAGAAAGATCGTCAACAGTGACTGGTGGGAGGTAGACGAAGGCCATCTGCCCGTTCCTTGTAGATCGGACGGTTCATAAAAAAATTGACTGACCTATTTATTTTCAGTCTACTATTATTTTGATAGGACCACATGTGGTGGTGTGCTGGAGGAGTACCTGCATTTCCCAGCCATCCCTGTGCTCATATATTACAAAATCATACGAAGTAGAATCTAATTTTGTTTGCCATGCAATGTTGTAGAGCTATCATATGTCTCCTGTCATTTATTTTTTAGCCACCTGCTATCTGCTACTTTTACAGTGCACTAGTTCTGCACACACTTCACCCATACTCTCACTATTGTTTTTTATGCATGGGTATTTCAGCCTCTGCCAACCGGTTGATAGAAGCATGAAAAAAAAAGAGAAGCAGCTCCAGCTTTCTTCGGGCTTAGGCAAGACACGTTTTGGTGCTATAAAGGGTGCAGTGTCAGCAGATGGAGACGGTAAACGTAGCTCTGGAGTTGATGATCTCGCTCGCCATGAACCACCATCCCAGGTGCTTGCTTTAACTTCGCGGTGTCATATGTGGTTGCATGTTGCATATGGTGTCTAGCTTGTATTCGAAAGGCCGAAGTCGATCTTTATTAAGATAAGGAAAGATATTTTTTACATGAACCACCATCCCGGGAGCACCAAAAGCCAAATAGCTTGTCAGGGCACTGGCCGAGGCAGTGACAAGCCCAGCACAGACAGGCATCACCTGCAAGCCAACTAAAAAGCCACGATGGTGGCGAAGCAGCCTGCCTCCCACCAGGCTCTCAGTTCCTCGATGATCATGCTCACCACTCCAGCCGGGTGTCTAGCTTGTATTGCTTCCAATTTGGTTAAATTGCATCTGCTTAGCTTACACATTATACCTTTGAATATGACATGCCTTCCTGTTTTTGGTACATACTACTACATCTGTCTATTAACCATGTTCTTACATCAAACTAATTTCTTGTGTATCCCTCATCAATCACTTATGATGAGACAGTCAGGCTCATGGACTGCTGTAAGAAAATATCCTCTTTTAAAGAATGCAGTGTCAGCCTCCCCACGTGATTCTCAAGAAACAACAATGCTAGATGAAGATAGTCAACGTAGCTCTGTAGTTGTTGACCGCATTTCCCCTACACCACCATCGCAGGTGCTTGCTCTAACTTGGCAGCGTGATATGTGGTTGCATGTTGCATATAGTGTCTAGATTGTAATTCTTCCAATCTGGTTAAATTGCATGTGCTATTCTGCTTAGTTTATACATTATACCTGTTAATGTGACATGCCTTCCTATTTTTGGTACATAGTACATCTGTCTATTAAGCATGTCCTTACATAAAACTACTGTTTTTTTGTATCCCGCATCAATCAATATGACGAGACACCTTTAGTATATGCAGTGTGATATTGGTTGCATCTTTCATATGATTTATAGCATGCGCTGCTTCTAATTTGTTGAAACGCCATTTATGATGGGACGCTTTTAACTTGGCAGAGTCATATTGGTTGCATCTTTCATGTGGTGTCTAGCTTGCATTGCTTCTTATTTGTTGAAATGGCTTCTGCTTAGTTTACACAAATAGTTGTGAATATGCCATGCCGTCCTGTTTTTCGTACATATTCCATCCTGGTATCATGTGTTTGCCTTACATCAAAGTAGTGATTGCCAGTATCATGCATGAATGAGTTCTGAAGAGTGAATTTTATTGCTTTTTCTTGTCGGTTTTACTTGATAATTCAAAATCAATAAAGCGGAAGGAAATTAGCAAGGCAGTGGATAAAGGTGCTCCTTCCAAACGGAGGGCCTCTACAGATTCTACTCCGCCACCCCCCCCCCCCCAAGAAGATTTGCAAGACAACACATGCATAGACACTCAACGTAGCTGTGTTGAAGATGAGCATGTCTCCCCTAGTCCATCATCACAGGTGCTCCCTCTAACTTGGCACTGTTATATATGGTTGCATGTTATGTATGATGTCTAGCTTGTATTGCTTCTAACTTTGTTCAATTCCATCTGCTTACTTTACACATTATACTTGTGAATAAGACACGTGTTCCTGTTTCTAGAACATACAATATCTGTCTATCACACCATGTTCTTACATCAAAGTACTACTGTTGTGTAACCTGCAACAATCACTTATCATAAGACACGTTTGACTTGGGAGTGTGATATAGGTTACATCTCGCATTCTTTTCTAGCTTGTACTACTTCTAATTTGTTGAAATGGCACTTATGACGAGACAGTTTTAACTTGGTAGAGTGATATTCGTTGCATCTTTCATATGGTGTCTAGCTTTCATTGCTTCTAATTTGTTGAAATGTCTTCTGCTTAGTTTACACATCATAGCTGTGAATATGCAATGTTGTCCTTTTTTCTTACACATTCAATTGTCCTATCATGCGGTCGCCTTACATTAAAGTAGTGCTCGTCAACATCCTGCATCAATGAGTTCTAAAAAGCGAATTTTTATTCATTTTTCTTGTGGGTTTGACTTGACAAGGAAATACAATTAAGAAAGAGGAAGGGAAAAATAAGGCAGGGACTGATGGCGGTCTTCCGGCGAAACCGGCATCCCAGGTGCTTTCTCTAGCTTGGCAGTGTGATATTGTCTTGCATGTTGCATATGATTTTGTTGAATTCCATCTGCTTACTTTACACATTATACTTGTGAATAAGACACGTGTTCCTGTTTCTAGAACATACAATATCTATCTATCACACCATGTTCTTACATCAAAGTACTACTGTTGTGTAACCTGCAACAATCACTTTTCACAAGACACGTTTAACTTGGGAGTCTGATATAGTTTACATCTCGCAATATTTTCTAGCTTGTACTACTAATTTGTTGAAATGGCACTAAGGACGAGACAGTTTTAACTTGGTAGAGTGATATTCGTTGCGTCTTACATATGGTGTCTAGCTTTCATTGCTTCTATTTTGTTGAAATGCCTTCTCCTTAGTTTACACATCATAAGCTGTGAATATGCAATGCTGTGAATATTCAATGGCACTAATGACGAGAGACCTTTAACTTGGTAGTGTGATGTTGTTTGCATCTTCCATACGATTTATTTCTTGTACTGCTTCACATTTGTTTAAATGCCATTTATGACGAGACACTGTTAACTTGGCAGAGCGATATTTGTAGCATCTTTCATATGGTGTCTACCTTCCATTGCATTGCTTCTAATTTATTGAAATGCCTTCTGGTTAGTTTACACATCATAGTTCTGATTATCTCATGTCGTCCTATTTTTTGTACATATTACATCCTCCTATCATGCGGTTGTCTAACATCAAAGTTCAGTTTGTCTGTATCACGCATCAATTTGTTCTGAAGAACTAAATTTTTATTCCTTTTTCTTGTCGGCTTGACTTGACATGGCACAGAGAAAGAGGAAGGAACACATAATGGCAGGGGATGGTGTTAGTACTCAGGACACACGGAAATGGAGCGGAAGGATTATGCAGATTTTGCTGGTACTGATGGTGCAATAGAAGGTCAAAGTCCACCGGAAAATTGTACAAACGCGGTATCCTGTGCTACACGAGCTGCAAAACAAGCCAAACAGAAACTAATAGCTGCCACCAAATAAGCAGCGACAGCCCTAGTTGTTGCAACACCTTCCACAGTACCACCAGCTGCACAAGTTACTCGTTTGTCAACTCAGCTAGCAGCACGTTCCCAAGGTCCCTTGCCACCTGACACTACTTCCAAAGCACTCTTGACACAAGACGAGTTGGCAAGATCAGATGAACCTTGTGAGCTTCAACAGCAAGAAGGTAGTTGCTGGAGTCAAGTTACAGTCGCATGCTTCTTAATATGTAGTCTCACAGTTTGATGTACACTAACACTTCCTATGTTCGTTGTTGGACTAGCACCTAGGCACAAGAGGAAACAGACATCAGGGATATTGCTCAATAGGTTAACTAAATCTAGAGGAGGAAGAATGGAGATCCGTTTTTAGGCAGGTTTAAAAAGGCCACGCGATGCTACAGAGTCAGCCAAGTTAGTATCAGAGGCAGCGGTTGCCGTTAGGTGTCATGCACGTATCCTCCCAACATGGATTCAGTACAGGAATGACAAAGACGAAACCCAGTTCAACACCTTCCTCGACCATTTATCTGTAAGTATGGTTATGTATGGAAACTAGTAATATCGTCTTGCTCTGTCCCATACTTTCTAGGTTGCTAATAATGAGACTCCCATAATTTTCAACATATGAGGTTCAAGTTGGATAGCCAAGATGATGCAATCAGACAAGCTTGCACCCATGTTTTCAAGTCTGCTCTGTGACAGTATCGGTATAACTTGAGGAAAACTCACTTTGAAGGCAATGCTAACAGTGAACTTGCCCAAACATCTCCAGTGGAAAATATATCGGATGAAGACTGGAGAGGCCTCGTTAAACACTAATCTGATCCAAAGTATCAAGTACGTTATATATATGTGATCAGATCACATGTTGAACTCCTATTTACGCATGTGCCTCACAAATCTATCTTCTTGTAGGTGAACTGTTCAAAGAACAAGGCCAACCGTACGAAAGTGAAATTCCAACAGACGACAGGATCTCGTAGCTATATTGCACACTGCGAGGCTCTCGTAATTAGCTGTTGTTTCACTCTTTTTGCTGTGCCATATTATCAGATCTATATTGACTTGTTCCAAATGCAGAGGAAAGCCTGCAAGGACCAAAAAGTACCTGAACCAAATGTTGTGGAAATCTTCAAGGACTGTCACACCAGCAAGACGAAGGGCATGACTACACCAGTCAAAGCCGCTGTTGTAAGTCCTTAATCCTCATGCCTTTTAACTACTACTTACTCTGACTTGTGCATTGAACTACATGGTTTGCAGCCAATGTCTATTACTCTTTTCAATTTTATACACAATTGTCTTAGCATATCATTGCACCTTACAAGGTTTAAAAGAGAGGAGTGATGTTCCTTTGATCTTGATCTGTAATCTAGTTCCGTGCTGGACTTGCCCACAGAACGTTACAATTGCATGTTTGTCTGTTCTCAGTTGTTTTGTGATATGAATGATGTCATACTATGCTTACCGTATTATAAACTTTGTCTCTTTATCCTTAGTTGTCAATACAATGTGAATAAATAGACAATACATTAGCCATGGTACATGGTCATATGTTTGGAACCTGGTTTTATTATGTACTTTGCAGTAAAATACAACTAATATTTTACACAGGTTCACCAGAATAAGTTCTGTATATAGACCAAAGCTATTTTGTTTGGTTTTGCTGCCTCCTTAATATCTTCTGTTCTGGTACTACTAATGCAAAAACTCAACTTTTCAGCAAGCTATGGAACAAATGGTGGAACCGCCACCTTCTGAAGGTGACGAGGCAACTATAACCGCAATGTCACCTCTTGCTGCAGTGGGTCAGTACCTGTCCACTAACAGTGCCAAAAGAACGTTCCTGCGTAATACTGGGTTGGTTGTTAAGGCAATCTTGTCCAAACTGCCTCATGATCAAGATATGCCAGCTCAAAACAATGTTATATCTGCGCTCCAGACACAAGTCCATTCCCTAACAGAGACCCTTTGTGAAACAAGGACAGCCATTGTTCGATGTCGTCAAGATATGCATGGTTTTGAAACCAGACTATCAGACAATTGCTATGTTGTTCAGGAGCCTAGGAGAAATGAAGGCGAAGGTTATGGTGCTCCATCGGACAGTACAGCATGAAAACGTAACAGTCAGGTCAAATGAACTGAGCTTCTAAACTTCTGGTGGTGCATTTATC
This sequence comes from Thinopyrum elongatum, assembly GCA_011799875.1. NCBI lineage: Eukaryota > Viridiplantae > Streptophyta > Magnoliopsida > Poales > Poaceae > Thinopyrum > Thinopyrum elongatum. The sequence goes on along the minus strand of CM022298.1, from coordinate 498,116,029 downwards.
TGCCGGACTGTTAACTTTTATGCCAACCTTCCTTTTGTTTTATGGTTGTAATTTGTTTTGTTGCGATACAAAATTTTTTCTTAACGTGCAACCACCGGCTCAAGAAAACAGCAAGCCATTTTTGTATAGTGTAGGGTGTTCCCTATATTTGCACTGGTGGCGAACTTTAATGCCCAGTGGATGTAATATGTGCAATCGCCTTAATAGCCTAGCGTTAGTTTCTGGCTTATTTATTTCCTAGTCTTCTTTTTCCTCGGTTTGCTAGTGGGCGCAACAACCATGGGCCATATACGGACCATGGTAACCTTGAGCCTGCTACAGGCTGTAGGATCCATGGGCCTCCTACGGGCCGCCGGATAAATGGGCCTCCAACGGGCCATAGAATCAGTGGGCCTCGGGCCGTCGGATAAATGGGCCCACATGGACCGTAAACGGGCATAATTGGTATCGGGCCAGCATGGTAACGGGCCGTTAACAGGCCCGAAGACAGCAAAGGCTTAATTCTGTCACAGGCATAACGGGTCGTTAATGGGCCAGAATATAGGACGGGCTGGAAACGGCGCAACGGGTTAACAGGCCACAAATGGGCCGACTCTAACCACGGGCCAAATTTGGCCCATTAGGGGAACATGCCAGTAACGGACCGGAAGTAGGCCAGAAAGGAGCCCAAGAACGTATGGGCCATCAGTAGGCCAAAAGCTAACACGGGCTGGAAACGGCCCATGTGAATCATGGGCCGTTAATGGGACAAAGAAATTTACTGTTCATTATGGGCCAGAGTCACCGTGGGCCACTAAAGGGCCCAAAGATACGAAAGGCCTCATATGGGCCGAAAGACATCATCGGCCATACATGGGCTGAACGTGAAATGGGCTGGTGTTATATTCGACGGCCCACATGATGCTGTTGGGCCAATTTCGGGAAGGCCCTAACGGGTCGTGAGTTATCGGGCCGTAAAATGGGCTATATGCGAATAGACCGTTAACAGGCTTTTCATGGGTCGGCCCGCTAGCTTTTGACCAAGTCAAACGGGCCGGCCTTTGTAAGCTAAATGGGCCAGTGTTGGGCCGTCGCACGTGTCGACATATCATATGCGCCTATCTGACCCAATGACGAGCTAACACGTGTTTCCTTCGGCCAATGAGAATATTACACGTGGAAAATCCCCATTGGTCCAGGCTGTTAACGGGTTATCGGATCCAAAACTGGACCCGATAGCTTAACGGTGACCCGTTACGGTGGATGCCACATGTCGGTTACCCTTGACGAAAGCACTTCCATGACACGTCATTTATCGTCATGGAAGTGAACACTTCCGTGATGATAATTTTGGTATTGTCATGGAACACTTCTATGATAGCACAGGTATGACTGTCTTGATTCTGTCATAAAATCGTCATGGATGTACATGTATGACAGAAAACGTGACCTACTGTGACAAACACGTATCATCACGGAAGTGTATTTTTTTGTAGTGCTTCGACAGGCTTGTTTGCGAACTACAACGACTCTTGGTTGCTAAAGACTTTGCTTGGTGAGGACAATTACTCTTCGTCTCTCAAGCCGACACCTATCCGTCTAGAGAGTTCGCAACTCTCAAGAGTAATAGGTACAAGGTCCCTAACTTAGAACTACTATGATGCTCAACCAGTGTCTAAGGTTTGGCTCTTGGTTTTCTCTCGGTGGATTAACTCAAATCTCTCGGAGAGGGGATGCTCAATCAATCTTCTCAGAAATCTTAAGCAGAGCAGCCAATGGGAAACGTTGGAGCTGGGGGTGGCTAGTTATAGCCACAACCTATCCTGATGGGAAATGACCAAACTGGACATGTGGATCAGCCAATGGACGTACGACACGATTCCAAAGGTTGGAATTTGAGCACAACGGTAACATTCCTTGTAGAGCAAGAAATGCTAACTCCTCAATTTGAAAGATATCTCCTGCAGCACCGAAGAACAACGTCTTCTGCTGACAGTAATCATTTGAAGCATAAAGAGATTTCTCTTAGTCTTTCATAGGTTTCGGCTAAGCATCACGACGGACCTAGGCATCAAGAACCTATACCCCTCGTAATAGTACGGAGGTCCTATGACTCAGAAAGAGAGAAAGAAGAACAGCGAAATAAATGCTAAATCTTCACTTCATCTTCAACTTCTCGACTATAGTAAATTTCCTTCGGACAATACCGAATGTGTATTGCTTTACATCAGCAATAATTTTAGGGGCCAATCTTCTTCACCACAATCTTCTCGCACACATGTCTTCATGACATGTAGCGCATCCTTCTCTGCAGCGCAGATGTACTTTGGTGAAGTTCCTTGAACTTGACACCGAATACAACATTATCTTCAGGTTTGCATGGATTATTTTTCTCTGTGTGCACTAGCTAACAAATCAGTCCATGCCTGTTTCTATCAACTTCCAAAACACAAGGAGGCAAAACATTGCACCAACAGTATGTTAGATCATGCCTCTCCCTCATATAAAATTACAATAATGATTACTTATACGTCTCCAACGTATCTATAATTTTTTATTGTTCCATGCTATTATAGTATCAATCTAGGATGTTTATTATATAATTATATATCATTTTTTGGGAATAACCTATTAACCTAGTTGAAAGGGCATGTAGCCCCCGAGTGTGGTTTTGGTAATTAATGACAATCTCTATGGACTAATGTTTTCACTGAGATATAATTGAAGGTATTGTCCATAGATGGTGCATCAAGGATATTAGATGGAATCAATGATGAAGTCCATATATATGAAGATATATTTGCTCTAAGCCTTGGTATTAATTGACAATTCCTATGGAGCATCAAGTGCATTGAATCTTATATTAAGATATGTTCCGTAGTGATGCTTGAAGTACATTGGGTTGCTTTGTGAAGAATGCCATCAAAACATCTGAAGAAGTCCTCATGGTATCCCTCTCTGGATACCCCGTGTGCACGGGCCTCCTGACCCCCGTGTGCACGGGGTCGAGTGTCAACTCTCTGGATACCCCATGCGCACGGGGTCCCTGACCCTCGTGCTCACGGGGCCTAGGTTTTGTCTCTCGAGGTCCCATATCCAGTGAGGTTTCAAGTTGGTCTTTGGGGATTTATATTAAGGCCATCAACATTGATTTTAATGTCTAATCAAATATGTTCAAGGTGGAGTTCGTTAGAGGATCTCAAAGGTTGACATGTGTGGGCTTATAAGAATCAAGAGCTTGAGAGAATAATTAAATAGAAGAATTCAAGTTATGGTTTCAAGACAAGATCATGGTAAGTGTGACGACCCTGGCTTAATCGTGCACTAACCATACACGCAAATGCACACGATCAAGCCTAAGGACTCACTTGAAGATATCACAACACAATTCTAAAACATAAATAAAGTCATACAAGCTTAATATTACAAGCCAGGGGCCTCGAGGGCTCGAATACATAAGCTCGCATACAAGTGTCAGCAGAAGCATCAGATATCTGAGTACAGATATGAAACAGCAACAGAGAAGCCTCTAGAAAGGCGGGACAAAACAAAAGCTACGATCGAAAGGCGCAGGCCTCCTGCCTGGGACCCTCCTATCCTACTCCTGGTCATCGAACGGCTCCTCGTAGTAGTACTCGCCGGGAGGGTAGTAGTAGTAGCTGTCGGCGGGGGCAGCTATCTCAGGGGCTCCGTCATCTGGTTGCATCAAACGGATATGGGGAGAAAAATAAAGCAAAGCAACCGTGAGTACTCATCCGAAGTACTCAGCAAGCAAGGATCTACACTACATATGCAACATTATCAAAGGAAGGCTGTATATGTGGACTGGGCTGCAGAAATGCCAGAATAGAGGGGAAAGCCTAGTCCTATCGAAGACTAGCATCTTCAGCATCTTCAGCGGTCTTGCAGTATTAGGAGAGTGTAGATTAGCATAATGTAAAGTAGTAGTAGTGTTATCAACCTCGCCCAGAGATCCTTCCTCGACTCCCTGCGAGAAAGCAATCCCAGAGCCATACTATCCAGTTATCTTCTCAAGTGTCAGGTTCTAGTTGTATCGATCGGGATACAACTCCGAGTGTCCGTTACCGTAGGACAGGCTATCGATAGATTGTTTCTTCCCTGCAGGGGTGCACCAACTTACCCACCACGCTCGCTTAACTCCAGCTGGACACACTTTACTGGGTCATGCCCGGCCTCGGCCAAATGATACTCCGCAACCTGACCGAATACTTAACAGAGAGGTCAGCATGCCGGACTAAACCTATGCCCCCAGGGGTCTTAGGCCATCGCCCCGGGAACTCCTGCGCGTTGCGTCAGGCGGCTGAAAGCAGACCTAGCCCCCTTAATACAAGCGCGGGCTTAACCAGTCCAATCCAGCGCGCGCCACTCAGTCGCTGACGTCCATTAAGCTTCGGCTGATGCATACAACGCAGAACGCCCATACTATGCCCACGTGATGGTTAGTGCTATCAGGCCAGAGGTCCCTCGGATCAAATATCCAAACCGTTAGTGAATTAGGAGCGCGCGGTATCGAGCAGAGACTCACGATCGATGTGACCCCATCGCCCCGTCTCGAGGACTTGCGGCAAGGGCTAAGAATGCCCGGCCATGCCTCGTAATTATATCGCGGGCACCCTCCAGGTCAACCCGTCTCCACATCACTCGCATCACATGCTCGCGCGGGTACCCCTCAGGGCCGACCCGTCTTTAGTAACATGGTTCAGTGTAAAGTCATAGTAACCGTGTGTCTAACACCAAGGGGAACCCTGAGGAATCACCCTCGATGGAATTCCACCTGATGTTATCGTCAAGGTGAATGAAGGAGGAATCACCCTCGAGGTCCACTCTTGAGGAGTTGCACGACAGTGTCATTATCGAAAGTGGAGAAGGAGGAATCACCCTCGATGACCACAACCGATGAACTAACATACAAGGTTAACATCAGAAGTGTTGATGAGGTATCACCCTCGGCATTCGATAGTAGCCCAGTAGTGCCGAGCAACTAAGGGGGAAGTGATGTGCGGTGCCGGGGCCTGGTCTTCGATCCCGTTGATCGGGTCTTCTGATAATCCAGCGGGGCAGTTGGGACAAAGTGGGGGTCTCTGATGGGTCTCTACCCAGCCTATACTAAACAGTTTAGGATAAGCAGGTAGGTAACAACAGCAGGTTACAATAAATAGGCTATGCAGCAGAAATAGAATAACAGTAACAGTAGCAACTTCTAATGCAAGCATAAGAGAGAGAAGAATAGGCGATATCAGTATGCTCAAAAGGGGGTGCTTGCCTGGAAGCTCTGCGTCAAAGATCTGGTCGTCAGGGGCATAGTCGACCTCCGGAGCTGCGTCGGTCTCCGGGACTACGTCGGTGTCGGGGTCTACCGAGAGAGAAGAGGGGGAGGAAACAGATAAATACACAGCAAACATATGCAATACAGAGCATGCTATGCTAACGTGCAGTGCAGGGTTGCCTAAAGATATGTCTAAGTCATTTTAGTTATTTTAGGATTAAAGTGGGATTTATTAATCGGTGTATATGCACTATTCATCTACCGGAAACGGAAGGAAAGTTGCGGGTTCACCTATGTAGAGGGTTCCGACACGGAAACAGACGACATGATCAGATTCGTCTCGTCGTTCTGATCAACTTTCATGTAGAAAGTTTTTCGATCCGAGCTACGGTTTAATTTCTACGAATTTTCAAAGTTTTTAAACTATTTTTTGAAATTCTAAAATTATTTAAAATAACAGATAAAAGGATTACTGCGTCAGCATGACGTCAGCAATGCGTCAGCCGTCGGCTGGGCTGCTGACTGGGTCAACTGACAGGTGGGACCCACCTGTCAGCCTCTCTCGGTTTAACAAAGTGTTAAACTAATCTAACAGAGTTAATTAGTGGGGTGGGCCCCAGTAGTCAGTGACTAGATTAGTTAACAGATTAATTTTAAAAGCTAATTAACTTAATTAAGTGTAGGGGGCCCACACGTCAGTGTCAGAGGGTGAACAGTGCCCGCGTTGACCGTGGTCAACGCGGTCAAACAGACGACTGGGGCCCATGGTCAGTGGCACAGGCGGGCCCCACTAGTCAGTCCATGTGGTGGCAGCGCTGGAGACGGCTCCGGCGAGCTCCCGCGGCGGCAACCTCGCCAGAGAGGCTCGGGATTCCGCTGTGGTGCTCTAAATCGTGTGTTTTGGGGATTCCACGGGCTTGTACCATGCGCACGGGACCCCGTGGGAACAGGGTCTCAACCCCCGTGGGCACGGGGTGCCCAAGAAGTGTCCGTTGGAGCCCCAACGGCTAGTTTTGGAAGTTGGCTATAAAAGAGCCATTCCTCCCCACCGGTTTGGGGGTTGTTCATTCACATTCTAAACATCATTTTGAGCCTCTTACCACCTCTCCCAAACCCCTATCTCCCCTCTAAGTGAAGGGGGATTTGTGGATGGATCTTGGAGTCATTTGTTGATTTCCTCCATTGCATCCCCTCTCTTCAATCTCCCACTTTCTTGAGTTGCATCTTGTGAGATTGAGAGAGTGAGTTGAGCATTTGTTGCTTGACCTTGCATTGCATTTGTTGCATTGGTTTGAGCTCCCCGCATCGATTTGTTCGAGTGAGAGCCCGTGAGTTTATTACTCTTGGAGGCTTTGCCTCCTAGATGGTTTGGTGATATCTTTGAGAAGTTTGTGAAGAGGCCTAGGTGGCCAAGGTTCCTCCGGAAGCTTCCTTGTGTGGTGTGCTCCGGGGAAGGGTGTGAAGTGGCCTAGGTGGTCAAGTTCCTCCGGAAGCTTCCGTGGTTGTGGTGTGCTCCGGAGAAGATTGTAAAGGTGTGGTGGTCGCCTTCAAGACCAACCCCGAGTGAACCGAGGCTCATCCGTTGGGGGTGACTCGAAAGGGAGAATACGGTGAGTCACTTGGTGACGCCCCAGAGCTTTGGCTTCGGCACCGCTCTAACAAAGATTAGCACTCTCACGAGTGTGAACTTCGGGATAAATCCGCGTCCCCGACTCACTTGTGGTTATCTCATACCCACACCCTTTACTTTTCGCAATTTATTCTTGCTCATATTGATATATCTTGTGCTAGTTGAATTGCTTAGTTGTTCCTACATTTCCATATCTTGTGATATAGTTTGTGATTGCTAGTTTCCTTAAGTGCCTATCTTGTTTAGCATAGGTTGTTGGTGCACTTAGTTGAGCCTAGCATATTTAGGATTTGTGCTTGAAAAGTATCCGTTAGTTTAATTCTGCATTAGGATAAAGCCAAATCCGTAAAAGTTTTAAAACGCCTATTCACCCCCCACTCTAGTCGTCATCTAGATCATTTCACTAGTGCCCAGTGCTAGTTGTTGAGTTTTGCTTGTTTTTGGCTTTTCAGGAAATCAATATCAAACATAGTCCAAACAGAGAAAAAACTTTGGATTAATTTTTTCTGGACCAGAAGAGACCCTAGGAGGTTCGGGAGAAGACCCGACGAGCCACGAGGGGGCGACAAGCCTGGGAGGCGTGGCGTGCCTCCCAGGCTTGTGGGCCCCTTGTGACACCTCTTTACCTAATTCCGCCTCTATAAATTCTCAAATATTCCCCTGACATCAGAGAGCCATCCGAAATACTTTTTCCGCCACCGCAAGTTACTGTTCTCATGAGATCCCATCTGCAGGCCTTCCCCGGCACTCTGTCGGAGGGGGAATCAACCATGGAGGGGCTCTACATCTACCTTGTTGTCCTTCTGATGATGTGTGCGTAGTTTACCACAGACCTATGGGTCCATAGCTAGTAGCTAGATTGCTTCTTCTCTCTCTTTGATCTTCAATACAATGTTCCCCTCAATGTTCTTGGAGATCTATTCGATGTAATCACTTTTTGCTGTGTGTTTGTTGGGATCCAATGAATTGTGAGTTTATGATCAGATTATCTGTGAATATTATTTGAGACTTCTCTGAACTCTTTTATGCATGATTATTATAGCTTTGTATTTCTCTCCGATCTATTGATTTGGTTTGGCAAACTAGATTGATTTTTCTTGCAATGGGAGAGGTGCTTTGTGATGAGTTCAATCTTGCGGTGATCTATATCCCAGTGACAGAAGGGGACAAGACATGTATTTGTATTGTTGCCATTAAGGATAAAACGATGGGGTTTATTCATTTGTGAGTTTACTTTGTCTACATCATGTCATCTTGCTTAAGGCGTTACTCTGTTCTTTATGAACTTAATACTCTACATGCATGCTGGATAGCGGTTGATGTGTGGAGTAATAGTAGTAGATACAGGCAGGAGTCGGTCTACTTGTCTCGGATGTGATGCCTATATACATGATCATTGCCTTGGATATTGTCATGATTATTCGTTTTTCTAACAATTGCCCAACAGTAATTTGTTTACCCACCATATGCTATTTTCAAGAGAGAAGCCTCTAGTGAAAACTATGGCCCCCGGGTCTATTTTTATCATATATTAAAATCCAAAAATATCTTTCTAAAATTTTATTTACATTATTTTATCTTGTATTTTTGTTCTATCTATCTATCACTACGAGATTTGATCCTTGCAATTAACCGCCGAGGGATTGACAACCCCTTGTTCGTGTTGGGTGCAAATATTTGTTATTTTGTGTGTAGGTACTGCTAACGAGGTGTAGTGTGGTTCTCCTACTGGATTGATAACCTTGGTTCTTAACTGAGGGAAATACTTATCAATATTGTACTGCATCATCCTCTCCTCTTCGAGGAAATCACAACGCAACTCACAAGTAGTAGGAAGAATTTCTGGCGCCGTTGCCGAGGAGAATTTCTGGATCCGTTGCCGGGGGGACATCATCAACATCTATCAAGTACCATCGCATAAACGTTCATATCCTTGCATTTACATTATATGCCATTTGCCTCTCATTTTCATCTCCCCCACTTCTAAAACGTTTTCGCAAAAATACAAAAATATTTTCCCTTTGCCTTTTCGCTTGTTTGCTTGCTTTGTTGCAATGTCTCTAGAAAATTATCATGATAGGTCTTTTCATAAAAGGTTGGCCGAAATTGAAGAACTTAAAGAACACTCTACCTTGTTAGATGCTATTGCAAAACAACTCGATGATGTTAATGAAGAAGTTGCTAATCTTTAATCTCAGTTTGCTCTTACTGAAAATTTGCTAGGGAAAATTTCTGATGCACAAACTACACTAGTAAATCAAATGGCAGCTAAGCCGGAATCTTTTGCGCTTGGTACTGATGAAGATATTAAAATGATTGGTGTTATACCCATTAAATCTTTGTTTACCAATATTAAACTTGATAAAAAGGGGACTGAAGAAGATTCAACTTTAGCTAGAAGGCGTCCCAATAGTTCGAAAGATGAAAATCTTAATGAAAAAATTTGATAAAAGTGGTTTGAAGATGTAAAAACTTTAAATAGCGATGTGCCCACTCTTTTGGATTTCAAGGATTTTAATTATGATAGTTGTTCTTTAATTGAGTGTATTTCCTTGTTGCAATCCATGCTAAATTCACCCAATGCTTACGAACAAAATAAGGCTTTTACTAAACATATTGTAGAAGCAATGATGAAAGCTTTAGAAGAAAGGCTAGAATTAGAGGTTTCAATACCTAGGAAATTATATAATGAGTGGGAACCTACCATTAAAGTTAAAATTAAAAATTATGAGTGTAATGCTTTATGTGATTTGGATGCTAGTGTTTCCACAATACCAAAATCTTTATGTATTTTACCAATATGGATGAATGTTCTCTTAATTTGCACTTAGCGGATTCCACTATTAAGAAACCTTTGGGTAGAATAAAAGATGTTCTTATTCTTGAAAATAGGAATTATGTGCCGTTGATTTCATTGTGCTTGATATTGGTTGCAATCCGTCTTGTACCATAATACTTGGTAGGCCTTTTTAACGAACCATAGGTGCTGTTATTGATATGAAAGAAGGGAATATGAAATTTAAATTTTTGTTAAGGAAGGGTATGGAACACTTCCCTAGAAAGAGAATTAAGCCACCTTATGAATCTATTATGAGTGCCACCTATGACATTAATTTGAAAGATGACAACACTTGAAACTATGCATTACGCCTAGCTAGGGGCGTAAAACAATAGCGCTGGTTGGGAGGCAACCCAATAGTTATCTTGATTTTCTTGTTTCTTTTTCTGCTTTTTTGTGTGCACACAATTATGCTACTGTTATGTTGTGTTTTTGTGTTTTAATTAGTGTTTCTGCCAAGTAAAGCCTTTGGGATGATTTGGATGAGAGTTGCTTTGATTCTGTGCAAAAACAGAAACTTTTTTGCCCAGTAACAGAATTGTTAAAATTCACTAGGACGTGGTAGAATTCTGAATTTATTACACATGATTGATATTCAAATTTCCCATGTTGTCCTAATTGTTCCAAATTTTTGGAGTTACAGAAGTATGGTCATTGTTTGAATTATTACAGATTGTTCTGTTTTTGACAGATTCTGTTTTCGTTGCGTTGTTTGCTTGTTTTGATGAATCTATGGATTGTATCGAGGGGTATAGGCCATGGTGAAGTTAGAATACATTAGGTATAATGCAATAATAAAATATGGATAGGTTTACAACAGTACCTAAAGTAATGATTTGCTTTGTTATACAAATGGATCTCACGAAGGTTTTTGTTGAGTTTTGTGTGCCGAAGTTTTCAAGTTTTGAGTGAGATCACGATGGATGAAGGAATAAGGAGTGGAAAGAGCCTAATCTTGGGAATGCCCGAGGCACCCCAAGGTAATATTCAAGGACTCCCAAGCATCTAAGCTTGGGGATGCCCCGGAAGGCATCCCCTCTTTCTTCTACCAACTATTGGTAATTTTACTTGGAGCTATATATTTTATTCATCACATGATATGAGTTTTGCTTAGAGTGTCCTGTATTATATGAGTCTTTGCATTGTTTGCTTTTTAGTTTGTCACAATCATCTTTGTTGGACACACTTATTTGAGAGGGACACACATTATTCATGATTTGTTAGATTACTCTATGTGCCTCACTTATTTATTTTTTCTTGAGCTAGGCAGTTACTCTAGTGCTTCACTTATATTTTTTAGAGCACAGCGGTGGTTTTATTTTAAAGAAATAGTTGCACTCTCATGCTTCACTTATATCTTTTTGGGAGTTTATAATAGTAGTGGCAATTAGTACGGGTTACGAAATTGGTCCTAGTATGATAGGTATTCAGGAGGGGTATAATAAAAACTTTCATGTAGATCACTGAATATGATAAGTTTGATTCCTTGCAATTTTTTTGCGATATAAAGGTGGTAATATGTGGGTTGTGCTAGTGAGTAATTGTGGTTTAGTACGAATATGGTGTTAAGGTTTGTGATTCCCGAAGCAGGCACGCATAGTCTCTCGTTATGCTATGAAGTTGGAGCATGGTTTATTATTGATTGTCTTCCTTATGAGTGGCGGTCGGGGACGAGTGATGGTCTTTTCCTACCAATCTACCCCCCTAGGGGCATGCGTAGTAGTACTTTGCTTCGAGGGTTAATAAACTTTTGCGATAAGTATGTGAGTTCTTTACGACTAATGTGAGTCCATGGATTATATGCATTCTCACCTTTCCGCAATTTGCTAGCCTCTTCGGTACCGTGCATTGCCCTTTCTCACCTTGAGATGTGGTGCAAACTTCGCCGGTGCATCCAAACCCCGTGATATGATACGCTCTATCACGCATAAGCCTCCTTATATCTTCCTCAAAATAGCCACCATACCTACCTATTATGGCATTTTCATAGCCATTTCGAGATATATTGCCATGCAACTTCCACCGTTCCATTTTAATATGACACACATCATCATTGTCATATTGCTTTGCATGATCATATAGCTGACATGGTATTTGTGGCTCAGCCACCGTTCATCATTTTTTATACATGTTACGCTAGATCGTTGCACATCCCGGTACACCACCGGAGGCATTCATATAGAGTCATATTTTGTTCTAGTATCGAGTTGTATTTTTTTGAGTTGTAAGTAAATAGAAGTGTGATGATCATCATATTCATTGTTAGAGCATTGTCCCAAGTGAGGAAAGGATGATGGAGGCTATGATTCCCCCACAAGTCGGTATGAGACTCCGGACGAAAAAAAAGAGGCCAAAAAGAGCCCAACAAAAAAAGAAAAAAGAAAAAAGAAAAGAAAATTAGAGAAAAAGAGAGAAGGGGCAATGTTTCTATCCTTTCCACACTTGTGCTTCAAAATAGCACCATGTTTTTCATATAGAGAGTCTTCTATGCTTTCATTTGCATATAACTAGTGGAATTTTTTTATTATAGAACTTGGCTTGTATATTCCAATGATGGGCTTACTCAAATGTCTGAGGTCTTCATGAGCAAGCAAGTTGGATGCACACCCATTTAGTTTTCTTTTTGAGCATTCATACACTTATATCTCTTAGTGCATCCGTTCCATGTCAATCCCTACTCCTTGCATTGACATCAATTGATGGGCATCTCCAAGGTTGTCAGAATCGCGATTCTGTTATACGATTCTACGACTTTACGATCCAAACAAACCACTCTGATTCTACGATTTTAGTTCATAGAATCTACGTTTTTACGATCCTGATAGTGAAGATTCTACGATTTGTGATCCTACTATCGGAGCTCCGATCCGATTTAAAATCGCGATTCTGGCAACCTTGGGAATCTCCATAGCCCGTTGATTAGCCTCATCGATGTGAGACTTTCTCCTTTTTTGTCTTCTCCATATTATCTCTATCACCATACTCTATTCCACCCATAGTGCTATATCCATGGCTTGCGCTCATGTGCTGCGTTAGAATTGAAAAAGCTGAAGTGTGTTAAAAAGTATGAATCAATTGCTCGGCTTGTCATCGGGGTTGTGCATGATAAATACTTTGTGTTAAGAAGATGGAGCATTACAAGGCTATATGATTTTGAAGGGATGACGTTCTTTAGCATTGATATTTTGAAAGACATGATTGTTTGTTGGTATGCCTTATAATTATTGCTTTTATGCCAAACTATAAACTATTTCTTTGAATCATTCGAATCTTAATATTCATGCCACAAAATAGAGATTACATGATGAACATGATAGGTAGCATTCCACATCAAAAATTCTATTTTTATTATTTACCTACTTAATAACGAGCAGGAATTAAGCTTGGGGATGCTTGATACATCTCTAACGTATCTATAATTTTTTATTGTTCCATGCTATTATAGTACCAATCTTGGATGTTTATTATGCAATTATATATAATTTTTTGGGACTAACCTATTAACCTAGAGAATACTGCTAGTTGTTTTTTTTGCTTGTTTTTGGCTTTTCAGGAAATCAATATCAAACAGAGTCCAAACGGAGAAAAAACTTTGGATTAATTTTTTCTGGACCAGAAGAGACCCTAGAAGGTTCGGGAGAAGGCCTGACGAGCCAAGAGGGAGCGACAAGCTCGGGAGGCGCGCCCCCGAGGCTTGTGGGCCCCTCTTGACCTAATTCTGCCTCTATAAATTTTCAAATATTCCCCTGACATCAGAGAGCCACTCGAAATACTTTTTCCACCACCGCAAGTTTCTGTTCTCGTGAGATCCCATCTGGAGGCCTTCCCCGGCACTCTGCCGGAGGGGGAATCAACCACGGAGGAGCTCTACATCAACCTTGCTGCCCTTCCGATGATGTGTGAGTAGTTTACCACAGACCTACGGGTCCATAGCTAGTTGCTACATGGGTTCTTCTCTCTTTGATCTTAAATACAATGTTCTCCTCGATGTTCTTGAAGATCTATTCGATGTAATCAATTTTTGCGGTGTGTTTGTTGGGATGCGATGAATTGTGAGTTTATGATCAGATTATCTATGAATATTATTTGAGTGTTCCCTGAACTCTTTTATGCATGATTATTATATCTTTGTATTTCTCTCCGATCTATTGATTTGGTTTGGCCGACTAGATTGATTTTTCTTACAATGGGAGAGGTGCTTTGTGATGATTTCAATCTTGCGGTGATCTATATCCCAGTGACATAAAGGGACAAGACACGTATTTGTATTGTTGCCACTAAGGATAAAATGATGGGGTTTATTCATGCGTGAGTTTACTTTGTCTACATCATGTTATCTTGCTTAAGGCGTTACTCCGTTCTTTATAAACTTAATACTCTAAATGCATGCTGGATATCGGTTGATGTGTGGAGTAATAGTAGTAGATGCAGGCAGGAGTCGGTCTATTTGTCTCGGACATGATGCCTATATACATGATCATTGCAATGGATATCTTCATGATTATTCTCTTTTCTATCAATTGCCCAATAGTAATTTGTTTACCCATCGTATGCTATTTTCAAGAGCGAAGCCTCTACTGAAAACTATGGCCCCGGGTCTATTTTTATCATATATTAAAATGAAAATAATATCTTGGTGCAATTTTATTTGTGTTATTTTATTTTGTATTTTTGTTCTATCTATCTATCACTACGAGATTTTATCCTTGCAATTAACCATCGAGGGACTGACAACCCCTTGTTCGCTTGGGTGCAAATATTTGTTATTTTGTGTGTAGGTACTACTAACGAGGTGTTGCGCGGTTTCCCTACTAGATTGATAACTTTTGGTTCTTAACTGAGAGAAATACTTATCTCTACTGTACTGCATCATCCTCTCTTCTTTGAGAAAATCTCAACGCGACTCACAAGTAGCAATTACCGATCCTATTATCAATTACCTGGGACAATTACACACACCATACCATCATTATTCCACACTCGCTATTTGTAATATATTTTAACTTTATTTATGCGGCACCTATTTTTATGTTTTAGTTCTCCGATATCATCCAAAGCTATCCTCTTTATACCCACAACGTAGTTTTTATTTCTTGTTTCTAGATAAAAGCAAACGCTCGGTATACGTAGAATCGTATCAGTGGAAGATAGGACTTGAGAGAATATTCATCTTACCTTTAGCTCCTTGTGGGTTCGACACTCCATACTTACCACTTTCATCTTTGGAAAGTGATACGATGATTTCTTGCACTTGGGGATTATCAGACGCCGCTAGCAGACCTCAGGATCCCAAACCCTTTCGAGGATATCTCTTCCCCACCTCTTGAAGATGCCCCACTTGTAGTCGAAGTCGCCACTCAACGTCCTCCGCTTCTCGCGCGAACCCAGGCAGACGTCGTGGCCAGCGTCGCCGCCATGAGCATCACGCGCAGGTCGCCGCCAGAACCCCTCCGAACGAAACACTTTTGTCAGTCACCTAAAGCTATAGCACGTTATTAACCCTAAAACAGTAACTTGGAAAATATGCAAATTTTAGCAAACAGTAACTTGGAAAATATACATGGGAGACTTAGGCCCAAAAACGTCCCTCCCAACACATGATGTAGATGCAAAAAAAATAAAATCACAGGTTTTACTTGAGATGTAAAATACTACATCACCAAGTGAACCAAATTTACATCACTTGGCCGCGCCCGAGTAAAACGCAGCCGCGCCACGTGAAGCCCAACCGCCTCCCACCATGCGATTCTCCTGCCTGCCGCCGCACCATCCCACGCGGCACCCCGCCGCCAGAAGATCTGGCATTCCCATCCCAACCGCCATCGGATCCGCCGCTTCCCCGCCGCCTCATGTCTCGAAATTGGCCGAATCAAAGCCGGTCGACTGCCTCCGCGTCGCCGCCGATTTGGATCATCTCCGTTGCCGTCGCGCGCAGCACATCCTCCGCGGCCATCTTCCGGTCATCTCCCGCCGGATCCGCCGCTTCCCCGCCGTCGTAGCCTCGCAATCAGCCGAATCGAAGCCGCTCGGCCGCTGCCGCGCCACCACCCATTTGAAGCATCTTTGTTGTCGTAGCCGAGCCGCATAGCCTCCGCGGCTATCTTCCGATCATCTCCCACCAGATCCGTCGCCCGGTTCGACGCCACGCCCGCACCGCCGCGTGCCGCCGAAGAAGGTGTCCAAGAGCAAGTCCGGCTACTTCGGCGTGCGGACTAAGCCGTCCGAGAACTTCGGTGTCTAGTTCACTACTGGCTCGACACCTACTTGCCCGTCGACGAGGTCACACGTGTGTACGACATCGCCGTGTGGCGTTTCGGCTGGCCGAGGGAGGAGTACAACTTCCCGGAGATCGAGACCCGGGTGTATGCGGAGTTACTCGTGCCGGTGAATTTTAAGATTCAACCGATCGAGGGGAAGAAGAGGAAGAAGAAGTCGGGGATTCGCATTGCGCCAGGTGATCCCCATCGAGTCTGACTCGTTGGACTGGTATGACTCGAAGGAGGAGGAGGACGAGATGCTCAACGACTTTGACGACCTGAGCAAAGACAAGTTTTGGGAGCGGTTGAAGTGCGACAATGAGTAGTTTTATGTTTAATGTAGTTCAAATAGACTCGGAGGAGGAGTAGTTTTGTATGATGTGGTAGTTTTTATTATGTTTTATGAACTATGTTTGCTACAAATGAACTTGGTATTTGAACTATGCTTGAAATGATCTAGTAGTTCTAGTAGTTTTACATCATTTATTGGAGCACTAGTGTCCTATTCTACATCATTTGTTGGAGTTGGCTGTTTCTGATGATGGAAAAAAACATTTTTGATGATGTAAATTTTACTCCAATTATTTTTTGTGACGTATTTTACATCATTTCTTGGAGATGCTCTCAGAAAGATGCCTAAGATTAGGAGTAAAACTAGCCAACATAGCATTAGACAGATCGTCTTCTTACTGCGCGTGTGTGTCTTAACTTTGTGATACACTAACCATTTATATATATCAGCTAGACGCATTTTTCAAAAGTTAATTCCGACGTGCCACCTACCTATATATCGTGCATAAATTCTCTTCCACAGGCTATTTTCAAAAGTAATACTACGTGCAACAAGAAGATCTGTAGAGAGAGGTGTGCTTCGGATGCCAAGCCGCTTTCACTCGCTTAACTCGTGTCAATCGCGTCATTGTCGTTCCCACGACTAGCTTTCATCATACAGCTTCGAGTCCTTTTTTCTGGACACGAATATATTACTCCCTTCATTTCTAAATATAAGATCTTAAAGAGATTACACTGTGAACTACATATGGATATATATATAGACATAGGAGTATTTTATAGTGTAAATTCACTCATTTTACTCCTTATGTAGTCTATAGTTTAAAAAGTCTTATATTTGGGAACGGAAGGAGTATTATTTTTGGTTTGATCTCTGCATTCATGCGCTGATTATTTTTTCTAAAGTTTATCTCTCCATCGATGGCCACCTTACCATCACGCGCCGTTCATGACAATATCACCACTGAAGGTGAATGGTGAAGTTGTAAAGCGAAACACTTAGGAAGTTTCACCCGAAAAAAAAAACACTTAAAGCATTGCAGCTTGGCATCACCGACGAGCGTTCAGCTCTTCGTGCGTAGTTGTACGATTTAACTGTTAAATTATGTTTATCTTGCTTAACCCTCCACAAGTTGCTCCAAAAAAAACCTGTTTGAAACTGGTACAGTTGTTTGCAATGGTTCAAACAAAGTTTCCATCGGGTCGGGGCTCTGACTCAATTGATTTTGTCGGTGCTTATTCTTTTAGAGAAGTTAGTGCTGCCAGTGCATTGATCAAATGATTGGGTCGTGACTGATATCGTAAGGAAGGTACAGTACAGTACAAAACAAATAATAATCTAAGAGGTTCATAAGTATAAGCAAGGAATGCCTCCTTTTTCTCTTCAACTCGGTCGGTACCACCTACACGACCTCACCAGTCTTGATACCGCACATGGAAAATGGCAAAACGAATCTGATTAAAAGTTTCCGTGATTGGCATAAAAATCAACTGACTGAATAAAACCGGGATGCGAACTTGATAATTCTCCAGAAGTTGGCATGTCAATGGTAGTTTTTTTCTCTTCTAAAAATGCAGAGATGAGAACCATGCATGGCACCCTTTCATGTGACGCGTCCTGAGAGCATCTACAGTCGGACTGTGCAAATCCGACCCCTCAAACGTCCACGGGCGCGACCGGGCGCGTCCATGGACACTGACCGAGCACTTCTTAAATCCGCGCCTTCATATCCGCGTATCTCATATCCGGCTCCCTATATTTATACAAATTCATGCAAACGTAGTACGTAGATCACCGAACGATCAAAATCGACAGGAAACGGACACATAAACCGATAGCAAACGGGCATAATCACATAAACATCACCAAAAGATCACCAAACGGGCATAGTTCACACAATTCAAGGATCCGGCACATTCTAATTACATATTGTAACTATATTATATAAAAAGGAGAGGGCGAGCTTTCATCACTTCCTCGCCGGCCATTTGCCCTTTCGGTCGGCGGCGCTGCTGTAGGCGTCCGCAGCAGGAGGTGGGTCGACGTCGGAGCCGTCGAAGTCGGATCCGTCGTAGGAGGAGGAGGAGGAGATGACGATGTAGCCTTGCAAGCGCCGGACGATGCGGTCTTGCTTGCGCTTGACCTTGGCCACCCTCACCGCCGCCGCCGCCTCCAGCTCGGATTGCTCAATGCCGAGTCGGAGCTGCTTGGCGTTGATCCTCCGGAGCCGCCGGGAGTCTGTCTCCGCCGTGGTAAGTGAGCGACGATGCACCCCCTGAAGGAGGCGCTCCTCCTTGTCGGGCACCGGCATCACGCGGCGGAGGTGGGCGGACTGCGCAGTCGCGTCAGACCCACCCCCATCTCCCTTGCCCTCTGCCTCTTGCGGCGGGCGGCGTGCCTCCGACTCCGGAGTCCGTATCCGCGGCGCCGGCGGAGCGGGCACTAGAACCCACCGCTGCCCGCACGGAGGAGCGGCCGGAGGTGGACGAGGCCGTCGGGCGGGCGTAGCAAATTGGGCAGCCCGCGTAGATCCGCGCACGGGGCGGGAAGGGCCGGCGTCGGCGTCGGCGCTGCGGCGACGGGCGACAGGAGGCGTTGCACCGGACCCGGAGCTGCCGCCCGTATCGACCCGCGAGCGCTCGAGCGCGATACGGAGCACCATCTTGTACTCGTCGTCGGAGCTGCCGTCGGAGTGGCTGCCGGTGCTTGACATGCTTGCCGGCGCTAGGGATTGGACGGATCTTCCGAATTAGGCTTTCGCTCTGCTTTATATATAAAGCAAACATCCATACAAACCAGTCTCAGAACACTAGCATAGAGCCTGATAGGGCCAACAGCACAAATGCATCCAAGAAAAGCAAGAAAGGGATTGGACGGATTGGGGAAAGGGGTCGTCGGGGAGCAGAGCGAAGCGGAGTGAAGTGAGCTAGGGTTTGCTCCGGAGGGGGTTTTATGGGGTCGAGGTGGGCCAGCGATGGGCCGGACTGACGTGGCGGACGCGTCCGTGCCGTCTCATATTCGCCCTATATTTGGGCTGGATATGAGGGGTGCCGGTCAGCACGGACGTTTGTCCCCGGTTTGAGAGATCCGGTTGGATCGATTTTTTTTTTTTGACCGGTATGAGAGGCTCGGATGTAGATGCTGTGAGTGGAGCAAGCTTTTTTTTTTGGGGGGGAAAGAGTGGAGCAAGCTGAAAGCCCGCAGAAAGACATGCTTGCTCAGTTGTTCTCATCCACCAAGGTGAACAAAAGGAGATCGTTAGCTGAAAGGGTAAGGAGGCCAAGTGCGAAGCCATCCATCACTTTTTCAGTTTTCACACTGCTTCCTTGGGTACTTGGGTGTGGCCTCCCTCATAGGTTACCCAAGATTCTTACATCAACCGTGCAAATTACTTGAGCTCGTGGAGGCCACACGCCCCCACCCCAGTACGGTGACATTGCAGTTTACCGCCAACGATTTCGAAACCATGATACACTTGCACGCCCAGCAGCCGCAGCTATTTGAAGTGTACAGCAATCGTGAGGAGACAGAGAGAATCACCAAAAGGCAACAGATTCCGTCGTGCTAACATCAATCAGTTAGGAGGACGAAGCACCAACTAAACAAAGTGTGTCGGCGTATCCGTCGAGGCCGGCTAATTAATTAGCGAGGGAGGGCCTTGGACAGAGGCAGGGACAGAGAAAGGGCGAGACGGCTGTTACACACGGTGGAGACAGCAGGGGAGCCGTAGCATGTGGAGGCGGTGGTAGAAGACCAGAGAAGAGAAAAGAGGAGAGGAGAGGCGAGCGACAAGGCCATCGGTGTCACAAGTGGCGCAGGGGGAGTGAAGGAATTAGGCCAACTCCAGCGCGATCCCAAACGGACGTCCGTTTTGTCCTGCTTTCGTCCATTTGAGACGGTAATGGGATCATCCATATCCGTTTGGGGCCGTTGTCATGTCGGTGCGCCCAACGCACGGCCGCACCCCATATCATGTCCGGGATGGACGTGATATAAAAAACTCGCAAAAACTCAAAGAAATACAAAAAAATCAAATAAACGCAAGCATAAAACATAATTAAACAGTCTTCACGGCTCGCCCCATTCCACAGTTCTTAACATAAACATAATTAACATAAAACAAAAGAAAAGCGCCGCCCGCGCGCTGCTGCCGTGCCCGTCGCCGTCTCCTCACGCGTCGCCATTGTCGTCCTCGTCGCCAGTGAGGTCGATGTAGGGCGGCGGCGTCCAGAGGTGGGGCGGTGGTCCCTGGAAGGTGGGAGGCGCCTGCACCACCTCCCCCCGTGGCGACGTCTCGCGCTCCGGTGACCGCGGCGGCGTGGGGCACCAGTTCACGGCCCCCACGGCGTCGGCCATGTTCGTGGCCGTGCACGACCAGCTCCACCGCTGGCCCACTAGGTGCGGGTGGAAACGCGGCGACCGGCTACTCCTCCAGCACCTCCTCCTTCACGTCCAGCATCTCCAGCTTCGGTACGTCCACGTCGCTGGCCGCAGACAGGGCCAACATGGTGTCCATGCCCTCCCATTGGCGCTCATCGTACGTGTTCATGGAGTCTTCCATGACACGTTGAATGAGCTGGGCCTCCTCCTCCTCTGTCATGCGAGGAGGTGGTGGTGGCGACGGAGAGGGCGAAGGCGACGGCGTCGGCGTGATGCCGCGCACCCGCGTACGCCCGCGCACCTGGGGAGGGCTCGGAGCACGCGCTCGGCGCTCTGTACGTGGCCGCCGCGGGCCCGACGAGCTACTGGCAAAGTAGGACGTGCGCCGCACGTCGTGCTCGTCCCGAAACTAGGTGTCCCAGAGAGCGGAGTCGACGGCGTACCTGGGGTCGTAGTACAGGTCGTCTGGCAAGAGGCGGCGGCGGCGTTCGATCTCCTCGCGGCGGGCACGGCCGCTCATCGGGGCCGGCGGGATCGGCACCCGATCCGCGGACAGATGCCAGTTATTGGGCAGGTGAACGTCGCTCCAGGAGAGCGGCGTCCTGGTCTCCCAATAACGACGGCAAACATCCGCGTGGATGTAGTGCCGGCCGCGCTCGCCGGCGGCCGTAGGGGCGATGGTGAATGGGGGAGGCGCGGGGGCCCTCCGTGGGGGTGGTGCGGGCTCTGATTTGACGGCGCGGCGGCGGCCCGAGGACGAACCAGCCTCGTGGTCGTGCACCCCCTTGCGGCCGGTGCTCCACCACACCATGGCTGCCGGCGGCCGGCGAGCTCGAGGAAGGGGAGGGGAGAAGTAGGGTTTACAGTCGGGTTTCGAGGAGGCAGCAGGGACTGGAGTGGGAGCGTGGACTGTGACCGGTCCACGGCTTCCCATTTAAGAAGGACGGCGACCGCTCGCCTGGGCGGATGACAGGTGGGGCCTACCGCCCATGCGCAGTTAAGTTGGGCGGTGAGAGGTAGGTGGCCGCCTGCCACGCGGCCCGATGCGGACGAGAGGCACGTCCGTTCGCTATCCGCCTGGACTCAAACCGGACGCATGTTTGCGCTCGAAATGGGTCAGACCGAACTCAAAACGGACAAGATGGGTACAGGTCATCGCGCGCTGGGCCGTGGGATCTGTCCGTTTTACTCCAAACGGACGGGACCGGACGAGATGGGTCGTGCGCTGGAGTTGGCCTTACTACGCCGATGCGAGTCGCGGCCCTACGATGCACTAGCAGTCCACTGCCACTGCACCAGCAATCACCACGGCACGGGCACGGCGAATTAGCTGGAACAGAACAGGCCATATATTGATTATATTCCTCCAGCTCCACTCGGCAAGTCGGCGTGCACACAAGCAGATAGCATACGTGATAGAAGATGGTTATCTTGCGGTCTTGCCAGGTGGAGCATGGCACATGCCTTGATACCTCATTTAGCTGCAAAGGTTTGTATGCTCATGATTTATCTAACGGTGGCGCCAACTTCTGATAAGGCCGGTTTCTCTGAAAGCTTTGCTAGAAGCATGTGTGTTTTCTTTCCTCTGGTAAGCTGTTTGCTTCTGCTTGGGCAGAGCTCTTCTCTCCCTGCTTCCCTAGCTGCGGTCTGCAACAAAGATTCAAGCATGCTGTTTCCAGTTCTGGCATTGTTACTACACGCTTAGCAGAGCCAACCATGCTCGGCCCATAGCCAAGTGTTAAAGAGCACAGTACAAACTTGGACCAAGAACGTCTTACGGCTTCAGATTCCAGGCGGCAGCTGGGAGCGCATTCTGGACTTCGCTTGTTTACATCTGAAACTCTCAACTTTCTCCGATGTTAATACTGCCGTGGTTGCTCAGGGGTAGAAATCTACATATGCTACAGGCCTACAGCTACAGATTACGCATATATACATACTCAAATGAATAAGGCCCTCCTCAATACGGTTGACATGGTGCCCATTGCCCAGGCTAGTGCCAGGGCGATCCTCTCTCGCCATTGCTATTCATTCTTGCGGCTGATTTGCTACAGTCGATGGTTAACAAAGCTTGGCATGAGGGCCTTCTTCAGCTACCAATTCCTCAGCCTGAATCCGAAGATTTCTCGGTCATACAGTATGCGGACAACACCATCTTGATCCTCCCCGCTGATCTTGCGATAATCAGCACGATCAAAGGCTTGCTAGACTCGTATGCTAAGGTCACTGGACTAAAGATTAATTACACCAAGTCAAAAATTATGCCTACTAATGTATCGGATCAGAGGATTTCGGCCCTGGGCTGTCAGGTGGGAACCATGGTCTTCACTTACCTAGGGTTACCCCTAGGAACCACTAAACCCACAGTGAGAGATTTGATGCCTCTTGTGGACAACATTGAACGTAGGTTCTCTGGGATGGGCCTCTGGATGTCTTATGGTGGCACAATTCAGTACATCAACTCAGCACTCTCCTCTCTGCTCTCGTTTGCGAGGTGTGTTCTTAAGCTACCGGATAAACTGTTCGATCTTTTTGATCGTGCTAGACGGGATTGTCTCTGGAGGAAGGTGATGGATAGAGACGCGCGGACTCACTCTTTGGCAGCTTGGCACTTGGTTTGTCGACCAAAAAAGAAAGGTGGACTTGGAGTGCTTGATCTTAAAATTCAAAACCAGGCCCTTCTTTTGAAAAATGTCCACAAGTTCATACATAAGGCGGATGTGCCATGGGTCATGCTTATCTGGCATAAATACTATGAAGACACGCCACCAAATGCAAAACCCAGGTGTGGTTCCTTATGGCGGCACGGCATCTTCTCCTTGATGGACGTTTACAGAGGAATTGCCACCTGCATGCCTTGGGCCGAGGACACCATCCTTCTCTGGAAAGATCTGTGGGACATCATGGGACTAATGCAAGACTCATAGCGTCGTCTCTTTTCGTTTGGTAGAGAAGAAGACATTTCTTTAGCCCAATTCATGGCTAACCCTGGAAAGATCAGAATTTTCACCTGCCACTGTCTATTCAAGCTAGAGAAGAACTGGAGGTGGTGACCGAAAAGCTAAGCTATCTCAGTTGATCCTCTAAGGGCTGATAAATGGATTCTCTATTGGGGTGATGTCAATTTCAAGCAAAACAAATTCTGCAATTTTTCTTCAGAAATCTTAACCCACACATCCCTGCCATCTGGAAATCCAAGTGTATGATGAAGCACAGGGTATCTTCATGGATAGAGTAAACACAACGGATCTTCTCTGCAGGAGGCACTTCAACATTGGTGATGATCACTCATGCTTGCTATGCTCCAACTAACCTGTTGAAACTAACACTCACTTATTCTTCGAATGTGAGTTCAGTGCTTCATGCTGGGGGATCTTGAATATTCATTGGGACACCTCCAGAGGTATGCAGGAGTGATGGCCATGGTGACTAGAAGCTGGCATCAGGCCATGTTCAAAGAAGTTGCGATCATGGCGGCCTGGAACATATGGAAGCAGAGAAAC
Source organism: Thinopyrum elongatum (assembly GCA_011799875.1). Classification (NCBI taxonomy): domain Eukaryota; kingdom Viridiplantae; phylum Streptophyta; class Magnoliopsida; order Poales; family Poaceae; genus Thinopyrum; species Thinopyrum elongatum. The sequence goes on along the minus strand of CM022298.1, from coordinate 498,091,862 downwards.
ATACGTCACTTTGATAGGGTGGCACTCACTTTGTTGAGCTGGAAGAGAGGACTAACTTCAGACCTGGAGATTCTGAAGTTTAGTGCTAAACCTGAAAACCAAACCCTACCTGAAACCTTGATCGCCTCCCTTCAAGCCTAGGCTCTCCTGTTGTTGCTAATCTCTCTTGTATTTATACTGACCATACTACGCAAGAAACATTTCTTCAGATTACATCGGAGTAGTACAAGCAGTTTATTGTGCAGATTTACAACTTAACAAAGGCCTAGCCCAAGCTGAGGTAAACAGCGGCGGCGACGCCGGCGCTGTAAAGAGCGACCAACTTCCCAGCTGCCCCGGCGCCGGCGCGGGACACGATGGCCACCCCGAGGATCCCGGCCGCGCCGGCCGGGGCACGGACGAGCGCCGCCTCTGCCGCGCCGGCAAGCACAGCCTCCCTGAACAGCTCGGCCGCGAACTCCCCGAACTGAACCCGCGAGAGCTCGCCAGCGCCTTCCAACCCAGAGGCGCGCAGCGCAGAGTCTACTCGCACGCGCGGCGGCGGCGAGGGCACCCAGCGGCTGACGATAGGGAGGGAGCCCCGCAGGGCCGAGTGGAGGTGCGCGGAGGCGTCCGCGAGCTGGTAGGGGCGGACGCCGGAGAAGGCGTGCTGGGCGTCGGCGAGGCAGCGGTCGAAGGCGGCGTCACAGGCGGCGGCGAACGCCGGCGCCCGCCGGAGCGCCGCGTCCACGCGCTTCGAGGGGCTGAGGCCCATCTTTGGTGGATTGGATTTGGTTGACGTGACGAGAGTATGGGCTTCGCAGTGATTACTTCAGAGATTTTTTGGAGCTGCTTATTTGGCAGGCCTCCTCCGCTTGCTGGGTCAGTGTATGTAAAGGCCTACTAGCCCATAACGTTGTAATTGTCAAAGAGGAAAGTATCGGACATGGAGCATGTGATCCCGTGATCCTGGATGAACAGTAAAAATCCGAAAAAATAGTTAAAAAACTCAAAAAAATCTAATTTTTTTTTTTCAAGAAACTTTGATGTTTTTTCTACATGCGTGCCAATTTTCGTGATGAAATGACATTTGTGGAGGTCTCGGTAAAAAAAAAATCATGCTCCAAAAAAACTGTTTTTGGAAGCATTTTGGAGCATCGATTTTTTTTTGCCGAGACCTGCATGAATGTCATTTTGTCACGAAATTTTGCACGCATGTGAAAAAGATATCAATGTTTGTTGCCAAAAAATTTCAGATTTTTTTGAACTTTTTAAAAAAAAAATTCCGTTTGTACTGTAGCAAAGGGTGCCTGTGAGCTCGAGCTCACAAGAGCACTTTCGGAAAGTATCGTTTCCCCCCCCCGAAATCCTCTCTGATGGATCAATTTCCCCCTCAACTCTAATACCGGTTCAATCAGCCCCTCAAATCTATAAAACTGGATCAATTCCCCCCTAAAGTGGTTTTGTACTTGATTTTGAGTGGTTTTGACCCAGACCGTGCACTTCTCTTTACTATGAACGTGCACTTCGCGTCATAACAGTTGGGTGGAGAGACCGTTTCAGTGCGCCCAGCTCGCGTCCGCCTCCGTGGCCGGCACGCTCGCGGCTCGCCGTCTTCTTGGTCTCCATCAAGTTGCCTCTAAAGTACTACCGCTCCATGCGTACATCGACGCCGATGCTCCACGAGAAGTTGTCTGCCGTTGTGTTGCTGCTCAGGTCCGAGTCCGACCGCCCGCTCGGGAAACACTCTGTGTGCCTCGCACCGCCCGGACCGGCGTCCTGCTTGGCCACCGCAGGAGACGGAGCCGCGGGAGACGAGCTGCATCAGCAACACCGACATGCATCCGGCCGCCCGCGATCACGCCCTGCTGCGCCAGGCCCGTGTCCTCTTCCTACTCGCGAGCGGCGACGGTGTTCGAGGCAGCGGCCACGCGGGGATCGTTCTTGATGAGCGTCTCCAGCATGTCGGGCTGCTGGACGACGGCGGCGGCGAGATCTCGTCAGCTCCGAGCTCTGTCATAGGCTCTTGATGCAGAGACGGCTCGGGGCCCCAATGCAGGCCGCGTCTCTCACCGGTCTGCGTGGTCGCGTCCGCCCCGGCGCCGCTGCGCGCGGCGGCCACCCGGTACTCGCCGAGGTCGAAGAAACTCCAGTTCTTGCACCGGTCGTGGACCTGCTAATGGCCGATGTGGGCATCTTCTTCTTGTTCCCGGCCTGGCAGCTGGAGGTGGAGGAGGATGAGGATGAGCGGGTGGAGGCGTCACGCTGGTAGTCTAGTCAGCGAGAGTGCGCGGGCTGGGTAAAAACCACTCAAAATCAAGTCCAAAACCACCTTAGGGGGGAATTGATCCGGTTTTAAAGATTTGAGGGGCTGATTGATCCGGTATTAGAGTTGAGGGGGAAATTGGTCCATCAGAGAGGATTTCAGGGGGAAAACGATACTTTCCTCATTGTCAAATACCTTTTACATCGACCGGGCAGGTCGCCGCTAAAAAAAACAATTTTGATCGGGCCAGTCACTGCTCAAAAAAATAAAATCGACTGGGCCATGCGGCGGTGGTATAGCACGCACCACACAGGAGTGCGCGTGCTGCGTGTAGGCGCCGTATTGGGCGCATCTATGGGAGCATTTGTTTCACGTGTTTTTATTTATTTATTTCCGGTTTATTTAGGTTTTTAGGTTGTGCTTGGGTTTCTAGGTTTCTTCAAAAAGAAAATTCTCTTATGAAACACACCGTCTGGAAAAGGCACGGTTGTGCTTTCGCGTAAAGCATAGTTATGCTTCATGGTAAAGTGTGCTTCTTAAAAAGTGATACACACAATTGTGCTTCCCGAAAAATGAAAGCACAGTTGTGCTTCACGGTGAAGTGTTCTTCCTAAAAAGTGAAACGCATTGTGCTACACGATGAAGCAGAACCGTACTCGCATCCGTGCTTTCTGAAAAGTGAAAAACACAGTTGTGATTCACACTGAAGCACATTTGTGTTTGCACGTGAAGCACAACTGTGCTTCCCGAAAAGCAAAAAAACACAAAATGTGCTTTTGGTTTTTGTTTTTTTTTTGTTTTTCCGATGTATTTTTTTATTTTTCGTTCTCGGCTTTTTTGAAAGAAAAATTTCATTCAAACTTATTAACATGGGACCTAGTTTCAAAGATCTTGATACGAGAAACGCAACGGTGAAAACTATTCGTAATTCAGACGCACGGTTCAAGAGATACAATATTTTGAAAAATCAAATTTACAAAAAAAACACATTACTCTTAGGTTGCGACAAGTGTCGCACATGTAGTGCGTCACTTGTCACCGCCAAAGAAGGTGGGAGTGACCAACCCTATTAGGGATACCAGCTATACAAGAGAAGCACAAACAACTAAAACAGGGAACAAAAAATAAGGACTAAGGTAAGCTAATATAAGCACTAGAACTAAGGGAGCCTGATAATTCCTAGCAATAAGCACAAGTCTTCCCGAAGCGCCTCGATACATCTCACCAAATAGACCACCACTCCAAGATACACTCCAGTAGACGGGTGAGGCGAAATAAGATACCATCAATTTGACGGAAAACGGGCCAAATAAAGGATGCCTACAAGGAGGAGATCGACGGCGGCAATGACGTCGGCGGAGGCCTGACAAGGTCAAGCATGACATTTGCTAGCACCCCACCAACCAACCCGAGAGAGCATCACTGGCAACCAACAACTACACCAAATGCGCCTTGGCTAAAGAATACCTCCAGTAGCCGGCCAGCATGACACCAATCCCAGCAACCCCCTGGTCCTGGGATGACCTCATACACCAAGAAGACTGCCATCTAAAGAGGCCAAGGGAACACCGATGTACAATGCCGGCGCCAGGAAGCCCCTAGAGGAACCTTGGTACCGAAATAATAGATGGACACTGCCGAAGAAGACACCGAGGACGGGTGGCCACCGAGGGTGTCAGATGGCCTAGGGAGGATGGACTGAAACTGGCCCTCTGAGGAGGAGAACAACATCCATAGACGTCATCATTGCCAGCAACGGCCAAGGCCTTGCGTAACTTTCGCTCCACCACCCTCCCTAGGCATTGCTACGTGAGCGCCATAACAAGGAAGAACATATGTGAAGACAACACCGCTGGTCTCCCCGAGAAGCCGTCGTACCCTGCCAAGCCAACCGACCAAAGCCGGCGTGGCCCCAAACTGGTGACGGGACCACCGACGCACGAGCGGACGTCGATATCCCTGACCCCTGGTCACGGCCGCCCATCCGGCTTGCGACCCCACTCTGACCAAGAACTGGGCAACAAGCCACCAACACAAGACTGGTCGAGGTGTCCACTAGCGCCCCTGGCCATGACCACCTCATGAGGTAGGTGGCGGCCACAACACACCGAGTTGCGACCACCAACCCTGGCCGAAGAGCCCCGCCTGACCCAAATCTGGGCCAGAAAAGGCTCCTGCACGAAGAGCCCCAGGGGCGAGGAGAGGTAAGGTGCCAGCCCTCCTAGTTGCGTATACCTCCCTCAAGAAGACCCTCACTCTGTGGCGCGGCAGGAAAGCACCCATTGGCGGCGACCCAAGTTAGGGTTAGGGGAACACATGGGAGAGAGGGAGAGAGAAAGGGAGAGCGGAGAGGGTTAGGAAGAGGCAGGACCGCCCCGCCGCCGCCACCCACGACAGGACATTGCCATGCGGGGCCGCCCAACGATGGTGGGGAGGGATGGAGGGTCTGTGGAAAACAGTGTGAATAATCCATTTAAAATAATTACATTTGTTCTAAAATCAATAGTTAAGGGTTACCCCTTGCAAAAGTCACTCCCCACCTTCCCAGGTGTAGACAAATGACACACTGCATGCGCGTCACTTGTCGCAATCACGGAGTTCTCCAATTTTTTCGTAGATTCCTTTATTCAAAACGTTTTATCTCCTGAACCATGTATTCAAATAACGACTATTTCATTGTCGGATTTCTCGTCCCGATATCTTCGAAACTAGATCCCATGTTAATAGGTTTTGACGAACTTTTTTTCACAAAAAACTAGACACCGTGAAAAAACCGAAAACAAAAAAAGAAAAAAAACTTCTATAAAAACCAAAAATCAAAAAAAGAAAACGCAACCGAAAAAATTAAATACCGAAAAGAGGAAGAAAAAACCAGAGTTGTAAGCACGGTTTGTGGTTTTCACTCTTTTTGGGAAGCACATGTTGTGCTTTTCCCTTTTTTCGAGGGAGCACATGTTGTGCTTCTCGCAAAAGGAAGACTGTGCTTTTTATTTTTTTTGTGAAAGGAGAAGATGTGCTTCTCGCGAAAGCAACATTGTGTTTTTTTTTCCTTTTTGAGAAGCACAACCCGTGCTTCCATGAAAAGTACAATTGTACTTTATGCGAAAGCATATCTATGCTTTCACGATAAAAAAATGTCTGCACTTCAAAAAATCAGAAAAATAAAAGGTTTCACCAAAACCTGGGGAAAGCTAGGCAAAGGACGAAAAGCCAAAAAAAACCCTAAAACCATGTACAGAAAACAAAAAAAAATTGTGCTCCCATGATGTATGGCAGGCGCGACACGTGGCGGCGGTTGTACGCACCACGCGGCAGTTGCCTGTGCGCCCCGCGCGACGCCAAATCCTATTCAGCGCCCAATACTAGTCATTTCACTAACGTGCGCATACCCCCTCATCACGTTTGGGCCGACCCATTTTTTATTTTTTAGTCTCTGTTTCTAAAGCAAGCCAAGATTTGATCTCACGACGAGCGTGTTCAGAACAGGACGAGTCAACCACCCGACCACTGCAATTGTTCTATTTACTTACATGATTTTCCTTTTTTGTTCTTTTCTGTGTTTGTTTTCTTTTTTTTGTCCCTTTTTTTTCTTTTTTCAAGTTCGACAAACCTTTTCTTCTTCATGAATTTTTTATGCAAAATCGATAATTTTTTTGTCAAATTTGAAGAACTTTTTTCAAACTCGATGACCTTTTTTCAAATTCGTTGAACTTTTTTCAAATTCGACGAACTTTTTTCAAATTTGATGAACTTTTTTAAATCGGGTGAACTTTTTGTCAAATCCGATGAACCTTTTTTCAAATCCGGTGAACGTTTTTTCAAATTCGATGAACGTTTTTCAAATTTGATGAGCTTTGTTTCTAATTCGATGAAATTTTTTCAAATCCAATGAACTTTTTTTCAAATCCAATGAACTTTTTTTAAAAATTCGATGAACTTTTTTCAAATATCATGAATTTTGTGTCAAAATTGATGAGCTGTTTTTTAGAATTGATGAACTTCTTGAAAGTCGTGTTATGCTTTCAAATTCGTAAATTTCAGATCCATTCGTTTTTTCAGTTTTGTGAAGGAAGGAACGAACAAAAAAAAGGAACGAACGAACAAAACACGCAGCTGCGAACGAGGAAAGGAGCAAGCATACTAGCTGGGCCGGCCCACGCGAGGCTGCTGCGAGCGCCCGTTAAGCGAACTGGCGCGTAAGGCGCCGAAGAGGAGGTCTCCCGCGCGACCCGCTAGGAGACAACTGGAGGGGGAGCTCCTAAGCCGCGCCTTTAGCGCCCGTAATGCGTACTTGTGCCCACGCGCTGCTGAAAGCACAAGTGCTCCCTGGGTGATTTTGGTAATTAATATCAACATATCTCTTGTTGGACTAATACTTTTATCTAGTATATTTCAGATAAGTTCAACAATGGCGTGGTAAGGACAAGAGGATGTGGAACCCCTTCAAAATGCTAAGGACACATATTGGCAAAAGCTCAAAACTCTTCATTTATATTTTAGTGATCCAAGATCACATTGAGTCCATAGGAAAGCCAATACTATTAAAATGGGATGAGGTGTTGCTTAATGGTCTACTTGCTCAAAGTGCTCAGTGATATTGCTCCAAAATCTTTAACCACTTTCTCACCTCCAAATATGTCCAAAACTCAAAGTCAAACTCAGCCCCACCGAAATGATCCATCCGGCGCCACCGAGTTCATTCGACATAGCCACTGCCAGAAACCCTAACTCCCCGGTCACACCGATACGGATCTCGGTCTCACCGAGATGGCCCTGCAAACTCTCTATTTCCCTTTTGTAACATTTCGGTCTCACCGAAATGAGCGATCGGTCCCACCGAGTTTGCTTGACAAACTCTCTGTTTGCTCTTTGCTGAAATTGGTCTCACCGAGTTCAAGCAATCGGCTTCATCGAGATGAGGTTTTGCCCTAGCACTAGCACATCGGTCCCACCGAGCTGTTTCAGTCGGTCCCACCGAGATTCCTAACGTTCACATTTTGAACTAAATCAGTCTCACCGAGTTCTTCTATTTGGTCTGACCGAGTTGGGTCAAATGTGAGTAACGGTTGGATTTTGTGTGGAGGCTATATATACCCCTCCACCCCCTTCTCCATATGTGAGAGAGCCATCAGAACGTGCCTACACTTCCACTACTCATTTTCTGAGAGAGAACCACCTACTCATGTGTTGAGACAAAGATATTCCAATCCTACCACAAGAATCTTGACCTCTAGCCTTCCCCAAGTTGCTTTTGAAGGAAATATGCCCTAAAGGCAATAATAAAGTTGTTATTTTATATTTCCTTATTCATGATAAAGGTTTATTATTCATGCTAGAATTGTATTGATCGGAAACCATAATACATGTGTGAATACATAAACAAACACCGTGTCCCTAGTAAGCCTCTACTAGACTAGCTCGTTGATCAAAGATGCTTAAGGTTTCCTGACCATGGACATGAGTTGTCATTTGATAACGGGATCACATCATTAGGAGAATGATGTGATGGACAAGACCCATCCGTTAGCTTAGCATAATGATCGTTCAGTTTTATTGCTATTGCTTTCTTCATGTCAAATACATATTCCTTCGACTATGAGATGCAACTCCTGGATACTGGAGGAATGCCTTGTGTGCTATCAAACGTCACAACGTAACTGGGTGATTATAAAGATGCTCTATAGGTATCTCCGAAGGTGTTTGTTGAGTTGGCATAGATCGAGATTAGGATTTGTCACTCCGAGTTTCGGAGAGGTATCTCTGGGCCCTCTCGGTAATACACATCATAAGCTTGCAAGCAAACGACTAAGGAGTTGGTCACGAGGTGATGTATTATGGAATGAGTAAAGAGACTTGCCAGTAATGAGATTGAACTAGGTATGAAGATACCGACGATCGAATCTCGGGCAAGTAACATACCGATGGACAAAGGGAATTACGTATGTTGTCATAACGGTTCGACCGATAAAGATCTTCGTAGAATATGTAGGAGCCAATATGAGCATCCAGGTTCCGCTATTTGTTATTGATTGGAGAGGTGTCTCGGTCATGTCTACATAGTTCTCGAACCCGTAGGGTCCGCATGCTTAACGTTCGATGACGATATAGTATTATATGAGTTATGTGTTTTGGTGACCGAATGTTGTTCGGAGTCCTGGATGAGACCACTGACATGACGAGGAGTCTCAAAATGGTTGAGAGGTAAAGAATCATATATAGGACGGTAGTATTCGGACACTGGAAGTGTTTCGGGGGTCACTTGGTAATTATCGGGTCACCGGAAGGGGTTCCGGGCACCCCCGGCAAAAGATATGGGCCTTATGGGCCAAGAGGGGAAACGCACCAGCCACAAGGGGCTGGTGCACCCCCCATATGGGCCGAACCAGGAGGAGAATGAAAGAGGGGAAGAGAAAGGAAAGGGGGGATTCGGCCTCCCCCTTCCTTCTCTTCCCCCTCCTCTTTCCTTCCCCCTCTAGCAGATATGGCAGGGGGGCGCGAGGCTAGGGAGGAGCCCAAGTAGGATTCGGTCCTACTTGGGGCACCTCCTGGCCTCTCCCCTCCCCCTCCCACCTATATATGTGTGGGTGGGGGGCGCCTAGCACACACCAGATCAATTGTTAGCCGTGTGCGGCGCCCCCCTCCACCGTTTACAACCCCGGTCATATCTTCGTAGTGCTTAGGCGAAGCCCTGCGAGGATCACTTCACCATCACCGTCACCACACCGTCGTGCTAACGGAACTCATCTACTACCTTGACAACTTGCTGGATCAAGAAGGCGAGGGACGTCACCGAGCTGAACGTGTGCAGAACGCGGAGGTGCCGTGCGTTTGGTACTTGATCGGTTGACGTGAGAAGAAGTTTGACTACATCAACCGCGTTGTGAAACGCTTCCGCTTACGGTCTACGAGGGTACGTAGACACACTCTCCCCCTCATTGCTATGCATCCCCATGGATAGATCATTGCGTATGCATAGAATTTTTTTGTTTTCCATGCAATGATTCCCAACAGTGGCATCAGAGCCAGGTCTATGCGTAGATGATATGCACGAGTAGAACACAAAGAGTTGTGGGCTGTGATAGTCATACTGCTTACCACCAACGTCTTATTTTGATTCGGCGGTATTGTGGGATGAAGTGGCCCGGACCAACCTTACATGTCCACGTACATGAGACCGGTTCCACCGACAGACATGCAACTAGTTTTGCATAAAGGTGGCTGGCGGGCGTCTGTTTCTCCTACTTTAGTTGAATCAAATTTGACTGCGGCCAGTCCTTGAAGAAGGTTAAAACAACAAACTTGACGAATCACCGTTGTGGTTTTTGCCGTAGGTAAGAACGGTTCTTGCTAGAAGCCCGTAGCAGCCACGTAAAATTTGCAACAACAAAGTAGAGGACGTCTAACTTGTTTTTGCAGGGCATGTTGTGATGTGATATGGTCAAGACATGATGTGATATACGTTGTTGTATGAGATGATCATGTTTTGTAAGTTATCGGCAACTGGTAGGAGCCTTATGGTTGTCACTTTATTGTATGAAATGCAAACGCCATGTAATTGCTTTACTTTATCACTATGCGTTAGTGATAGTTGTAGAAGCAATAGTTGGCGAGACGACCACGACGCAACGATGGAGATCAAGGTGTCGAACCGGTGACAATGGAGATCATGACGATGCTTTGGAGATGGAGATTAAAAGCACAAGATGATGGCCATATCATGTCACATATTTTGATTGCATGTGATGTTTATCCTTTATGCATCTTATTTTGCTTAGAACGGCGGTAGCATTATAAGATGACCCCTTCACTTAATTTCAAGATAATAGTGTTCTCCCTGAGTATGCACCGTTGCTACAGTTCGTCGTGTTGAGACCCCACGTGATTACCGGGTGTGATAGACTCTACGTTCACATACAACGGGTGCAAGACAGTTTTGCACATGCGGAATACTTGGGTTAAACTTGATGAGCCTAGCATGTACAGACATGGCCTCGGAACACTGGAGACCGAAAGGTCAAACGTGAATCATATAGTAGATATGATCAACATAGAGATATTCACCATTGATGACTGCCCCATCTCACGTGATGATCGGACATGGGTTAGTTGATTTGGATCACGTATCACTTAGATGACTTGAGGGATGTCTATTTAAGTGGGAGTTCTTGAGTAATTTGATTAATTGAACTTAATTTATCATGAACTTAGTCCTGCTAGTATTTGCATATATATGTTGTAGATTAATGGCCCGTGCTACCATTCCCCTAAATTTTAATGCGTTCCTAGAGAAAGCTAAGTTGAAAGATGATGGTAGCAACTACACGGACTGGGTCCGTAACTTGAGGATTATCCTCATTGGTGCACAGAAGAATTATGTCCTTAATGCACCGCTAGGTGAAAAGCCCCCTCCCGCTAATGTAGACGCTTTGAACGTCTGGCAGACGCGGTCTGATGACTACTCTATAGTTCAGTGTGCCATGCTTTACGGCCTAGAACCGGGACTTCAAATACGTTTTGAACGTCATGGAGCATATGAGATGTTCCAAGAGTTGAAGTTAATATTTCAAGCAAATGCCCGGGTTGAGAGATATGAAGTCTCCAACAAGTTCTATAGCTACAAGATGGAGGAGAACAGTTCTGTCAGTGAACACATACTCAAAATGTCTGGGTATTATAATCACTTGACTCAGCTAGGAGTTGATCTTCCAGTTGATTGTGTCATTGACAGAGTTGTTCAATCACTGCCACCAAGCTACAAAGGCTTCGTGATGAACTATAATATGCAAGGGATGAACAAAACAATTCCCGAGCTCTTCGTAATGCTTAAGGCTGCGGAGGTAGAAATCAAGAAGGAGCATCAAGTGTTGATGGTTAACAAGACCACTAGTTTCAAGAAAAAGGGCAAGGGAAAGAAAGGGAACTTCAAGAAGAATGGCAAGCAAGTTGCATATCCCAGGAAGAAACCCAAATCTGGACCCAAGCCTGAAACTGAGTGCTTCTACTGCAAAGGGACTGGTCACTGGAAGCGGAATTACTCCAAGTATTTGGCGGATAAGAAGGATGGCAAAGTGAACAAAGGTATATTTGATATACATGTTATTGATGTGTACCTTACTAATGCTCATAGTAGCGCCTGGGTATTTGATACTGGTTCGGTTGCTCATATTTGTAACTCGAAACAGGAGCTACGGATTAAATGAAGATTGGCTGGCTAAGGACGAGGTGACGATGCGCGTCGGGAATGGTTCCAAGGTCGATGTGATCACCGTCGGCATGCTACCTCTACATCTACCTTCGGGATTAGTTTTAGACCTGAATAATTGTTATTTGGTGCCAGCGTTGAGCATGAACATTATATCTGGATCTTGTTTAGTGTGAGACGGTTATTCATTTAAATCAGAGAATAATGGTTCTTCTATTTATATGAGTAATATCTTTTATGCTCATGCACCCTTGAAGAGTGATCTATTTTTGTTGAATCTCGATTGTAGTGATACACATATTCATAATATTGATGCCAAAAGATGCAAAGTTGATAATGATAGTGCAACATATTTGTGGCACTGCCGTTTAGGTCATATTGGTGTGAAGCGCATGAAGAAACTCCATGCAGATGGGCTTTTGGAATCACTTGATTATGAATCATTTGATACTTGCGAACCATGCCTCATGGGCAAGATGACTAAAACTCCGTTCTCCGGAACAATGGAGCGAGCCAATGACTTATTGGAAATAATACATACCGATGTATACGGTCCGATGAGTGTTGAGGCACGCGGCGGGTATCGTTATTTTCTGACCTTCACAGATGATTTGAGCAGATATGGGTATATCTACTTAATGAAACACAAGTCTGAAACATTTGAAAAGTTCAAAGAATTTCAGAGTGAAGTGGAGAATCATCGTAACAAGAAAATAAAGTTTCTACGATCTGATCGCGGAGGAGAATATTTGAGTTACGAGTTTGGCCTTCATTTAAAACAATGTGGAATAGTTTCACAACTCACGCCACCTGGAACACCACAGCGTAATGGTGTGTCCGAATGTCGTAACCGTACTTTATTAGATATGGTGCGATCTATGATGTCTCTTACCGATTTACCACTATCGTTTTGGGGTTATGTATTAGAGACAGCTGCATTCACGTTAAATAGGGTACCGTCTAAATCCGTTGAGACGACACCGTATGAACTATGGTTTGGCAAGAAACCTAAGCTGTCGTTTCTTAAAGTTTGGGGTTTCGACACTTATGTCAAAAGGCTTCAGCCTGATAAGCTCGAACCCATATCGGAGAAGTGCGTCTTCATAGGATACCCTAAGGAAACAATTGGGTACACCTTCTACCACAGATCTGAAGGCAAGATCTTTGTTGCCAAGAATGGAACCTTCCTAGAGAAGGAGTTTCTCTCGAAAGAAGTGAGTGGGAGGAAAGTAGAACTTGATGAGCTAATTGTACTTTCTCTCGAATTGGAAAGTAGTTCATCAGAGAAAACCGTTCCCGTGATGTCTACACCAACTAGAGAGGAAGCTAATGATGATGATCACAAAACTTTGGATCAAGTTACTACAGAACTTCGTAGGTCAACCAGAACACGATCCGCACCAGAGTGGTACGGGAATCCTGTACTGGAAGTCATGTTACTAGACCAAGGCGAACCTACAAACTATAAAGAAGCTATGATGAGCCCAGATTCTGACAGATGGCTTGAGGCCATGAAATCTGAGATAGGATCCATGTATGAGAACAAAGTGTGGACTTTGGTGGATTTCCCGATGATCGGCAAGCCATAGAAAATAAATGGATCTTCAAGAAGAAGACTGACGCTAATGGTAATGTTACTGTCTATAAAGCTCGACTTGTCGCAAAAGGTTTTTGACAAGTTCAAGAAGTTGGCTACGATGAGACTTTCTCACCCGTAGCGATGCTTAAGTCCGTCCGAATCATGTTAGCAATTGCCGCATTTTATGATTATGAAATCTGGCAAATGGACATCAAAACTGTATTCTTTAATGGATTTCTTAAGATAGAATTGTATATGATGCAACCAGAATGTTTTGTCGATCCTAAAGGTGCTAACAAAGTGTGCAAGCTCCAGCGATCCATCTATGGACTGGTGCAAGCATCTCGGAGTTGGAATATACGCTTTGATGAGGTGATCAGAGCATATGGATTTATACAGACTTTCGGTGAAGCCTGTATTTACAAGAAAGTGAGTGGGAGCTCTGTAGCATTTCTGATATTATATGTGGATGACATATTGTTGATTGGAAATGATATAGAATTTCTGGATAGCATAAAAGGATACTTGAATAAGAATTTTTCAATGGAAGACCTCGGTGAAGCTGCTTATATATTGAGCATCAAGATCTATAGGGATAGATCAAGACGCTTAATAGGACTTTCACAAAGCACATACCTTGATAAAGTTTTGAAGAAGTTCAAAATGGATTAGTCAAAGAAAGGGTTCTTGCCTGTGTTGCAAGGTGTGAAGTTGAGTAAGACTCAATGCCCGACCACTGCAGAAGATAGAGAGAAAATGAAAATCATTCCCTATGCTTCAGCCATAGGTTCTATCATGTATGCTATGCTGTGTACCAGACCTGATGTGTGCCTTGCCATAAGTCTGGCAGGGAGGTACCAAAGTAATCCAGGAGTGGATCACTGGACAACGGTCAAGAACATCCTGAAGTACCTGAAAAGGGCCAAGGATATGTTTCTCGTTTATGGAGGTGATGAAGAGCTCGTCGTAAATGGTTACGTCGATGCTAGCTTTGACACTGATCCGGATGACTCCAAGTCACAAACCGGATACGTATTTATATTGAATGGTGGAGCTGTCAGTTGGTGTAGTTCCAAGCAGAGCGTCGTGGTGGGATCTACGTGTGAAGCGGAGTACATAGCTGCTTCGGAAGCAGCAAATGAAGGAGTCTGGATGAAGGAGTTCATATCCGATCTAGGAGTAATACCTAGTGCATCGGATCCAATGAAAATCTTTTGTGACAACACTGGAGCAATTGCCTTGGCGAAGGAATCCAGATTTCACAAGAGAACCAAACACATCAAGAAACGCTTCAACTCCATTCGTGAACAAGTCAAGGATGGAGACATAGAAATTTGCAAGATACATACGGATCTGAATGTAGCAGACCCGTTGATCAAGCCTCTTCCACGAGCAAAACATGATCATTACCAAGACTCCATGGGTGTTAGAATCATTACAATGTAATCTAGATTATTGACTCTAGTGCAAGTGGGAGACTGAAGGAAATATGCCCTAGAGGCAATAATAAAGTTGTTATTTTATATTTCCTTATTCATGATAAAGGTTTACTATTCATGCTAGAATTGTATTGATCGGAAACCATAATACATGTGTGAATACATAAACAAACACCGTGTCCCTAGTAAGCCTCTACTAGACTAGCTCGTTGATCAAAGATGGTTAAGGTTTCTTGACTATGGACATGAGTTGTCATTTCATAACGGGATCACATCATTAGGAGAATGATGTGATGGACAAGACCCATCCATTAGCTTAGCATAATGATCGTTCAGTTTTATTGCTATTGCTTTCTTCATGTCAAATACATATTCCTTCGACTGAGATTATGCAACTCCCGGATACCGGAGGAATGCCTTGTGTGCTATCAAACGTCACAACGTAACTGGGTGATTATAAAGATGCTCTACAGGTATCTCCGAAGGTGTTTGTTGAGTTGGCATAGATCGAGATTAGGATTTGTCACTCCGAGTTTCGGAGAGGTATCTCCGGGCCCTCTCAGTAATACACATTTGCAAGCAAACGACTAAGGAGTTGGTCACGAGGTGATGTATTACGGAACGAGTAAAGAAACTTGCCAGTAATGAGATTGAACTAGGTATGAAGATACCGACGATCGAATCTCGTGCAAGTAACATACCGATGGACAAAGGGAATTACGTATGTTGTCATAACGGTTCGACCGATAAAGATCTTCGTAGAATATGTAGGAGCCAATATGAGCATCCTGGTTCCGCTATTGGTTATTGACCAGAGAGGTGTCTCGGTCATGTCTACATAGTTCTCGAACCCGTAGGGTTCGCACGCTTAACGTTCGATGACGATATAGTATTATATGAGTTATGTGTTTTGGTGACCGAATGTTGTTAGGAGTCCCGGATGAGACCACGGACATGACGAGGAGTCTCGAAATGGTTGAGAGGTAAAGATTCAGATATAGGACGATAGTATTTGGACACCGGAAGTGTTTCAGGGGTCACCGGGTACTTATCGGGTCACCGCAAAGGGTTCCGGGCACCCCTGGCAAAAGATATGGGCCATATGGGCCAAGAGGGGAAACGCACCAGCCACAAGGGGCTGGTGCGCCCCCCATATGGGCCGAACCAGGAGGAGAAGGAAAGAGGGGAAGAGAAAGGAAAGGGGGGATTCGGCCTCCCCTTTCCTTCTCTCCCCCCTCCTCTTTCCTTCCCCCTCCGGCAGATATGGCAGGGGGGCACGCGGCTAGGGAGGAGCCCAAGTAGGATTTGGTCCTACTTGGGGCGCCTCCTAGCCTCTCCCCTCCCCCTCCCACCTATATATATGTGGGAGGGGGGCGCCTAGCACACACCAGATCAATTGTTTGCCGTGTGCGGCGCCCCCCTCCACCGTTTACACCCCCGGCCATATCTTCGTAGTGCTTAGGCGAAGCCCTGCGAGGATCACTTCACCATCACCGTCACCACACCATCGTGCTAACGGAACTCATCTACTACCTCGACGACTTGCTGGATCAGGAAGGCGAGGGACGTCACTGAGCTAAACGTGTGCAGAACACGGAGGTGCCGTGCGTTCGGTACTTGATCGGTTGACGTGAGAAGAAGTTCGACTACATCAACCGCGTTGTGAAATGCTTCCGCTTATGGTCTACGAGGGTATGTAGACACACTCTCCCCCTCATTGCTATGCATCTCCATGGATAGATCATTGCGTGTGCGTAGATTTTTTTTGTTTTCCATGCAATGATTCCCAACAGTGGCATCAGAGCTAGGTCTATGCGTAGATGATATGCACGAGTAGAACACAAAGAGTTGTGGGCGGTGATAGTCATACTTCTTACCACCAGCGTCTTATTTTGATTCGACGGTATTGTGGGATGAAGCGGCCCGGACCAACCTTACATGTCCACGTACATGAGACCGGTTCCATCGACAGACATGCAACTAGTTTTGCATAAAGGTGGCTGGCGGGGGTCTGTTTCTCCTACTTTAGTTGAATAGAATTTGACTACGGCCAGTTCTTGAAGAAGGTTAAAACAGCAAACTTGACGAATCACCATTGTGGTTTTTGCCGTAGGTAAGAACGGTTCTTGCTAGAAGCCCGTGGCAGCCACGTAAAACTTGCAACAACAAAGTAGAGGACGTCTAACTTGTTTTTGAAGGGCATGTTGTGATGTGATATGGTCAAGACATGATGTGATATATGTTGTTGTATGAGATGATCATGTTTTGTAAGTTATCGGCAACTGGCAGGAGCCTTATGGTTGTCGTTTTATTGTATGAAATGCAAACGCCATGTAATTGCTTTAGTTTATCACTATGCGTTAGCGATAGTTATAGAAGCAATAGTTGGCGAGACGACCACAACGCAACGATGGAGATCAAGGTGTCGAGCCAGTGACAATGGAGATCATGACGATGCTTTGGAGATGGAGATCAAAAGCACAAGATGATGGCCATATCATGTCACATATTTTGATTGCATGTGATGTTTATCCTTTATGCATCTTATTTTGCTTAGAATGGCGGTAGCATTATAAGATGATCCCTTCACTTAATTTCAAGATAATAGTGTTCTCCCTGAGTATGCACCGTTGCTACAGTTCATCGTGTTGAGACACCACAAGATGATCGGGTGTGATAGACTCTACGTTCACATACAACGGGTGCAAGACAGTTTTGCACATGCGGAATACTTGTGTTAAACTTGACGAGCCTAGCATGTACAGACATGGCCTCGGAACACTGGAGACTGAAAGGTTAAACGTGAATCATATAGTAGATATGATCAACATAGAGATATTCACCATTGATGACTGCCCCATCTCACGTGATGATCGGACATGGGTTAGTTGATTTGGATCATGTATCACTTAGATGTCTTGAGGGATGTCTATTTAAGTGGGAGTTCTTGAGTAATTTGATTAATTGAACTTAATTTATCATGAACTTAGTCCTGCTAGTATTTGCATATATATGTTGTGGATCAATGGCCCGTGCTACCGTTCCCCTAAATTTTAATGCGTTCCTAGAGAAAGCTAAGTTGAAAGATGATGGTAGCAACTACACGGACTGGGTCCGTAACTTGAGGATTATCCTCATTGGTGCACAAAAGAATTATGTCCTTAATGCACCGCTAGGTGACAAGCCCCCTCCCGCTAATGTAGACGCTTTGAACGTCTGGCAGACGCGGTCTGATGACTACTCTATAGTTCAGTGTGCCATGCTTTACGGCTTAGAACCGGGACTTCAAAGACGTTTTGAACGTCATAGAGCATATGAGATGTTCCAAGAGTTGAAGTTAATATTTCAAGAAAATGCCCGGGTTGAGAGATATGAAGTCTCCAACAAGTTCTATAGCTGCAAGATGGAGGAGAACAGTTCTGTCAGTGAACACATACTCAAAATGTCTGGGTATTATAATCACTTGACTCAGCTGGGAGTTGATCTTCTAGTTGATTGTGTCATTGACAGAGTTCTTCAATCACTGCCACCAAGCTACAAAGGCTTTGTGATGAACTATAATATGCAAGAGATGAACAAAACAATTCCCGAGCTCTTCGCAATGCTTAAGGTTGCGGAGGTAGAAATCAAGAGGGAGCATCAAGTGTTGATGGTTAACAAGACCACTAGTTTCAAGAAAAAGGGCAAGGGAAAGAAAGGGAACTTCAAGAAGAATGGCAAGCAAGTTGCCACTCCCGGGAAGAAACCCAAATCTGGACCCAAGCCTGAAACTGAGTGCTTCTACTGCAAAGGGACTGGTCACTGGAAGCGGAATTACTCCAAGTATTTGGCGGATAAGAAGGATGGCAAAGTAAACAAAGGTATATTTGATATACATGTTATTGATGTGTACCTTACTAATGCTCGTAGTAGCGCCTGGGTATTTGATACTGGTTCGGTTGCTCATATTTGTAACTCGAAACAGGAGCTACGGATTAAATGATGATTGGCTAAGGACGAGGTGACGATGCGCGTTGGGAATGGTTCCAAGGTCGATGTGATCGCCGTCGGCACGCTACCTCTACATCTACCTTCGGGATTAGTTTTAGACCTGAATAATTGTTATTTGGTGCCAGGGTTGAGCATGAACATTATATCTGGATCTTGTTTAGTGTGAGACGGTTATTCATTTAAATCAGAGAATAATGGTTGTTCTATTTATATGAGTAATATCTTTTATGGTCATGCACCCTTGAAGAGTGGTCTATTTTTGTTGAATCTCGATTGTAGTGATACACATATTCATAATATTGATGCCAAAAGATGCAAAGTTGATAATGATAGTGCAACATATTTGTGGCACTGCCGTTTAGGTCATATTGGTGTGAAGTGCATGAAGAAACTCCATGCAGATGGGCTTTTGGAATCACTTGATTATGAATCATTTGATACTTGTGAACCATGCCTCATGGGCAAGATGACTAAAACTCCGTTCTCCGGAACAATGGAGCAAGCCAATGACTTATTGGAAATAATACATACCGATGTATGCGGTCCGATGAGTGTTGAAGCACGCGGCGGCTATCATTATTTTCTGACCTTCACAGATGATTTGAGCAGATATGGGTATATCTACTTAATGAAACACAAGTCTGAAACATTTGAAAAGTTCAAAGAATTTTAGAGTGAAGTGGAGAATCATCGTAACAAGAAAATAAAGTTTCTACGATCTGATCACGGAGGCGAATATTTGAGTTACGAGTTTGGCCTTCATTTAAAACAATGTGGAATAGTTTCACAACTCACGCCACCTGGAACACCACAGCGTAATGGTTTGTCCGAATGTCGTAACCATACTTTATTAGATATGGTGCGATCTATGATGTCTCTTACCGATTTACCACTATCATTTTGGGGTTATGCATTAGAGACAGCTGCATTCACGCTAAATAGGGCACCATCTAAATCCGTTGAGACGACACCGTATGAACTATGGTTTGGCAAGAAACCTAAGCTGTCGTTTCTTAAAGTTTGGGGTTGCGACACTTATGTCAAAAGGCTTCAGCCTGATAAGCTCGAACCCAAATCGGAGAAGTGCGTCTTCATAGGATACCCTAAGGAAACAATTGGGTACACCTTCTACCATAGATCCGAAGGCAAGATCTTGGTTGCCAAGAATGGAACCTTTCTAGAGAAGGAGTTTCTCTTGAAATAAGTGAGTGGGAGGAAAGTAGAACTTGATGAGGTAATTGTACTTTCTCTCGAATTGGAAAGTAGTTCATCTGAGAAAACCGTTCCCGTGATATCTACACCAACTAGAGAGGAAGCTAATGATGATGATCATAAAACTTCGGATCAAGTTACTACAGAACTTTGTAGGTCAACCAAAACACGATCCGCACCAGAGTGGTACGGGAATCCTGTACTGGAAGTCATGTTACTAGACCAAGGCGAACCTACAAACTATGAAGAAGCTATGATGAGCCCAGATTCCGACAGATGGCTTGAGGCCATGAAATCTGAGATAGGATCCACGTATGAGAACAAAGTGTGGACTTTGGTGGATTTGTCCGATGATCGGCAAGCCATAGAAAATAATTGGATCTTCAAGAAGAAGACTGACACTGATGGTGATGTTACTGTCTATAAAGCTCGACTTGTCGCAAAAGTTTTTTGACAAGTTCAAGGAGTTGACTACGATGAGACTTTCTCACCCGTAGTGATGCTTAAGTCCGTCCGAATCATGTTAGCAATTGCCGCATTTTATGATTATGAAATCTGGCAAATGGACGTCAAAACTGCATTCCTTAATGGATTTCTTAAGGAAGAATTGTATATGATGCAACCAGAAGGTTTTGTCGATCCTAAAGGTGCTAACAAAGTGTGCAAGCTCCAGCGATCCATCTATGGACTGGTGCAAGCATCTCGGAGTTGGAATATACGCTTTGATGAGGTGATCAAAGCATATGGATTTATACAGACTTTCGGTGAAGCCTGTATTTACAAGAAAGTGAGTGGGAGCTCTGTAGCATTTCTGATATTATATGTGGATGACATATTGTTGATTAGAAATGATCTAGAATTTCTGGATAGCATAAAAGGATACTTGAATAAGAATTTTTCAATGAAAGACCTCGGTGAAGCTGCTTATATATTGAGCATCAAAATCTATAGGGATAGATCAAAACGCTTAATAGGACTTTCACAAAGCACATACCTTGATAAAGTTTTGAAGAAGTTCAAAATGGATTAGTCAAAGAAAGGGTTCTTGCCTGTGTTGCAAGGTGTGAAGTTGAGTCAGACTCAATGCCCGATCACTGCAGAAGATAGAGAGAAAATGAAAGTCATTCCCTATGCTTCAGCCATAGGTTCTATCATGTATGCTATGCTGTGTACCAGACCTGATGTGTGCCTTGCCATAAGTCTGGCAGGGAGGTACCAAAGTAATCCAGGAGTGGATCACTGGACAGCGGTCAAGAACATCCTGAAGTACCTGAAAAGGACCAAGGATATGTTTCTCATTTATGGAGGTGATAAAGAGCTCGTTGTAAATGGTTACGTCGATGCTAGCTTTGACACTGATCCGGATGGCTCCAAGTCACAAACCGGATACGTATTTATATTGAATGGTGGAGCTGTCAGTTGGTGCAGTTCCAAGCAGAGCGTCGTGGCGGGATCTACGTGTGAAGCAGAGTACATAGCTACTTCGGAAGCAGCAAATGAAGGAGTCTGGATGAAGGAGTTCATATCCGATCTAGGTGTAATACCTAGTGCATCGGATCCAAAGAAAACTTTTGTGACAATACTGGAGCAATTGCCTTGGCGAAGGAATCCAGATTTCACAAGAGAACCAAACACATCAAGAGACGCTTCAACTCCATTTGTGAACAAGTCAAGGATGGAGACATAGAAATTTGCAAGATACATACGGATCTGAATGTAGCAGACCCGTTGACTAAGCCTCTTCCATGAGCAAAACATGATCAGCACCAAGACTCCATGGGTGTTAGAATCATTACATTGTAATCTAGATTATTAACTCTAGTGCAAGTGGGAGACTGAAGGAAATATGCCCTAGAGGCAATAATAAAGTTATTATTTTATATTTCCTTATTCATGATAAAGGTTTATTATTCATGCTAGAATTGTATTGATGGGAAACCATAATACATGTGTGAATACATAAACAAACACCGTGTCCATAGTAAGCCTCTACTACACTAGCTCATTGATCAAAGATGGTTAAGGTTTCCTGAACATTGACATGAGTTGTCATTTGATAACGGGATCACATCATTAGGAGAATGATGTGATGGACAAGACCCATCCGTTAGCTTAGCATAATGATCGTTCAGTTTTATTGCTATTGCTTTCTTCATGTCAAATACATATTCCTTCGACTATGAGATGATGCAACTCCCGGATACCGGAGGAATGCCTTGTGTGCTATCATACGTCACAACGTAACTGGGTGATTATAAAGATGCTCTACAGGTATCTCCGAAGGTGTTTGTTGAGTTGGCATAGATCGAGATTAGGATTTGTCACTCCGAGTTTCGGAGAGGTATCTCTGGGCCCTCTCGGTAATACACATCATAAGCTTGCAAGCAAACGACTAAGGATTTGGTCACGAGGTGATGTATTATGGAACGAGTAAATAGACTTGCCGGTAATGAGATTGAACTAGGTATGAAGATACCGACGATCGAATCTCGGGCAAGTAACATACCGATGGACAAAGGGAATTACGTATGTTGTCATAACGGTTCGACCAATAAAGATCTTCGTAGAATATGTAGGAGCCAATATGAGTATCCAGGTTCCGCTATTGGTTATTGACCGGAGAGGTGTCTCGGTCATGTCTACATAGTTCTCGAACCCGTAGGGTCCGCACGCTTAACGTTCGATGACGATATAGTATTATATGAGTTATGTGTTTTGGTGACCGAATGTTGTTCGGAGTCCCGGATGAGATCACGGACATGACGAGGAGTCTCGAAATGGTCGAGATGTAAAGATTCATATATAGTACGATAGTATTCGGACACCGGAAGTGTTTCGGGGGTCAACGGGTACTTATCGGGTCAGCGGAAGGGGTTCCGGGCACCCCCGGCAAAAGATATGGGCCTTATGGGCCAAGAGGGGAAACGCACCAGCCACAAGGGGCTGGTGCGCCCCCCATATAGGCCGAACCAGGAGGAGAAAGAAAGAGGGGAAGAGAAAGGAAAGGGGGGATTCGGCCTCCCCCTTCCTTCTCTCCCCCCTCCTCTTTCCTTTCCCCTCCGGTAGATATGGCGAGGGGGGGGGGGAGGCGGCTAGGGAGGAGCCCAAGTAGGATTCGGTCCTACTTGGGGCGCCTCCTGGCCTCTCCCCTCCCCCTCCCACCTATATATATGTGGGAGGGGGGCGCCTAGCACACACCAGATCAATTGTTAGCCGTGTGCGGCGCCCCCCTCCACCGTTTACACCCCCGGTCATATCTTCGTAGTGCTTAGGCGAAGCCCTGCGAGGATCACTTCACCATCACCGTCACCACACCATTGTGCTGATGGAACTCATCTACTACCTCGATGACTTGCTGGATCAAGAAGGCGAGGGACGTCACAGAGCTGAACGTGTGCAGAGCGCGGAGGTGCCGTGCGTTCGGTACTTGATCGGTTGACGTGAGAAGAAGTTCGAGTACATCAACCGCGTTGTGAAACGCTTCCGATTACGGTCTACGAGGGTACGTAGACACACTCTCCCCCTCGTTGCTATACATCTCCATGGATAGATCATTGCGTGTGCATAATTTTTTTTTGTTTTCCATGCAATGATTCCCAACAGCTTTCCACTCAAATCATCTTTCCACCATAGCCAAATCTGTGAGAGAGAGTTGAGTGTTGGGAAGACTATCATTTGAAGCACAAGAGCAAGGAGTTCATCATCAACACAACATCTATTACCTTTTGGAGAGTGGTGTCTCCTAAATTGGTTAGGTGTCGCTTGGGAGCCTCCGACAAGATTGTGGAGTTGAACCAAGAAGTTTGTAAGGGCAAGGAGATCGCCTACTTCGTGAAGATCTACCCGAGTGAGGCAAGTCCTTCGTGGGCGATGGCCATGGTAGGATAGACAAGGTTGCTTCTTCGTGGACCCTTCGTGGGTGGAGCCCTCCGTGGACTCGCGCAACCGTTACCCTTCGTGGGTTGAAGTCTCCATCAACGTGGATGTACGATAGCACCACCTATCGGAACCACACAAAAAATCTCCGTGTCTTCATTGTGTTTGCACACTCCAATCCCATCCCTTTACTTTCTTGCAATTAGCATGCTTTACACTTTTTGCTGCTCATACTCTTGCCATGCTTGTTTGAAATGTATTGTGAATGCTTAAACTTGTGTTAAAACTCCACCTCAACTTAAAAAACTTAAAATTGCCACTTTTACTTGTTGAGGGTCTAATCACCCCCCTCTAGACCCCTCTTCTCGATCCTTTCAGCTGCACACCTGGGCCTGGCCCAACAAGGCCGACGCGCCTGGTTGCTAAGACCGCTCCGAACGCTGCGCAGTGAAATTAACGAAAAAACAGCAAAAAGGTGCCCCCCTAAGGACTCAAACTAGAACCACTGTCTTCCTGTACGAGTGTGCCTAACCACTAGAACAACTTAACTTTAGTGAATTATAGAAGCGCCAACAGTATAAGAACACACGGCCGCGCTATTAATTGCATCTGCGCTGTATCACTTAATTTTATGAATTATTTACAATAAATTCGTGAATTTGAACAGGTTCATCATTTTTGAAGAAAAGTTCACAAAATTGAAAAAAGTTCATTAAATTCAAAAATAAGTTCACCGAATTTGAAAAGGTTCATCGAATTTGATAAAAGTTCATGGAGTTTGAAAAAAGTTCATGGAGTTTGAAAAAAGTTCATCGAATTTGGAAAAAAGTTCACCGATCTGAAAATAGTTCATTGGCTTTGAAAAAAAGGTTCATCAATTTTGAAAAAAAGTTCATCAATTTTGATAAAAGTTCTTCAAATTTGATAAAAGTTCTTTAAGTTTGAAAAAGTTTATCGAATTTAGAAAAAAAGTTCATCGAATTTGGAAATAGTTCATCGACTTTGAAAAAAAGGTTCATTGATTTTGAAAAAAAGTTCACCGATTTGAAATAAAATTCACTAATTTGAAAAAAAGGGTTCATGCACTTAGCAGAAAAGAAGAAAGGGAAAAAAAGAAGGAAAGAACCGAACAAAATCGTTCCTAAGAAAAAAGAAAAAAGAAACAATATGGAAACAAAAGGGTGAGAAAGCTCTAAGAGAACATGAACAAGTAAGATGGCGAAGTGGTTATGGCAGCGGGCTTATACTAGGGAGGGCGCCATTTAGGAATTGCCCTGGAGACATAGTTCGGCCCGTGCATCAAAGCCTCAATCACACAACGTAGCTCGGTCTGGGCCAGCCCACTTTCACATTCTTCCGTTGTTCGTTCCTCCTGTAGTTCTTTGGTTTTTTTTAAAGGAACGCTCGAATGTCTTCCTTCGTTCCTCTTCTTTATTCTTTCAGCTGGATTTCCTGAAAACCCCATATTGCTCAATACTTGAAATTGTTTGATTTAAAAAAAATCAGAAAGTAGACAAACGTCTATGTAAATTAAAAATCTTCATAAATTTTTAAATGTACACGGATTTAATTTGACCACAAACTTGTAAAAAGTTCTGGGATTTAAAATGTCTTGTTTTCTAAACGTATATTTCAGAAAATGATCATGAATTTAAATTTTTGACAAATTTTAATCACATTCAATTCGTCAAAAAATTCTGAAATTTAGAAGTGCTCGTATTAAAAACACATTTTGAATTTAATAAATATTTGTGTATTTAGAAAATGCTCTTAAATTTGGAGAAATATTACTGAATTAGAAAATGTTCATAAATTTCGAATGGTAAAAGAGAAAAGGAAAAATGAAAAAAAAGACAGAACAAGAAAATAAAACCATAAGAGAACATTGGAAACAAGTGAAAAGAAAAACAGGAAGACCAAAAAACTACTGCCATAGTTTTTTTTAGACAAACTCCGAAGCATTTTATTAACTCGACATTATATTTACATGGACGAAAGAAATTCCTTCCGGTTGACACAGCCAAACATGCCGGCCAACCGATAGGATAAAGCGTGCTTCGCGAGCTTGTGAGCCTCGACGTTTGAGCTCCTAAATTCATGACTAATATTACAAGACTGAAAAGTAGACTTATGTTCTATGATTTCATGTATGATTGCTCCGTACACTATAGGGCTTTTGTCTCGAATGTCCTCCACCACCACTTTGCAATCCGAAGCTACTTGAATTCTCATCTCATAAAGATCATCCGCTAGGGTTATGGCCTCCCTGATCGCCATACATTCAAGTGTCGCCAGATCTGAAGCACATTGATAAACAATGGCTGATGCACCAAGGAATAGCCCTGTTTGGTCTCGGCAAATCGCACCTACTACTCCATAATGTCCTCCTCTCCCAACCGCAACGTCGACATTGATTTTGCTGAACCTGCTGGAGGTGCGATCCAATGCGTTGGGCGCACAACAGAAGATCTTGTCGGGTTGGGTGACTGAGTCTGAATGGTATTCATTTCTCCCTGGTAAGACTACACAAAGGCACGCATCGCAAAGGGGCTTTAATAAATCTGCTCGTAATAGTGGCCCCTTGCAATTAGTTGGCCAAGTTGCTAGCTCTTTATGCATTTGCTCGACATTTTGCACAATATATGTGAAATCACTAGTTTATGTGTTTGAAAGTAGGAGTAATTTTGAAGCTCATTTTCTAGCTAACACACGCTCTCTCTCTCTCTCTAGCTGTAGGCGGAAATGTATCTGATGCACACGCTTGTGGTGCTACCAGTGCACTGGATGCCATAGAACGTTTAAAAAACAGGAAAAAAAATCTAGCACAATGACACAACATTAATATATGTTGTCACCGAATTTCGTATCAAAATTTGAAACATTTCTTGAGACACAAAAATGAAAAAATTGGCATCCCTGCGATAATGGGCCAAATCTAAAGCCCACGTACTATTCAGTGTTGAATTTGTCATTTTTTGTTTTTCGAGCTATGTTTCGAATTTAGACTTGAAATTTTTGACAACCTACATTAATATTGTGTGAATATAATAATTATTTTTA
Source organism: Thinopyrum elongatum (assembly GCA_011799875.1). Lineage (NCBI taxonomy): Eukaryota > Viridiplantae > Streptophyta > Magnoliopsida > Poales > Poaceae > Thinopyrum > Thinopyrum elongatum. The sequence goes on along the minus strand of CM022298.1, from coordinate 498,065,259 downwards.
GAATGTTTTGAACATTTTAAAATGTGGGAGGTGAGTTCAGTGCACCGATAACACCATAAGCACCAGTGCACCAGATATTCTCCTGGCTGTAGGCCGCTATGTTTGGCCTGTCATTCCAAATGACATTGTAATGATCCCTATAAACATCGCATTGGAATAAAGTGGAGTGATGTTTACCTAAAAAACTAGTTAAGGGTTACCCCTTGCAAATGTCGCCCTCATCTTCTCAGGCGCAGACAAGTAACATATTACATGTGCGCCACTTGTCTCAACCTAGGAGTTTTCATTTTTGTGAAGGTTCGTTTATTCAATACCTTTTATCTCTTTAAATTTCTTGCGTCGAGATCTTCGAAACTAGATCGCATGTTAATATGTTTCGACGAACTCTTTTTACAGAAAAAAAGAAAAAACAAATACAAAAAAGTTGAAAAGGCAGGCAACTAAAAAAGTAAATGACAAAAAAAAACCAGAAGAAAAAACCCGGAGCCGAAAGCACGGGTTTTCCCCAGCTTTTCCCCCTTTCAAGAAGTATAATTGTGCTTCTCACGAAAGCAAATCTGTGCTTACCGCGGAAGCAAATTTGTGCCTCTACGAGAAAAAAATATGTGCTTCTTGTGAAAGCACTTTTTTTTCTGTGAAAAAAATCCATGATCTTTTCCTCCAAAACCTAGGGAAAACCGGAAAAAATAAAAAATCCAGAAAAACCTAAAAAAACCCATCTTAAACCTGAAAAAGCGTACAAAAAGAAAATTACAGAGGGACACCCCGCATGCAACATGTGGCGGCTGCTAGACGCAACACATGGCGTGCTACTAGGGCACCAAAAGTGACCCCCGGAGGTCCACCGCAAAGGGTAACCTACAGTTAGTTGCTCTCCAATAAATGTCAAATAAAAAATACCGCAAGAGCTATATCTCTCTTATAGTGAGGGTAATTCTGTCTAGCCTGATCTTTTTCGAGTGGCTGTGCAGCACTGGGCCGGCCCTTTTTTATCTCTTTTTTTTTCTCATATGCTGGTCCAGGTCGAGATTGCTGGTTTCTATATTCTTCGGTTTTTATCTATTTCTTCACTAGTTTACTCTGGTTTTCTATTTTTTTCTTAGTTTCTCATTGGTTTTCTTTCTTGGTTTTTATTGGGTTTCCTTTCCTTTTTTCTTTGTTTTCACTGATTTTTCTATTATTTTACCTTGGTTTTCTTTATTTTTTATTTTATGTTTCTTTGTCGCGTTTTATTGGTTTTATTTTTTTAACACATGTCTACTTTTTTCAGTACACAACATACATTTTTAGTGTACATGTAAAACATTTATTTGATACATGGTGAATATTTTTAAAATACATGACATACATTTTTTATTTTAATACATGTTTAGAACACTCTTTTGAATACATAGTAAACATTTTTTCAAGTACACAAGTCCTCATTTTTCGTATACATCAGTTACATTTTAAATATATGTTAAATATTTTTTAAATACATGATTTACATTTCTACAAACATATTGATGCCTATTTCCCCTCTCATACATATCATGCATTTTCTATATACATGTAAAAAATAATATACATTTAACCTTTTGAAATACACGATTAGTATTTTTTTCAAACATATTTTTTACATTAATTTTTGTTCATACATGTTGTACAGTTTTCTTATACATCAGGAATATCTTTATATACACGGTTAATATTTTCAAATGCATGATTAACATTTTTTGAATATATAATTTTGATGTGTACTTGTTTCCATAAACCTTGTACATTTTTATACACGTTTATCATTTTGTAAATACTTGATTAACATTTGTTCATATGTATGTTTAGATGTCTGTTGTTTTTTATACATGTTCTACATTTTTCATATACATTGGAAACATTTGTATACATGTTTAATATTTTTCAAATGCATGATTAAAAAATTTCAAACACATGTTTTTGAACATTGTTGTTCGAATAAATGTTAAATATATTTTTCAAATACGTCTTGAATTTTTTTTTCAAATGCTATCAAATGTTTTTAAAGTTGCACCAACTGTATTTTAACAGTGCACAAACATTGTTTCAAACTTAAGTTTATTTTTGAAGTATATGTATTTTAGATTTTATTGAAAATATAACAAAAAGTTAAAAAAATAAAATAAAAATAAAAATAAAAAATGAAATCGAGGAACGAACTAACGAAGCAAATAAACAAAAACCAAAACGAATAAACAGTACCACTGGGTTGGCCCATTACTACGTTGCTTCATGCGAGCCGATGCTCTGTCTCTCTCTAACACAGGTGATAATAGCATCAGACCAGAAGAGGTTGTTACAAATATCAAGAACAATGCAGGAGGTCTGTATTGTGGCATCGTCAAGGAGTTTAAAGCAACTTCAGCTCAGTTCATGTCATGTCCTTTCATCTTCGAGGGACGTGGGACTAATATTGTGGCACGTAGTCTCGCTAAGCACACTCTAGGCCTTTTCTTTAGGACGCCATTTCTGGCTCCTCGAACCTCTAGACCTAAATTGTATCCCAATGTATTTGGACTATAATATTTAAACAATGTGTGTTTAGACTAAAAAAAGCTAGAAGCGAGACATAGTCACTCCGAGAAATACTGCCTATGATAGCACGCTTTCCATAGAAAATCATACACCCCTTAGAGGTAACGGGCCGACCCATGTACATGACTACTTTTCCCAACTTCGAAAGGTTCTTGTCACATGTCCAAGACACGACTTTGGGAATGAGAGACGTCCCCTTTTCGGTTCGGTGTTGGGGGTGCTAACGCACTCAAATCAACTATCTATGACATGGTGGTTTTTACCCAGGTTCAGGCCACTGTAAAGCGTAAAACCATACGTCCTCCTAGATTGTATTGATGGATGTGATGAAATGGATCATTTCAACGATGAACTTTCCTTGCCGAGGCTTGTCGGGCTTTGGAAAGTGCTCTTGCGCGTGGGAATGAAACTCTCCAGGAGTCGAACCCTTATCTACGTAGCCCAGGTCTCCTTTTATTCTCACAAGGGGTCACCACAGTGGCTACAATAGTGTGCATACAGTACATGTACAGTGGAATACCTACCACATAAAATGCGGGGGTATGTGCCTTCATATCCCCTTGCCGGGGTTGAACTCCTATGTTGTCATGGCAGGCTTTACTGACAGAGCCTTGTTACCGTGACACGTTGCCAACGAGGTGTCGCGTGCAAGGTAAAAATGGGCGATGATTCACCTTGAGTGCCACCTAATCCTGATGGAGGTGCACACTCCACTTGATAGCTCCCCATGCGCTGATGTAGGCCGTCGCATGCCTATATTTAGCCGCGGCACCGTAGCCCTGTGCCAGTCAACTGACACACTGGGCGTCAATGGGCGGAAACCGTTGGCGGGGCGGGAGTGCTGAGGGAACCGTTCTCAGGAGGCAACCTTATTCCAAGGTAATCTCGGCCTTGACGTTGGCAATGATGTGAGTGGACTCTTCCTAAAGTGTGATGGTCTTGTCGGTGAGCGTCTTCACAAAGATCTTCATCTTGAAGTGAACTCTTAACTAAGATCCGCATACCACCACATTGCCGGGAGGCAATGTGAAGGTGTGGACTGCTTCTAGATGTTTTAATCAGCAAGAGTGCGGCCATACTCGAGCTGCTTGCCTGCAGGGTGGCGACCACACCCTCTTTTGAGGTAGGTTTCTTCTATATTGGATCTTAACAAAGATCTACATGCCACCTTAGAAGGTGCATGGATGAGCGTCACTAGGAGGCATTTGGCACTACTGCCCCGCCAAGCAACACTGCCATGACCCGCACTTGACGAGTTTGTGAGACCCTAATCTTCACGAGGCCGACAGTAGCCCCCGGTCCTGCGCCTGAAAAGAGACTTCTCGGTTGTCGGGGGTTGGTCCATTCTGAGCGGAGGTGCTGGCACTTGTTAATGGTCTTCTGCGCGCTATACGTGGCAAGCATTCTCCGTGCAATGTCCCACTCGATTCATTTGTGTGTAGTAATAATAATTGATTTGCACGGATTCTTTAGAATGAAATGATGTCGTCTTAGTTCCTGCAAGACAGTGAAGAGGTGAAATGACGCATTGAATGCATAGTGCAAGAGGGGGAATGAGTGGCCTTGCCTGCTTGCTTGTAAAAGCAAGGTAGGGTAGTTCCTCCCTCTCGCCTTCATATTTATGTCGTCTTGGGTTCATCTTGCGATCCGATCGCCATGTGAGAGTAATTTGGTCAGGCAATGGGTTTAGGCAAGGCCTTGCAACCCCATGTATTTGTGCATGGGATCTTTGGAATGAGTTTGCGTAATTGATGTTATTTGTATATGTCTGCTTGCAATGAAGTTGTCTGTTGTCTTCTTCTCATTCTAAGGCCCTGCAGGTACCCAGGATACCGTAGATTGATGAAGGAGGAAGTAAGAAATGAGGATGCATAGAACATTATTCTGAACAATAGTGAGAGAAAGGATTAGTACGGTAGCAAAAAGAATTTCTTTGGGGATAAATGAGGTGTTGTCATTAAATACCCAATGTTTTATCTGAAGTAATTCTTAATAGTCGAGGTAACCCCATGCGACGGTAAGGGCCATCAGCTGGACAACCGACTCTGGATGTAGGTTGTGAACTAGTCATGACATACTTCGGACACATCCTCCACTTCATCGCGTTGTAAGCACATTGTAACTGTTGTATTCCAGAACTATGTTTATTATCAAGATGGTATCCCAAGAACAAGTATAAGGTTGTGAGAGTAAGACCTCATACCCGTGCCTATTTTCATATTAGTGTTTACATAAAAAAAAGGTTGTTAAAGGTCCGGTTAAAAAACTGGAATTTAATTCGATAACAATCACTTGTTTGACTCTTTGTCGTAATGCACATGCTCTTGTGAGTTTGATACCCAGGGTCACTCCTTTCGGAAAAGGTACGAGAACCTTCTACTATCCAAAATGGATCTCAAAGGGCATCAACCATCTTTTTGGGCGTCATTCCTGGGGAGGCACCATGTCACTAGTGATTGCATTAGAGTTATTGTTTAAGTTCTTATTTCAGTTTTTTGTTTTTGTGTTTGTTCTTGTCTGCATTGGTTTTTCTAGTTGTGTTGTTACCGAAACTCCCCAAAAATATAATGGCACAAAAACTTGGAGACTTTTCTGCTCCAAATGAGAACTTCATGTGCACCAATCGTACCACCTAATGTTGCTGCCAAACAATTTTAAATTCAACCCCACTTAGTCTTTATGGTTCAACAAAACCAATTTGGAGGCTCTACATTAGTGGATGCCGACATGCTTTTACACACTTTTACTCAACTGTGCGATATGACACGTATCAAATACTATAAACCATTTAGATACATTATAACTAAACACTTTTCCTGCCCTCTCACACCATTAGCATTTGTATCCATTGGATCTTCACTTCTAGGCTTCCTTGGCCGTCGATTGGTTCTTAGTCAAAGCTAAACCGCGCGTACAGACTTCGTTCACAGTGTAACGAGTGCTAACCCTATCGGGCCGAGGCTTCCTTAGCACTCCCTCCAGAAGAAAAACAGACCCCCGCGTCGCCCCCCGCTAGGGCGACTCGGGCGGAGCCCGAAAACCTAGCCACCGCCGCCGCCGCGCACTCCCTCCTCCTCTCCCTCCGTCGCCGCCAGGGGACGCCGCCGGGCTAACCCCGGGGCCCGATGGTGGTGGCGGGGGATTTCCTCTCTCCCGCGTCTCCGGGGTGGTACGGGGCCCCTAGGCGTGTGGTGGCGTGGCCGAGCCGGTTTCTGCGGCGCGGCGGATGGCTGCGGCAGGCGGCGGGTGGCCGGCCTGTCCTCAGACGGCGACGGCTAGGCACGGCGGGTGGCCCAGTCATGGCTGGCTGGCTAGGCTGCAGTGGCGTGCAATCTGCCTTCAGATCAGTGGCGGCAGTGTGGAGGGCCTGGTGGTCTCGTCGGCTGCACCTCTAGTCAGATCTGTTCTGACCGGTGCAGCCGGCGGTGGTGGTCATCTTGTCCATCAGAGGTGGTCGGCTTGAGGCTGGGTGTTCGGATCTCCAGATCCGTCATCTAGTACCGGCTGCGAGTCGGGGAGGCATAGTTGCCGGTGAAAATCGAGCCGATGGCGACGTTCTGCGTCGTTACCTTGATGAAGGCATCGTCGTGTGACTACTGTTGACCCACTCGTACTGCTCTGGGGGAAACCCTAGGATCTGGTCTTCCAGATCGGACGATGGCGGCACTGTGGTGTCGTTTCTCTCTTAGGAGCATCATTTGTGGAGCAGCGCTGGAAGTCAGAGGCAGGAGGTGGAGCGGCTTCGTCTTGCACGGAGCTTCGGTGGAGATGTCAAGTCATGCCTGGGCGACAGGTGCTACACTTTGTCATGCCTGTTCGGCAGGTGCTACGCACGACAGATCTTCCAGAGACTTCAACCTGTGTCGGCTGGTGGTACTTGGAGGCATGGTGCTGAGGTGTACCGGTGGCGACCGCGACGTGCTCAGTAGTTCGCGCGCAGGGAGGTGGTGCCATTGGGTGTCGTGGTGGCATCGACGACAGCTAGACCAGGCAAGGTTGATGCGTCTGTACAGCTCTGAAGATGGAGTGGTGGCAGTTGGCGGCGGCGGCCTCTGAGAGCGTGCCGGACCGGTGTGTGCCCCATACCCAGCAAGTGGCTTGGTTGGGGCCTCAGGTCTTAGATGTTAGGCTTGGCTGCGAGGTCTGTGGTATTAGGCCAGGACTATCTGCATCCCTTCTTCAACTGGATAGGAGTAGCGACAGATGTTGCCTAGATGGTGGCTTCAGACTTACTGTTGTATTTCTTTGTAAGGTCTTTTGTGAATAATTAATAAAGTGGCTGCATGCATCGGCCAGATGCAGAGGCCGGGGGTCTTCCTCCTTTTCTAAAAAAAACCCCTATCAGGCCGCTGCTCCTGTGGTTTTTTGGGGCATCTGACGTTCAATTGGGCCTACTGGGCCTGTAGTACGATCCCGTGCAAAGCAAAAGTGGAGAACCCTAAAACACTGGTGGTCCAACTACCCTTGAAGCATTGGATGTTAGAGAAGGTCTAGCTCTAACTATCGACTTGAATCTTGCAAGAGTGCATGCTGCTTCAGATTGTAAGGGGGTGGTAAATGAAGCCAAGAGTGGAGGTGCTGCGGTCTATGGACCAATCATTAGGGAGATCAAGTTATAGATATCTTCTTTTATTTCATGTAATTTTAGTGCATGAGTTTAGGAGCTCAAATTTTGATGCTCACAACCTTGCGAAGCATGCTTTGAATTTGGGTGCTGGCCGCCATGTTTGGTTAGGCCAGCCCGACGGTATTCCTTTCGTCCCTGTAAACATTGTGACGATCTATAAAGCTTCACGAAGTTGTCTAAAAAAATTCTTGTTCGCTTCACGAAGTTGTCTAAAAAAATTCTTGTTCGCTCCTAGCCCCACGTGACTGCGCATCACCATGGTTGACTGACCGATGTGGGGGCTTTGATTGCAATGGTGTCGGTGCACTTGATGCGCACCGACGCAAGGGATAGCACCTCCTCGGTCCGTTCGGTTGCACGAATGCAACAGACAGCACATCGTCGGTCCGGTCGGTTGCACGGACGCGAGCGGCACAACGGGATGGGATGTGGCAGCGAACAGTCATGAGAATCGCCAAGGATGCTTGATTGAAAGATTAATCGGCCATTAAAGGCAATCGATGCTCCAGGTAGGTCAGTTACAATGGCAATTCATATTTTCCATTCAATTCATGCTGAGTCCATATATTCCCAAACTTGTCGCTGCCTCTTTCCCACCACTGCCCACTTTCGCAAACCATTCTCCAGCACAGAGCGACCTTTGATGCTTAGGTCTCCAGCCGTTCCAATTCTCCCTGTTTGCTGCAAATACTCTTCATCCAATTCTTCCTCTATTTTTAGTGATATAGTACTGCTCTTTGTTTTAAAAAATGCAGGTTCCACACGTTCTCAGATTTGAGCCTGCTTCTGCTGGGTTAGAAGGTGATGCGTTGGTTCCAATTCTCTATCTACATATACTGATGTGTTCTCTGTCTAATTCATAATCTCAAATGATTGCAAATTCTATACAAGAAGCAAGAATTCTAGCTACGTACTGCTTGATTTCTTTCTTTCTTCCAGCTAAATCTGCTGGCATCCAATGGCTAATGGACAGGTCAGTATCAATTTTCTCTTGCGTCTCCTTTAATTATGCCTCATCTCACTATCTGTGTATTGTACTATGTACCTTTCATTCATATGATATGTTTCACTACATGATTGTTTGAAATAATCAAAGTACCGCCAAATGTTCATGCCATATGTAGCAGGTTATTTAGCAAGTGAAAATGCGCAAAATAAAGACAAATTTTGTACAAGGCGCTGAGGGATCAAATGAAAATATTGTGCTTCATAGATGAAAACGAACAAAACATATAAATGTCGTACAAGGCGCTGATGCTTCGACTTCACAATCTGCATAAACTGAAAAATAATATGCTTCCCAAATCGAAATGAGTAAAACACCATGGTCCTTTTGATTTCCCCCCTATACATACAAGCAAAGAACACGCCAATAAAACCCGACAGACACGCATTAGGCACAGGAAACAAGCAAATATTGTTAAGTCTGGACCATTGTGTGATGCTAGTGGACGACCACAATTGCCTCTAGCAGAAGAGTGCATAGATGCCCTGAAAGGTACTATACTAGCTTCTTATGTATTCCTAATATGATAAAAACAACTAAAATAGTCATAACTTGTGCTTCTTTTATTCAATCAGAAACATATCACGGCCGTTCACGCCTAGGTGGGCCTTGCTAAAGATGCCAACATTGTGGTGCATCCTTCTGGTGGGATGAACTGGTAGAGAGAGAATCCAGCTGGACAAAAACGCCGTGTTATATACAATCGCCGTTGCAGTGGACATCGTATTCAGAATTTTGAATTCCTACCTCCATCGCAACATCTTGCACAGCTTATGCGTTTTGATGGTGGTCATGAGAGTAGAGAATTTATGAGCCATATAAGGCAGTACAATTGTCTATTTAATTTCACTTCTTTTGGAGCACATGTAGACAAATGTATCAGCGGTCATAAAGGTCCAAATGTTTTCCGAATAAGCGGTCAAGTGCACCACAAGATGGGTACATTAGTTCCACACGACACTAGCAAGAAGCCATCAAAAACCTCTAGACTAAAACTTGCAACCTGAAATTTAGTCCATGTCCACTTACTATTTATTTACAATTTTTTCTATGGATTACAGGACCGGAACTGGAGGCAACAAATAAACTTCCGCAAAGAAGAAGATGCAATTATCGTAAAAAGAGCTTCAATCAGCGTATTTCAAAAGCAAATAAAGGAATAGCGACCTTCTGCATACGTCCATCTTTTGAAGTTATTTAGTTTTCCATTAATAAATGTATCGCCTATGTGCAAATGCTACTACATGATCAGCTGATCAACAGCTTTATCTTCAGTAGTTAATGCGTCTTGGTACTATGTTTTGCAAAAACTATTCCTCTTTTGTGCACTGAATAATGAAACAACTTATGCATTTCTATACATATGGTTATCATACCTCTAAATAATGTTTGTTTCCACAGCTCTACATTTTCTATTCCTATTATAAAATGCACTTCTTAGATCTTCTACTATTCTGCCAAGAATGTGTAAATCTCAATGCCATAATATCTCATTTTATTAGTATAACAAAATGCACTTTTTTAGTTTCAAGTTAAACTCACTCATGACATGCAGAAACTAACATCTGAGCATATTAGTTTGTAAATTCATATGCAAAATCAGGATTCTTACCCTAAATCCAGCAGTCGAAGTAGACCTTTTGTGCCCACCCCTATTTTTTTAAGTGTCACCCCTAAACTTTTTGCAGGGTGGAGCTTCTAATTTCTCTCATGTATCATTGGTTCTCCTCTTTTTTATTCCCTACTAGGCTAAGGCACATACAACATCAGTTACCAAAAAAAAACTTATCAGTTACAGATGCGTGGTGGAAAATGATAACTGAATACTTATAAATGTCTAAATATTAAACACCATATAATGGTTATTAGCCTCACCTCTAACACACCATTCTTCCATAAATGTAGGACATTTTCAGCACATGTTAAAGTATCAACTAATTCCTGCCAAAAGGTACGTATGTTCTCAGTTTATGTTTGTTGCATGGCTTTTTCAGATCTGACATATTTCCATACCCTTATTTCAGATGGATGATCCTACCACTGAACACATTCCAGGGACTGCTGAAGCATGGCACAAGTCCCATTCAATGACCATGCTTACAGTGTTTTTTTGAGACAACCATACTTTTAGATTAAACATTAAAACAACGCGACACAAGGCCCAGTTGAAGACCATACTTCTAGATAAATTGAAAAAAGCCAGCCCAAGAACGAACTAATAGCCCAATATCTTTGGCTTGTTTAATCCTCCTGACATTTCATGTATAACTTTGATTGCCTAAAAAAATGTATACCTTTGATTTTTAATATTTAATAAAGGACGGAGCTGCACAATTTAAAACGAAATCACAAGCTAAAATTACAATACAAAATTATTGAACAACATGTCTCCATATATTCGTATCAATGCCTACCATTAAATTGCACAAATCGACGGGTGCAGCAACGCGCGTCGGCATGGTCTACTACACTTTGAAGTTGTGTCTATTTCCTTTTTTCTTGAGAGGAAAAGCAAAAGAATGGCTTCTAGCTTTTCCTAGAGGAACCATAACTTCATGGACTTTATGCTGTACCATGTTTTTATCTAAGCCCCCCCCCCCCACACACAAAAATTATGCAACTTCGATCTCAGACCACATGTTTTAAGTAGGAAGACCACGAGCTACTAGTGCTTGCATGGGACCGTATGAAGGAGGCTATAAGAAATTGTCCCAACCACAGGATGCAGGAATGGTTGATTCTTCATATTTTATAATTCTTTTAATCCTATGTCAAAAACCATGCTTGATACAGTTGTAGGAGAAATCATTATGGGAAGATTGATCGTGGAGGCCAAGAAATTACTAGATGATATGCAAGAGAACCATGCCCAATGGCATGTGGAGTGGTCTACCACAAGAAAGGTTAATTCTATCTCCGAAGAGAAAAATTAAGATCTCACCGCTAATATTAATGAATGAATTGACACCATAAGAGGTACATGTGAATTTGATTACCGATGTTAACAATGTTAACTTTATTGTTCGCAACAACTACAATCCTAATTAAAAAAATCAAGGGTGTGCTCCTAAGCCCATGTATCCAACTAATAATGGAGCACCTAATAATTTTAATGGAACGAGCAACAGTAGAAGTACTTTTGATGAAACTATTAAAACATTTACAACTGCTTAAACTGAGTAGATTTTTTTACTGAAATATTAAAGAATCATGATGGCTTACTCAGTCAAATGGCCGACAAGATTGCTGGACTCACTAATTATGTGCATGCTATAGAAGAAAGAACTCGTAGCATGGAAGCACACGTCGCTAAAATGCATAGAGCCAAACACAAGTTTGCTGGAAAGCCAGAACCTAATCCGGTTGAGAGTGTCAAGATGATGAGAAGTAGCGAAGAATCTTCAGAGGAGCTCGATAGGAACCATATACCAGAACCCTCACATTCTTTTTTTAATAGAGTTGTTTTAATTAAGTAGAGAAAACATAGTTCGTACAATCGCGCAAGGCCACGCTCAACACGCAGGTTGGCACTGTACCTTGCATAACCCCACCACACAACTCTCTATGCCCCAACTGGGCAAGACTATGAGCTAACCTATTGTCCCTTCTATCTACTTTGCAAACTCTAACTTCTCTGTTCCCCTGTTTGATGGCTTGAAATTCCTTCGCAATCGCTCCAACTTCGGATCTATCAATAGACGAGAGGTTGAGCGCCTTTGCCACCGAACTGCAATCTATCTCAATGATTAATGGTAGATCCGTCCCCGACACCGCCTTCCATAGTCCTTCTAGGCAAGCCAAGGCTTCCGCACAGTCCACTCCATTGCACCGCTGTTGGTGCAACAAACCCTGGGCCTGTTGCCCAGACCGTGCACAGGCCTAAAAGAGTAAGCTTGCAACATCCAAGTCCAGACCAAGCAAGGAGAGATTGCTCTTTGAGGAATCAAAGGGCAGAGCAAGAAGACCAAGACAAGCTAAATGAGCAAGACACTGCTAAGGAAAAACCTCCCTTGCCGGGCAGGCGAGCCTGGCGAGGACAAGGTGGCCCCGAAGACAAGCCTCAAGACCGTCCCGGCAGGCCTGCCGGGCACTACGAAGAGCAAACTACCCCGCCAAGGCTTCACCGCACCACCTCACAATGACGCAAGTCATCGATCGGTGCGGTGTCAAGCCCCCAAGTGACTAAGTGGCTGTTATTCAACACATGGCAGCCATTTCCAGAGGAAACCACCTCCAAGTGACACCCGTCCAGAGATGTGTCAGGCAGACAGGCGAGAAGGAGGCCAAGCAGCGCGACAAGGCTTGCCGGGCAGGCTGTGATGTGACACTAAATGGCACATTTAATGCACCCTACTCTGCCTGCAGAGTTAGGTATGATAGCACTGTTTGCTATCTAATCAATGCTCAAATGACTGATTTGCTACTGTGGTAACCCCTTGATCTATAAAAGGAGGGCCATGGCAACCATAGAAACGGTTCGGAACTTTGTACACTCGTACGCGCGTAGCTGCTCTCGCCCCGAGGCAACCCTGCCGGGCAAGAGCGCTGCATTTCCACCACAATTCACCATCAATCCACCAAAGCAGGAGTAGGGTTTTATGCCTCGCGGCGGCCCGAACTTGGGTAAAACTGCCCGTGTGATCTCTGCCGTGCTGCGCTACGGTCCTCCGCTCTTTGTGCAACGTGCACAATCCCCCTGCCGAACCAAAAGGGGCTGATGGCCCCATAGCTGTCTTGCTCATTTAGCTTGTCTTGGTCTTCTTGGTCTGCCCTTTGATTCCTCAAAGAGCTATCTCTTCTTGCTTGGTCTGGACTTGGATGTTGCAAGCTTACTCTTTTAGGCCTGTGCATGGTCTGGGCAACAGACCCAGGGTTTGTTGCACCGACAGGAGCCCCCGGGCCTGGCCCGAACGCGCTGCCGGGCGTCGTCGGGGTAGGCCCTATCAAGTGCATAGGCAGGAGGGTAGCAGTTGCTTCGTCCTTTGAGATCTTCTTTGCTTCTTGATTATCCTGAGTCCAGGTCAGTTTCCGGTTCTTCCGCACGTCATGTAACGCCAATTGTGGTGGGACCATCCTTGTAATGGCCCATGAATGACTTTAACGCACGGGCGAGTAACTGCCAATTCACTCTTCCCACCACGCCCTTATCCCTGGCCACGTATGCTGCATGCATTGAGTGGGGTAGGTAATGGAGGCGCGTGGCGCGGAAGAGCATCAAGGCAGGGCCCGGTCTTCTTGGGTTGGTGGAGAGGGACGGCGGTTACCCACCGAGGGATCAGCCCCCAAGCCCCGAGCCTGCCTATAAAAAGTGGCGAGGGGAAGCAAAAGTGCTCATCCACGCACCTCTCTCCCCCATTTCCTTCCTTCTTCTTGTAATGCTGAGAGGGAGAGACCGGGCATGGGCCTCGGGCTCGAGCTTGGGGTTGACGACGCCGAATGCTTGTGTAGGCGCCCGGGGAGTAGAAGGGCGCGGTCGTGCTTTTTTGGAGATAGTACCCCTCTCCCGTCTTTGCCCGGGCCTTAGGGGGGCGCGCGGGCGGCGCGGCGGTAGCGCCGGAGGTAGCTAATCTGGTGCGCTCGTCGCCGGGCCGCCCGGGGCTTCAATTCCAGTGAGGGGCTATATGAGCGACACCACACTGGAGCCCACAAGGTGTGGTAGTCACTCGTGGCCTATTCCCCTTTTCCCTGTGACGCTGAGGGGAGACCGCGGGAGTGGTTTGCCATTGGTAATGGCAGATCTCTTCCTTCAAGGTACTGCTTGCTCTGCGTATAAGTGGGTCCCTTGTGCCCGTGTATGCTTCTTCAGGGGACGGCATCCTTCTAACTTCGGGTTGATTGAGACGACCATGCTCTCTGTGGGGTCTCCCGAAGCACCCGGTGCCCGTCCTGTCTGCCGTGGCGGGAGCTCGAGTGGCGGCGGACGCGCCTCTTCGAGCGACAGCGATGAGGAGGGTGGCGGCAACCCACGACGTGTCAAGAACGGGGGCGACCGTTCCAACGTGGTGTGATCGCCGGGAGCACCATCATCTCCGGCTGGGCTTCGGCAGCGCCACCATCTGCACCTGCCCTCCGGTTTCTTCCTCTAGCCCGGGAATGACGCCCTCCTGATCCTGGGGAGGCGCCGAATCCCAGCCAGGCCTTCCCTCCGTCTTCTTCGTCTCCCCCTGCAATTCCAAGGAGGGGAAGGATAGAGCAAAGGCATTATGGGCATTTATCTTTTTTCAATCTATAACATGTAGGCACTTGCCAAACTTTAGTCTAAATAATGTAATCTTCTTTATCCTTGTTTGTGTTCTATAAGATCTGTACTTGTTCATCAGCATATTAATGAAAAAGACAAGCTTTGCCGGGCACTTGTGCATGTATCATACCCATGCAGAGGTGAAATGCCTCTATACGTTCGAGTAAACAAGTTATCTCCGGCAAGCTATCTTGCCGGTACCCTTCGAATTGTTACCGTAGGGCCAATCCTACCGAGCATAAATCGTGAAGAGGGACCAGCCCCCCGCCAAGCCTTCTCTGCCAAAGGACACTGCGACCATCCTGACCGAAGCAACATTCGTGTCAAAGGATGGGAGCACCTAAGTTTTGAATGTGGCGAGGTTTTCATATGAGCAAGCTTCTTACAAAACACGTAAGGAAAAGAAGAGAACTTATCTGTTTGGCTTGCCGAGGATCGTCATGTAGGCTTGTCTTCATTTCTTCTCTTTTGGGACCGAGTCCACGGCAAGAACCCTGTAACTTAATGTAGATGAAAACGATGCCTCATGCGACCTTATCTACATGATCATGCTATGCTCATGATATGCTTATGCATGCATGCAAGTTTTGGGGGGCCCCCAGCGCTTCATTTATTTCTGTTGCTCAGGGTCTGCGCCTGGCTTTGTACAAGGGGTTACATGCAATAGCAGCAATGCCTGTACAAAATGGTGGCTGCCGGGCAGGGCCCGACAGCCGCGCCTTATGGGTAGAACTTACGGAGATGCTCAATGTTCCATGAGTTTTGCAATTGAATGCCATCTCCGGTCTCCAGACAGACTGCGCCAGGTCTGGTGACTCGTACTACCCGGTAAGGGCCTTCCCACTTTGGCGTCAACTTGTTGGTACCCTTGGCGGACTGAACACGCCTAAGTACAAGGTCGCCTTCCTCAAAACCTCGGGCACGAACCCTGCGGCTGTGATAGCGACGCAGGGCTTGCTGGTAGCGTGCAGCACGCGTAGCGGCTCGGAGATGGTTTTCCTCAAGAAGCACAGCGTCGTCATGCCGGTGCCATTCCTGTGCTACTTCATCGTAGGCAAGCACTCGAGGAGACCCGAATATGAGTTCCGTGGGGATAACTGCTTCTACCCCATAGACTAGGGAGAAGGGAGTCTGCCCGGTAGTTCGATTTGGTGTCGTTCTGAGGGACCAGAGAACTACCGGCAGCTCGTCGATCCATCGCCTGCCACACTTCTGTAGTCTATCAAAGGTTCTTGTCTTGAGACCTCACAGCACTTCAGCGTTCGCCCTCTCAGCTTGTCCGTTGCTTCTGGGATGGGCGACAGAGGCGAACAAGATCTTGCTTCCGAGGGCATGAACATATTGCATGAAGGCACGGCTCGTGAATTGGGTGCCATTGTTAGTGATGATCCGGGCAGGGACTCCGAAGCGGCACACCAATCCTTTCAAGAACTTGATAGCTGACTGAGCAGTCACCTTTCTCACGGGCTCCACCTCTGGCCACTTTGTGAACTTGTCGATAGCGACAAACAAGAACTCAAAGCCCCCGGTAGCATGGGGGAAGGGGCCCAAAATATCGAGCCCCTTCGGTGGGCTTCACATTTGGTGACGAGCTCAACTGCATCTTGGAGGGCTGTGGGCCAATAGAAACCTTGCCGGAAGGCTTTTCCAACCAGAGCCCTTGATCTAATGTGTGAGTCGCACATACCTTTGTGTACCTCTGCCAACAGTTCCTTTCCTTCCTCCCGGCAAATGCACTTCAATTTCACACCGTTGGGCCTCCTTCTGTATAGTGTGTCGTCGACAAACTGATACATACTGGCCATCCGGGCTACTCTTTCAGCTTCTTCTTGCTCTTCTGGGAGTTCTCCAGTTTGGAGGAAATGGACTATGTGCTACGCCCAAGTTGGGGCCAGGGGCTCGCCAACAAGGACTAGCAACACCTCCTCATTTGCAGGTGCGCACTTCTCGACCACAGGGACCGGTGGTATGGCGGGACGGTGCAGCTCGCTGGTCAAAAGGGAGTTGTTCCCGCCAAGCTCTCTGCTGGCACCCTTGGGAGGCTCTACCGGGTGAGGCTTGCCGGAGTCCAGTTTCCTCCTCTTTCTGGCCATTGTTGCCGGGGATACGGAGGGTTGAGTCAGATGGAGAATAAAAGTCCCTGGTTCCACAAAGAGTTTTTGCGCAGCACACTTTGACACATGACCAGCAATGCTGTTTTCCGCACGGGGTACGTGCTCTGTTTGTAATCCGTCAAAGCGCTCCTCCAACTTTCTCACTTCCTCAACGTATGCCTCTATCAATGGACTTTGGTAATCCTTGTTGACTTGTCTCACCACAAGTTGTGAATCTCTGCGGATGATCAGCTTCTTGATTCCCAGTTCTGTTGCAATCCTGAGCCCGGCAAGGAGCCCTTCATACTCTGCAGTATTGTTGGTAGCCTTCTCCCGGGGAAAGTGCATCTGGACGACGTACTTAAGGTGCTCCCCAGTGGGAGCAACAAGAAGCACGCCAGCTCCCGCACCTTGTAGGGAGAAGGCACCATCAAAATACATGATCCATTCTTGGGGCGCTTCCTTGCCGGGAATGACTGTCTCCAATACCTCTTCATCAGGAGTTGGTGTCCATTCTGCGATGAATTCTGCTAGTGCTCTGCTCTGAATGGTTGTCATGCTTTCAAACTTCAAACCAAAGCTGGACAACTCCAAAGCCCATTCCATGATCCTGCCGGTGGCCTCAGGGTTTCGGAGTATGCGTTGCAAGGGGAAGCGGGTGACTACCGTGATCTCGTGGGCTTGGAAGTAGTGGCGCAGTTTCCTTGAGGCCATGATGAGGCCAAAAATCAATTTTTACACGCCAGAGTACCTTGATCTAGCTCCTTGTAACAGGGAGCTGACAAAGTACACTGGGCGCTGCACCACTTTCTTCCTTGCCGAAACCATAGAACTGCTTCCGCTGCTCTGCCTTTCCTCGCTCTGGACTGACTCTCGCCTTGTCGGGACAGGTTCATTTTCTTCCCCAGAGGGGACAGTGGTTGTGGTTGCCGCGTCATCCACTTCCCGCTGCGCCACCAGTGCCGCGCTGACCACTTGATTGGTTGCCACTAAGTATAGCATCAACGACTCTTGTGGTTTAGGAGCGACCAAGGTGGGCACAGAGCAAAGATAGGTCTTCAAATCTTGCAGCGTAGGGTCTGCCTTCGGGGTCCATTCCATAGGTCCTGCTTTCTTCAAAATTTTGAAGAATGGCAAGGCGCGTTCGGCAGACTTGGAAATGAACCTGCTCAGTGCAGCCACACATCCTGTCAAACGCCTCACGTCCTTGACTGTCTTGGGTGCTTGAATCTGCTCGATTGCCTTGATCTTATCTGGGTTGGCCTCTATCCCTCGATGAGACACAAAGAAACCAAGTAGCTTACCGAAGGGGACGCCAAACACACACTTCTCCAGGTTAAGCTTCAAGTCGATCTTATGCAGATTGGCAAAGGTTTCTTCCAAATCCTGGATGAGGGTTGATCTGTCCTTGGTCTTGACCACAATATCATCCATGTAAGCTTCGATGTTTCTGTGTAGCTAGGACTCAAAGCCAATCTGTACTGCTCTTGCAAAGGTGGATCCAGTGCTCTTTAGCCCGAAGGGCATCCGTACAAAGCAGTACGTGCCACACGAGGTTATGAACGCGGTTTTTTCCTCGTCTTCCTTGGACATGAAGATCTGGTGGTATCCAGAGTAGGCATCCAAAAAGGAAAGCAAATCACACCCGGAAGTGGAATCCATAATCTGGTTGATGTGCGGCAAGGGGAACGGGTCCTTTGGGCATGCCTTGTTCAGATCCGTGAAATCTATGCAAAGCCTCCATTTCCCATTCGCCTTGCGCACCACCACTGGATTTGCCAACCATGTGGGATGCAACACTCCCCTGACCAAACCAGCTGCTTCAAGTTTCTTGATCTCCTCGACAATAAACTGTTGCCGCTCCAAAGCTTGCTTCCGGACCTTCTGCTTGACGGGTCGGGCATGTGGGTAGACAACAAGGTGGTGCTCGATTACCTCCCTGGGAACACCAAGGATGTCAGATGGTTGCCAGGCAAACACATCGACATTCGCCCGTGGGAAGGCAACGAGCGCGGTTTCCTATTTGTCATCGAGGGTGGCACTGATGGTGAAGGTACCATCAGTGCCAGCCAGCTCTGCTGGGACCTTCTTCACAACAGGCGCAGCGGCTTTGGATCTCTTGTTATTGGAACTCTCCGGCAAGTCATCGACAGGCGCAGCACACTCCGGAGAGGCATGCTTCCCGGATTCCTTGCTGGTATCCTTGCTAGCTCTCTTCATTTTCTTGCTTTCCTTGGCGGGAACACTGACTTCTGCGGCCTCTGCCGTGACTGCTTCCCGGTACATCTTATCCACGCATATGACTGCATCTTTCTGATCTGACGGAGTGGAAATGACTCCTATCAGCCCTGGCATCTTCAATGTGTTGTAAGCATAGTGGGATGTTGCCATGAACTTGGCCAAAGCTGGGCGACCAAGGATTCCGTTGTACGGCAAGGGGAGGTCAACCACATCAAACACTATCTTCTCAGCCCGGTAGTTTAACTCCCCCCCCCCCCCGAATGTCACCGGCAGCGTGGTCTTTCCTTTAGGACGACTCCTACCGGGGTTGATTCCTTGGAACGTGCCAGTAACCTTGAGCTCCTCATCTGCTATCTGGAGTTTGCTGATGACCTTTGTAGATATTAGATTCAACCCGGCCCCACCGTCAACCAACATCTTTGTGACTTTGAGGTTGCGTATTGTTGGCGAAACCAATAACGGCAAGCATCCTACTGTAGTGGTGCGGTCAGGGTGATCCTCTTCGTCGAACATGATGGGCGTGCGGGACCACTTGAGTGGCTTCCGAGAATCTGTCGTTGGCTCAATGGCATTGACTTCACGTGCCCACTGTTTAAGTTGGCGGTGAGAGGAGTGCAGAGATGCACCCCCGTTAATGCACAAGGCGTCAGTGGCTTTCTGGAATTCCTGCTCGCTGGTTTCCTCTTCATCTCCTTCATCGGTCTCATCATTGCAATCCTTCTTCTCACAGTCTCTGGCGGGTTTCCCTTGATTCCGAGGAGCCTTGCCGGGGCGGCTTACTCCACCGCCATGGCCCTTTCCGCCAGCTCCATCTTGATTTTTCTCCTTATCACGCTTTTCATACTCAGCCCTCTGCTTCTTGATGAGCTGCTCAACCTGATGGCACTTCTGAAGGTCGTGGCCCTTGGTCCTATGGATCTTGCAATACGACCCTTCACCTTTCCTGGCCTTCTCAGCAGCCGCAGCCGCCCGACAACCGCGGTATATAATCCCAAGCTGATAAGATAATTCTTCCATCATGGTCTCGAATCACAGCTCCCCACGCTCCACTCCTACTTTCCTCCAAAAAACTTCCATCAACATTGACCTTAGCCCATCCGAGCTCTAGCTTTTCCCATCCTTTTTCCCTTGTATTATCATGTTGTTGCACATGTGGTAATTTAACCATCAGACTTTTCCCTTTTCGATCTATCTCAGAAATTCCATCCGCTATCAAGCGGAGGTTTACAAGGTTGTTTTGTAGAAAATGAGTAGAGTGGAAAATTTTCGCTTTACCTTTTGCGAAGATCGCATCATTTCTATGGTGCCAAACACACCACCAAAATAGCATAAATTTTTGTTTCATATCTTCACTCACCTTATCTAACAGGATCAGGACCCAATCCCTTCCAGTGTATTCTATTTCATGCTCAGGGGGAAAGTTCCATACATCCTTCCGTTCGTGCCAAAGGGCCCTTGCAAATGTGCATCATTGTGCCATATGGAAGCCTGTTTCATCATCGGCCCCACATATATTACAAATCGGAGTGAGGCCTGGGATGCATCGAAATCTATTAGTTTGAACCGCCAGTGACTCAGTTGCTAGTCTCCATGTAAAAATACATACATTTTGGGGTACATTTGTCTTCCAGATATTATTCCAAATACTGCGATCACCTGAGGTATTTTGCTGGATCCAATCACCTCAGAATTCTTTTCGTCCATGGCTAGCCGGTATGCGCTACGAACACTGAAAATTCCGTATTTTTCGGGCTGCCAAGCAATATAATCCTCTTCATCATAATTTGGGAGTCGGATATTCAAAATATCATTTGCGTCTTCGCGTGTAAATATACGCCTGATGTAATATTCCTTCCAGGCATGACTCTCCTGATCGATGAGGTCCGCTACCCAACGGGTTCAGGAGCTTGTCAGATTTATGTTTATTTTCATGTTTCCTCTCGGGATCCAATTGTCTCTCCAAATGCAGACACTATTTCCGTTGCAAATTCGCCAGATACATCCTTTTTTAAGGAGTTCCAAACCATGCATGATGCCCTGCCAACCCGGTGACGCATTATGAATAAACGCCGTGTCTAGCAGATCAGCCCCATGGTAGTATTTTGCCTTAAGTACTCTCGCGCACAAGCTGTCGGGATGTGCAATAAGTCGCCAGGCTTGCCTAGCGAGGAGAGCCTGATTAAAAACTTTAAGGTCTTTGAATCCCATATCTCCTTGGCTTTTTCGTTTTGTAAGTTTCTCCCAACTCGACCAGTGAATATGTCGGTGATCTTTATCATCTCCCCACCAAAAGTCTCTGGCATGTGCATGAGCTCCTCACAAAGGGTTGCTGCGAACTTGAAAACACTCATTGCAAAGGTGGGGATCGCTTGGACCACTGATTTAATTAGTGTCTCCTTGGCTCCATTGGAAGATTTTTTTTGTCCAATCATTCATTCTTTTCCTCACTTTATCTTTCGTGTGCTTGAATTTCACTTTTACCATACATCCTTTTGGAACCGGGAAACCCAGGTATTTCTCCTCAAAACTCACTGTCACTACATTCAGGATATTTATTACGTCATGTCCATCCTCTTTTGAACATTTGTTTCCAAGGAGCAGGGAGCATTTAGATGGACTGATTAGTTGTCCAGTGGCTCTCTCATAGTTGTTCAGGATGTTCTTCACCTTATTGGCTTGATCACTGTTTGCTTTAAAAAATAACAGGCTGTCATCCGCGAATAAAAGGTGTGAAATACCAGGGCTTTGTCAACAAATTTTCAGCTCCTGTAATTCACCCATTTCCACCTTACTATGTATTAGACGTGAGAGCCCATTAGCGACAAAGAGAAAGAGATAAGGAGAAAGTGGACCTCCCTATCTCAAACCACAAGTAGGAGTGAAGCTCTGCAATAGAACCCTCACATTCTGTTGCAGACTTCAGGAAGATGTTGACTCTCAAGCATCTACAACCCGAGGTATCAAATGACAACACATATAAACGCTTTGTTGATCGAGCTGCACATAAGGTGCGTGAATTGGATGCGATAAAAAGGTATATGGTAAGCTTCCGGCCAAACAAAAGGATATATTTGAGCCAACTAGTAAAACTGAGATTGTGTTGGACAAGTTCAATGCTTTATGTGACCTAGGTGCTATTGTTTCTGCATTCCCCAAATCCGTTTATGATCACAATCTTGGTCCGTTTGTTACTAGTGAAATTAAGTTGGACATGGTCAATTCTACCTTTACACAAGTAGTAGGGATTAAGAATGGTGTACTAATTCAAATTAATGATTGACCTGTCATCTTCTATATCTAAATAGGAGCCCCCACTAGCTGATTTTCTTGACCTCTTACGCAGCCACGTCACCCACATTATTATTAGCCATTGGATCAACTATGAATGCAATCCGTTGTTCGTGCGCTAAACTCTCGCTGCGTGTATCGACTTCCCATGCTTGGGATGTATAGTAGTATGAAGCTACCTAATGTGTGCACGTGGACTGCCCGCGCCAAGTACGTGGGCTGTCTAGCTCGTGGGTGTTTGCTAAGTCATTATCGTACGTGGGGACTCCCGGAGAAACCACCTTCATGGCCCGTAGCCACAGATCAAGCTCCAGCAGGCGCGGTAGTCCTCCGTCCAGCGGCGGCTGCCCTGCACCTGGCGGTCTGTTGCCTGCCCCGGTCTCAAGCCAGAACCCTCCCACGGGGGGAACTCAGATCCGGCCCAGGCGCCGCGAATCGTGCTCCGGGGCGAGTACTCCAACGCCTCCCCCTCCTCCGGACCGGTGGATCTGGCCGCGCGTGTTGGAGATATGCCCTAGAGGCAATCATGTATGATGATATTTCCTACATGTTTATGAATAAAGATAGTCCTTGGACATTATCAATGATGTGTATCAACAAGTACGTGACTTGTTTGTGGGACTATGCATTGTATGATGACTGTCCTAAAGGGTCCCTAGTCGAAAGGGCTGTGTGGACGCGCAGCCGACTAGACTAGCATATGACACGGTCGATGGCTTGGTCTGTTGGGGAACGTAGCATGCAATTTAAAAAAATTTCTACGCTCACGCAAGATCTATCTAGGAGATGCATAGCAATGAGGGGGAAGAGTGTGTCCATGTACCCTCGTAGACCGAAAGCGGAAGCATTAGCTTAACGCGGTTGATGTAGTCGAACATCTTCTCGATCCAACCGATCAAGCACCGAACGTACGGCACCTCCGAGTTCTGCACATGTTCAGCTCGATGACGTCCCTCAAACTCTTGATCCAACAGAAGGTCGAGGGAGAGTTTCATCAGCATGGCGGCATGGTGACGGTGATGGTGATGTGATCCGCGCAGGGCTTCGCCTAAGCACTATGACGCTATGACCGGAGGAGTAAACTGTGGAGGGGGGGCACCGCACACGGCTAAGAGAAATCTTGGTGTGTTCTAGGGTGCCCCCCGCCCCCGTATATAAAGGAGGGGGGGAGGAGGCCGGCCACCAAGGGGGCGCGCCATGGGGGGGAGTCCTACTAGGACTCCCAGTCCTAGTAGGATTCCCCCTTCCTTTTCCGGAGTGGGAAAGTGGGAAAGGGAGAGAGAAGAGGAGAAGGAAAGGGGTGCGCGCCCCCTCCCCTAGTCCAATTCGGACTCCCCATGGGAGGGGGCGCCGCCACCCCTTGTGGGCTGCCTCGCCTCTTCCCTATGGCCCATGAGGCCCATTAACTCTCCCGGGGGGTTCCGGTAACCTCCCGGTACTCCGAAAAATACCCGAAACGATCCGGAACTATTCCGGTGTCCGAATATAACCTTCCAATATATCAATCTTTACCTCTCGACCATTTCAAGACTCCTCGTCATGTCCGTGATCTCATCCGGGACTCCGAACAATCTTCGGTCACCAAAACACATAACTCATAATACAAATCGTCATCAAACGTTAAGCGTGCGGACCCTACGGGTTCAAGAACTATGTAGACATGACGGAGACACATCTCCGATCAATAACCAATAGCGGAACCTGGATGCTCATATTGGTTCCTACATATTCTATGAAGATCTTTATCGGTCAAACCGTAATGACAACATACGTTATTCCCTTTGTCATTGGTATGTTACTTGCCCGAGATTCGATCGTCGGTATCATCATACCTAGTTCAATCTCGTTACCGGCAAGTCTCTTTACTCGTTCTGTAATGCATCATCCCATAACTAATTCATTAGTCACATTGCTTGCAAGGCTTATCATGATGTGCATTACCGAGAGGGCCCAGAGATACCTCTCCGATACTCGGAGTGACAAATCCTAATCTCGATCTATGCCAACCCAACAAACACCTTTGGAGACACCTGTAGAGCATCTTTATAATCACCCAGTTACGTTGTTATGTTTGATAGCACACAAGGTGTTCCTCTGGTATTCAGGAGTTGCATAATCTCATAGTCAGAGGAATATGCATAAGTCATGAAGAAAGCAATAGCAATAAAACTTAACGATCATAATGCTAAGCTAACGGATGGGTCTTGTCCATCACATCATTCTCCTAATGATGTGATCCCGTTCATCAAATGACAACACATGTCTATGGTCAGGAAACTTAACCATCTTTGATTAACGAGCTAGTCTAGTAGAGGCATACTAGGGACACTTTGTTTTGTCTATGTATTCACACATGTATCAAGTTTCCGGTTAATACAATTCTAGCATGAATAATAAACATTTATCATGATATAAGGAAATATAAAATAACAACTTTATTATTGCCTCTAGGGCATATTTCCTTCAGTCTCCCACTTGCACTAGAGTCAATAATCTAGTTCACATCGCCATGTGATTAACACGAATAGTTCACATCACCATGTGATTAACACCCATAGTTCACATCGCCATGTGACCAACACCCAAAGGGTTTACTAGAGTCAGTAATCTAGTTCACATCGCCATGTGATTAACACCCAAAGAGTACTAAGGTGTGATCATGTTTTGCTTGTGAGAGAGGTTTAGTCAACGGGTCTGCCACATTCAGATCCGTGTGTATTTTGCGAATTTCTATGTCTACAAAGCTCTGCATGGAGCTACTCTAGCTAATTGCTCCCACTTTCAATATGTATCCAGATTGAGACTCAGAGTCATCTGGATCAATGTCAAAGCTTGCATCGACGTAACCCTTTACGATGAACTCTTTGTCACCTCCATAACCGAGAAACATTTCCTTAGTCCTCTTTAGGTACCTAAGGATAATTTTGACCGTTGTCCAGTGATCTACTCCTGGATCACTATTGTACCCCCTTGCCAAACTCATGGCAAGGTACACAATAGGTCTGGTATATAGTATGGCATAATTTATAGAACCTATGGCTGAGGCATAGGGAATGACTTTCATTCTCTCTCTATCTTCTGCCGTGGTCGGGTTTTGAGTCTTACTCAACTTCATACCTTACAACTCAGACAAGAACTTCTTCTTTGACTGATCCATTTTGAACTCCTTCAAAATCTTATCAAGGTATGTACTCATCGAAAGTCTTATCAAACATCTTGATCTATCTCTATAGATCTTGATGCCCAATATGTAAGCAGCTTCACCGAGGTCTTTCTTTGAAAACCTCCTTTCAAACACTCCTTTATGCTTTCCAGAAAATTCTACATCATTTCCGATCAACAATATGTCATTCACATATACTTATCAGAAAGGCTATAGTGCTCCCACTCACTTTCTTGTAAATACAGGCTTCACCGCAAGTCTGTATAAAACTATATGCTTTGATCAACTCATCAAAGCGTATATTCCAACTCCGAGATACTTGCACCAGTCCATAGATGGATCGCTAGAGCTTACACTTTGTTAGCACCTTTAGGATTGACAAAACCTTCTGGTTGCATCATATACAACTCTTCTTTAATAAATCCATTAAGAAATGCAGTTTTGACATCCATTTGCCAGATTTCATAAAATGCGGCAATTGCTAACATGATTCGGACAGACTTAAGCATCGATACGAGTGAGAAAATCTCATCGTAGTCAACACCTTGAACTTGTCGAAAACCTTTTGCGACAATTTGAGCTTTGTAGATAGTAACACTACTATCAGTGTCTGTCTTCCTCTTGCAGATCCATTTATTCTTAATGGCTTGCCGATCATCGGGCAAGTCAACCAAAGTTCATACTTTGTTCTCATACATGGATCCCATCTCAGATTTCATGGCCTCAAGCCATTTCGCGGAATCTGGGCTCATCATCGCTTCCTCATAGTTCGTAGGTTCGTCATGGTCTAGTAACATGACTTCCAGAACAGGATTACCGTACCACTCTGGTGCAGAACGTACTCTGGTTGACCTACGAGGTTCGGTAGTAACTTGATCTGAAGTTTCATGATTATCATCATTAACTTCCTCACTAATTGGCGTATGCATCACTGGAACTGATTTATGTGATGAACCACTTTCCAATTCGAGAGAAGGTACAACTACCTCATCAAGTTCTACTTTCCTCCCACTCACTTCTTTCGAGAGAAACTCCTTCTCTAGAAAGGATCCATTCTTAGCAACAAATATTTTGCCTTCGGATCTGTGATAGAAGGTGTACCCAACAGTTTCTTTTGGGTACCCTATGAAGACGCACTTCTCCGATTTGGGTTCGAGCTTATCAGGCTAAAGCTTTTTCACATAAGCATCGCAACCCCAAACTTTAAGAAACGACAGCTTAGGTTTCTTGCCAAACCACAGTTCATACAGTGTCATCTCAATGGATTTAGATGGTGCCCTATTTAACGTGAATGCAGCTGTCTCTAATGCATAACCCCAAAACGATAGTGGTAAATCGGTAAGAGACATCATAGATCGTACCATATCCAATAAAGTACGGTTACGACATTCGGACACACCATTACGCTGTGGTGTTCTAGGTGGCGTGAGTTGTGAAACCATTCCACATTGTTTTAAATGAAGGCCAAACTCGTAACTCAAATATTCGCCTTCGCGATCAGATCGTAGAAACTTTATTTCCTTGTTACGATGATTCTCCACTTCACTCTGAAATTCTTTGAACTTTTCAAATGTTTCAGACTTGTGTTTCATTAAGTAGATATACCCATATCTGTTTAAATCATCTGTGAAGGTTAGAAAATAATGATACCCGCCGCGAGCCTCAACACTCATCGGACCGCATACATCGGTATGTATTATTTCCAATAAGTCTGTAGCTCGCTCCATTGTTCCGGAGAACGGAGTTTTAGTCATCTTGCCCATGAAGCATGGTTCGCAAGCATCAAATGATTCATAATCAAGTGATTCCAAAAGTCCATCCGCATGGAGTTTCTTCATGCGCTTTACACCAATATGACCTAAACGGCAGTGCTACAAATATGTTGCACTATCATTATCAACTTTGCATCTTTTGGCATCAATATTATGAATATGTGTATTACTACGATCGAGATTCAATAAACCATTCACATTGAGTGTATGACCATAGAAGGTTTTATTCATATAAACAGAACAACAATTAATCTCTGACTTAAATGAATAACCGTATTGCAATAAAGATGATCCAATCATATTCATGCTCAACGCAAACACCAAATAACATTTAGGCTCAACACTAATCCCGATGGTAGAGGGAGTATGCGATGGTAATCTTATCAACCTTGGAATCTCTTCCAACACACATCGTCACTTTGCCCTCAACTAGTCTCTGTTCATTTTGTAACTCCTGTTTTGAGTTACTAATCATAGCAACTGAACCGGTATCAAATACCTAGGGGTTACTATGAACACTAGTAAAGTACACATCAATAATCTGTATATCAAATATACCTTTGTTCACTTTGCCATCCTTCTTATCCGCCAAATGTTTGGGGCAGTTTCGCTTCCAGTGACCATTTCCTTTGCAGTAGAAGCACTCAGTTTCAGGCTTGGGTTTAGCTTTGGGCTTCTTCACGGGAGTGGCAACTTGCTTGCTATTCTTCTTGAAGTTCCCTTTCTTTCCCTTGCCCTTTTTCTTGAAACTAGTGGTTTTGTTAATCATCAACACTTGATGCTATTTCTTGATTTCTACCTTCGCCGATTTCAGTATCGCGGAGAGCTTGGGAATCGTTTTTGTCATCCCTTGCATATTATAGTTCATCACGAAGTTCTAGTAACTTGGTGATGGTGACTAGAGAACTTTGTCAATCACTATCTTATCTGGAAGATTAACTCCCACTTGATTCAAGCAATTGTAGTACCCAGACAATCTGAGCACATGCTCACTGGTTGAGCTATTCTCCTCCATCTTGTAGGCAAAGTACTGTCAGAGGTCTCATACCTCTCGACACGGGCATGAGTCTGAAATACTAATTTCAACTCTTGGAACATCTCATATGCTCCATGGCGTTCAAAACGTTTTTGAAGTCCCGGTTTTAAGCTGTAAAGCATGGTGCACTAAAATATCAAGTAGTCATCATATCGAGCTTTGCCAAACGTTCATAACGTCTGCATCTGCTCCTGCAATAGGTCTATCACCTAGCGGTGCATCAAGGACATAATTCTTCTATGCAGCAATGAGGATAATCCTCAGATCACGGACCCAGTCCGCATCATTGCTACTAACATCTTTCAACTTAGTTTTCTCTAGGAACATATCAAAAATAAAACAGGGGAGCTATACACGAGCTATTGATCTACAACATAGATTGCAAATACTATCAGGAACTAAGTTCATGATAAATTAAAGTTCAATTAATCATATTACTTAAGAACTCCCACTTAGATAGACATCCCTCTAGTCATCTAAATGATCACGTGATCCATATCAACTAAACCATGTCCGATCATCACGTGAGATGGAGTAGTTTTCAATGGTGAACATCTCTATGTTGATCATATCTACTATATGATTCACGTTCGACCTTTCGGTCTCAGTGTTCCGAGGCCATATCTGCATATGCTAGGCTCGTCAAGTTTAACCCAAGTATTCTGCACGTGCAAAACCGGCTTGCACCCGTTGTATGTGAACGTAGAGCTTATCACACCCGATCATCACGTGGTGTCTTGGCACGATGAACTGTCGCAATGGTGCATACTCAGGGAGAACACTTATACCTTGAAATTTAGTGAGGGATCATCTTATAATGCTACCGCCGTACTAAGCAAAATAAGATGTATAAAAGATAAACATCACATGCAATCAAAATATGTGACATGATATGGCCATCATCATCTTGTGCCTTTGATCTCCATCTCCAAAGCATCGTCATGATCTCCATCGTCACCGGCTTGACACCTTGATCTCCATCGTAGCGTTGTTGTCATCTCGCCAACTATTGCTTCTACGACTATTGCTACCACATAGTGATAAAGTAAAGCAATTACATGGCGATTGCATTTCATACAATAAAGCGACAACCATAAGGCTCCTGCCAGTTGCCGATAACTTTTACAAAACATGATCATCTCATACAATAACGTATATCACATCATGCCTTGACCATATCACATCACAGCATGCCCTGCAAAAACAAGTTAGACGTCCTCTACTTTGTTGTTGCAAGTTTTACGTGGCTGCTGCGGGCTTCTAGCAAGAACCGTTCTTACCTACGCATCAAAACCACAATGATTTTTCGTCAAGTGTGCTG
The DNA here is from genome assembly GCA_011799875.1 of Thinopyrum elongatum. Taxonomy (NCBI): domain Eukaryota; kingdom Viridiplantae; phylum Streptophyta; class Magnoliopsida; order Poales; family Poaceae; genus Thinopyrum; species Thinopyrum elongatum. The sequence goes on along the minus strand of CM022298.1, from coordinate 498,035,921 downwards.
TTTTAACCTTCAACAAGGACCGGCCGTAGTCAAACTTGATTCAACTAAAGTTGGAGAAATAGACACCCGCCAGCCACCTGTGTGCAAAGCACGTCGGTAGAACCAGTCTCATGAACGCGGTCATGTAATGTCGGTCCGGGCCGCTTCATCCAACAATACCGCTGAATCAAAGTAAGACGTTGGTGGTAAGCAGTATGACTATTATCGCCCACAACTCATTGTGTTCTACTCGTGCATATCATCTACGCATAGACCTGGCTCGGATGCCACTGTTGGGGAACGTAGCATGCAATTTAAAAAAAATTCTACGCTCACGCAAGATCTATCTAGGAGATGCATAGCAACGAGGGGGAAGAGTGTGTCCACATACCCTCGTAGACCGAAAGCAGAAGCGTTAGCTTAACGCGGTTGATGTAGTCGAACGTCTTCGCGATCCAACCGATCAAGCACCGAACGTACGGCACCTCCGAGTTCTGCACACGTTCAGCTCGATGACGTCCCTCGAACTCTTGATCTAGTAGAAGGTCGAGGGAGAGTTTCGTTAGCACGACGGCATGGTGACGGTGATGGTGATGTGATCCGCGCAGGGCTTCGCCTAAGCACTACGACGCTATGACCGGAGGAGTAAACTATGGAGGGAGGCACCGCACACGGCTAAGAGAAATCTTGGTGTGTTCTAGGGTGCCCCCTGCCCCCGTATATAAAGGAGGGGAGGAGGAAGCCGGCCACCAAGGGGGGCGCGCCATGGAGGGGAGTCCTACTAGGACTCCCAGTCCTAGTAGGGTTCCCCCTTCCTTTTCCGGAGAGGGAAAGGGGGAAAGGGAGAGAGAAGAGGAGAAGGAAAGGGGGCGCGCCCCCTCCCCTAGTCCAATTCGGACTCCCCATGGGAGGGGGCGCAGCCACCCCTTGTGGGCTGCCTCCCCTATTCCCTATGGCCCATGAGGCCCATTAACTCTCCCGGGGGGTTCCGGTAACCTCCCGGTACTTCGAAAAATACCCGAAATGATCCGGAACTATTCCGGTGTCCGAATATAACCTTCCAATATATCAATCTTTACCTCTCGACCATTTCAAGACTCCTCGTCATGTCCGTGATCTCATCCGGGACTTCGAACAATCTTCGGTCACCAAAACACATAACTCATAATACAAATCGTCATCAAACGTTAAGCGTGCGGACCCTATGGGTTCGAGAACTATGTAGACATGACCGAGACACATCTCCGATCAATACCCAATAGCGGAACCTGGATGCTCATATTGGTTCCTACATATTCTACGAAGATCTTTATCGGTCAAACCGTAATGACAACATACGTTATTCCCTTTGTCATCGGTATGTTACTTGCCCGAGATTCGATCGTCGGTATCATCATACCTAGTTCAATCTCGTTACCGGCAAGTCTCTTTACTCGTTCTGTAATGCATCATACCGTAACTAATTCATTAGTCACATTGCTTGCAAGGCTTATCATGATGTGCATTACCGAGAGGGCCCAGAGATACCTCTCCGATACTCGAAGTGACAAATCCTAATCTCGATCTATGCCAACCCAACAAACACCTTCAGAGACACCTGTAGAGCATCTTTATAATCACCCAGTTATGTTGTGATGTTTGATAGCACACAAGGTGTTCCTCTGGTATTTGGGAGTTGCATAATCTCATAGTCAGAGGAATATGTATAAGTCATGAAGAAAGCAATAGCAATAAAACTTAACGATCATAATGCTAAGCTAACGGATGGGTCTTGTCCATCACATCATTCTCCTAATGATGTGATCCCGTTCATCAAATGACAACACATGTCTATGGTCAGGAAACTTAACCATCTTTGATTAACGAGCTAGTCTAGTAGAGGCATACTAGGGACACTTTGTTTTGTCTATGTATTCACACATGTATCAAGTTTCCGGTTAAAACAATTCTAGCATGAATAATAAACATTTATCATGATATAAGGAAATATAAAATAACAACTTTATTATTGCCTCTAGGGCATATTTCCTTCATGGTCTCACTAGCCATGGAGCATTGGATGCTAACCGGATAATATGGACTCGGAAGGGTCTGGTCGGATTCGACATAGTCAGATCCGAGTTGAGATAAGGTCCGAGTCGGACAGACCCAACTATGAGACACATCGATATGTCATCTGTGAGTCTCTAGTACAACATACGTTCTATGTCCTAAGACCTGAGCTGGCGCATGTAGTCGAGATGGTGACATACCTGCTTTGGGCCAACCAAATGCTACTCCGTGACTGGGTAGTTACAAAGGTAGGCTTCGGGCTTGTCCAGACCCATGCTGCGAGACATGGTGGAGCAAGTTGGGATTTGCCCCTCCGATCAGGAGAGATATACTCTGGGCCTCTCGTGTGATCCGACCAAGATAAGCATGGCCATGCGACAGGGATTATGAGATAATCCGGTTAGTGGTCGGCATCACTGGAACGAGAAAGAGGTCAGGCTAGCACAAGGATGACAGACTCGCCTTGAGCCCGACAACATATATCGTGTGGCAAAGGGAACAGAAGTGTGACATGTTGTACAGGTTCGCCTAACCAGCTTCATCAGACACTTGGAGTCGGCATGCTTTGCTAGAGGCCGCTGCCGACTAGCCGAGTCGGATGTGATCTGACTCGCGACCAAGTGAACGAGAACCAAAGGGGTCACGCGCTTAAGGGAAGGAACCTATGAGGCCGGATCGGACTCCACGAGTCAGATGTGATCCTACTCGAACTCGGATCCAGGCCAAACAGATTTTGGGCTTTAGGGTCCGTGCGAGGCCCAAGTGTTGAGCCCGCGACGGACGCCTATATAAAGTGGGGGTGCGGCACACTCATGCGGTTGATCGCTTCGGCACTGTCACTAGGGTTTGCATGTGTTGCGAATAGCCACCTCCACTCGCCGCCGACTGTGTGATCGGACCTAGCAGTCCACCGCACGGTGTTCCTCCTGCACGCGCGGATACCGTTAGAGGCGATGCACTTGCGCCGCTCCAGCGGACTTGTACGCGGGATCCACTCCGGCTGTTCGAGGGAGATCGGACGAGGAGGAGATGACTCTGGATGCGCTGCCTCAACTCTACTTCCGCTGCACGGCACTGCGCGTCTAGTGGTAAAGATCTGTGATCCATCTCCCGTAGCATGTTCTTGGTTGTTCTGCGCGTAGGAAAATTTTAATTTGCAGTCGACGCACCCTACCATAGAGCCCAATAGTGGTATCAGAGCCTCTGCTATAGGATTTGGATTCAGATCATATGCATATTAGATATGTGGAGGCGGCAGATGAGATCTGTTGTCGTTAATGAAATCGGCTGTGTGCACGGTTGATGAGATCAACTGCACACAAGGAATGATGTGGCTATGTTTTCTAATGCGTAGCGCCTTGTATTTCGTACACGATCACTCAAACCAGTAGAATGCGATTCTATGCATAACTTTATTTTGCAGGGTTTGATGTGACTAGTATGGCTCATGTGTATGTGATGCATGTGTGTAAATTATATATGCCTGCGTGTCATGTTTGTCAGCCGACAAGAGCTAAAGTGCTGTCATTATAATGTATAACGACCTGCGTGTCGACTTGTGACTCTATGTAAAATTCATTACTAGTTGTAGTAGTTGGATAATAGAGATCAGGTTGGTGGCTTGGTGTCCCGGCGTGACTAACAAGATGGAGTTCCTAGATGGTCATCGGAGTCGGAGCCGACCTGGAAGAACATCCATGAAGGAGCCATACTATTTCACAATATATATTTATTTGTGATTGTTATGCTTCTTTATTTCTATGCATGTTAAAATGGTAGAAAGATCCCTCGTTAATATCAAGCGACTTGCCATCCCCGATGTTGCACCTTCGCGCGTCAAGTACGTCTAGTAGTGGGCTCATAAAATTGGGGTGCTGCTAGGTGTCCTTGAACTGAAGGGTTCGTGTCGGACACAAACATGCACTGCATCAGGTTATCTTGACAAGGCTATCAAAACGGTTTTGGGCTTTGTGGCAGAGAAGGTTGGGAGCCGGGGTATGAGATACCTTCCTGACCAACAGGATTCGTATAGAGATACGATTAGCAAGGAGTTGCTTACCGGATAGGTATGTTGGCTAGCAGTGATGCTAAAGCTCACTAGTCGCATGCGCTAGTCGGATCCTGAATCACTGAGAGTTTGCGGAGGGATGCCGACTTTAGTGAGTATTTCTGTTTAAGGCTTGAATTACTCTACATAAACACATTGCTTAGTGATTGCATATTTTTCTATTGTAGATCAATGGCACCACCTTCTCAACCCAACTTTGCATTGAAATCAATTCTGGAAAAGGATAAACTGAATGGAACAAACTTTACCACCTGGTATAGAAATTTGAGAATTGTTCTCAAGCATGATAAAAAGGAACATGTTCTAGAGGATCCACTTCCAGAGGAACCTGCTGATAATGCTAATGCCACAACCAAGAATGCCTACCAGAAACTCATTGATGAATCAACGGAGATCAGCTGTCTGATGCTGGCTTGTATGGAGCCCGATTTGCAACAACATTTCGAAAATGTTGAGGCTTACGCTATGATCGAGAGTCTCAAGAGCATGTTTCAGACACAGGCTAGGACCGAAAGGTTCAACGTCTGGTGATCCTTGATGGATTGCAAGCTGAAGGAAGGTGATCCACTGAGCCCACATGTGATCAAGATGATCGGATATGTGCAAGCTTTGGATCGGTTGGGCTTCCCGCTCTTGGATGAGCTGGCTACTGATGCAGTTCTGGGTTCTCTTCCGCCCAGCTATGGGACGTTCATCTCGAACTATCATATGCATGGCATGGATAAGAAGCTCACTGAATTGCATGGGATGCTCAAAGTGGCAGAGCAGGATATTAAGAAAGGCACGCATCAAGTGTTGATGGTGCAGAAATCGGCTAAGTTCAAGAAGAGTTGGTCCAAGAAAAAGGCTAAGGCAAAGGGCACGGAGACGGTAACCTCCGCCTCTGCACCGAAGTCTGTACTGGACTCGAAGACCATTTGCTATCATTGCAAGGAGACCGGTCACTGGAAGAGGAATTGTAGCAAGTGGCTTGCAGAGCATGGCAAGAAGGCCGGAAATGCTTCTTCAGGCAAAGGTACACTTGTTGCATATGTTATAGACATTTACCTTGCCTGACATACCTTGTAGCTCTTGGGTATTTGATACCGGATCGGTTGTTCATATTTGCAACTCGATGCAGGGGCTGGTAAGAACTAGGCGTGTGGCACAAGGGGAGATTGACATCGGCAACAAAGCAAGAGTTGCTGTGTTGGAGGTCGGCACGATGCAGCTCCAGCTTCCTTCTGGATTTATTTTGGAATTGAATAATTGTTATTACATTCCTGCACTTAGTCAGAACATTTTTTCTGCCTCATGCTTGATGAGTCGGGGTTATGAATTCAATTTAAAGGACCATGGTTGTTCGTTTTATTTGAATGGTATGTTCCACGGCTATGCACCCATTGTTGATGGGCTTTTTATATTGAATCTAGAAAGGGAACCGGTCTATAACATGAATGTCAAGAGGCATAAGCCTAATGAGATAAATCCGACATAATTCTGGCATTGCCGGCTTGGACACATTAGTCTGAAACGCATGAAGAAGCTCCATGATGATGGGCTCCTAACTTCGTCCGACTTCAGGTCCTTCGAGACATGCGAATCATGCTTGCTCGGCAAGATGACTAAGTCTCCTTTTGCAAAGAGTTGCGAGAGGGCGTCAGAGCTATTGGAGCTTATATACAGCGATGTGTGTGGTCCAATGAGCACAACTGCTAGAGGTGGCTATCAGTACTTCATGACTTTTACCGACGACTTGAGTAGATATGGATATATCTATTTGATGAGGCACAAGTCAGAAACTTTTGAAAAGTTCAAAGAGTTTCAAAATGAGGTTGAGAATCAGCTCGGCAAGACTATAAAGCTTCTACAATCTGAACGTGGAGGTGAGTACATGAGCCAGGAGTTTGATGATCATCTGAAAAGCCGAGGTATAGTACCTCAGCTCACACCTCTGGGTACGCCACAGAGAAACGGCGTGTCGAAACAGAGGAATCGTACCTTGTTAGACATGGTTCGATCCATGATGAGCAAATCGGATTTACCCTTGTCATTCTGGGGATACGCTCTAGAAACTGCAGCTTTCACACTTAACAGGGTACCGTCAAAATCCGTAGACAAGACACCGCATGAGATATGGACCGGGAAGAGTCCCTGTTTGTCTTTTCTAAAGATTTGGGGTTGTGAAGCATTTGTCAAGCAACTTATGTCAGACAAGCTTACATCCAAGTCGGATAAATGCATATTCGTGGGATATCTGAGGGAAACCTTGGGATATAGCTTCTACAACCGGGAAGAGAACAAAGTGTTTGTTGCTCGAAACGGGGTTTTCTTTGAGAAAGAGTTTCTCAGTCGGGAGGCCAGTGGGAGGATGGTCCGACTCGAAGAAATTCGAGGACCACTCGGGGACGGCTTGGCTGGTGATGAGATCATACCAGAGTCAGTCAGGGAACCCGTGGTGGAAGTAGCACCTGAACCACGGAGGTCGGAAAGATTGCGGAGAGTGCGTGATGTATTGTTGCTATAAACCGACAAGCTGGCCACGTATGCGGAAGCGATGGTGAGCCCAGATTCCGAGGCATGGCTGGAGGCCATGAGATCCGAGTTAAAGTCCATGGATGAGAATCAAGTCTGGGACTTGGTTGATCCGCCGCCTGGCGTAACAGCCATTGGTTGCAAATGCGTCTTTAAGAAGAAAACCGATGTGGATGGAAATTTTCAGATCCACAAAGCTCGACTTGTCGCTAAAGGTTATGGACAAGTTCAAGGAATTAACTACGATGAGACTTACTCACCGGTAGCGATGCTGAAATCGGTGAGGATCATACTAGCTATAGCTGCATATTTCGATTACGAGATATGGTAGATGGACGTCAAAACGGCTTTCCTTCACGGAAATTTAACCGAGGACGTGTATATGATATAGCCCGAGGGTTTTGTCGATCCGACTAGCACTGGTAAGGTATGCAAGCTCAAGAGATCCATTTATGGGTTAAAGCAAGCATCTCGGAGTTGGAACATTCGTTTTGATGAGGTCATCACTAGTCTCGGTTTCATCAAAAGCGAAGAGGACGCTTGTTTATACAAGCAGTTAAGTGGGAGCTCGATAGTGTTTTTGATCTTGTATGTGGATGACATACTACTGATCGAAAATGATGTTTCGATGCTGAACTCGGTCAAGGAGTCATTGAATGGCAAGTTTTCAATGAAGGACCTCGGTGAAGCAGTTTACATATTGGACATTAAGATCTATAGAGATAGATCGAGGAGGCTGCTCGGCTTAAGCCAGAGCACATACATAGATAAAGTGTTGAAGCAGTTCAACATGAGTGAGGCCAAGAAAGGGTTCTTGCCTATCTCACATGGTATAAGGCTAAGCGAGACTCAGAGTCCTTCGACATCTGATGAGCGAAGCATGATGAGTCGGATTTCGTATGCCTCGACAATCGGATCCATCATGTATGCCATGATATGTACATGGCCTGATGTTGCTTTTGCAATAAGCCTAACAAGTAGATACTAGGCCAACCCAGGTGAGAGTCACTGGGTAGCGTTAAAGACTATTTTGAAGTACCTGAAAGGGACTAAAGAGATGTTCCTAGTTTATGGAGGTGAGGAAGAGCTCGTCGTAAGGGGTTACGCCGATGCTAGTTTCCAAACCGACATAGATGATTGTCAATCACAGTCCGGATTCGTGTACGTCATGAATGGAGGAGCAGTGAGCTGGATGAGTTCCAAGCAAGATACGGTGGCCGATTCTACCACAGAAGCCAAATACATTGCAGCTTGTGAAGCAGCAAAGGAAGGTGTTTGGATCCGGAACTTTCTGGATGATCTTGGTATTTTCCCAGCCTCGGTAAAACCGTTGGACCTTTATTGTGATAATTCTGGTGCCATCGCACAAGCCAAGGAGCCGAGGAATCACCACAAGACCAGACACATAGATCGGAAATATCACCTGATACGAAAGATCGTAAAGAGTGGTGATGTAGAGTTATGCAAAATTCACACGGATGCAAATATTGCGGATCCGTTGACTAAGCCGCTTCCACAACCCAAGCATGAGGGGCATGTTAGAGCAATGGGCATACGATGTCTATTTGATTGACTCTAGTGCAAGTGGGAGACTGTTGGAGATATGCCCTAGAGGCAATCATGTATGATGATATTTCCTATGTGTTTATGAATAAAGATAGTCCTTGGACATTATCAATGATGTGTATCAACAAGTACGTGACTTGTTTGTGGGACTATGGATTGTATGATGACTGTCCTAAAGGGTCCCTAGTCGAAAGGGCTGTGTGGACGCGCAGCCGACTAGACTAGCATATGACACGGTCGATGGCTTGGTCTCGCTAGCCATGCAACATTGGATGCTAACCGGATAATATGGACTCGAAAGGGTCTGGTCGGATTCAACATAGTCGGATCCGAGTTGAGATAAGGTCCGAGTCGGACAAACCCAACTATGAGACATAGTGATATGTCATCTGTGAGTCTCTAGTACAACATACGTTTTATGTCCTAAGACTTGAGTTGGCGCATGTACTCGGGATGGCGACATACCTGCTTTGGGCCAACCAAACACTACTCCGTGACTGGGTAGTTACAAAGGTAGGCTTCGGGCTTGTCCAGACCCATGCCGCGAGACATGGTCGAGCAAGATGGGATTTGCTCCTTCGATCAGGAGAGATATACTCTGGGCCCCTCGTGTGATCCGACCAAGATAAGCATGGCCATGAGATAGGGATTATGAGATAATCTGGTTAGTGGTTGGCATCACTGGAACGAGAAAGAGGTTGGGCTAGCACAAGGATGACAAACTCGCCTTGAGCCCGACAACATATATCGTGTGGCAAAGGGAACATAAGTGTGGCATGTTGTATAGGTTCGCCTAACCAGCTTCATCGGACACTTGGAGTCGGCATGCTTTGCTAGAGGCCACTGCCGACTAGCCAAGTCGGATGTGATCTGACTCGCGACCAAGTGAACGAGAACCTAAGGGGTCCCACGCTTAAGGGAAGGAACCTGTGAGGCCGGATCGGACTCCACGAGTCAGATGTGATCCTACTCGGACTCGGATCCAGGCCGAACATATTTTGGGCTTTAGGGTCCGTGAGAGGCCCAAGTGTTGAGCCCGCGATGGACGCCTATATAAAGTGGGGGTGCGGCACACTCATGCGGTTGATCGCTTCGGTGCTGTCACTAGGGTTTGCATGTGTTGCGAATAGCCACCTCCACTCGCTGCCGACTGTGTGATCGGACCTAGCAGTCCGCCGCATGGTGTTCCTCCTGCACGCGTGGATACCATTAGAGGCGGTGCACTTGTGCCGCTCCGGCGAACTTGTATGCGGGATCCACTCCAGCTGTTCGAGGGAGATCGGACAAGGAGGAGACGACTCTGGACGCGCTGCCTCAACTCTACTTCCGCTGCACGGCACTGCGCGTCTAGTGGTAAAGATCTATGGTCCATCTCCTGTAGCCTGTTCTTGGTTGTTCTGCGCGTAGGAAAATATTAATTTGCAGTCGACGCACCCTACCGTAGAGCCCAACAGCTCGGCACTCAGATGGGGCGCTACGCCTTAAATCCAACGTCGTGGCCTCGGATGGACAGGTCTGCCATTCCTCTTCGGAGATGGACGATGGATGGATGGCGGTCCAGTCGCGGAAAAGCCGACGCGCAAGCAAGGGGCTGGCAGACAATAGTGTGCGCCTCCAGGTTCCTCATTCGGACCGCGGCCGCAGCCATAACACCTCGCTGGGGCGTGAGGCCTTTTTAAGCAAGTTCAAGGGAAAGTGCTTCCGTTGCCTGAGTAAGTACCATTGCCGAAAAGATTGCAGAGATCCTATGAGATGCATCATCTGCGAGCTCCAAGGTCACTTCGGCTGCGAGTGTCTCCAAAACCCTCGCAACGGTGGCCCAGGAGGGGTTGCCCATGCCAGGATCTGACCGGCGCCTGCGCGGGTGCCGGTGAGAGAGCGCCTCTGCTTCGAGCCTCCCTCCACGACACCACCACCTCCTCCTCCTCCTCCAGCCATGGAGCACTCCTCCCACACTGATATGTCTCCTTCGTATCTATAATTTTTGATTGATTCATGCCAATATTATACAACTTTCACATACTTTTGGCAACTTTTTATATGATTTATTGGACTAACATATTGATCCAGTGCCCAATGCTAGTTCCTATTTTTTTGCATATTTTTTGTTTCGTAGAATATCCATATCAAACAAAGTCCAAACGCGATAAAAATTTGCTGAGAATTATTTTGGAATATTTGTGATTTTTGGGAGGTGGAATCATAGCAAATGGGGGCCCACAGCCACCACAAGACACCTGGGCGCGCCAGGCAGCCCAGGCGCGTGATGGTGGGTTGTGCCCTCCTCGTAAGTCGGTTGGAGCTCTACTTCGGGCGCAAGGAAGATTATATCCAGAAAAAAATCGTGTCAAAATCTCAGCGCAATCGAGTTACAGATCTCCGGGAATATAAGAAACGGTTTTCGGCCAGAAAACAGGAACGGGAAACAGAAGAGAACAGAGAGGGAGATCCAATCTCGGAGGGGCTCCCACCCCTCCGCCGCCATGGAGGCCATGGACCAGAGGGGGAACTCTCCTCCCATCTAGGGGGAAGGCAAAGGAAGAAGAAGAAGGAGGGGGGCTCTCTCCCCCTCTCTCCCGGTGGTGCCGAAACGCCGCCGGGGCAATCATCGTGTGACGGCGATCTACTCCAACAACTCCATCATCTTCACCAACAACTCCATCACCTTCCCCCATCTATATTCAACGGTCCACTCTCCCGCAACCTGCTGTACCCTCTACTTGAACATGGTGCTTTATGCTTCATATTATTATCCAATACTATGTTGCCATCCTATGATGTTTGAGTAGATCTATTTTGTCCTATGTGTTGATAGATGATCATGATTGGTTTGAGTTGTATATTTTATTTTGGTGCTATCCTACGGTGCCCTCCATGTCACGCAAATGGAGGCTGCTGTAGGGTGTTGCAATACGTTCATGGTTCGCTTATGGTGGGTGGCGTGAGTGACAGAAGCACAAACCCGAGTTCGGGGGTCATTGGGTATGGGATAAAGAGGACTTGATACTTAATGCTATGGTTGGGCTTTACGACCTTAATGATCTTTAGTAGTTGCGGATGCTTGCTAGAGTTCCAATTATATGTGCATATGATCCAAGTAGAGAAAGTATGTTAGCTCATGCCTCTCCCTCGTATAAAATTGCAACAATGATCACCAGTTTAGTTATCGATCACCTAGGGACAATTCCATAAATCCTATCACCACTTTTCCACACTTGCTTTATTAAATTGCACTTTTATTAAAACAACACCTAACTTTTATTTTCACGTTCTTTATTATCTTGCAAACCTATCTACACCTACAAAGTACTTCTAGTTTTATTCTTGTACTAGGTAAAGCAAATGTTAAGTGTGCGTAGAGTTGTATCGATGGTCGATAGAACTTGAGGGAATATTTGTTCTACCTTTAGCTCCTCGTTGGGTTTGACACTCTTATTTATCGAAAAAGGCTACAAACGATCCCCTATACATGTGGGTTATCAAGACCTTTTTTTGGCGCCGTTGCCGGGGAGCAATAGTGTGGGGTGAATATTCTCGTGTGTGCTTGTTTGCTTTATCACAAAGTAGATTTTATTTTGTGCTCTTGTTTTCTATCTCTAGTTATGGGTAGGAAACGCAAAATACCAAAAAAATTAGTTGTACCTACTAAACCCATGGTTGAAGAACCACCCAAAATCTATAATACTACTGAAGCTTTCTACTTGGATCATCTTTGATCCCTATGTGCTCGTGCTGAAACCCCAACTAGCTTAGTTGAGGGAAAATCATTAAATGAGCATGCTTTTTTTGTGCGACACCGCTTATCTCAAAAAGGGAAACTTTTATGGCATCACATTAATAGTTTGTATTGCTATGCTTTGAATTTATGCGAAATACATGATTTTACTTGTTGTTCTGAAGATCCTAAAAAACACCTTCCCTTCCAATGTGAGTTTAAGGATAATGGAATTTTATCTTCTTATGCCAAGTGTGTTTATAGTTACTATGATATTGAACAAATTGAACAATTTGTTGCTTTTAAGGGTGCTTATGAAATTGCTCCTTTGATTGAAAAGTATGATGCTACTCTTTACAAATCTAAATTTTTTCCCATACTTAAATATTGATATGAAAATTATTCTTGTAATGCTTATATTAAACCATACATTGAGGACTTCTCTGCTTTCCAAGAAGAGACCAATATTTTGCAAGAGTCTATGGAAGAAGAAATTGATGAAGCTGTGAGCTCATTGGATGAAAAAGATGATGAGGAGAGCGAAGAACAAACAGAGGAAGAACAAATTAGCTACCCGTGCCCACCTTATAATGAGAGTAACTCTTCAACTCATACATTGTTTAATGTCCCTTCGTTCTTACCTAAGGATGTTTGCCATGATAATTGTTATGATCCCATTGATTCGTTTGAAATATCTATTTTTGATGAACTTGATGCTTGCTATGCTTGTGGCCATGATGCCAATTTGAATTATGCTTATGGAGTTGAACTTGCTATAGTTCCTTATGTTGAGAATGAAATTGTTGCTATTGCACCCACACATGATAGTCCTATTATCTTTTTGAATTCTCCAAACTACACTATATCGGAGAAGTTTGTACTTATTAAGGATTACATTGATGGGTTGCCTTTTACCGTTGCACATGATGATTTTGATGAATGTAATATGCATGTGCTTGCTGCTCCTACTTGCAATTATTATGAGAGAGGAACTATATCTCCACCTCTCTATGTTTCCAACATGATAAAATTGCAAGAAACTTCTTATGCTACGTATTGGCCTTTACTGATGTGCATGAATTGTTCTTGTATGACATGCCGATGCATAGGAAGAGAGTTAGACTTCATCCTTGCATGATATATGTTGCTTTGTGCTCACTACTAAATGCCAAATCATTGCTAATTAAAATTGGCTTTGATATACCTTGGGATCCGGGTGGATCCATCACTTAAGCACTTTATGCCTAGCTTAATGGCTTTAAAGAAAGCGCTGCCAGGGAGACAACCCAGAAGTTTTAGGAAGTCATTTTATTCTGTTGAGTGCTTTTATAAAGTTTAAAAACAAAAAAATATAGAGGGGAACTTAAAACTTCACAAAAAGAAAAGTGAAAGTGAGAAAGATGAGCACTGTGGAAGTGGGAACTAGCCTTGAACTTTGTTCCTGACCGTGGAAACTTTGTGAATCTCGATTACAGAAACTTTTCAACAAAAATAATTATCCCCTTGCACAATCCATTGTATCATAAAAATAATGTGCCAAGATTTGCCTTTAGGATGATTAGATTGCTTGTTGGTACGTGCGGTGTAAAAACAAAAACTTTGGCTGTAGTGCGTGATTTTACATTTTTTTACTGGATGTCAAAAGTTTCTGAAACTTTTTGCACAGTATTTCTATAATTTTTTTTATTTTTTCCTATTTTTTCATAATTTTTGGAGTACCATAAGTATGGTTAAAGTTCAGATTACTACAGACTGTCCTGTTTAAGACAGATTCTGTTTTTGATGCATTGTTTTGCTTGTTTTGATGAAACTATTGATTTTATCGGTGGTATAAGCCATGGTGAAGTTATAATACAGCAGGTATAATGCAAAAATAAAATATGAATGGGTTTTTAATAGTACTTAAAGTAGTGATTTGCTTTATTATACTAACGGATCTTACCGAGCTTTCTGTTGAGTTTTGTGTGGATTAAGTGATCAAAGATGGAGGAGGTCTCGATATGAGGAGAGGCAAGAGTTCAAGCTTGGGGATGCCCAAGGCACCCCAAGTAAATATCCAAGGAGACTCAAGCATCTAAGCTTGAGGATGCCCCAGAAGGCATCCCATCTTTCTTCAACAAGTATCGGTATGTTTTCGTTTTCGTTTCGTTCATGTGATATGTGTAAATCTTGGAGCGTCTTTTGTGTTTAGTTTTCATTTTTCTTCTGTGCACCATGCTGGTATGAGATAGTCCATGGTTGATTTATAGAATACTCATTGCACTTCACTTATATCATTTGAGTATGGCTTTATAGAATGTTTCATGTGCTTCACTTATATCATTTGAAGTTTGGATTGCCTATTTCTCTTCACAGAGAAAACCGTTATTCGTAGAATGCTCTCTTGCTTCACTTATACTTATTAGAGCGTGGTCTTTTGTAGAAAGAATTAAACTCTCTTGCTTCACTTATATCTATTTAGAGAGTCAACAGGAATTGGTCATTTGCATGGTTAGTCATAAAATCCTACATAAAACTTATGGATCGCTGAATATGATATGTTTGATTCCTTGCAATAGTTTTGTGATATAGAGATGATAATATGTGGGACGTACTAGTAAACAGTTGTGGTTAGTAAGAATATTGGTGTTAAGGTTTGTGATTCCTGAAGCATGCACATATAGTCTCTCGTTATGCTATGAAGTTGGAACATGATTTATTATTGATTGTCTTCCTTATGAGTGGCGGTCAGGGATGAGCGATGGTCTTTTCCTACCAATCTATCCCCCTAGGGGCATGCATAGTAGTACTTTGCTTTGAGGACTAATAAACTTTTGCAATAAGTATATGAGTTCTTTATGACTAATGTGAGTCCATGGATTATACGCACTCTTACCTTTCCGCAATTTGCTAGCCTCTTCGGTACCGTGCATTGCTCTTTCTCACCTCGAGAGTCGGTGCAAACTTCGCCGGTGCATCCAAACCCCGTGATATGATACGCTCTGTCACACATAAGCCTTATTATATCTTCCTCAAAATAGCCACCATACCTACCTATTATGGCCTTTCCATAGCCATTCCGAGTTATATTGCCATGCAACTTCCACCACTTCTGTTTTGATGACTTGAGCATTCATTGTCATATTGCTTTGCATGATCATATAGCTGACATAGTAGTTGTGGCTCAGCCACCGTTCATCATTTCTTTATACATGTTACACTAGATCATTGCACATCCTGGTACACTGCCAGAGGCATTCATATAGAGTCATATTTTGTTATAGGTATCGAGTTGTAAGTAAATAGAAGTGTGATGATCATCAATTTTCATTATTAGAGCATTCTCCCAGTGAGGAATGGATGATGGAGACTATGATTCCCCCACAAGTCGGGATAAGTCTCCGGATCAAAAGGAAAAAAAGAAAAAAAAGAAAAAGAAAAAAAATGAAAGAAAGAAGGAAGAGAAGGGGTATGTTAGTTCCACACTTGTGCTTGAAAGTAGCACCATGTTTTTCATATAGAGAGTCTCCTATGTTGTCACTTTCATATACTAGTGGGAATTTTTCATTGTAAAGTTAGATGGACACCCACTTAGTTTTCATATTGAGATTTCATACACTTATAGCTCTTAGTGCATTCGTTGCATGGCAATCCCTACTCCTCGCATTGATATCAATTGATGGGCATCTCCATAGCCCATTGGTTAGCCGTGTCGATGTGAGACTTTCTTAATTTTTTGTCTTCTCAATATTTACCCCTATCATCATACTCTATTCCACCCATAGTGCTATTTCCATGGCTCGCGCTCATGTATTGCGTGAGGGTTGAAAAAGCTGAAGCGCGTTAAAAAGTATGAACCAATTGCTCGGCTTGTCATCGGGGTTGTGCATGATAAATACTTTGTGTCGAGAAGACAAAGCATGACAAAACTATATGATTTTGTAGGGATAGCTTTCTTTAGCGTTGATATTTTGAAAGACATGATTGTTTGTTGGGATGCCTGAGTATTGATGTATTTATGTCAAATTATAGACTATTGCTTTGAATCACTTATGTCTTAATATTTTCATGCCATGATTAGATATATGATCAAGATTATGCTAGGTAGCATTCCACATCAAAAATTATCTTTTTTATCATTTACCTACTCGAGGACGAGCAGGAATTAAGCTTGGGGATACTGATACATCTCCGTCGTATCTATAATTTTTTATTGTTTCATGCCAATATTATACAACTTTCACATACTTTTGGCAACTTTTTATATGATTTATTGGACTAACATATTGATCCAGTGCCCAGTGTTAGTTCCTGTTTTTTGCATGTTTTTTGTTTCGCAGAATATCCATATCAAACAAACTCCAAACACAATAAAAATTTACGAAGAATTATTTTGGAACATTTGTGATTTTTGGGAGGTGGAATCAGAGCAAACGAGGGCCCACAACCACCACAAGACACCTGGGCGCGCCAGGCAGCCCAGGCGCATGGTGGTGGGCTGTGCCCTCCTCGTAAGTCAGTTGGAGCTCTACTTCGGGTGCAAGGAAGCTTATATCCAGAAAAAAAATGTGTTAAAATCTCAGCGCAATCGAAGTTACGGATCTCCGGGAATATAAGAAATGGTTTTAGGCCAGAAAACAGGAACGGGAAACAGAAGAGAACAGAGAGGGAGATCCAATCTCGGAGGGGCTCCCGCCCCTTCGCCGCCATGGAGGCCATGGACCAAAGGGGGAACTCTCCTCCCATCTAGGGGGAGGCCAAGAAAGAAGAAGAAGGAGGGGGGCTCTCTCCCCCTCTCTCCCGGTGGCGTCGGAATGCCGCTGGGGCAATCATCGTGTGACGGCGATCTACTCCAACAACTACATCATCTTCACCAACAACTCCATCACCTTCCCCCATCTATATTCAGCGGTCCACTCTCCCGCAACCCGCTGTACCCTCTACTTGAACATGGTGCTTTATTCTTCATATTATTATCCAATACTATGTTGCCAACCTATGATGTTTGAGTAGATCTATTTTGTCCTATGGGTTGATAGATGATCATGATTGGTTTGAGTTATATATTTTATTTTGGTGTTGTCCTACGGTGCCCTCCGTGTCGTGCAAACGGAGGGATCCCTGCTATAGGGTGTTGCAATACGTTCATTGTTCGCTTATGGTGGGTGGCGTGAGTGACAGAAGCACAGACCCGAGTTTGGGGGTCATTGCGTATGGGATAAAGAGGACTTGATACTTAATGCTATGGTTGGGTTTTACGACCTTAATGATCTTTAGTAGTTGCGGATGCTTGCTAGAGTTCCAATCATAAGTGCATATGATCCAAGTAGAGAAAGTATGTTAGCTCATGCCTCTCCCTCATATAAAATTGCAACAATGATCACCGTTTAGTTATCGATCACCTAGGGACAATTCCGCAAACCCTATCACCACTTTTCCACACTCGATTTATTAAATTATACTTTTATTAAAACAACACCTAACTTTTATTTTTACATTCTTTATTATCTTGCAAACCTATCCACACCTACAAAGTACTTCTAGTTTTATTCTTGTTCTAGGTAAAGCAAACGTTAAGTGTGCGTAGAGTTGTATCGGTGGTCGATAGAACTTGAGGGAATATTTGTTCTACCTTTAGCTGCTCGTTGGGTTCGACACTCTTATTTTTCAAAAAAGGCTACAAACGATCCCATATACTTGTGGGTTATCACACGCCGACCCGTCCAGGAGGCCGCGTTCAAGCAACAAGATGGTGGTTGCCACCCCTGCCCTCGAGCACGCGGAGTACATTCTCCGTCAGCACGCCGTCACCCTCACGGCAGCGGACCGCACGCACGCCACAAGCCCCATGGCGGTGGGAAAGGCCATCGAGGAGCAGTTGTGCACCCCTCCACACCAACTCCGGGTCATGGCGCACCACCCTGAGGCCTTCCTGGTGCACTTCGACCTGCCGGCGCATCGGGACAATGCTGTCTGACGCGGAGTACTCAAGGTGGACGGCTGCAAGTACTTCGTCCACGCGTGGCACCCTGACGACCACGCTGCCATCCTGAAGCTGTTGCTCCACGTCCGCATCATCGTTGAGAACCTGCCCATGCAGTTCTGGAGCCTGGAGGGGGCTGATACGTCTCCAACGTATCTATAATTTTTTATTGTTCCATGCTATTATATTATCTGTTTTGGATGTTTTATATGCATTAATATGCTATTTTATATTATTTTTGGGACTAACCTATTAACCTAGAGCCCAGTGCCCGTTTCTGTTTTTTCCTTGTTTTTTAGCTTCGTGGAAAAGGAATACCAAACGGAGTCCAAACGGAATAAAATCTTCGCGATGATTTTTCTTGGACCAGAAGACACCCAGGAGACTTGGAGATGAAGTCGGAGGGGCCACGAGGCGGCCACAAGGGTGGAGGGCGCGCCCCCTGCCTTGTGGGCCCCCCGTGACCCTCCTAACCTAATTCTTTCGCCTATATATTCACATATGTTCCAAAACCACCAGAAGCATCCACGAAAACACTTTTCCACCGCCGCAACCTTCTGTACCCGTGAGATCCCATCTAGGGACCTTTTCCGGCACCCTGCCAGAGGGGGGTTCGATCACGGAGGGCTTCTACATCAACCTTATTGCCCTTCCGATGAAGCGTGAGTAGTTTATCTCAGACCTACGGGTCCATAGCTAGTAGCTAGATGGCTTCTTCTCTCTCTTTGATTCTCAATACCATGTTCTCCTCGATGTTCTTGGAGATCTATTTGATGTAATACTTTTTTGCGGTGTGTTTGCCGAGATTCGATGAATTGTGGATTTATGATCAGATTATCTATGAATATTATTTGAATCTTCTCTGAATTCTCTTATGCACAAATTTTTGGCTAGCAAAAGATCCTAGGCAAACACCACATGTTGGAGGATCCATAACAATATAACTTCTATGCAAATATACACAACCATAACTCATTACGTTGTCTTCCTTGTCCAACTTCAACTAATTTTCTCAAGTTTGAAAATAATTAATGGGTATTCACAATCATAGAAGATGTCCAAGATAATATATTTTCATGTGAAAGTTCTCTTCCTTCTACTAATCATTCATGAATTGCTTATATGACCAATATTGTGATTGTCAAGCTTCAAAAGATTTCACTTTCTAAACCCAATGTGAAGCTACAACTAGGCATGATATGAGCATATAATTTCAACTTCATTACGTTCAATTTATTCAACAATTTACTCATAGGATATAAGTGAAGCACGAGAGTAAATGACAAACTACTCCAAAAAGATATAAGTGAAGATCATGCTAGTAGTTAAGTAAATGGGTAGCTAATTGAGAACTCTCTCTTATTTAAAACTTTCAGATCTAAGTATTTTATTAAAACAGCAAGCAAAACAAAATAAAATGACATTCCAAGAATAGCACAACTCATGTGAAGAAGCAAAAACTTAGGCTCAACCGAGGCTAACCGATAATTGTTGATGAAGAAAGGTGGGATGCCTACCGGGGCATCCCCAAGATTAGATGCTTGAGACTTGTTGAAATATTATCTTGGGATGCCTTGGGCATCCCCAAGCTTGAGCTTTTGTGTCTCCTTAATTCCTTTTATATCACGGTTTCCCTAAATCTTAAAAACTTCATCCACACAAAACTCAACAAAACCCGTGAGATAAGTTAGTATAAATCAATGCAATAACCTTATCATTCTCTACTGTAGCAAATCACTAAAATTATTATTCAACATTGCATACTAAATTCCTCTGCATATTTAATACTCCTATCCTTAAATAGAATCATTAAACAAGCAAACATAACAGCAATCTGTCTAAACAGGACAGTCTGTAAAGAATGCAATATTATTCACACTTCCCAAACTCCAATAATTCTGAAAAATTACATAACTGTAGAAAATTTATTATATCTTACTTTGAAAAAAATTCAATATTTTATCGCATTCTGACTTTTCTGGAGAATTATTGGAACAGCGATAAACTTTCTGTTTTTGAAACAGCAACTCATATATTTGCAAAATAAGCATGGTGAAGGCTATCCTTGCTAATTTTATTGAAGTAAGAGATGCAAAGCATTATTCTAAATAATATCAAGAAAATTCTAATAAAATAAAATAACTCTCCAAGAAAACTCATATCATGTGACGAATGAAAATATAGCTCCAAGTGAGGTTACCGATAATGTTGAAGACGAAAGAGGGGATGCCTTCCGGGGCATCCCCAAGCTTAGTTGCTTGGATATTCCTTGAATATTGCATTGGGGTGCCTTGGGCATCCCCAAGCTTAGGGTCTTTTCACTCCTTATTCTCCTCATATCGATATCTCAGCCAAAACTTGAAAACTTAAATCACACAAAACTTAACGGAACTTCGTTAGATGGGTTAGTAAGACAAATCATTCACTTTGGTACTGTCAAGATAAGATTAATAATTTTTATCACACAATTCCTACTGTACCTAATCATTTCCACAATTTATATTAAGCAATATAAGACATAGAAACTAGAAAACAAGCAAATTATGCATTGAAAACAGAATCTATCAAAAACAGAACAGTATGTAAATATCTGAATTAGGGTCATACTTATGTAAATCTAAAAATTCTAAAAAATTAGGAAAACGTAGAAAATTTGTATACCCATCAACTGTAAAAAATTCAGAATTTTTCCACGTTCCAGTAAAAGACAGGAATTTCTGCACTGGACGCAAAAGTTTATGTTTTTGCACAGAATCAAGTCAACTGTCATCCACACTATCCCAAAGGCTTTACTTGGCACTTTATTGAAACAAAAGCTATAAAAAATGATTACTACAGTAGCTTAATCATGTGAACACACAAAAACAGTAGGTAAAAGTGTTGGGTTGTCTCCCAACAAGCGCTTTTCTTTAATGCATTTTAGATAGGCATGATGATTTCAATGATGCTCGCATAAAAGTAAAGAATTGAAACACAAAGAGAGCATCATGAATCACATGACAATCACATTTAAGTCTAACCCACTTCCTATGCAAAGGGATTTTGTGAGCAAACAACTTATGGGAATAGGAATCAACTAGCATAGGAAGGCAAAACAAGCAAAACTTTAAGATTTTCAACACATAGAGAGGAAACTTGATATTATTGCAATATGTAGAGGCATGTGTTCCTCTCTCATAATAATTTTCAGTAGCATCATGAGTGAATTCAACAATATAACTATCACATAAAGCACTCTTTTCATGATGCATAAGCATAGAAATTTTATCACTCTCCACATAAGCAAACTTATTCGCATGAATAGTAGTGGGAGCAAACTCAACAAAATAACTATCATGAGATTGAAAATTAAAATCATGATGACAAGTATCATGGTTATCATTATTCTTTATGGCATACATGTCATCACCATAATCATCATAGATAGGAGGCATGCTATCATCATAATAAATTTTCTCATCAAAACTTGGGGGACTAAAAATATCATCTCCATCAAGCATAGCATCACCAAGCTTATGGCTTTGCATATCATTAGCATCATGGATATTCAAAGAATTAATACTCGAAACATTGCAATCATGCTCATCATTCAAAGATATTATGTCAAACATTTTATAGAATTCTTCCTCTATCAATTGAGCACAATTTTCCTTTCTATCATTTTCACGAAAGACATTATAAAGATGAACAATATGATGCAACCTCAATTCCATTTTTTTGTAGTTTTCTTTTACGAACCAAACTAGTGATAAAACAAGAAACTAAAAGATTCGATTGCAAGATCTAAAGATATACCTTCAAGCACTCACATCCCCGGCAACGGCGCCAGAAAAGAGCTTGATGTCTACTACACAACTTGTTCTTGTAGACTCGTGTTGGGCCTCCAAGCGCAGAGTTTTGCAGGACAGTAGCAAATTTCCCTCAAGTGGATGACCTAAGGTTTATCAATCCGTGGGAGGTGTAGGATGAAGATGGTCTCTCTCAAACAACCCTGCAACCAAATAATAAAAAGTCTCTTGTATCCCCAACACACCAAATACAATGGTAAATTGTATAGGTGCACTAGTTCGGCGAAGAGATTGTGATACAAGTGTAGTAATGATAGTAGATATTGATTTTTGTAATAGGAACAATAAAAAACAGCAAGGTAGCAATTGATAAAACGGAGCACAAACGGTATTGCAATGCTTGAAAATGAGGCCTAGGGTCCGTACTTTCGCTAGTGCAATCTCTCAACAATGCTAATATAATTGGATCATATAACCATCCCTCAACGTGCGATGAAGAATCACTCCAAAGTTCTTATCTAGCAGAGAACATAAGAAGAAATTGTTTGTAGCTATTCTTTCCGATCGATCTATCCAAGAGTTCGTTCTAAAATAACACCAAGTTATTCTTTCTGATCGATCTATCAAGAGTTCGTACTAAAATAACACTAAGTTATTCTTTCCGATCGATCTATCAAGAGTTCGTACTAAAATAACACCAAAGCAAATTCAGATTTATAATACTCAATCCAACACGAAGAACCTCAAAGAGTGCCCCAAGATTTCTACCGGAGAAACAAAAGACGAGAACGTGCATCAACCCCTATGCATAGATTACCCCAATGTCACCTCGGGAATCCGCGAGTTGAGTACCAAAACATATCTCAAGTGAATCAATATAATACCCCATTGTCACCACGGGTATTCATATGCAAGACATACATCAAGTGTTCTCAAATCCATAAAAGTATTCAATCCGATAAAACGAAATCTCAAAGGGAAAACTCAATTCACAACAAGATAGAGAGGGGAAAACACCATATGATCCATGAAGGAAATATGCCCTAGAGGCAATAATAAAGTTGTTATTTATATTTCCTTATATCATGATAAATGTTTATTATTCATGCTAGAATTGTATTAATCGGAAACTTGATACATGTGTGAATACATAGACAAAACAAAGTGTCCCTAGTATGCCTCTACTTAACTAGCTCGTTGATCAAAGATGGTTAAGCTTCCTGACCATAGACATGTGTTGTCATTTGATGAGCGGGATCACATCATTAGGAGAATGGTGTGATGGACGAGACCCATCCGTTAGCTTAGCATTATGATCGTTAAGTTTTATTGCTATTGCTTTCTTCATGACTTATACATGTTCCTCTGACTATGAGATTATGCAACTCCCGAATACCGGAGGAACACCTTGTGTGCTATCAAACGTCACAACGTAACTGGGTGATTATAAAGATGCTCTACAGGTGTCTCTGAAGGTGTTTGTTGGGTTGGCATAGATCGAGATTAGGATTTGTCACTCCGAGTATCGGAGAGGTATCTCCGGGCCCTCTCGGTAATGCACATCATGATAAGCCTTGCAAGCAATGTGACTAATGAGTTAGTTACGGGATGATGCATTACGGAACGAGTAAAGAGACTTGCCGGTAACGAGATTGAACTAGGTATGATGATACCGACGATCGAATCTCGGACAAGTAACATACCGATGACAAAGGGAATGACATATGTTGTCGTGCGGTTTGACCGATAAAGATCTTCGTAGAATATGTAGGAACCAATATGAGCATCCAGGTTCCACTATTGGTTATTGACCAGAGATGTGTCTCGGTCATGTCTACATAGTTCTCGAACCCGTAGGGTCCGCACGCTTAACATTCGATGACGATTTGTATTATGAGTTATGTGTTTTGGTGACCGAAGATTGTTTGGAGTCCCGGATGAGATCACGGACATGACGAGGAGCCTCGAAATGGTCGAGAGGTAAAGATTGATATATTGGAAGGTAGTATTCGGACACCGGAAGGGTTCCGGAGTGTATCGGGTACATACCGGAGTACCGGAGGGGTTACCGGAACCCCCCGGTGGAAGATATGGGCCATATGGGCCATAGGAGGGAGGCTAACCAGCCCACAAGGGGCTGGTGCGCCCCCCACAAGGGAGGAGGCCGAATTGGACAAGGGAAGGGGGTGGCGCCCCCCTTTCCTTCTCCCTCTCCTTCCCTCTTTCCACCTCCGGAGAAAGGAAAAGTGGAGGGGGGGGGGGGCGAATCCTACTAGGAGTGGAGTCCTAGTAGGACTCCCCCTCATGGCGCGCCCCCTTTGGTGGCCGGCCTCCTCCTCCCCTCCTTTATATACGGGGGCAGGGGGGCACCCTAGAACACACCAAGATTTCTCTTAGCCGTGTGCGGTGCCCCCCTACACAGTTTACACCTCCGGTCATATTGTCGTAGTGCTTAGGCGAAGCCCTGCGGGGATCACATCACCATCACCATCACCACGCCGTCGTGCTGACGAAACTCTCCCTCGACAATTTGCTGGATCAAGAGTTCGAGGGACGTCATCGAGCTGAACGTGTGCAGAACTCGGAGGTGCTGTACGTTCGGTGCTTTATCGGTTGGATCGCGAAGACGTTCGACTACATCAACCGTGTTAAGCTAACGCTTCCGCTTTCGGTCTACGAGGGTACGTGGACACACTCTCCCCCTCTCGTCGCTATGCATCTCCTAGATAGATCTTGCGTGAGCGTAGATTTTTTTTTGAAATTGCATGCTACATTTCCCAACAGTGGCATCCGAGCCAGGTCTATG
This sequence comes from Thinopyrum elongatum, assembly GCA_011799875.1. Classification (NCBI taxonomy): domain Eukaryota; kingdom Viridiplantae; phylum Streptophyta; class Magnoliopsida; order Poales; family Poaceae; genus Thinopyrum; species Thinopyrum elongatum. Next base: position 498,011,471 of record CM022298.1, on the reverse strand, counting down.
CGTAGATGATATGCACGAGTAGAACACAAAGAGTTGTGGGTGATAATAGTCATACTGCTTACCACCAACATCTTACTTTGATTCGGCGGTATTGTTGGATGAAGCGGCCCGGACCGACATTACATGACTGCGTTCATGAGACTGGTTCTACCGACGTGCTTTGCACACAGCTGGCTGGTGGGTGTCTGTTTCTCCAACTTTTGTTGAATCGAGTTTGACTACGGCCGGTCCTTGTTGAAGGTTAAAACAACACACTTGACGAAAAATCCTTGTGGGTTTGATGCGTAGGTAAGAACGGTTCTTACTAGAAGCCCGTAGCAGCCACGTAAAACTTGCAACAACAAAGTAGAGGACGTCTAACTTGTTTTTGCAGGGCATGTTGTGATGTGATATGGTCAAGACATGATGTGATACACGTTATTGTATGAGATGATCATGTTTTGTAAAAGTTATCAGCAACTGGCAGGAGCCTTATGGTTGTCGCTTTATTGTATGAAATGCAATCGCCATGTAATTGCTTTACTTTTTCACTATGCGTTAGCGATAGTTGTAGAAGCAATAGTTGGCGAGACGACAACGATGCTACGATGGAGATCAAGGTGTCAAGCCGGTGACGATGGAAATCATGACAATGCTTTGGAGATGGAGATCAAAGGCACAAGATGATGATGGCCATATCATGTCACATATTTTGATTGCATGTGATGTTTATCTTTTATGCATCTTATTTTGCTTAATACGGCGGTAGCATTATAGGATGATCCCTCACTAAATTTCAAGGTATAAGTGTTCTCCCTGAGTATGCACCATTGCGACAGTTCCTCGTGCCGAGACACCACATGATGATCGGGTGTGATAAGCTCTATGTTCACATACAACGGGTGCAAGCCAGTTTTGCACATGCAGAATACTCGGGTTAAACTTGACGAGCCTAGCATATGCAGATATGGCCTCGGAACACTGAGACCGAAAGGTCGAACGTGAATCATATAGTAGATATGATCAACATAGAGATGTTCACCATTGAAAACTACTCCATCTCACGTGATGATCGGACATGGTTTAGTTGATATGGATCACGTGATCATTTAGATGACTAGAGGGATGTCTATCTAAGTGAGAGTTCTTAAGTAATATGATTAATTGAACTTAATTTATCATGAACTTAGTCCTAATAGTATTTGCAAATTATGTTGTAGATCAATAGTTCGCGTATAGCTCCCTTGTTTTATTTTTGATATGTTCCTAGAGAAAACTAAGTTGAAAGATGATGGTAGCAACTACACGGACTGGGTCCGTAACTTGAGGATTATCCTCATTGCTGCACAGAAGAATTATGTCCTTGATGCACCACTAGGTGAAAGGCCTGCTACAGGAGCAGATGCTGATGTTATGAACGTCTGGCAAGCTCGATCTGATGACTACTCGATAGTTCAGTGTGCCATGCTTTATGGCTTAGAATTGGGACTTCAAAGACGTTTTGAACGTCATGGAGCATATGAGATGTTCCAAGAGTTGAAGTTAATATTTCAAGCAAATGCCCGAGTTGAGAGATATGAAGTCTCCAACAAGTTCTATAGCTGCAAGATGGAGGAGAATAGTTCTGTCAGTGAACATATACTCAGAATGTCTGGGTACCATAACCACTTGACTCAGCTGGGAGTTAATCTTCCTGATGATAGTGTCATTGACAGAGTTCTTCAATCACTGCCACCAAGCTATAAAGGCTTCGTGATGAACTATAATATGCAAGGGATGGAAAAGACAATTCCCGAGCTCTTCGCAATGCTAAAGGCCGCGGAGGTAGAAATCAAGAAGGAGCATCAAGTGTTGATGGTTAACAAGACCACTAGTTTCAAGAAAAAGGGCAAAGGGAAGAAGGAGAACTTCAAGAAGAATAGCAAGCAAGTTGCTACTCCCGGGAAGAAGCCCAAGTCTGGACCTAAGCTTGAAACTGAGTGCTTCTACTGCAAAGGGACTGGTCACTGGAAGCGGAACTGCCCCAAATACTTGGCGGATAAGAAGGATGGCAAAGTGAACAAAGGTATATTTGATATACATGTTATTGATGTGTATTTTACTAGTGTTCATAGTATCCCCTGGGGTAGTGTTCATAGTATCCCCTGGGTATTTGATACCGGTTCAGTTGCTAACATTAGTAACTTAAAACAGGAGTTGCAAAATGAACAGAGACTAGTTAATGATGAGGTGGCGATGTGTGTTGGAAGTGATTCCAAGGTTGATAAGATCACCATCGCACACTCCCTCTACCTTCGGGATTAGTGTTGGACCTAAATAAATGTTATTTGGTGTTTGCGTTGAGCATGAATATGATTGGATCATGTTTATTGCAATACAGTTATTCATTTAAGTCAGAGAATAATTGTTGTTCTGTTTACATGAATAAAACCTTCTATGGTCATACACTCAATATAAATGGTTTATTGAATCTCGATCATAGTGATACACATATTCATAATATTGATGCCAAAAGATGCAAAGTTGATAATGATAGTGCAACATATTTGTGGCACTGCCGTTTAGGTCATATTGGTGTAAAGCGCATGAAGAAACTCCATGCAGATGGGATTTTGGAATCACTTGATTATGAATCATTTGATACTTGCGAACCATGCCTCATGGGCAAGATGACTAAAACTCCGTTCTCCGGAACAATGGAGCGAGCCAATGACTTATTGGAAATAATACATACCGATGTATGCGGTCCGATGAATGTTGAGGCTCGCGGCGGGTATCGTTATTTTCTGACCTTCACAGATGATTTAAGCAGATATGGGTATATCTACTTAATGAAACACAAGTCTGAAACGTTTGAAAAGTTCAAAGAATTTCAGAGTGAAGTGGAAAATCATCGTAAAAAGAAAATAAAGTTTCTACGATCTGATCGCGGAGGCGAATATTTGAGTTACGAGTTTGGTCTTCATTTAAAACAATGTGGAATAGTTTCGCAACGCACGCCACCTGGAACACCACAGCGTAATGGTGTGTCCGAACGTCATAACCGTACTTGATTAGATATGGTGCGATCTATGATGTCTCTTACCGATTTACCACTATCATTTTGGGGTTATGCATTAGAGACAGCTGCATTCATGTTAAATAGGGCACCATCTAAATCCGTTGAGACGACACCGTATGAACTGTGGTTTGGCAAGAAACCTAAGCTGTCGTTTCTTAAAGTTTGGGGTTGCGATGCTTATGTGAAAAAGCTTCAGCCTGATAAGCTCGATCCCAAATCGGAGAAGTGCGTCTTCATAGGATACCCAAAAGAAACTGTTGGGTACACCTTCTATCACAGATCCGAAGGCAAGATCTTTGTTGCTAAGAATGGATCCTTTCTAGAGAAGGAGTTTCTCTCGAAAGAAGTGAGTGGGAGGAAAGTAGAACTTGATGAGGTAATTGTACCTTCTCTCGAATTGGAGAATAACTCATCAGAGAAAACAGTTCCCGTGATGCCTACACCAATTAGCGAGGAAGCTAATGATGATGATCATGAAACTTCAGATCAAGTTACTACCGAACATCGTAGGTCAACCAGAGTACGTTCCGCAGCAGAGTGGTACAGCAATCCTGTTCTGGAAGTCATGTTACTAGACCATGACGAACCTACGAACTATGAAGAAGCTATGATGAGCCCAGATTCCGACAGATGGCTTGAGGCCATGAAATCTGAGATAGGATCCATGTATGAGAACAAAGTGTGGACTTTGGTGGATTTGCCCGATGATCGGCAAGCCATTAAGAATAAATGGATCTTCAAGAGGAAGACGGACGCTGATGGTAGTGTTACTATCTACAAAGCTCGACTTGTCACAAAAGGTTTTTGACAAGTTCAAAGTGTTGACTACGATGAGATTTTCTCACTCGTAGCGATGCTTAAGTCTGTCCGAATCATGTTAGCAATTGCCACATTTTATGAAATCTGGCAAATAGATGTCAAAACTGCATTCCTTTATGGATTTCTTAAAGAAGAGTTGTATATGATGCAACCAGAAGGTTTTGTCAATCCTAAAAGTGCTGACAAAGTGCGCAAACTCCAGCGATCCATCTATGGACTGGTGCAGACATCTCGGAGTTGGAATATACGCTTTGATAAGGTGATCAAAGCATATGGTTTTATACAGACTTTTGGAGAAGCCTGTATTTACAAGAAAGTGAGTGGGAGCTCTGTAGCATTTCTGATATTATATGTGAATGACATATTGCTGATTGGAAATGATATAGAATTTCTGGATAGCATAAAAGGATACTTGAATAAGAATTTTTCAATAAAAAGACCTCGGTGAAGCTGCTTAAGTATTGACATCAAGATCTATAGGGATAGATCGAGACGCTTAATAGGACTTTCACAAAGCATATACCTTGACAAAGTTTTGAAAGAGTTCAAAATGGATCAGTCAAAGAAAGGGTTCTTACCTGTGTTGCAAGGTGTGAAGTTGAGTAAGACTCAATGCCCGACCACTGCAGAAGATAGAGAGAAAATGAAAGTCATTCCCTACGCCTCAGCCATAGGTTCTATCATGTATGCTATGCTGTGTACCAGACCTGATGTGTGCCTTGCTATAAGTTTAGCAGGGGGGTACCAAGGTAATCCAGGAGTGGATCACTGGACAGCGGTCAAGAACATCCTGAAATACCTGAAAAGGACTAAGGATATGTTTCTCGTTTATGGAGGTGACAAAGAGCTTGTCGTAAAGAGTTACATCGATGCAAGCTTTGACACTGATCTAGATGACTCTAAGTCTCAATCTAGATACGTATTGAACGTGGGAGCAATTAGCTAGAGTAGCTTCATGCAGAGCATTGTAGACATAGAAATTTGCAAAATACATACGGATCTGAATGTGGCAGACCCATTGACTAAACTTCTCTCACAAGCAAAACATGATCACACCTTAGTACTCTTTGGGTATTAATCACATAGCGATGTGAACTAAATTATTGACTCTAGTAAACCCTTTGGGTGTTGGTCACATGGCGATGTGAACTATGGGTGTTAATCACATAAAGATGTGAACTATTGGTGTTAAATCACATGGCGATGTGAACTAGATTATTGACTCTAGTGCAAGTGGGAGACTGAAGGAAATATGCCCTAGAGGCAATAATAAAGTTGTTATTTATATTTCCTTATATCATGATAAATGTTTATTATTCATGCTAGAATTGTATTAATCGGAAACTTGATACATGTGTGAATACATAGACAAAACAAAGTGTCCCTAGTATGCCTCTACTTAACTAGCTCGTTGATCAAAGATGGTTAAGTTTCCTGACCATAGACATGTGTTGTCATTTGATGAGCGGGATCACATCATTAGGAAAATGATGTGATGGACGAGACCCATCCGTTAGCTTAGCATTATGATCGTTAAGTTTTATTGCTATTGCTTTCTTCATGACTTATACATGTTCCTCTGACTATGAGATTATGCAACTCCCGAATACCGGAGGAACACCTTGTGTGCTATCAAACGTCACAATGTAACTGGGTGATTATAAAGATGCTCTACAGGTGTCTCCGAAGGTGTTTGTTCGGTTGGCATAGATCGAGATTAGGATTTGTCACTCTGAGTATCGGAGAGGTATCTCTGGGCCCTCTCGGTAATGCACATCATGATAAGCCTTGCAAGCAATGTGACTAATGAGTTAGTTACGGGATGATGCATTACGGAACGAGTAAAGTGACTTGCCGGTAACGAGATTGAACTAGGTATGATGATACCGACGATCGAATCTCGGGCAAGTAACATACCGATGACAAAGGGAATGACGTAGGTTGTCGTGCGGTTTGACCGATAAAGATCTTCGTAGAATATATAGGAACCAATATGAGCATCCAGGTTCCGCTATTGGTTATTGACCGGAGATGTGTCTCGGTCATGTCTACATAGTTCTCGAACCCGTAGGGTCCGCACGCTTAACGTTTGATGACGATTTGTATTATGAGTTATGTGTTTTGGTGACCGAAGATTGTTCGGAGTCCCGGATGAGATCACGGACATGACGAGGAGTCTCGAAATGGTCGAGAGGTAAAGATTGATATATTGGAAGGTAGTATTCGGACATCGGAAGGGTTCCGGAGTGTATCGGGTACATACCGGAGTACCGGAGGGGTTACCGGAACCCCCCGGTGAAAGATATGGGCCATATGGGCCATAGGAGGGAGGCTAACCAGCCCACAAGGGGCTGGTGCGCCCCCCACAAGGGAGGAGACCGAATTGGACTAGGGAAGGGGGTGGCGCCCCCCTTTCCTTCTCCCTCTCCTTCACTTTTTCCACCTCCGGAGAAAGAAAAAGTGGGGGGGGGGGGGGGTGAATCCTACTAGGAGTGGAGTCCTAGTAGGACTCCCCCCCATGGCGCGCCCCCTTTGGTGGCCGGCCTCCTCCTCCCCTCCTTTATATACGGGGGCAGGGGGGCACCCTAGAACACACCAAGATTTCTCTTAGCCGTTTGCGGTGCCCCCTACACAGTTTACTCCTCCGGTCATATTGTCGTAGTGCTTAGGCGAAGCCCTGCGCGGATCACATCACCATCACTGTCACCACGCCGTCGTGCTGACGAAACTCTCCCTCGACACTTTGCTGGATCAAGAGTTCGAGGGACGTCATCGAGCTGAACGTGTGCAGAACTCGGAGGTGCCGTACGTTCGGTGCTTGATCGGTTGGATCGCGAAGACGTTCGACTACATCAACCGTGTTAAGCTAACGCTTCCGCTTTCGGTCTACGAGGGTAAGTGGACACACTCTCCCCCTCTCGTTGCTATGCATCTCCTAGATAGATCTTGCGTGAGCATAGAATTTTTTTGAAATTGCATGCTACGTTTCCCAACAATCCAACTATATTAACAAAGCCCGCGATACATTAAGATCATGACATCTCAAGAACACGAGAGAGAGATTAAACACATAGCTACTGGTACAAACCCTCAGCCCCGAGGGTGGACTACTCCCTCCTCATCATGGTGGCCGCCGGGATGATGAAGATGGCCACCGGTGATGATCTCCTCCTCCGGCAGGGTGCCGGAACGGGGTCTAGATTGGTTTTTCGTGGCTACAGAGGTTTGCGGCGGCGGAACTTCTAATCTAGGGTTACCCCGATTGTTTTTAGAATATTTGGCAATTTATAGGGCGAAGAGGCGGTGCGGGAGGCCACCGAGGTGGGCACAACCCACCCCAGGCGCGCCTTGGTGGGTTGTGCTCCCCTCGGAGCTCCCCTCTGGTACTTCTTTGGCCCACCGGGTATCTTCTGGTCCAGAAAAAAATCTCCAAAAAGTTCTGCTGCGTTTGGACTCCGTTTGGTATTGATTTTCTGCAATGTAAAAAACAAGCAAAAAACAGCAACTGGCACTGAGCACTATGTCAATAGGTTAGTCCCAAAAAATGATATAAAATTGCTATAAAATGATTGTAAAACATCTAAGAATAATAATATAACAGTATAAATACTTTATAAATTATAGATACGTGGGAAACGTATCAGCGGGCGCTATGGGTGCTCAAGCGCGGAGCCGGCGCGTCGACGAGATCCTCGGGTTCTCCCTGCCGGACCGCAACGTCCCTCCACCACCGGGTATGCACCGTTACGACCTACTCATCCATGTAGACAGGGTAGAGGACTGGACTCCGCTCTCGCCGCGATCGTCGCACTCCGGCCAGAGCGGGCTTCCATCATCGAAGGAGGAGGACAACCGTCCGCACCCGCGCACGGAGCCGGGCACCTGGGTTGGCGGCGTGGAGGATGACCAAGCCAAGTCCAGGCGCAACGTGCTTCGGGTGGCTTCATCGGGCTGCAGCAGCTTCCCAATTCTTGGCGAGCGGCACGACCAAGACGGCGACGATCAGGACTGCCGCGGCGGGCGCTCCTAGAATAACGCGCTCCTGGGCCATGACCAGCAGTCCCGGTCCAAGGCGCCGGCGGCGGAGGCCCCGCGACGCCGCAGCAGAACCCCGGCCCCGCGTCATCACCGGCAAGAACACAGGGGCCGCTCGATGGAGCGCGCTGCCTCCCCAAACTCCCCCGTTGTAGTGCTCCGCGCGACACCACCCCTGCCGCTTCTGCCCAAAGCGCCCCCCGCCCCGGAGCAGGACCCAATAGCGAAGTTCTTCTCCTTCTTCGACTCTGGCCGCACGCTCTCCCTGCCTCCGTGCACTGACTGCATGCAGCTCGAGTTCGAGAACGCCATGCTGGAGGCCCTCGCCAGCCCGCTCGACTTCAACACCGACGACGACGCCCTGGGGCTCAGCCCTCCCCCCACCCCAAAGTGGGCACTCCCGGAGACCATGCCGATCGCCATGCTTTCCCGACATGCTGCCATGCATCGCCAACCCCCCAGCAGCCACGGTGGAGCTCCAAGAAGTTGAAGCCGTCACCCTCAAGGTGAACCACATGCAGATTCAGGCCAGCTTGGGGCCGCACCAGCTCTTCACCACCGTGCTGGCTCCCATCCTCGCCACTCCAAAGCCGTCGCGTACGTCTGCTCCGCCCAAGACCAGAGCTGCATCAGTCCCCTCAAGGCGTAGTGCACGTCAGGCTGCAGCAAACATCACTGTGCCGGTGTCGCAAAGGGCTGCTCTCCGCCTCTCCATGAGCTAGGGGAGCTGGGGCCAAATGACAAGATGACTCCGGAAGTTGCAGCGGCGCTGATCAAGCGCTTCGATGAGCCACTTTCTGATGCGGACATTGCAGTGATAGCACAGCTAACCCCTCAACATCGACGCTCTGAAGATCGCGGCCAGCATGCTAGGCCCCGATTGCCCTGCCAATGTGGCTCAGTAGTTTCTTATGTTGTGTCTTCCCAGTAGTCTTCGTCGATGGCTGGCCTTAAGCCAGTCTAATTTAGGTTTCCCTTTCATGTGTTGTACCAAGGTAGCGAGCATAGCTAGACGACGATGGGATCTTGGGCCTATTGGTGGCCTTCGTCGCCCCCTGGCAAGATCTGTGGTGTGCTGTAACTGTTGTTTCCTTTGCAATAGATGTGTTAGTCGACGGAGAAAATCATGGTGTCATCATGAGTAACAACCACTACAATGTTATGTCTTGGAATGTTAGAGGCCTAAATGCTCCGGCCAAGAGAACAGCGATCAACGAGGTTGCCGCTACAGTTCTGGACAGCTGAAATAGCAAGGTAGGAGGGGCCAATCTTCAGGGTTGTGTGGTTCTGCCAGCAATTGGAACCAGAGGAGGGGCTGCCATATTTTGGAATAAAGATGTCGTGTCGATCAGCTCACACTCCATTGCAGATTCTCAGTCACAGCTAGGGTGTCAAAACTGGGCAGTAATGAACAGTTTTGGCTAACAACGGTCTATGGGCCAAATGAGGATGATCTAAAGGAGGATTTCCTACAGGAAATTGCAGGCATTGCCCCTCCTCTAGGGGAGCCGTGGCTGATTACTAGAGACTTCAACATGATATATGAAGCAAGGGACAAAAGTAACCTGAATCTGAAGAGGAGAATTACGGGAAAGTTTAGAAAAGCACTAGATTTTGCAGGGCTCAAGGAGATCAATTGCCACAATAGGCGTTTTACCTGGAGCAATGAGAGAGAGAACCCAATTCTCTGCAGCATAGACAAATTTTTCTGCAACATTGAATGGGAGATTTCCAATGGTGGTTTCATGTTGAACGCATCATCAACTTCCTTCTCAAATCACTGCCCGCTGCTTCTCTCACACGCTGCTAGCCCGCCAAGACATGCCAAGTTCAGATTTGAGAACTTCTGGCCAAAGTACCCCCACTACTCTGAAACCGTGTCGCACGCATGGAACATGCCAGTCAATCACGACTGCCCTTTCATTAGATTGAAAATCAAGATGCAACGAACAGCTAAGGATCTCAAGATCTGGAGTAAGTCGTTGTTCAGCAAAGCAAAACTTCAATTCCATATTGCAAATGAGGTGATTCTGCGCCTGGACATCACTCAAGAAACAAGACAGCTCTCTGCAGCGGAATTCTCTCTCAGAAAACTGCTCAAGTTAAGAGTGCTCGGCCTCGCCGCAATTGAAAGGGCAAGGAAATGGCATGTGTCATGCGTGACTTGGCTCCGAGCAGGGGACGCGAGCACCAAATTCTTCCATGCAAAGTGCAATGCAAGAAAAAGAAAAAACCACATTCACGCGATCACAACGGAGGATGGGCCGACCATCACTGAACACGCTGCAAAAACAGAGGAAATCCACAAACATTTCATCGGTCAGCTGGGCACGAGAAAACAGTGTCTTCACACGCTCAACTGGGCTGATATTCAGGCTCCAAATATCTCAGGGCAGGTTCTGGATAATCCCTTCATTGAAGAGGAAATATGGGCAGCGATCGCCGCGTCTCCAGGTGAGAAAGCACCTGGCCCGGACGGCTTCATTGGACAATTCTTCAGAGCTAGCTGGAGCAGCATAAAATCTGTCATTATGGTGGTCTTTCACAAGTTTTATCATGCTGCTGGCAACAACTTTGGGGAGATCAATAAAGCCTTCATTGCCTTGCTCCCCAAAAAATATGGCGCGACTGAAGTTAAACACTTCAGACCGACCAGCCTGATCAGTTCGGTGGCTAAATTAATCGCCAAGGTTATATCGATGAGGCTAGCTAGAGTTATTTCGGACATAATTTTGCCGGCCCAATCAGCTTTCCAAAAAGGAAAATGTATCCATGATAGCTACTTATACGTCCAGAGCCGCGTCAAATCTCTCCACAGAAACAATAAACTGGTGCTCCTTTTTAAATTAGACATAGCAAAGGCCTTTGATTCAATCTCTTGGGATTACCTTCTAGAGCTTCTTCAGCAAATGGGTTTTAGTGCACATTGGAGGGATTGGATCACCATACTGCTATCCATGGCGTCGTCCTACTGTCTTCTCAACGGAGATGCAGGGCCACCAGTTCATCACAGGCAGGGCTTGTTCATATTAGTCATAGATCCACTTCACCGGATTCTATCCACGGCTACTGATCAGGGCATCCTTGCACCGCTGCCAGGCAGAGGTATTAGTATGCGAATTAGTTTATATGCTGACGATGCCGTCATCTTTGCAAACCCTAGCAAAGAAGAGGTACAATCACTCCTGGAAATCCTACGACTATTCGGGGAGGCAATGGGAATAAGGTTAAACCAGGAAAAATCTACAGTGGCTCCTATCAGATGCGACGGCTTAAACCTCCCCGACGTGCTGCAAAACTTTGGTGGCACGATCATAGGTTTTCCTATGACTTACTTAGGTCTTCCGATCACCACTCACAGAATTAGGTTAGTTCATCTTCAGTTCATCCTCGATAGAATTAGGGCACGGCTTGCGGGGTGGAAAGGGAAGATCATGAACATGGCCAAGATAAGGGTACTGGTGCGGGCAGTGCTCTTTGCAATGCCAACTTTTGCCTTAACGGTTCTTCGGCCGCCAAAGAAACTTTTAAAAGAAGTAGACAAGACCAGACGAAGATTCTTATGGGCTCAAGAGGCAGATTTATCGGGAGGAAAGTGCAAGGTCAGCTGGAAGAAGGTGTGCACCCCGATTGAAAAGGGGGGCTAGGTGTTCAAGACCTCTATCTCTTCGGCAGAGCGCTGCGATTATGATTGTTATGGATGGCTTGTACACAACCAGATCGCCCCTGGAAGGGATTCCCAACTCCCTGCGACCAAGGAGACAAAGAGCTTTTTACCGCAGCTACAAAAATCACGATCGGGGATGGAAGAACAGCTAAATTCTGGACCTGTAACTGGATTGGAAGTGAGCCTCTCTGCTCCTCTTTTCCGGTGCTGTTCCAGCACTCCAAAAGAAAAACTAGATCGGTTGCCGAAGCGCTACAGGATGAGCAATGGATCAAAGACCTGCAGCATGGAAATTGGCAAAACATTGTCACCGACTTTGTTCGCCTTGCAAGATTAATAAGGGAACATGCTGGACTCCTAAACGAGCAACACACTGACACGATCAGATGAACAAAAAAACAACAAAGGCAGTTACTCCACAGCCTCAGCATACAAAATTCAGTTCAGTAACATCCCTTCCACAGATATGAAGAGCACAATTTGGAAAGTCTGGGCCCCTGGAAGGATCAAGATCTTCTCTTGGCTACTACACTTGGACAGACTTTGGTGCAACGACCGTCTGCAGCGCCGCGGGTGGCCAAATGCATACTTCTGCCACTTCTGCATGAGACATTTGGAAACCTCTATTCATCTGTTCTGGAACTGTCATCTCTCGCGAGCAGTTTGGACAGAGGTAGCAACGTGGAAAGGATGCTCAGCACTAGCCATTCAAGGCGGCGATCAGCACAACACAGCCTCGAAGGTCAGAGGCATGATCTCGCGCACAGACAGAGAGGGAAGGAAATGAGTAAAGACCATGATCATGGCAACCACCTGGGAACTTTGGTGCGAGCAAAACAGCTGTGTCTTCAGGGATAAACGGGCAAACTCCACCGACATCATTGCGGCGATACGGAGAAACATGGAGCAATGGCGCTTAGGAGGAGCCAAAACCACAGAGACCCTTTTCGGGGATATAGTTGCGAGATAGAAAGATTACAAAACCATAGGAGGGTGAAGGAGGGTGGCCTGTCTCCACCAATTTTCTCCTCTTTCCTTTTGTTTTTCGGGCCATGCCTTTGATCATTTGATCAACCTCTGTACTTTGTTGTTCTACCCCTGCTAAATCTATTGAAGCCAGCCAAGCTGGATCTTTCAAAAAAAAAAAATGGTACGTGGGCTGTATAGCCCATTGGTGTCAATGGACGCAGGTCGCTCACGCCTCACGGTCATCTTCTCCATTGAGATCTCTCAATCGCCGCCGCTATCTCTTCCGCTGCCGCCGAGCATCTTCCAATACCTCACCCTCCGTTACCCGAAGAAAAAGCGAGATTAAACTGCGCACACACCGCCTTTGCGTCTACAGAACCTGTCTGTGCTACCATCCTCCTGTACCGTCGGTTGTCTGCCTCTGTTCCAATGCTATTCCGGGCACGGGTCGGGATGCGGTTCCGTTGCCTAGCACCCACATCATCAAGGAAGGCACGTCGTTGCTCTGCTTCGGACCGCTTCCCTCACGCCAGCCGGTCTGCCTCGACTCGCCTCCGATGCCTCTCTGATTGTGGGAACATAGGACAAGCGTTCCGGTGCCGCACACCCAGAATCCCAGATTGCCGAAGAAGGCACAACCGCTGAGGCCTCCGCGCGAAGTTGCTATGCTCCCGCTGCCTCCATCCACGGCGACGAGAGGCGGGGAATCCGACTCAATCAACAAATAGGACTTCCAAAGGGACTGGACTCGGCCTTTGGGGCTAGCGCATCAGATTATCAGGTGAGCACCTCCGCTCTTAATTCTTCTTTTTTAAAATCGTGGACATGCTTCTGTGTGGTCGGTCATTATGATTCCGGCTTTCCTGTCACTTCCCAGTCCCTATTCTGCAGTCCGCAACACTCTCGGGTCCGGGCTATCTGCTCCATGTGCTCCCACATAGACTTCATGGAGATGCTCTCTCACTTAGACATAAGGTAACATATATCATTCTAGATTATATAATGTGATTTTGATTTATTTTTTCCATTTGTCTCACACAATTGTTTGATTACCTATATATGTCTCTGAATTTCTGATGTCTTTTCAGAAATGGAGATGCTCTTTCACTTGGACATAAGGCAATATATCTCATTTTAGATTATACAGTGTGATTTTGAAAGGAAAAAATCATTTGTTTTACACAAGTGTTTGATTGCTAATATGTGTCTCCTGAATTTGTCATGCCTTCTCAGCAATAGTATTGATGTGTAATGACATCATTCCTACAAAGGGGTTGCCAAAATTGCAAGTAGGTTGTGTTATACATGTCTTGGTAATGCCTCTTTTCTTGCACCTGGATATAATTGATTTTGGTGGTAGTCTGAATTTTGTTACACCCCAATTAAGCTTTCACTTTACCATCTTTGTTGCAGCTTATGATACGTTGTACCCATTGAGGTGCAGCCCCTTTTCCTACAAATTTGGAATTATGTTGGCTCGGAGAGCAATTACTATAAAGGTTTGCAGTTTGTTCCGTCAAACAGGGTACTGTACAAGAGTTCTTCCCAATAAGTCATAATTATATAATACTCCTCTTCCCAATATATAGAACCATCAAAATTTAATATATGCTATTTTTCTTTGCTTTCTAACTGGCTCATGCAATGAACAGAGGTGACAAAAATACATTACTTTGGTACAGTACATATATGTGCTTCCATGCTCTGTTAATAGTTCAATATATTATTGTTAATTGTCCTATTAGTATAAAAGTTTGTAGTTTTCTCCATCCAACGGGTCACTGTACCAGTGTTCTTCCCAATAGTTCATTATAAATAACTGAAATTTTAAGCCATCGATTGATATGCATTTGCGGGGATTATGATAGATATAGAAGCATCAAAATTGAATATATGCTATTCTTTACTTATGAACTGACTCATGAAATGAACTGGGGTAGCGAAATACATTACTTCTACAATACATATATGTGCAACAATTTTTCTGATAATAGTGAGAAATAGTATTGTTAATTGCCCTAACTATTCCTGATTTTGCATTTGTCGACACATTTTTCCTGCATGTTGCATCTTGCCAATTTGGAGAAGGCATGCTAAATTATTATTACGCCCATCTATGGTGCGACCTTTATGTATGCTATTTATTTTCTTTGTTCCCTTCATGCATTGGAAAAATGCACCCTGTTCTTCCTTTGATGATTTTTCTTACACTTATTTATTTGTGGCAAAAGTTTAAATAGACACGTTGTTTTGTTGCCTATCCGAAAGGAATCGGCTTTATAAGCTCAGGTCAGTGCTTTGAATTTTAAAGAATTATTTCCTGTTAGTAATGTGGTCTAATGTCCACATCTTATGATGTTTTGATCCACTATTGGTTTCAGAACTAAATGCAAAATTGGTTTGCGTGTCGATGCAGTAGAGGAAATATTTTGCAAGCAGTTCCATGCAATCAACATTGATGGAGATCCATTCATTATTTATTTGTGAGATCCCATAACTGAATTGAGACTTTTTTCCCACGGATTTGTTACAGATTCTCTGTGCAATTTTGGTGTTCAATATAGCTGCTTGATGATTTAGGATATATCGTGCTTCACAGCTTATCGGTGCTTTAGGATAGGTCGTATTTCACAGCTGAAACACGCTTCACTTAGTTTTACTTAGTTTTGTTATAATACTCCATATAACACACATGATTGTTGTTATTAATTCAATTCCACATTGTTTTAAATAGTTGCAAGTTTAAACACGGCCATTTTGTGGTTAAAGTAGTGTCAAATTAATTGTTGTGGTTAGCTAAATTGATTCCATTTTTCTAAATGAAGTTTTGTTTTTCTAGATAACATAAAACTATCACATTGATGCAGATGATTTTGCACCAGGAATGCTAGGGGTCTGGACTAATTGTACCTCACATTTCTTATACATCCTTTGTATCTAAGACTTATGAGATTCATTATTTTGTGTCCACATCAATATACGAGGCATCTGGAAAATGTTTTTCTTTATATTTCCATGTTGCTCAATATTCTATAATTGTTTTGTCTCTAATTCTATAAATAGATATCTCTGTGTTTCTGTCCTGCAGCAACGGGCGGGGTATCATCTAGTTATTGATATGCTTGAGCATCCCATTGCACCAATCCTACCAGGTAGGCTATTCTCAAGGACTATTAAAGATGCCATTAACATTTTTGTAGGAAATGTGAGATTTGATATTCCATCAAATGATCCTTTTATTAAACACTTCCCTGGAAAAAATAAGATGAAGATATACATAGGAGACGATATCACTCTAAGTGTCCACCTCGTCGGCGTCGAGGTGCACAGGGGACGGCGCTGGAGCATGGTGACGATGGTGGTGGATCGGTGATGGTGCCGGGGCGTGGTGATGGTGATGGATCGGCAACGGCGCCGGGGCGTGGTGATGGATCGGCGACGACGCCGGAGCGTGGTGATGGTGATGGATCGGCGTCGGCACCGGAGCGTGGTGATGATGGTGGTGGATCGGCGACAGCGCCGGAGCGTGGTGATGATGGTGGTGGATCGGCAATGGTGCCGGAGCTTTGTGATGATGGTGGTGGATCGGTGATGGGGCCGGAGCATGGTGATGATGGCGGTGCCGCCCGTGGGCGGGAGCAGGCGCCAACGCCGGACCGTGATGGTGATGAGGGCTTGGCGCTGGGGCAAAATGGCCATGATGGTGAGCGGGGCTCGGTGCTTGAGTCGGTGTGTGGCGGTGGTCCTCGTGCGCCAAGGAGAGCACGGCCAGCGGGGCCAACAATAGTGCCATCACTACGATGGTTGGCGAGAGAGGAGTCGCCATGGTAAGAAGCTTTGGGAGTGGTGGTGGTGGTATTGTTGCTATGGTTGTGATAGTCGTGGAGCGCGTTTATATATAGTGTCGAGCATGTGTATTTGGAAGAGGGGAGAGGGTGGCAAGTATTCAATATCGCACATTAATGCTTACTATAAAAATGCGATTTCGATTGATTCGTTTCTAATCGTCGAATTCGCTACATAGGAAGGAAATAAATCGGTGCCATTTATTCGTATCGCTGGCAGCATTACACGACGAACATATGGACATATCACTGTGACCTGTCGAATATCGTGTGAGCCATTGAGTATATATATGATATTAATATTGCTGCCCATGGAAAATCTTGACCATTTATTAGAAAAACTTAACTACGACATGATTAATATTATACACATCAACCTAAAAAAAAGAGGAAAAAAAATCTATGGTGCTTACAGCAGACTGGAAGCATCACGGGTGATGGCCAAGGCCCAAGGGGCTGTCTGATCCGGCAAGGTACTGTCTGGAGCCAGCCCAAATCTGTTGCGCACTGGATCAACCGACGGCTCTGGGCATGCCATGGGATGAGCCCAAAAAAACTCCTTTAGGGTGATGGTAAGATTGTTGGACTAACTAACGATGTGCATGATTTAGAAGAAAGAACTCGTAGCATGGAGGCACACTTTGAGCAAATATTGATTTTAGCTAAGTTTGGTAGAAAGACGAAACCTAATCTGGTTGAGACTGTCCAGATGATGGATATGTGAGTCATCAAACTTTTTTTGTTGTTGCAAAAACACCCCCATCGTGTCAACCTGCTCTAGTGACAGGGGGCGATCCATTCGCATCGTCACGACCTCCTGTTCCCTTATGCTCGTTGTCTCGTCCCCGCCTGATGTCCTACCAGCGAAGTCCGGGCGGGGCCGGGGACGCCGGCGGCGGGGCACTTCCCTGCGGCGCCATCCCTCTCTCATGTTCTCGTTCCCGTCGATAGCTGTGGCCTGCGGGAGGCACCAGTTGGATCTGCGGGGACTGCAGTGGTGGGGCCGTGGTGCTCTCCAGCAGGCGGATGGCGAGGGGTTGGTGGTGTTGCGGGAGGTCCCAGTGTGTGGTGGGTGGCAGTGGGCTGGAATAATCAGGGTGGTGGCGCTCTGGCACTTCCACGCATTGGTTTCCTTGGGCAGAGTGAGGTGGCCTCCTAATTGCGTAGGACAGGGGAAGCTCGCGCCAGGCCAAGGCCAGCAGCGGTGGTGGTGGCGTGCAGGGCAGCCATCGATCGGTGGCGTCCTAGATCTAGTGTTAAGTTGTCGTATGCCTCGAGGGCTGGACCAGATTTGGCCTATGGAGGGCCACCTCTCCATTGGCCCGTCTTCTAGGGCTGCCTTAGCGATGATGCCGGCTGGCCTCTTGGACCCGCACCCCTGACCATGGTTGGCCTCTCCGTGTGTGGACCGACATCGTTGATGTCCAGTCCGAACGGATGACAGTGCCACTCTAACATTGTCCATGTTTTGGTGCTAGGTTCTCGGGCACTTTGTTTCTTCGTTGGTGTTGGTGGTCTGTTTTGGAATATGGGGCAACGACCCCTGATGGCGAGGCTGAATGCCTGGCATTGCGGTGAGCAGCATGTCAACGGGCGAGACCCGGCCCCGAGTCTGGTAGCCCTAAACATGCTCTGCGAGTCGCACTACTTCTGGGTCTCGAAAGGAGTCAAGCCAGAAGGACTAAGGGCCCGAATGAGACCCGCCCATGGCTGCCACCTCTTGTATGAGTCCTGTGGGCCGGCTCACAAGGAGGCCCAAGGGAAAGGTTTTCCCTTCTTGGAGCGGAAGATCATCATGATTTAGAGTAGGAGACGGGTTAGAGAATACACCCGGAGTCTTCTCTAAAACCAGGGACTCAACCTATTATATAAAAGGGAGTTCCTGGGACGGAAAAGGACAAGTTACAATTGCTCGAAAGCTAGGTAGCGAAAAGCAAATCCTTGTAATCGAGATCATGATCAATAGCAATCAAGAAGGGGTAGGCTTTTACCTCCATCGCGAGGGGCCGAACCTGGGTAAACTCGTGTCCTTCGTTTTTGATCAGCCCCGTTCAAGCTACCACCTAGTTATGATGGCTTTGAGACTTGGTCCTATCACGAGGACATGTGCCATGACAAAACCACGACAGTTGGCGCCCACCGTGGGGCCAACGCATGGTGGTGTTGAGTTCTTGGAGGGAGCTCTTCTAGGGATCAAGGGATACGCGATCGGCTGGATGACGAAGAGCCGGTGTTGGAAGCTCTACATCGATGATTCCGGCTGGGGCCCCGAGGCTGACTCAATCGAGTTTGGATTCCAGGTCCCCTTCGGCAAGATCCACATCTTCATCGGCATAATCGGCGGGCCTGACCCAGAGCCGAACGTCATCATCGGTCTCGTTGAATCTGCTCGCCATACCAAACCCGGCCAGGCAAGACCTGGCCGGACTAATGCTTTCGTCGTTTTCATCAGAGAAGTCACGCAGCAGAGTGACCCTGTCACCAATTTGGTGTCCAGTGGCGATAGTCTCGTCTACTCTGATAGTGAGTCCTCGGATGGAGATATCGAGTCAATTTTGCCGCTCTTCAATGAGAAGCTGGGAGGTTACTTTGATGATGATACCTACTGAAATCTTACGAGATAGTTCATCATGAAGTGGTCTACATCGCTGGGAGTCAGAACTAGCTCTCAGTACGATGCACAAGGATGTTTGGTCATGTATCCATCAGCTAGCCGAAACCTGGCTGACACCATGTTGGGCCAACCAATCAATGCGGTGGCAATCGCAACGGCAGCACTAGCAGCCGCCGGCTCTGGTCGATCCAGGGCTCAGGCTTTAACCGAGATGATGACCACTCTGGGCACGCTCCTTGCTGATCTAGTGACCCCTGAAAATGCGGGCGTGCGCAACGCGAAGATCACAAAGTATCACGAGCAGCTGGCCAAGATTCAAGATGATATCAATGCAGAGAACACACGTGTGGCTGATGCACAGGCTGAAGTCCTTCAGGAGGCTAAACGTCTGGAGGTGGAAGCAGTTCACCTTAGTTTTCATGAGAACGAGACGTCTGTGGTACACCCGAGGAGGTTTCAAAGCCGGTTTCTGGTAAGTATGGAGCCGACACGGTTGTTCGAGACACCACGTGACTTGCCTGCCCCAGCAATACAAGGAGCCGACGCTGGCACACCGCGTGCAGGACCTGTTAGACCCCAATTGGCTCAGAATGTCCTTCCAAATGATACCCAGTTGCAGCCGCCGACTCGTCAGCAGTTGCCAGTCCAATACCAGCCCCGGTGTTTTTAGACACCGGCTGGTCATTACTCAAACCCAGTTGACAACATGCTGGCAGCGACTCATAATCGCGCTGCAATCCTAATTGATGGAAATAGTTTGATAGAGATCGAAGCAAGGAATGCCATCGAGATGCTAAAGACAGCCGTCGTGCAATAGGCAAATGATTTTCATAGCCCGAACCGACTTCATTCCATGCCTCATCAGAGTCGCAGTAGGAATCGGCATGGCGAGTACCCTGCAGGCTCTAGCAGCGCACTACGTTAAAGGGCACATCAGCCGCAATAATCATAGCCAACGGTTTCTGATGCCCAGGCCATAGTTGATAATGCGCGGGCTCTCTGGATGGCAGGCAATATAGGAGCAGCTTATGTTTAACCAGTGGCACAACCCCCACCCGCCTTGACCCAACCAGCCTTGCGGAATACTGAAGTTATAGGACGAACTATTGGAAAGCCATGTTTGGGACCGGCTCCGTAGAAGGAGTGTATGCCACCGGATTTCAAGGGTCCTCGCAAGGTCTCTAACTATACAACTGATCTAGAACCTACTAAGTGGATCGAATGCTATGAACTAGCCATGGATATGCTGGAAGTCAGTGATGCTGTATGCGCTCAATATCTGACCATGATGCTCAAAGGTCCAGCATGAACATGGTTGAAGAACTTGCCACCCAACTCTATCAATAGCTGGCAGGAGCTGAAGGAGTGCTTCATCAAGAACTTCCAGGGAACTTGCAAGCGTCCTACAACGATTATTGACTTAGAGCATTGCGTCCAGAGGGATGATGAGTCAGCCTATCATTGGGCATGACGATTTGTAGAGATTATCCACTCTTCTAACAGCATCACCGCTCAAACAGCCGTTCTCGTGCTAGAACGAAACTGCCATTTCCAGCCCTTGGTTCAAAAACTTGGACGTTTGAAGAGGAAAGTTAAGGAAATGAGCGATCTTATGGATGTCTTGACCAGGTACGCCGAGTCAGATAACACGAAAGATCTAGTCTCGGATGACAAGAAGTCTGGTAAAAGCAAGAAAAATGGTGGCAAGAGTCACCAACATAATGGCAATGGAAACAACAACAACAATGACAAGCACAAGAATACTGAGGGAGGCTCAGATTTTGTTTCCAATACCAATACCGGCTTTAAGAGTTAGTGTTAGAATGGCAACTTCAGGAAGCCATTTTCTGGTAATCGACCTCGTAATTATGAGGAAGCTAGCTCTCAAAGGCCCGTGTCCAAAAATAGTGTGGATGGTAAGCCGACCAACCACTCCTGGGGAAACTACTTCATCATGCGGGAATTCAAAAACAAAGCTTTTCAGAGTCACAATAATGGTGGTGGCAGTGGCGGACACCCGGGAAATTCGGGAGCCGGCGGTTCTAGGGCCGTATTCCAGGGAGCCGGCTTTCAGAGTAATAACTTTCCAGGATCTGGATTCCAGGGGACGGGCGGACAAGGATCTGGATACCAGGGGGCTGGTAATGGCGGAGGCGACAATTAGCGAGCCGGCCAAGGCAATAAACACCAGTGAGGTCCCTCCGGGTTTCAGAGCAATCCCAAACAATTGAAAAGTGGACAATATCACGTCTTCATAACTAGTACTTGCAAACATGACAGGAAGCTTCAGAAACGGGTTGTTCATGCCGTCATGCCAACAATTCCAGAATACTTAAACTGGTCAGAGCAACCAGTCACCTAGAGTCGAGACGATCATTGTCACAGCCCTAGAATTTGCTTGTAATTAGTTACATCAATGAGCATCATGCATCATGTTAATTTCAAAGGAATTTGAATTAAGGATTTTTTCAAAGCCTCAGAAATCATTCAAATGATCAAATTAAAAATCTCTTCAAATGAGCCCAAGAAAATGTTCCTCTTAAACTTTGAAAATATTGGCAAGAGGTAATATTCAAACCAATATTTTCAGGGGCTTAAAAGTATGTATTTTTGGGCCTTTGAATTAATACATAACTATTTGAATTGTATTTATATTTTCTATTAAATAAATATAATTCCAATAATTCTGCAATTTTCTATGTGGCTCTGGGTTTATCCATTTAGTCCACATATTTAATTTCAGAATAATTTTAAATGGTTTGATATTTTAATCAAACCAAACCACTGCAGAAAATAGAAAAAAATAGAAACTAAAAAAAACTAAACTTACCTCTCAGTCCAGCCGGCTCAGCACCGAAGCGGCCCATCTGGCCCAAGATGCGAGTCATCTTCAACCCAGCGCCAGAAGGATGCCGGGCGTGTGCCCGACACGCGCTCGCCACCTCCACCCTGCCTGCCTGTGCCCCCTGGACGCCTTCTTCTCCTTGGACATCACCACACAACCCTCTCGACCCCCTAGCCTCCCCCTCGTGCTCATCCTCTCCTCTGCCTCTCTTCCCGTTCGTCCCCGTATGCGCCCGAGAGCGTCGCCACATACCAACATGCCCACCGCCTCTCCTCGCCTCCCCGAGTTGTCCAGCAGCTTCGCCGTCCTCTGCTGCAACTCCTCGCCGATGAGAACGAGCCCGAACGGCCCCCATCGTCGCCACCGCTGTCTTCTTCACCGTCGGCCGCCGGAGATCTCCACCGTCGATTCACCACCTACCGGTCGTCCCCGAGCCGCTGATCCCTTCGTCCAGTGCGCTGTGAGCTGCTGCTGTGTTTCCCCCTTTCCCCGCTGTTCCTCGCGTCCTCTACCCGTTGCCCCGTGAGCACCGAGCTCCGGCCATCGCCATGGCCGGTGAGCCTCGCGCGCCCGAGCTCTTCCGCCCACTCCAGTAGCACCCGCGTGCTCGCCAAGTCCCGACGAAGCCATAGAACCCCTCGGTTGGGCCCCCCATGCACTGCAGCATTGTCTGCTTCTTGCCCGAGGCTCCGACTGCTGTCCAACTCGCCACCACCGCCGCTACAGACCGCCCCGCGACCACCCACTGCCTCCCCTGGATGCGAGCGAGTGAGTGATCCCTCCCGATGCATTCAACGCGTCCATCGCCCCCCTGTGGCACGAGCCCGAGCAACTCCGGTGATCCTCCGCTGTCGGGTTTGGTCGCCGGCGATCAGTCGTCGATGTGGCACACCTAATTAGCACTAATGACCCTGTTAAAATAAACCCCCAGCCACTGACAGGTGGGCCACCTTCAGTTCATTAATTAGATAAGTAAAATTAGTTTTAACTAATCATGTTTAACTCCCTGTGTCACTGAGTTATGCGCCCCACACATCAGTGTTGACCTTGCCACGTCAGCGTTGTCCTGGCCCCACTGGTCAGCCTCTGTAACTGACTCCGTTACACTGACATGTGGGTCCCACTGGTCAGGTTTGACCAGTTTAAACACGACCGACTTGCTGACGTAGTAAATGTTTTCTGGATTTTATATAAATCAGAAATGATTTATTAATTCTAGAAAATACTTAAAAAACTTTGATAATTCATAGAAATTCAACCGTAACTCCAAATGAAATAATTTATATATGAAAAATTATCAGAAAAATATGAAGAATCTGTTTACGCCATTTTCATGCATGTTAAAGCAACTTATACCTGCTGATCATGTCAAATCAATTAAAGGACATTTTAAATGCTTCTTTTGGAGTTTGAATTTGAATATGTGATTCAAATGAACTTCAACAACATGGTAGCATTTTTCATTAGCCCAAAATACAACATATTGCCATGAGATAATCATGCATCATATTGTTGCATTGCATTGATTGTGTTCCTTCTTATTTGCCAGTGGTTGTTCCCTCTCGGTAGATGTTGTTCCGATGATGTAGTCGTTGACGCTGATGAAGTGCAGTTTCATCTTCAGAAGTGCCAGGCAAGAAAACCCCCTTGATCACTCCGATACAATCCCACTCTCTCGCTCCTGCTCTCTTTTTACTGCATTAGGACAACAACGATTCAATTGTTACATGTTATGGTAGTTGAACCCATTCCTCTGCATGACCTGTCTTTGCCACAGTAAATAGTTGAAACCCACTAGCATGAGTAGGAGTTGTTTGATCCATTATGTGCCTACTCATTCATGCTTGCTTGTTATGCCTGCGATGATTAGAGTTGTGTCAGGTCTGATTCATCTGGGATGGATTGGGATGGTGGTGAACATGTCCTACTGTTGAGAGTTAAGTGTGTGAACATGATTTGGTAAAGGTAGAGGTGAGAGGCCATGTAGGAGTACATGGTGGGTTGTCTCATTGAAACCATCCTCAGGAACTGAGTTCTGTGTTTGTGATCCAAGACAGTTAATACCACACATTGGGATCCTTAATCGACTCTCTCAACTTATTAATCGCCTTGATCACTGTCCAGGAGTTGCAACTAGTTTCTGGTGTTTGTAGGATATGTGTTGGAGGCCGTGTGTGGCGCTGACCCTAGGGGTGGGCAATGATGTGGTATAGACATTGTGGCATGGTGTACCGAGGCACCCATTTGGTGGGCTTGGGAACCCTGCACGCATCATTTGGGGCTGTAGTGGAAACCCCGACCGGACTTCCTTGTGGATGGAACTCAAATAGTCGATAAACCTGGACTAGAGTCCTGTGTGGTTAGTCAGGTCGTGGCCGACACCCTCGCTGGGCTTCCGCTTGAAGGTTGCCGAGTACATGTCGTGTAAACGGTGATAAGTAGTGAGAGCGTGTGTGAAGAAGTACACCCCTGCATGGTTATAAATGATCTATTTGAATAGCCGCGTCCGCGGATATGGACTACTTGGAAAGCTTACATTGTTCGTAGATAACTAGAAGTGGATACTCTAAAATGCGCAAGATAAGCGTGAGTGCTATGGATGGCCTTCTCGTAGGGAGACGTGAGTGGATCCATAGTGGTGTATTGATATGGTGAATATGTGGACTCGTGTGCGCTTTCTCACCTCAAAGAAAATACTGGTAGACATAGTACAACATAGCCACCGAGTCAAAGCTGGCTTGCTATAGTTAAACTCCACCACCCCCTTGTTGATACTGATGCATATGTAGCTTGTTCTAATGTAAGTCTTGCTAAGTACATTTGTACTAATGTTTGCTTAACTTATATTTTTGCAGAGGAGACTTCAGTCTCACTTTAGATTCCTGCGATTAGTTTGACGTTGACCGATTAGCTTGGGAATCCCAGACAGAGGTCTGGTTCCTATGGAGGGTCTTGTATATAGTCAGGCTTGTCAGCCTTTTTCTTTTGTAGTTGTCTGTGCCCAGACATGGTTGTGCTTCCGCTTGTTGCTTGTATGACTTTGTATGTTGGGTCATGAGATCCATGTTTGTCATATCATACTATGTATGGCTCTCCGGAGCTTTTCAAATAAATACTCTGAGTCGTAGAGTTTTGTTGTGATGCCATGTTGTATTTACACATATCGAGCATATTGTGTCTATGATATTGAAATGCTTGGTGTCGTGGGGTTAACACGGCAGATGCCCTAGCAAAAGGACTTAGGTGCGAGGCCATCACTATGGTGCTTAGCTTGAAGGGGTTGATCGGGACGAAAGACACAGATTTACCCAGGTTCGGCCCCTCACGGTGGAGGTAAAAGCCTACTCCTGCTCTCGTTGATTATTGCTTGGGTATCGATTACAAGGGAGCGGATTCGCTTGACCTAGCTATCGATTCATTGTAACTTAACTTTACCCGCCGCAGGGACTCGCCTTTATATACACAGGTCAAGGCCCTAGGCTTACAAGAGTTCGGGTCGGGCTATACTTCGTAACCGATCCTGACTCTAAGTCGCCTTGCCTTCTTTAGCAAGTCGCCGTTGGGCGGCTTACACCTCCGGGTCACGCACCGTCTTCTGGTCTTGGGCCTCCAACCGGCCCACCTCGTAAGCCGTCTCCCTAGCTCCGTGTCTTGGTTTCTTGGGCCTGTCTAAGGCTTCATTGTTAAGTGGCCAACAGCCTAACCCGGCCCTACTAGGGCGGGTTACACCATGGGGTCACATCCCCAACATTAGGCCCCAGATTGATTTGAACTTGTTCATGTCAATCTTCAATACCTCCGGTTAGCGAGTCTTCTTTGATTCTTCTAAATGTTTAACCTTGAACAGTTCTTCATAACCCACCATATGAAAGGATGACATCATCTTCATAATTTCAGAAAAATCCTTATGATGTCACAGCAGATCTTTTGCATTAATCAACCATTCTGAAAATCGAGGCGCTCTTTTTGTTGTAGAAGTTATTATGCCTCCTTGATTTTTGCATACGTCCGTTACTGTGCCCTCTTTTTCCTTATAAATAGGCACGAGGGGCCTGCCTTTTTCACTTTCCACCCCGTCGCCTCCACTTCTTCTTCCTCGCGACGCCCACCGTGACCGGAGCTCCATCACCCCCATCGAGTTGCGCCAGCTAGTCCCAGCCGAGGTCGTCGCATCTTCCTGTCGCCGTCGGGATCCCGCGACACGCCCCCACTCTCCTCCGCCTCAAATAGGTACTACTTCTCCCCTTTCACATATCTGCATTAGGTTATTTGAGTAGAGTTCATCGGCTTTCATCTTAGTTCATCACAACTTTTGAATAGAGGCTATTTTTTATCTGAAAACACCAGGAAAGTACTGCGGTAGTAGTTTTAGTATCATCTCAATCTTGAACAACCTATATTCCCTTCTAAGATCGATAGGCTGCTCGCTAGTTCTTCCATCATCACCCTTTAGGGTTAGCAATTGTTTTCCTTTTTGAATTGCTCGTAGATCCATGAATATAGCTGTAGATTGCAAAACCTGTTTGTCCATACTTAGCAATAGCTTCAATAAGTCTCTGCTTAGACGACCCGCCAGCATGCTGCCGGCTTATACTTTCATAATTTAACCCGCCGTATTTTAACGGCCTGACCGTCACCTTATTCCCGTAGTTAGGGCGGCTCATAATTTCTCAATGGTTCATCATACACGTTTGCCGTCTTATAGTCATAACTGGCCTATTATTGTTGAAATACCATGTAATCACTTAGGTGGCTCATAATTGTAGTTTTAACCCGCCATACTTCTATTCCTTGTCTACAGTTTTTAACCTAGCCAATCATGTCTAAAGCTCCCACTTCTTGTGACTGGGTAGCCTCCCAAGTCTCAGAGCTCATGCTCAATGAGTATGTGGACATGGGGGTTTTGCCAGCTAAAGAAGTTATCCACTGGCGGGTTCCCGGTCCTGAGACTATCCCTCAACCCGGAGAGGGTGAAGTCGTAATTTTCATAGATCACCTCCTCCGTGGCTTTTCACCACTCGGGTCAAAAAAATTCCGGGATGCTCTGCATTTTTACCAACTTCATCCTCAGGATATCGGTCCCAACTCCGTCTCCAATCTGTGCCAATTTCAATTATTCTGTGAAGTGTATCTGCAAGAGGAGCCCATTGTTGATCTCTTCAAAGATTTCTTTTATATCAACCGCCAGACTCAAATGACAGACTAACCCAGTCTTGAGCTTGGAGGTGTTTCCATCCAGAGGCGGAGAGATGTAACCTTTCCTTCCGCTGTACTGCCCAGCCATCCCAAGGGCTGGAATTGCACTTGGTTCTATTGCAGGAATACCGCTCCGGCTGAGGAAAATCCCTTGCCGGGTTATCTACCCTACCGGCTCAGTACCAGCAGCGAGCTTCCTGGTCGATTAACCGCCTCAGAACATGCTCAGTATGCACACATATTTTCGAAGATAAGGGCTTTAATAGCCAACGGCTTAACCAGAGTCGACTTGACTCGCTGCTGGGTCTCATGGAGGATTTTACCGCTGAGCCTGCGCAATGACATAATGTGCCAATATACTGGTGATGTGAAGGACCAGCAACGTTATAATAAAAAACCTTTGACTGATAAAGAGATTAATGAAATGGTTAAGTCACTGCCTGGGGAGCCTCAAGAAGCCTGCAATAAAGCGGGGCTGAATCCTTTCTGCATTCTTAACCCGGCTCCTGAAGTAAGTACTTTGAGTAAACCTTTATCTTGCTTATCTATCTTTTACGCTTCCTATCCTTTTAAATTACTGCCAATATATGTATGTATATAGGCCGATTCTACCTTATGGAGGAGGAAACTAACAGCAGCCCCGCCAGCTAAGAAGAATAAAGCAGTAAAGCCTCGTGGACTGGCTCGCCGGAAGAAACAAACAGCAGAAGAGCTACTCCAGCTAGATGAGTCGGAGGTAGAACTTGACTCCCTTGGTCTTCTTTTCATGCAACTTATTGATGCTGATTCCTCTCAGGACCAAGTGGAGACAAGCCAGCCCAATGAAGCAGAGGTAATTCCTGTCTCCTCCGACTCAGAACCCTTGCTAAGAAAGAAAACACAGCGGGTCATCCGAAAAGTAAGATTTTCTCACCCTCATGCTTATTTGGACCCCAACTTTCTTTTGAAGAAACAACAGCATGAGTCTAGGCGTCAGACCCGGAGCGGCGGCTCTGAAGATCTCGTGGCCGGTTTATCCAACATGCCGGATCCTCAGAAACGTCGCAATGAGGTGCCTCATAGCCTGACTCTATCTCTTCCATGAGCCGGTCTCGTGCGGCAACCTCTTAACCCTTCTGACTCCAACTATCAGGGAACGCCTCCGTCATCTGGCGACTCAACTGGAACACAACTTCCTGCCTTCGTTGTTAACCCAGGGTAAGTGTTTACTTTTGTTGACAAAAACTTGTTGTCAAATACTCATAAGCTTTTATATTCTTGTCACAGGGCCAAAGCAAAAACTGGTAAAAAGCAAAAGGTGGGTGGTTCTTCCAAGTCTCCCGAAGTCTCTGTGCCGGAGAAGCAGGTGCTGGAAACCCCTGAGGTCCCAATCCAAAATCCTGAAGACCCTATCAACCAGCCAAATGATCCGCCTTCACAAACTGATGCAGTACCTTCGGAGGCCATGGACACTAACGCTAACCCGGCAGATAGCCATGACCCGCCAAGTCCCACTCTTATCAAACCAGTTGAAGAAATCCCTTCTAAGAAAAGCACTGATGATGTTACTATCACTGGTACGGGTTATAAGGCGCCAGGAGCCTCCACTGTGCTAGTTAAGCACACTGCTAAAGAAGAAGTGCCTTTATTGGAGAAAGGCAAGACAAAGCTGGATCTGCAAAGCTATGCAGATTTTAGTGCGGGCGAGTTGCACGCGGGCTATCTAAGCCGCCTTCAAACAAGCCGTGACATGGAAGCTGGTTTAGTCAGCCCGATGAAGCAAAAGTATGAGGTACGAATGAAGTTAACCCCTCTCAGTCTTGTATATACATATACATACATACATATATATATATATATATCCATGTAGCCCCCAAATCTTAAGCATAGGAAAGCATTGGGTATACTTGAGATTTATGAAAAAAATCCGTAGTGTAGCCCCCAAGGGCCGGTGTCGGCGTGCGACACCTATGGGACCCCAAGAGACCCCTTTACGATTCGGCAGGGAGAAAGGTATGCACGAAGAGCAGAACCAACGATCGACGCGGGGCGATTTTACCCAGGTTCGGGCCGCTGATCAGCATAAAACCCTACTCCTGCTTTGTTTTATTATGAGTGTTCTTGAGCCCAGGCTCCAGGAGCGCTTGCAATGAACAGTATGTTCAAAGAGTAGCTACGCATGCAGAATGGGCCAGAAGATCCTCCCCCCTGTAGCAGTTGCCTTGGGCCTCCTTTTATACGCTCCAAGGGGTCACCACAGTGGCAAAATGTACATACATTGAGGTGTAAAGTAGCTACAGGGTTATCATACCTAACCACTGACGGATTAGGACGAACGCATTTAATGCACCGTGAGGTGTCCGTTTAGGTGTCCTCACTTTCTTGGGGATGGAAAAAGGGGCCATCCCATCAGCACCGCTTAAGCTCTCCTCCACTGGCGCGTTGCCATGCATCCGGAGAAGGACCCAGAATGTCAGGCCTGTTGCTGTGCCGGAGCGGTGGCACAGTGGCAGAATCTTGCCGGGTGCCGAACCTTGCCAGGCGCCGAATCTTGCCGGGCGTGAGATCTTGCCGGGCTTCGCAGGCCACCCCGGCAAGATCTTGCCGGGGAGGCTGACTTTCGGATTCCAACTCTTCTTATCTGCTGATCCTCAGATCTTTGACTTGAGTATTTCTTCGATAGCTTGAGTCAACCTCGAACTGTTCCCCGACAAGCCTTGCCGCGAGTATGGCTACAACTGCCCGTGCACAAGTACGGGGTACTAATGGCCCAATACTTAGTACACCGACAGGAGCCCCGGGGCCTAGGCCACACACGAGTGCGAGGCGTTGTTGGGCTAGGCCCAAACAGTGCACGGGCACATGTGGTAGGGAATTAACTGCTCGTAAATATCCCACTTACTGTGCCTCCCACTACGCGCGCTAAATGCGCGACGTGGGAAGCGTGCGCTAAAAGGCTGCAACTGCAGCGTGCCTGCAGAGGCGTATTTTCATTGGGGAGTAAAAGAAGCGGCCTCGCCCCTTCCCCATAAAAAAGGGAAACCGCAGAGGCGCATCCTATTTACCCCCTTCTTCTTCTCAATCTGGATTCCGCCATTATCTTCCCCTCCCGAGCTCAGAACCAGACTTCTCCCCATCCGCTCTTCGCTTCCGCACCCGCTCGATCCTCAGCCTCCACCCTCGCAATCGCCATGCCGCCCAAGGCTAGCAATGCCAAAGGCAAGAGCAAGGAGACGAAGGCCGATGTCCCGGAGAGCGAGCTGGTGAAGATGCGAAAGAAGTTCGTCGTCTTCGCTCCGACGCTCGATGCGAGGGCTTTGAAGAACCGATACCAGTGCATGTGGGCGAAGGGGACACAAGCTCATCCCGCAACGCGCATGATTCCAGGTTCTTGTTCCAAGAGCGGCCCTGACAGATATCGTTTCTTCACCGCTTATTTATATTGCGGACTCTATCCTCCATTCTCTGACTTCTTCAACGGTATTATGTACACATACGGCTTCCGCCTTCTTGATTTCACGCCGAACGCCGTAATGTGCATGTCCATCTTCGCTCATCTTTGCGAAAACTTTGTCGGAGTAGTTCCCAACACCGCCCTTTTCCACCATTATTTTATTCCTCGCATCCAAAAGGGGGAGGCCCTTTCCGGTTCTATCGCCTAGATCCCACGGGCTTGGAATAAGGAGATATACCCAGATGGAGTTCAATGCGAGAAGTGGGACGAATGGCGGTCTGAGTGGTGCTGGATCAAGGAAGAAGATCCTCATCCATTCTGTTCGCCTCGACGCAGAAGGTGGTCCGCGGCAGCGACTGGAGCGATCTCGCCACGGAGGACGAGAGGCTCACAATTGCCACCACCAGGATCCTTCGCCTGAAAGCTGTCGGGCTTACAATGGAGATGATCGGCTTCGATTTCCTCCGCCGCCGCATCGCCCCCCTACAGAGCAGGGGAAGACCAGCCTGGGAGTACCGAAACGCAGCGGATATCATGAGGCTGCATCCTGGACTGAACAACAATCTAACGACCATGCAGCTCGGCGCTCTTCGCCACAAGCTATTCCAGCGTGATGACAAACATCGGTTGCTGGCAAGAATTGTTCCTTTGTGCAACAACTCCACGCTGGGGTCGATCATTGCCTTCATGCCAATGTTCAATGCCCATGGTCTTGACGCGACTTGGGCCGAGCCAACCGAGGAGGAAGCACAAAAGTTCTTTGACAACTTGTCGGAGAAAGCCATCCGAGAAGAGACAGGCCTCATTCACGCCACCACTAACGAAGAAGTGGCGTATATTGCCTCTAGGGTGGAAGAAGCGAATCTTGCCGCGGAGGCCGGCAGCGTCGGTTTCACAGAATGGGAAACCAGTGACACTGAGGTTGTGGTGGAAGAAAATCTTGCCGGGGAGGCTGAGGCTGCCGGGGAACAGAGCAGCGCAGCCGCCGTGGGCTCGTCCGACGAGGACGTAGCCGAAGAAGAACCACAGGAGGAGCCCCCAGCTCCGAAGAAGACCAAGCGCGTCCTTCGAAAAGCTGCTTCCGGCATCCCGGCAAGCCAACCCTCCTCGAGTAGTGAGGCTCCCGGCAAGAAGGCGGCCGGCAAGACTGCGCCATGGCAAGTAGTTCGACAGCAACCTGCGCAGCGCGCGAGACCCGCACCTGCGGCAACTGCTGAGGCGGCAGGGGCGTCCCACACAACCGCACTGGAGGCTGAGGTGGCGGAATCACGCCAACCCCCTGTGCCTGCTACAGTCAAGCGACCCAGGACCCCTTCTCCGCCTCCTCACACGGACACTGCAACAGAGGTCGATTTCGACATCTCCGGCTTTAGCCCGGAATGAGAAGAGGAAGAGTAAGTACCCAGTCATAGCCTTTATCTTCCAAATTTCAGAGCAATCTCATAATCTTGCTCTGTCTCGTCCCCGCAGTGATGCAGAAACTTTGGCGGAAAGGGCGGCGAAGAGGTTGAGGACCTCCACGGGCGACGAGCCCCCGGCTGGCTCTACGAGCGCGCCGGAAATTGTCGTCGTCAGCCCGGAGCTCAGCCCTCAACGCAGCCCCCAGTGTGAGTTCTCCACTCGTTTTCCGCTGACGGGCACTGAGGTTTTTACTCTTGCCGCTGATATCTTTGGGCTTGCAGGAGAAGAACAGCAACAGGGGGAGGTGGAAACTGCTCCCGTCGTGCCGCCTCCATCAACCGCGCCGCCCACAAGCGCATCCCCGACAAGAGTTACCACCGACGAGCCTATCTTGGTTGAGGAGGAGCCGGTATGCATGGATACCGGCAACATTTCCTCGGCAACCAACATTGCCGGGAGGGGCGAGGCCACCTCTCAACAACTCGATGCAGGTAACTACTTTCCTTAGAGCGCTTGCTATCCTTTTCTTTATCTTTCTTTCTTTTTGTCTTCTTGAACTTCAATCTTAATCTTATTTGGTTTCCTTCCTTCGTCCTCCAGAATTCCCTGTGATGGAACACATGGATGTCGACGTTGTCATCGAAGAGACCGCCAGAGACGCCGCCGCCGAAGCTGACAGGATCGCCGCTAGCGAGGCCGCCAAAGACACCACCGCCAAGGTCAGCGGAACTGTTGCCGAGGAAGCCGCCAAGGAATCTGCCGAGAGGGCCGGCGAGGAAACTGATGACCGCACTGACGGCATTCTTGCCGCAGGAGCGGCAGGCGCTACATCGGCCACAGAGCCCCCAGCCACTGGCGAGGCGAACGTCGAGGACCAACCATCGATGTCCGAAGCGCCCTCATCAAGCAAATATCTCAAGGTCGGCGACAACTTATTCATCAACCTGCCGGGCACGGCAAATACTGAAACGTCGACCGAAGGGTAAGCCTTTGATGAAGAAATCATCGCCGCTGCCGGGCTCGAGATTGTTGATGATCCAAGCGCCAGCAGTGGCAAATCTGAAGAGGATCAGCTCCTCCAGGCCATGGGCGAAAATTTCCGCAAGCTCCAAGCACTGCACCGTGCTCGGAAAGAGAAAGCAGATTCCAGAATGGCAGTTGTCGAGGCAACCGAAGCAGATTTTCAGAAGCGCGTCGAGCAAATGCAAATCTGGTACGCCGAGGCCCTTCAAGAGTTGACCGCCAGCCAGGAACAAGTGAGCCAAAACTGGACGGAAATCCTCTTGAAACAATCTGACCTGGAGAAAGCGCAGGAAGAAGCTGCACAAAGAACTGCCGCTGAAGATGCTCTCCTGACGGAGCGTCGCATTGCGCTTGACGCTCATGAGGAAGATCTTGTCGCGCGTGAGCAGGCGCTCGCTGCCAAGCTTCGCGGCAAAGATGAGGAGATCGATAAGCTTGTCGCGCAGTGGATCCAGGAGCTGGAGCAAAAGCACAAGGAGGCGCTCGAAGCTCTAACTGTAGACCACGCCGGCAAGCTCAAGGAGGCCGTCGATGCTGCCGAGGCTGCAGAGGCCGCCAAGAATGAGCTGTGCAACAAAGTGAAGAAGCTGGAGGTGGACCTTGAAGAACACGGCAAGGAGCTCTCGACGCTCAAAGGGGACAGGGAGAAAACTCTCCACAGCCTGGCGGAGATGCAAGTTGCCATGTCTGACAAGACCAAACAGCTCACTTCAGCCAACGATGCCATTGCCGATCTGAAACTAAAGCTGACCACGCTGGAGAAGTCCCTCAAGGACGGCAGGGCCCGCGAGAAGGCCCTAAGCAGAGATCTTCAGGAAGAAAGGAACTTGCTTAAGAGCGCTGCCGCCGCCCAAATTGACTATGAAAAGGGGGTGAAAATCTGGACTGATCGCCTTGTCGACGCCGCGGAGAGGCTCACTGCACAGTTGTCAACCATGGGGCAGGATGGCCTACAAAACTTCATGTATTCCACCGAAGAAAGGATATCTTCGAGCGCCAAGTTGACCATGTTCTTCGAAAGCGTCGTTGACTCTTTGAAGCTGCTACAGTCCAACCGAGCGACCCAACTGGCCAATGAATCCCGCAAACTTTGCCGGGCTGTCCTCCGCAAGGTACTCGTCAAGGTGGTATATAATAACCCTGGCATTGATCTCACCAACGTGCTCGACCACTTGCCGAAGGATGCAGATCTCAAGGCACTTGAGGATCTTGTCGCGCCCATCCTCGAGAAGGTGGATTCAATCAAGAGGATCGAGGGCCGACGCAGGGACTAGCTGCCTCATTTTTCCTTGTCGCCACCATTCCATGCCAAAAGGCACTCAAGTCTTGTGTTAGAACTGCGGTAACTTATTGATGTAATATAACTTGCGTATGTTTGGGTATATGCATGCTATTTCCCTTTGTCTGATTTCTTTATGTACGGAGTACACCCTACGCTTACTGAAAACTTGCCGGCACGCAACCTGCCGTGAGCGCTGGGTGCGGGACTTCAGCAGCCTGCTGGAGGTGCAGCGGCCGGCAAGGCACCTTGGCGTTCTCAGTGCAGCCACCTAAATTGTTGAGCGGACTCGAAACAAAATAAGGGCGCAACCGATTACGACAAGGGTTCCTTCGCGTGCAAGTTTTCCATACAAAAGTCGAAATCGTCCAAGGGAAATAACTTTGTAATAAAAGAAACTTGCTTTAAGTTTTAGAACTTAGCTTTCTATCGCTATTCTTCCTCCGGTAAGGTGTCAATTTTGAACGTCGCCAACTGGTACTCATATCTTCCTTCCCCCCAGGGTAAACGTGCAAGCGAGGAATCCTTCTATCTCTTGAGAAAAAGAAAGAAGAGAAAATAAAGATATGGAACCTTGGCGGTTCGTTAGAACTTACCGGGAACAAGTGTCATACAACATCTTAGATAAGCATGCATATATATATATATATGAACATGGAAATCGATAAGGAAATGCACAACACTTAAACTTATTCATCTGGGCTCAGGGTCTGCGCCTGGCTTTGTACAAAGGATTACATGCCTTGCCGGCAAGACTTGTACAAAAAGGTGGTTTCCGGGAGCCCCCGGCAACCGCGCCTTATGGGTAGGACTTGCGAAGATGCTCGATATTCCAGGAGTTGCTCACTGGAACGCCATCTTCGGTCTCCATGCGGACAGCGCCGGGCCTGGTGACTCGTACTACCCGATAAGGGCCTTCCCACTTCGGCGTCAACTTGTTTGAATTCTTGACGGACTGAATCCGCCGAAGAACAAGGTCGCCTTCCTCAAGATTTCGAGCATGAACTTTGCGGCTATGGTAGCGGCGCAAAGCTTGCTGGTAGCGTGCAGCTCGCACAACAGCCTGAAGACGATTCTCCTCAAGGAGCATAGCGTCATCTTGCCGCAGTTGCTCTTGCTCAAGCTCATCATAAGCGAGCACCCGAGGTGATTCGTATATGAATTCCGTGGGGAGAACTGCTTCCGCTCCGTGGACCAGAGCGAAGGGTGTCTGGCCGGTGGCTCGATTCGGTGTCGTTCTGATTGACCAAAGAACCGCCGGCAACTCATCAATCCAGCGTCTTCCGCACTTCTTCAGCCTGTCAAAGGTTCTGGTCCTGAGACCGCGCAGCACTTCAGCATTAGCCCTCTCCGCTTGGCCGTTGCTTCTCGGATGAGCAACAGAGGCAAAACAAATTTTGCCGCCAAGGTCTTGGACGTACTGCATGAAGGAGCGACTTGTGAATTGCGTGCCATTGTCAGTGATGATCCTATTGGGCACACCGAAATGGCAAACTATTCCTTTAAAGAACTTGACGGCTGATTGTGCTGTCACCTTCCTCACCACTTCCACCTCCGTCCACTTTGTGAACTTGTCGATTGCAACGTACAAGTACTCAAAGCCCCCGGTAGCACGGGGGAAGGGGCCCAGTATGTCGAGCCCCCAGACCGAAAACAGCCAGGAGAGAGGGATCGTCTGAAGAGCTTGAGCTGGCTGATGTGATTTCTTCGAATGAAACTGGCACTCTTCACACTTGGTTACTAGTGCAGTTGCATCCTGGAGAGCGGTGGGCCAAAAGAAACCTTGCCGGAATGCCTTCCCGACAAGTGCTCTTGATCCTATGTGAGAGCCACATATGCCTCCATGTATCTCTGCCAACAGCTCTAGTCCATCCTCCCGAGGAATGCACTTCAATTCACACCGTTTGGTCTCTTTCTGTACAGGACGTCATTGACGAACTTGTACATAACAGACCGACGGGCTACTCTTTCCGCCTCTTCCTGTTCCTCAGGGAGTTCTCCTGTCTGAAGGAAACGGACTATGTGCTGTGCCCATGCTGGATCCTGGGGCTCGACAGCTAGGACTAAAGGCATCTCTTCCGCCAGGGGAACATTTGTCTCGACAGCGAAAGCGTGAGGTTCCACCGGAGCCTGTCGTTCCCCGGCAGGTTTGTCGCTGATCCCGGCAAGTTCCTTGCCGGCGGCTCCAGGGAGCTCTGCCGGAAAGTACTGTCCAGAATTCAACTTTCTTCTCTTTTCTTGCCGCATTGATGATGCCACAGATGGTTGAGTCAAATGGAGCACAAAAGTTCCTGGTTCCACAGGCAACTTGTGGGCAGCGCGCTTTGACAAGTCGTCAGCAATGCTGTTTTCAGCACGAGGAATGTGCTTCATTTGCAAACCGTCAAAGCGCTCTTCCATTTTCCTCACTTCATCCACGTAAGCTTGCATCAATGGACTCTGATAATTCTTGTTAACTTGCCTGACAACAAGCTGCGAATCGCCTCTGATGACGAGCTTCTTGATACCAAGGTCTGCCGCGATCCTGAGACCGGCAAGCAGCCCCTCGTATTCCGTAGTGTTGTTTGTCGAACTCTCCCGGGGAAAATGCATCTGGATTACATACTTGAGGTGCTCTCCGGTGGGTGCGAGAAGCAGCACACCAGCACCGGCGCCTTGCAGCGAGAAAGCCCCGTCAAAGTACATAACCCATTCTTGATCAATTTCCTTGCCGGGGAAAGTTGTTTCCTGAACCTCTTCGTCTGGCGTTGGGGTCCATTCCGCAATGAACTCTGCCAAAGCCCTGCTCTGAATTGTCGAAGTGCTTTCAAACTTGAGACCAAAGCTCGACAACTCCAACGCCCACTCCACAATCCTGCCGGTCGCTTCCGGATTTCGCAAAATCCGTTGCAACGGAAAGTGAGTGACGATGGTAATTTCATGTGCTTGAAAATAATGGCGCAGCTTCCTCGAGGCCATAAGGAGGCTGAAGAGCAACTTCTTCACACCAGAGTATCTTGACCTAGCTCCTTGCAAAAGAGGGCTAACAAAATAAACTGGGTGCTGCACCACCTTTTTCCTTTGCACTGGTTCTTCTGACTGCGCAGATCCTGTCTTGCCGGGGAAGATCCTGCCGCGTCGCTTGGCGGTCCTGCCGCTGGTGTTGCCTCCTCATCATCTTCTCTCTGCGCCACTAACGCAGCACTAACCACTTGATTTGTCGTTGCCAGATACAGCAGCAACGGCTCTTGTGGTTTAGGCGCGACTAGTGTCGGCGGAGAAGAAAGGTATTTCTTCAAATCTTGCAGCGCAGCCTCCGCTTCCGGAGTCCATTTCATTGGTCCTGCCTTCTTCAAAATTTTGAAAAAGGGCAGGGCGCACTCAGCAGACTTGGAAATAAACCTGCTTAGGGCAGCAACACAGCCGACAAGACGATGCACATCCTTGACGCTTCTTGGCGCTTCAATCTGCTCAATAGCTTTGATCTTGTCGGGGTTCGCTTCGATCCCTCGCTGAGATACAAAGAACCCGAGAAGCTTGCCGGAAGGAACACCAAACACGCACTTCTCAGGATTGAGCTTTAAATTGATCTTGCGCAGATTTGCAAATGTTTCTTCTAGATCTTGTATGAGCGTCGCTTTGTCCTTGGTTTTGACCACTATGTCATCCATGTATGCCTCCATATTTCTATGGAGTTGAGGCTCAAAACCAATTTGGACCGCTCTGGCAAATGTAGAACCAGCACTTTTCAACCCGAAAGGCATTCGTATAAAACAATATGTACCACATGGGGTGATAAATGCGGTCTTTTCTTCATCTTCTTTTTCCATGAAGATCTGATGATACCCTGAGTAGGCATCAAGGAACGACAGTAGGTCACATCCAGCAGTGGAGTCCACAATCTGGTCAATGCGCGGCAAGGGAAAGGGATATTTTGGATAGGTTTTATTGATGTCTGTATAATCAATACACAGCCTCCATTTCCCATTCGCCTTGCGCACTACAACCGGATTAGCCAACCACGTTGGGTGAAGCACTCCTCTGACCAATCCTGCCGCTTCGAGCTTCCTGATTTCTTCGGCAATGAATTCTTGCCGCTCCAAGGCTTGCTTCCTGACCCTCTGCTTGACGGGCCACGCGTGAGGACAGACAGCAAGGTGGTGCTCAATTACCTCCCTGGGAACAACGGGGATGTCAGACTGTTGCCATGCAAACACGTCGACATTCGCCCACAGGAAGGCAATGAGCGCGCTTTCCTATTTGTCATCTAGGGTGGAACTTATGGTAAAAGTTCCTCCCGTTCCGTCCTCCCTGGCGGGCACCTTCTTGGTCTCTGGTG
The DNA here is from genome assembly GCA_011799875.1 of Thinopyrum elongatum. Classification (NCBI taxonomy): domain Eukaryota; kingdom Viridiplantae; phylum Streptophyta; class Magnoliopsida; order Poales; family Poaceae; genus Thinopyrum; species Thinopyrum elongatum. The sequence continues at coordinate 497,972,987 of CM022298.1, read as the reverse complement.
GAGCAGCCTTGGATTTCTTGTTCTTGCCGGTGGAACTCTCTGGTGCATCCTCAACGGAAATGCAGCACTCCGAGGAAGTGCGCTTGCCGGAGTTTGCGCCAAGATTCTTGCCGGTCTTCTTCTTCCCCCCGGGAGTTCCAGCGGCAGGAGCAGATGCCTTGACGGCAGGTGCTGCAACTGCTTCCCGGTAGAGTTGGTCGGCACAGATGAGCGCATCCTTTTTGTCAGAGTGGATAGTGATGACACTCAACGGCCCGGGCATCTTCAGCACATTGTAAGCATAGTGTGATACCGCCATGAACTTAGCCAACGCTGGGCGGCCAAGGATCCCATTATATGACATGGGGATCTTGGCGACATCAAACACCACCTTCTCTGTTCTGTAGTTAAGCTCGCTACCAAATGTCACCGGTAGCGTGATCTTGCCCTTTGGGTGGGTTCTTCCTGGATTGACCCCTTGAAACGTGCCCGTTTCCTTGAGATCTTCATCAGGGATCTGGAGCCTCTTGAGCACATCTGGCGAGATTAGATTCAGTCCGGCCCCACTGTCGACTAGCATTTTCATCACCTTGAGGTTGCGGATTGTCGGTGAGACCAACAATGGCAAGCACCCGACCGCGGTTGTGCGATCAGGGTGGTCCTCGGCGTCGAAAATGATAGGCGTGTTGGACCACTTCAAGGGCTTACATGCATCAAACGATGGCTCCGTTGCATTAACCTCTCGCACCCACTGTTTAAGTCGATGGTGGGGAGAATGCAACAAGGCGCCTCCGTCGATACACATGGCCTCTGTAGCTTTCTAAAATTCTTGCTCGCTGGACTCATCATCATCACCTTCTTCTTTGTCACGGCCTCGAGCGGGCCTCTCCCTCTGTTGCTTGGCCTTGCCGTGGTGACCCCCTCAGCTACCGCGCTTCTTGCCGGACCCCTCAGCACCGTCATGGGCCTTCTCCTTATCTCGCCTTTCATATTCAGCTCTCTGCTTCTAGACAAGCTGCTTAACTTGCCGGCAGTTTTGGAGATCATGGCCCTTGGTGCGATGGATCTTGCAATACTGCTTGCCGGAGCTTTCCGACTTGTCGGCCGCCACCAAGGCCTGGCAGGAAGAGCACCCGGCAACTTCCTTGCCGGGGTCATCAACCTTGGCCTTCTTGGTGGTGCCGGGGTTGCCAGATTCCTCGACAGCAAGCACGGCCTTGCCTTTGCGCTTCTTGTTCCGCTGCCGGCCTTTCCTTGATGGGGTTGCAATGTCTTCATCTTCTGATTTGCCCCCTGCGCCAACAGCCTCGCCAGGGAGTTTCCTCCCTTCTTCAGCCCGAGCGCACTTGTCGGCCAAAGCGTAAAGCTCGGCAATACTCCTGACCTTGTTCATCGCTAGCTCTTCACGCATTTTGTGGTTACGCACGTTCTGATGGAACGCGCTAACAACAGCGGCAGGGTGAACGTCAGGAATATTGTACTGCACCCGGCTAAATCTCTGGATGAACTTGCGCAGGGGTTCACCCTCCTTCTGAGGGATGATATGCAAATCACTCTCTTGGCCAGGAGCTTGGTGGCCTCCAACAAAGGCACCAACAAACTGATGGCATAGACCTGACAAAGAAGAAATAGAATTCTCCAGCAGATGCATCAACCATGACCTGACGTTGGGTTTGAGCACCAACGGGAAGTAGTTGGCAAGTATCTTGTCGTCCCGGCCCCCGGCAGCCTGCACCGTAATGGTGTAGATGCTCAAGAACTCCGAGGGATGAGTCTTGCCGTCGTATTTCTCCGGGACCTCTGGCTTGAATGTCCGAGAATTGGGCCACTGGACTTGCCGCAGCTCACGGGTAAACGCTGGAGTACCTACCTCGTAAGGCAAGTCACCCGCGTCCCCTGGCGCAGGCTCGTCGACAGCGGGCCCTGCGCAATTATCAGATTGATAGCGCACTTTCCGTTGCCGCTCGATGGTACTTCGAGCGTCTTCTTTGCTTCGTTCCTGGAGAACTTGACGCTGGTCGCGGCGCATCCGCGGATCGGACGACGCCGTGGAATCATCATCACGGCCATCAGTCCGCCGGGTTGTCGACCGCCGCTGGTGTCGCGGAGGGGAGTGCACCGTGGTCGCACCGCCCCCAGTCTTCTCCACATCGGCTCGCGCCGGATCGATGGACCGCCGCTGTGAGGGCTCTGCCTCCTGCGGTCCATCTTTATTGGCGAATCCAATGAGGCTCTGGATAGTAGCTCGCCACTCCTCCATCTTCTCCGGAGCAGGAGGAAAATCGAGGAGCAGCTGTGCACGTGCCAAAGCTTCCGCTGGCGTAGGCGGCAGCGACAGGTGTGAGGTATGTGAGGTGCTCTGACTCCTAACAATGTTAGAAGGAGCACCATCACGATCACGCGACCACGCGCCACTTTCGCCGGCAGTTTGACGTGCATGTTGGGCCTGCGCACCTTGGGATCGATGCGCAAAAGCCTTTTCATGGGGACGCCCTGAACCACCAGCACCATGACGCTGCTCATCGTACTCGACCTGGGAAGGCCGCGACGCTTGCGCCGGCGCAGGAGCCCTGAAGGCGTCCTCCGATCTCTGGAGTTTGTCGCACCGCCCGTGGGCAGCACAGCTCCGTCTCTGGATCCAGCGGCGTGTGGATTGCCGCTGCCACTGCGAACAACGTCGCTCGCCTGGCTTGGATCGCCGGAACGCCGCGGAGGCTCTAGACCTCTTCCCTCTGCATCTACACCGTCGCCCGTACGCGAGGGCATAGGCAAAACGGATGTAGATGGCTGCGCTGTTGCGGCACTCTTCTTCTTGGGTGGCATGGTGGTGAAGATGATGAAGAAACTAAGGCGCCGATCACTGGATCCGGTTCGCACAATCCTCAATCCCCCTACCTGGCGCGCCAAAGATGTCGGCGTGCGACACCTATGGGACCCCAAGAGACCCCTTTACGATTCGGCAGGGAGAAAGGTATGCACGAAGAGCAGAACCAATGATCGACGCGGGGCGATTTTACCCAGGTTCGGGCCGCTGATCAGCGTAAAACCCTACTCCTGCTTTGTTTTATTATGAGTGTTCTTGAGCCCAGGCTCCAGGAGCGCTTGCAATGAATAGTATGTTCAAAGAGCAGCTACGCATGCAGAATGGGCCAGAAGATCCTCCCCCCTGTAGCAGTTGCCTTGGGCCTCCTTTTGTACGCTCCAAGGGGTCACCAAAGTGGCAAAATGTACATACATTGAGGTGTAAAGTAGCTACAGGGTTATCATACCTGACCACTGACGGATTAGGACGAACGCATTTAATGCACCGTGAGGTGTCCGTTTAGGTGTCCTCACTTTCTTGGGGATGGAAAAAGGGGCCATCCCATCAGCACCGCTTAAGCTCTCCTCCACTGGCGCGTTGCCACGCATCCAGAGAAGGACCCAGAATGTCAGGCATGTTGCTGTGCCGGAGCAGTGGCACAGTGGCAGAATCTTGCCGGGCGCCGAACCTTGCCGGGCGCCGAATCTTGTCGGGCGTGAAATCTTGCCGGGCTTCGTAGGCCACCCCGGCAAGATCTTGCCGGGGAGGCTGGCTTTCGGATTCTAGCTCTTCTTATCTGCCGATCCTTAGATCTTTGACTTGAGTATTTCTTCGATAGCTTGAGTCAACCTCGAACTGTTCCCCGACAAGCCTTGCCGCGAGTATGGCTACAACTGCCCGTGCACAAGTACAGGGTACTAATGGCCCAATACTTAGTACACCGACAGCTGGCTTATCTTTTGAGAAAAGCCGGGTCTTTGAAATGACAACCTTGAAAAATTGCCTGCAGCCCCCAAGGGCCGGCTTATCTTTATAAGATGAGTTGGGTCTTTCGAATTATCACTGTAGAAAATCACATGTAGCCCCCAAGGGCCATCTTATCTTTATAAGATGAGCCGGGTCTTCTGTATCGCAGGCTTAAAAGTCATCGTACATTAGCCCCCAAGTGCCAAGGATATTGCTTGCAATGTTCTTGGGAGTTAAATACAATTGTTGAATACTAACTCAATCACCTTAGTACTTATTTGAACTCTATTATTGTTTGTAACATTTGGCAGGAAGCTTTAAGTCTGGGCGAGTCAAACATAGCCGACTTAAAGAAAAACTTGGAGATGCAACAAACAGAGCGTGCCAAGGCGGAGGTAAGCTTAAAGTATTCCTTGGAAGACATAGAGAAAATCAAGGCCAGCTTTGTAGCAGAAAGGAGCGCCTTTGAATCTGAGAAGGCTGCTCTATTGAAGCACGCTAAAGACACTGAAAACCAGCTTAAGCCGGTGGCTGCAGAATTGGCCGGCTTAAAGAATCATATCTCTCAAATGACTGCTGCCATCTTTGGTAAGTAAAATTATGCCCTCCATTGTAGTAACACGCCTGGCGACTTGTGAAATATAGTGCTAACTCGCCTGGCGACTCATGTAAAACAGGTGCGAGGAGTGCTAGCCTCGGAGAAAACATGCTGGTGAAGCTGAAGGCCATCTATACTTTGATAGAACAATTATATGCCGGTAGCATGCATACTCTTGTGGCAGTTTCCAATAGAAAAAAGCCAACACAGTTGATCAGAGAGGTGTTGGATCAACTGTCCACAGTACCTGGTCAGATTGAAGAGAAGAAAAGATCAGCCGCCCGTGCTGGGGCTTTAGTCGGGTTAGGCCGGGCAAGGGCTTATCAAACTGAGCTTGACCCTAAAGAGATGGCAGGCGGGTTCCCAGAGTACAAAGATGACGGCTCTGCTTTTACTGAATCAGATTATGCCCAATGCCTCAAAGAGATGCGTCCCTTGGCGTGCAAACTTGCCCAAGAATTGGATCTGCAAGGCTACCAACCAACTTATGATGGCAACAACAAACAAATCAAGCTGCCCTCTTTTGATGTAGTCGACCTGACTCCCCAAAGGTGTAAGCATATCTTCGCCTCTGATATTGACTCTTCAACTATCATCAGTGATGAAGCAACTTTTGAGGCCTTAACTGGTATAGACTGGACCTCCGATAATCTTTAGATTTCCAGTGAAGAACCGACACAGGCTGACCCGGGTACCTCCAGCACAAGACGCCAAGATGATGTTAACCTGGCGGGATATAACCCAGACGGCTCTGAGGCCGGTTCAAAGGAGTGATGTAACTCCTGAAAAATTTAGTTAAAAAACTTCTTGGGCTCAGCTGTAGCCTTGTAATAACCTAGTTAAAAACAGTTATCTCCCTGCCATGCCTTCATGCATGTTTTTATTAACTTGTGCTTGAGTAGTTGAACCTCTTTGTATGCTTGATGAAGCTGTGGATGCATGTTTTGCTTGTCAATATCTCTCCTTTTATTTGAGTCTTGACATATAATCTGAAAAGATCCATCAATTCTTATACTAGCGACTTATAGTCAAAATCTAGGGCGAGTTAATAACCCAATGACTCATGGTCAGATCCAATCTTTGAAAAGATTACTTTGGCGGCTTATAGCCACAATAAGCTCAACGTGGAGCAATATAACCTGGATCTATATGATCCGAAAACTCATCATCTGCACATAATCATGATGAAAGGACAATAAAAAGTTCTGCAAAACAGAAATAGAGAATATAAATATGTATATCTCAAATATTTGTTAAGCCGGCTTGCAAGGCACGACCAAAAAAGACTGGTTTTCAAAAATAAACTTTTGCTTCAAAGAAGCTTGGCATGATAGCCGTTCATCCCGTAAGTGGCTCTCTCATGACATAAATCCGTCGTTTTAACCTTAACCAGTTCATGGTCATCAGAGAAGATTGACTGTTAAGAGTACGACGGGCCACATAGCGGAGTAGCAACAAGCAGACATGTGAGTTTGTCCTAGCTCTCTGTAAGCCGGCTCTCACATGACATAAACCGTTGTTTTAACCTTGACAAGTTTAGGGTCATAAAAGTCTGACTGTCAAGAGTACAACAGGTCACCTGGCGGAGTAGCAAGTTGCAAACAGGCAGGTTTAACCCATATATGGCATATAAAGCTAGTCAAGAGGGTATGAAATCTAAACTCAGTGAGTTGGCAGCCCCCAAGTGACCTTATGATCAACCAATAAAGACTCATGCACAGAAAATATGAGATGAAACGACAGAGGCACCGAATTTTGGGGATGCCGGCTTTATTATGTTGATCATAAAAAGATATATACATTGACAAAGGTATGTACAATGATGAGAGCCAATGACTCAAGTGTAGTAAGGCCGAAGATGAGCAATGTTCCAAGGCCTGTTAGTCTCCTCCTTAGATGTGTGTGAATCTTTGTTCTCACGTATGTCGATGAGGAAATATGACCCGTTGTTGAGGTTTTTGCTGACCACAAAATGTCCTTCCCAAGGAGGTGAAAGCTTATGCATCCCTGTCTGATCTTGAATCAAACGGAGCACTAAGTCGCCCTCCTGAAAGGTCCGGCTTCAAACCCTGCGACTATGATAGCGACGTAGGTCTTGCTGATAGATTGCTGAACGAGCCGCCGCAAGATCACGCTCCTCCTCAAGAGCATCCAAAGCATTCTGACGCGCCGTCTCATTGTCAGTCTCCACATAAGCCGCCACTCTGGGCGAGTCATGATGAATATCGCTTGGGAGAACTGCTTTAGCACCATAAACCATGAAGAAGGGTGTATAACCCATTGATCTGTTGGGGGTGGTCCTGATGCTCCAAAGAACCGAAGGAAGCTCTTTCACCCAACAACCCGGAGTCTGCTTTAAAGGAACCATGAGCCAGGGTTTGATTCCTCCCAAGATCTCCTAGTTAGCGCGTTCTGCCAGACCATTGGACTGAGGATGTGCAACTGATGAAACATCAAGCCTGATGTGCTCTCTTTGACAAAATTCTTTCATAGCACCTTTAGAAAAATTCGTCCCATTATCAGTGATGATACTATGAGGATATCCAAAGGGGAAGATCAGCTTCTTGACAAACTGAACTGCAGTAGCCGCCTCACAATTACTGACCGGCTCTGCTCAACCCACTTAGAAAACTTGTCAACCGCCACTAGAAGGTGGGTCTTCTTGTCCTTAGATCTCTTGAAAGGTCCAACCATATCAAGCCCCCAGACCACAAACGGCCAAGTGATTGGGATCATCCGCAATTCCTGAGCCGGCACGTGAGCTTGCCTTGAGAATTTCTGACACCCATCGCACTTACTAACAATATCCTATGCATCCGCATGAGCCGTGAACCAGAAAAATCCATGACGAAACGCTTTAGCCACCAACGATCGTGAGCCGGCATGATGACCACAGTCGCCTGCATGTATCTCTTGTAAAATCTCGCAACCCTCTTCAGGAGAGACACAATTTTGGAAAACACCAGTCACACTGCATCGATGTAACTCGCCATTGATAATAGTCATAGACTTAGAACGCTGTTGATATGTCTCCAATGTATCTATAATTTATGAAGTATTCATGCCATGTTTACAACAATTCTATATGATTTTGGTATGATTTGATTAGAACTAACCCAGACTGACGCTGTTTTCAGCAGAACTACCGTGGTGTCATTTTTTGTGCAGAAATAAAAGTTCTCAGAATGGGCTGAAAATTTACGGAGAATATTTTTGGAAAATATAAAAAATACTGGAACGAAAAGATATCGGAGAGGAGTCCCGAGGTAACCACAAGGGTGGAGGGAGCGCCCCCTGCCTTGTCGTCGCGTCGTGGGCCCCCTTGACTTGTCCCCAACGCCAACACCTCCTATAAATACCAAAAGCTCCAGAAATAAACCTAGATCGGGAGTTCCGCCGCCGCAAGCCTCTGTAGCCACCAAAAACCAATCGGGAGCCTGTTCCGGCACCCTGCCGGAGGGGGAAATCATCACTGGTGGCCATCTTCATCATCCCGGTGGTCTCCATGACGAGGAGGGAGTAGTTCACCCTCGGGGCTGAGGGTATGTACCAGTAGCTATGTGTTTGATCTCTCTCTCTCGTGTTCTTGATTTGGCACGATCTTGATGTACCGCGAGCTTTGTTATTATAGTTGGATCATATGGTGTTTCTTCCCTCTCTATCTCTTGTTGTGATGAATTGAGTCTTGCTCTTTGAGGTTTCGTTATGTTGGATTGAGTATTGGATTTGAGAACACTTGATGAATGTCTTGCAATGGGATATCTGTGGTGACAATGGGATGTTCTATTGATTCACTTGATGTATGTTTTGGCACTCAACTCGCGAATTCCCGAGGTGACATTGGGGTAATCTATGCATAGGGGTTGATGCACGTTTTCGTCCTACGTTCTCCGATAGAAACTTTGGAGTGATTCTTTGTTGCACGTTGAGGGATTGTTATGTGATCCAATTATGTTATCATTGTTGAGAGAACTTGCACTAGTGAAAGTATGAACCCCATGCCTTGTTTCCAAGCATTGCAATACCATTTTTGCTCACTTTTGTTACTAGTTACCTTGCTGTTTTTATATTTTCAGATTACAAAAACCTATATCTACCATCCATATTACACTTGTATCACCATATCTTCGCCGAACTAGTGCACCTATACAATTTACCATTGTATTGGGTGTGTTGGGGACACAAGAGACTCTTTGTTATTTGGTTGCAGGGTTGTTTGAGAGAGACCATCTTCATCCTACGCCTCCAACAGATTGATAAACCTTAGGTCATCCACTTGAGGGAAATTTGCTACTATCCTACAAAACTCTGCGCTTGGAGGCCCAACACGAGTCTACAAGAAGAAGGTTGCGTAGTAGACATCAAGCTCTTTTCTGGTGCCGTTTCCGGGGAGGCTAGGTAAGCGGCACTCACATCCCGTCAATGAAGCTCTTTTTTGGCTTGTTGCCGGGGAGGTTAGTGCTTGAAGGTATATCTTTAGATCTTGCAATCGAACCTTTTAGTTTCTTGTTTTATCATTAGTTTATAATATAAAAGAAAACTACAAAAAAATGGAATTGAGGTTGCCTCATATGCACCATCTTTATAATGTCTTTCGTGAAAATGATGAAAAGGAAAATTGTGCTCAAGTGTTAGAAGAAGAAGTCTATAAAATGTTTGGCACTAAATTTTTAAATGATGAGCATGATTGCAACATTGTTAGTATGAATTATTTGAATATCCATGGTGCTAATGATATGCAAAGCCATAAGCTTCATGATGCTATGTTTGATGAAAATGATATCTTTAGTCCCCCCAAGTTTTGATGAGAAAATTTATTATGATGAAAGCATGCCTCCTATTTATGATGATTATATTGATGAAAGTGGGTTTGGAAGAGTGTCAACTCTAGATAATGATCCCACTATTTTGGAGGGTGTTGAATCTTTTCACAATATTGATAAAAGTGGATTTGAGAGGTCATGACTTTATTTAGTGATGAATCCACTATTTTGGAAGAGGTTCAAATTGATTATGGGAACAAAGTTGCTATCTTTGATGATTATTGTGATGACATGTATGCTATAAAGAATAATGATAACCATGAAACTTGCCATCATGATTTTAATTTTCAATTGGATTATGCCTCACATGTTAGTTATTTTGTTGAGTTTGCTCCCACTACTATTCATGAGAATAAATTTGCTTATGTGGAGAGTAATAAAATTTCTATGCTTGTGGATCATGAAAAGAATGCTTTATGTGATAGTTATATTGTTGAATTCATCCATGATGCTACTGAAAATTATTATGAGGGAGGACTATATGCTTGTAGGAATTGCAATAATATCAAGTTTCCTCTCTATGTGTTGAAAATCTTGAAGTTTTGCTTGTTTTGCCTTCCTATGCTAGTTGATTCTTGTTCCCATAAGTTGTTTGCTCACAAAATCGCTATGCATAGGAAGTGTGTTAAACTTAAATGTGCTAGTCATATGCTTCATGATCACAACAAGAAATATGTCAACTTGTGACCTTCTGTCAGTGACCCTGGAAGAATTGGTCATAAATCTACGACCATTTGAGACCAATTGGTCAAAAGCTATTCGGGGGGCTCCAAACCCTAAACCATAACGACCATTTTGGTCAGAAAGGTCGTAATTTCCTTACACGAAAAGGTCGTAAAGCAAACAGCACTAGTCCGCTGCCTTATTTCTAGTTGATAACGACCAATATAGATGGTCATAGCCTTGTAAATTCTGGTGCATTGCTATGACTAGGTGCCACCTCATCAGTTTTGCCTATGTGTCATGTCTATGTGCCAATTTTTGCCCTAGGTTGTGACGCAGCCTATATTTCTGTCATTCCCAAAAAAATTGGGCATTCTTTACTATCCAAATCATTGCCTTGTGACAATATTCAGCTCCATTTGCCAGGTAAATCTTTCTCAGCAAATTTCCAAAGTTTCTGTTCAGTTAGAACCGTTGTGAAGGAAGTACTAGCTAGGCATATCCTAATGAGCTGAATTTTTGCCACATCTCCTATATTCCCAAATCATAGCTCTCCACAAAATTTGAGCCCCATCTAACAATCCATGTGAGCTCACCATCCAATCTTTTTTTCTGGTAATATTTTCAGTATGTGAAGCAACTATATTTTATGTTAATTTATAATTGCTAAAAATTTACCAGGACATGGCCCTGCCCATAGAACCTCCCTCCACCAAATTTTAGCTCATTTAATGTAGCCAATTTCCCTGAGCATTTTTCCCAATTTTTTGTTCGGTGGAGAGCACCGTGAAGGAAGTACCATTTTTATTTATCCAAATGGTATGAAATTTTTACAGTGCCTTCATATGCCCAAATTATCATCCTCCTCCAAATTTCAGATCAATCCATTCATTCATTTGAGTCCAGCTTCAATATTCATATTTCTGTCCAGTGTGGTACTTTGCAAAAGCAAGTGACACCTAGGCTCCTCCATTTGAGCTGTAGATTTTCCAAGACAGTGTCCTTAGTAGATGATCATCCTCGGCCAAAACTCAGGCGAATTGTCCATGTGCATTTTCCACACCACTAATCAAACACTTGGCTGCTAATTCATGTTTGAGCTCAGTTCAGTCTACTCGTGAGATTCTTCTATTGCCTTCTTCTTCCTGACACCTACCAGGGTAGTGCCCAACCCACTAGACATGCCTAGGCCGCCCAGAACACGTGGCAACGCAACAGTGATGCGGTGACCACGCAGCGGGCATGCGAGTTTGCACGCTCTGGAGTTGGGGCCCTCGTCCACCATCCAAACCTCGACGTATCACCACCAAACCATGTATTTCTGATTAAATAGATACTTATATACCTAGAAATGATTTTTGGAAAAAATAAAGAGCAAACTATAAGGTAGATGCAGTTCAAATTTGACCCGCTTCCTACTGAATCGGCTGAAATTTGTCTTTTTCATAGGAGGTGGATCAAAACTTTTGACACCCAACCATTTGTTCAATTGTACATTAAATATGGCCTAATATTTTAGAAAAATGATTTGGTCCAATTTTGCAACAAATATATGGTACCTCCTTCACAAAAAAAACTCATTTTGGGCATTCAAAAAATGGAAAATGAATTTTTCGTCCAAAGAAAATGAAAACTTCCTTAGCCAACATTGTTTGTCATTCCAAGATGCACCTTTGTACACAATATGAGATCATTTGAACAAACTATGCCATGAATGTGGCCATAAGATTGACCATTTGGCTTGAAAGCCATGAATCTTCATAGCTTATTTCTGAGAACACTTTTTAAAATAATGACCGTATTACAAGTTTATTATTTTTTCTGGTAACTTGGTCACATGTAATGACACAATGCGAAGGTTTTCCAATTTTTTGATTTTTTTGAATTTTTCATGCCCATTTCAAAATGCGGGCAAAACGGTGGGCACGACCGTTCTGAGCTAGTTGTTGAATCTTGAAAAACTTTTGGTGTTTCTTTGATTAAATAGATACTTATATACCTAGAAATGATTTTTTGAAAAAATAAAGAGCAAACTATAAGGCAGATGCAGTTCAAATTTGACCCGCTTCCTACTGAATCGGCTGAAATTTGTCTTTTTCACAAGAGGTGGATCAAAATTTTTGACACCCAACCATTTTGTCAATTGTACATTAAATATGTCCTAATATTTTAGAAAAATGATTTGGTCCAATTTTGCAACAAGTATATGGTAGCTCCTTCACAAAAAAAAACTCATTTTGGGCATTCAAAAAATGGAAACTGAATTTTTCGTCCAAAGAAAATGAAAACTTCCTTATCCAACATTGTATGTCATTCCAAGATGCACCTTTGTAAAGAATATGAGATCATTTGGACAAACTATGCCATGAATGTGGCCATAAGATTGACCATTTACCTTGAAAGCCATGAATCTTCACACATGATAGCTCATTTCTGAGAACACTTTTTTAAAATAATTGTCGTATTACAAGTTTATTATTTTCCCTGGTAACTTGGTCACATATAATGACACAATGTGAAGGTTTTCCAATTTTTTGATTTTTTTTTAATTTTTCATGCCCATTTCAAAATGCAGTCAAAACGGCGGGCATGACCGTTCCAAGCTAGTTGTTGAATCTTGGAAAACTTTTGGTGTTTCTCTGATTAAATAGATACTTATGTACCTAGAAATGATTTTTGAAAAAAATAAAGAGCAAACTATGAGACATCTGCAGTTCAAATTTGACCCGCTTCCTACTGAATCGGCCGAAATTTGTCTTTTTCACCAGAGGTGGATCAAATCTTTTGACACCCAACCATTTGGTCAATTGTGCATTAAATATGTCCTAGTATTTTATAAAATTGACTTGGTCCAATTTCACAACAAATATATCGTAGGTCCTTCTCAAAAAAACTCATTTTGGGCACTCAAAAAATAGAAAATGCATTTTTCGTCCAAAGGAAATGAAAACTTTCTTAGCCAACATTGTTTGCCATTCCAAGATGCACCCTTGTGCACAATATGAGATCATTTGAACAAACTATGCCATTGATGTGGCCATAAGATTGATCATTTGGCTTGAAAGCCATGAATCTTCACAGATGATAGCTCATTTATGAGAACACTTTTTTGAAATAATTGCCGTATTACAAGTTTGTTATTTTTCCTGGTAACTTGGTCACATATAATGACACAATGCGAAGGTTTTCCAATTTTTTGATTTTTTTTGAATTTTTCATGCCCGTTTCAAAATGCGGTCAAAACTGCGGGCATGACAATTCCTAGCTAGTGGTTGAATATTGGAAAACTTTTGGTGTTTCTCTGATTAAATAGATACTTATGTACCTAGAAATGATTTTGTAAAAATAAAGAGCAAACTATGAGGCAACTGCAGTTCAAATTTGACTCGCTTCCTACTGAATCGGCCGAAATTTGTCTTTTTCATGAGAGGTGGATCAAAGCTTTTGACACCCAACCATTTGGTCAATTGTGCATTAAATATGTCCTAGTATTTTATAAAAATGATTTGGTCCAATTTTGCAACAAATATATGGTAGGTCCTTCACAAAAAAACTCATTTTGGGCACTCGAAAAATAGAAAATGCATTTTTCGTCCAAAGGAAATGAAAACTTTCTTAGCCAACATTGTTTGCCTTTCCAAGATGCACCCTTGTGCACAATATGAGATCATTTGAACAAACTATGCCATTGATGTGGCCATAAGATTGATCATTTGGCTTGAAAGCCATGAATCTTCACAGATGATAGCTCATTTCTGAGAACACTTTTTTGAAATAATTGCCGTATTACAAGTTTGTTATTTTTCCTGGTAACTTGGTCATATATAATGACACAATGCGAAGGTTTTCCAATTTTTTGTTTTTTTGAATTTTTCATGCCCGTTTCAAAATGCGGTCAAAACTTCGGGCATGACAATTCCTAGCTAGTGGTTGAATATTGGAAAACTTTTGGTGTTTCTCTGATTAAATAGATACTTATGTACCTAGAAATGATTTTTGAAAAAATAACGAGCAAACTATGAGGCAACTGCAGTTCAAATTTGACCCGCTTCCTACTGAATCGGCCGAAATTTGTCTTTTTCATGAGAGGTGGATCAAAGCTTTTGACACCCAACCATTTGGTCAATTGTGCATTAAATATGTCCTAGTATTTTATAAAAATGATTTGGTCCAATTTTGCAACAAATATATGGTAGGTCCTTCACAAAAAAAACTCATTTTGGGCACTCAAAAAATAGAAAATGCATTTTTCGTCCAAAGGAAATGAAAACTTTCTTAGCCAACATTGTTTGCCATTCCAAGATGCATCCTTGTGCACAATATGAGATCATTTGAACAAACTATGCCATTGATGTGGCCATAAGATTGATCATTTGGCTTGAAAGCCATGAATCTTCACAGATGATAGCTCATTTCTGAGAACACTTTTTTGAAATAATTGCCGAATTACAAGTTTGTTATTTTTCCTGGTAACTTGGTCACATATAATGACACAATGCGATGGTTTTCCAATTTTTTGATTTTTTTTGAAATTTTCATGCCCGTTTCAAAATGCGTTTAAAACTACAGGCATGACAGTTCCTAGCTAGTGGTTGAATATTAGAATTTTTTTGGTGTTTCTCTGATTAAATATATATATTTGAACCTAAACATGATTTTTGGAAAAAAAATAAAGAGCAAGCTATGAGGTAGCTGCAGTTCAAATTTGACCCGCTTCCAGCTGAATCGGTGGAAATTTGTCTTTTTCACGAGAGGTGTATCGAAACATTTGACACCCAACCATTTGGTCAATTGTGCATTAAATATGTCCTAGTATTTTAGAAAAATGAGTTGGTCCAATTTTGCAACAAATATATGGTAGGTCCTTCACAAAAAAACTCATTTTGGGCAATGGAAAATGAATTTTTTGTCCAAAGAAAATGAAAACTTTCTTATGTCAGCTATCTTGGAATTGTTTCTTATTCCAAGATGCAAACTTGTGCAAAATATAATCTCATTTGACCAAACTATTCCAAGATGCAAACTCATGCAAATATATTCTTTTTTTTAATTTCTCAGGTCACAAAATAGCTGACATGATTTTAACACGCAATTTTTAGTCAACTAAGACCAATTTAGAGGGTCCTAACATCGTACTGCATTCTGATTGGTCCGTAGACGTCTCACGCGGATCATGCATCAAACACCGTCGGATGCTCGCCGATCCAACGGCATCCCTCAATCCTTCCACACCAACCCTAGTTCTATCCTCGTGGTAATTTTTCATCCACCCCCCGCCTCCTTTCTTTCCCACCGAACCGCTCGAACCCCTCTCTCTTCCTCTCCCTAGGCGGCCACTCTGCTCTCGCACCCAACCCTAGCTCTCGACGATGCGCCGCCGCCCACCGTCTTCCCCCACCGTCTGCCTGCTCTGCCACCGCCCCCACCGTCTCCCCCCTCACCTTCTCTCCCCCACAGAGGAGGGCGCGTCGCGGATCCGCAGATCCCCCACAGCCGCCACCCCCAACCCTCTCCCTCCCTCTCGATTCGCCCCTGCTCTCGTCAGCCCGCCTCGGCCTCGCCGGAAAGAGAGGCGTCGCTGCCCAGCGACCGCGGCTGGCTTGCTCACCGGCGCGCGCGGCGCTCCATCGAGCTGGCCGGACCGCGGCGCGCGCGTGTCCTGCCCAGGGTCTCCGGCCACCAGGACGGCGACGATGACGCCAACGCGAGCCTCGGAGGCCGTCGTCCACCTCATGCTGCAGGTCGGGGTCGTCGTCTTCTCGAGAGAACTCCCTGCTGCTTCCATGGAGAAGGCGATCGACCGGCAGCGCGTGCTCCTCGCACACCTGCTCCCCTCCTCCTCGGACGCCGCCGGCCGGACCCAGCTTTCCGTGAGATCTCGTCCTCCCGCGATCCCCCTCCTCTTCCTCTTCCCACAGGAGCCTGGCGAGCTGACTGATTTCCCTCTCTTGTACAGCGTTGCTGCGCGCCGCAGACCACGCTAAGGAGGTGATGGCCGCACCAAATAGCCAACGCTCAGGGTAATCTTTTTCTCCATCAATCCCTCTCTTGTATGTCTAGTGTTCCTGTACGTGAGTGTGGAGCTTGTGTTGTTAGTGAATTTCTGCCAAGTACTCTTGTACTTGAGTTTACAGTAGCAATTGGAGCAGAGTACTATTGTACTTCACTTCATAGTACCAATTTCTGCAAAGTACTCTGGTACATCAATTGTAATTTTCACTAGTTACTAATTGAGTCACAGTTCATTTTTGGTACATGGCATGATCTGTACTCAGTAGATATGCATGTTAATTAGTAATTAGGTATTGCCACATCAGTGAAATTCAGTCCGACATATAATTTTTTGGGTTCAGATATGGTATAGCAATGTTCCTCATACAAAGCTGGTGGAGTACAAGGGGCACCAGAACTGGGTTAATGTCTCCGGGGAGCACCTGGTTTGTCCTCCATTATGCTAGCTTGCATGTTCCCGTTCCATTTGCATCAGGTCATATATAGTATTGCTAAGTAGCTGTTGTTAGGGACAGTGATACATGGACTTCAATTAAGGTCTCAGATTAGTATTATGCTGCTGCTGATGTGTTATTTATAGCTACAGTTTAACACTATTAATTAGGCTTGCTGGACATGTCATGGTACAAGCCTTTGTCTTTTTTTAGCATCAACAAATGTTTATCTACTGTAAAATACTATTTAATTAGGCTTGCTTCCTTCTGTTAGAGCATCTACTGTTAATTACACTTCAAATGTAGTGTAGATTACAATTGTAATTCAACAGTAAGTGTACTGTAAAACTTACTGCATTTTCAACCACAATTTACACTGTAGAAATACTGTAATTCTATTGCAAATTACACTATAAATGTATCTGTAAATTGCATTGTAACACAACATTAAAAATTGTAAAATCTTACTATTGTAATTAAACTAATGATTTACACTTTTGTAGTACTGTAACTCCACTGTAAAACTGTAATATACTAGTGTAATTCAATTGATTTACTACTCCTGCTGCCCATTTTTTGTTTCCTTCCTGGACATTTCTTGGTTCAAGTGCTGCTGCTGCTGTTTACTACTCCCGCTGTAAAGAAATATAAGGGCATCTAGATCAGTACTTTAGTGATCTTAATGCTCTTATATTTCTTTACAGAGGGAGTACATGGAATTATTGCTAGCTATATATATACCTGCTGCTGGTTGATGCTCTTGAGGTGTTCTCGTGGGCTTCTGATGGTAATTTTGCTTCTTTGATGGTGTTCTCGATGTGTTGATCCATTGCTCGGGCTAGCTTCTAGATGGTGTGTCTGTGGTGTTAGTTAATCTAATCCTTCTTTTCTGATGGGAGTCCAGTTCAATCTAATACTTTTTTTTCCGATGGTAGTCCAGTTCAATCTAATTTGCCATTATTTGTGTTGTTTGCTTCCTTTGGCCATGTGTGGTTATACAGTTATGTGCCCCATGGCTTGAAATGCATTGAATTGTGGACGTGTGTTTGATATCCGTCACACATCCCTTTTCCTCATATGGATTTGCTTTGTTGTACCAAAAATGTTATCTACTCATATATGCTTTTAGTGAAGGATATAGTTATTAATTAACCAGTTCTTATCTTTAGCATTTGTTGTGCTTCCTAGGGCTGCACATCTCTACTTTTCTGTATAATCCACACTGATCTTTATTGTTTGATTGCCTGGAAGAAGTTTTGATGTAGTTTTTTTAATCATGCAGGTGTTACTTTGGATGACAAATGTGTTTAGATCATCCACCTCCTCAGCGACGCTGACCAAATCAGATCATCGTCAACACTATCATCATCAGCCCCCATTCCCTTTATTCTCTCCTGCCTTGTGATGTTAGTCTCTGTGCACTTACTAGTATTGTTAGATGTTGCTGGTTGAATGGATGGTCGGGGTAGTAGAATAGGAATTTTCTTTAGGTGAGTGTGTTATAGTGATGTTCATTTCGTTGCCTACACTTGTACCAATGTACCATGCAGGTACGTATAGGTTACTACTGTAGAACAACATCAGGTTAATCTGTTGCATTCAAGTTGTTGGAAGTTTTGTTATGCCATGCTTAGTGTTTACTGAACTGGGGCATTTGGTCTCTTGAAAGATTATTATTTACTTCCAGTGTATTTCACTAATAGTTTATCTAGATCAGGATCTAATGTCGTCGAGGCTGCTGCTGCTATGACAGAAGATGAAGAAGCTTGGAGATGCGCGCCACAGTTTTAGTTGACGTATCTCTACTGATGTACCTGTTTAATTGTATGTGCACTTGTTTAAGTTGCTTGAAGATGAACAACATCAGTAGTGCTTGTGTATCTCTGTTTTTGATTGTATGTGCACTTGTTGGACATGTAGACGTGTATGTTTTCTTGTGAGTATTTGGCTGGATGATTTCTGGATTTAATCAGTTAATTGAGATATTTATTGATTTTTTGCTTTTCAAATGTGTAAATTTAAATCTGTGAATGAAATAGACCAAATGTTCTACTTGACAAAATAACATTTGGGCTCTAAAAAGGCTACGGCCCAAACTATAGCGGATCAGAATATTGTGCATTTCTGAAAAACCAGAAAAATAGGCTTAATGAAATGATCTGCAAAAAGGCCACGGCCCAGGAAAATAAAAAGGCCAAATTGTTGGGCCTGGCCCATGTGGCTGATCAAAATTAATAGGAAAAAATATATAAAAAGGCTGAATTGTTGGGCTCGGCCCATGTAAAACACCGAACTGGACCGGGCTGATTCTTATCAATGACTTTTTCATTTGGTCGCAATTTTGCCACGTCAGCTTGCCACGTCGAATCCGATGTGGCCTGGGCAGACAACTAGCGACCAAAACAGAAGGTCGTAGGATCAACGACCTTTTGTTTTGGCCGTTGCCTTCAACGACCTTATCACAAAGAAGGTCGTTAATTTCCATTAAAGAGGGTCAGCTTTTGAGCATCTGTTTTTGGTCACAAAAAGGTCACAAATGAAAAACAATGACCATTCAACAACCAATAGTGCTGGTCGCAAGTTGACATATTTCTTGTAGTGGATGCTCCCATTATATTTCAATTCTTATATTTTATGTGAGCATCATTGAAATCATCATGCCTAGCTAAAAAGACATTAAAGAAAAGTGCTTGTTGGGAGACAACCCAATATTTACCCCTACTGCTTTTGTGTGTTCACATGATTAAGATACTGTAGTAATCATGTTTTATAGCTTTTGTTTCAATAAAGTGCCAAGTAAAGCCATTGGGATAGTGTGGATGATAGTTGACTTGATTCTGTGTAAAAACAGAAACTTTTGCGTCCAGTACAGAAATTCCTATCTTTTAATGAAACGTGAAAAAACTATGAAAGTTTTACGGAGGATTGATATACAAATTTTCTACGTTGTCCAAATTTTTTAGAATTTTTGGAGTAACAAAAGTATGAGAACAATTCAGATCTTTACAGACTGTTCTGTTTTTGACAGATTCTGCTTTCGATGCATAGTTTGCTTTTTTTTCTAGTTTCTATGGCTTATATGGCTCAATATAAATTGTAGAAATGATAGGGTACAGTAGGCATCATGTGAGAAAAAAATTGAATCTTGTCTTGACAGTACCAAAGTGAATGATTTGTTTTATCATACTAACCCATCTCACGAAGTTCCGTTAAGTTTTGTGTGATTGAAGTTTTGAAGTTTTGGGTGAGATATCGATATGAGGAGAATAAGGAGTGAAAAGACCCTAAGCTTGGGGATGCCCAAGGCACCCCAAGGTAATATTCAAGGAAGATCCAAGTAACTAAGCTTGGGGATGCCCCGGAAGGCATCCCCTCTTTCGTCTTCAACATTATCGGTAACCTCACTTAGAGCTATATTTTTATTCGTCACATGATATGTGTTTTGCTTGGAGCATCATTTTATTTTATTAGTATTTGCTTGCTGTTATTTAGATTAATGTTTTGCACCAAAGGAAAAAAATCCTCCAGTTTTGCTTTGCTCCATTCCTTCTAACCAAATGCATGAATAGTAGTACCATAGTAAAGTTTCCAATTCCTATGTTTTCCTTCACTTTTTCTTTGAACCAGTGGTGATTCTAGTAGGCAGTCTTCAACAGGCTGAAGCCTGCCCTCGAAATATATTGTGAGCTTACATTTGGTCCACATTAGTATCATATAATGGCTATCTTGCTAAACCGATTAAAATTGTGGTTCAAAAGAGCATTTAGTTTTCTCCCTGTTAACTTTATGACCACGATTCATTTATTTCTAGATTTGCAACTGCTTTGAACCAAAGGATCCCTGAGGGATCGACATGAATGCAGAGTAACAAAGTGATGCAATGAGTGTACAACCTCTTTGGCATAGCCTTGTCGACCTCAGCATCATTGGGCTGGACGTGGAGGATGGTGATGCTGGTGTGACTGTCGGAGGCAGGGAAGAAGATCTGAGGCCTCTGGATACGGCACCGAGGGTACTGCTCCGCTGTGATGGACGGTTCCATCGTTGGAGCAGCTCCGGTGAGGTGTATGACGGCGAGGCTGAAGCAGGACAAGACAGACAACGTTAATCTGAAGTGGGGCTCTAATATCATCTGCAATAGATGATGTAAAATACATCACCAAAAAGTGCTAGATGTAAAATGCATCAGCCGCGCCACGCCCGCTCCAACAGATGCTGTAAATACTGTTCACTCTGAACTTAACTAAAGAAACTGAACTTTACAGTCGAAACTAAATTTTACTGTCGAAACTGATTGAACTAGTAGCAGAGCATTGCAATAGAAGTTTAGGGCGTTCGAGCACTAGTAGCAGAGAAGAAGTGATCTAAATCAGCAGCCGCTCGAGCAGGGAACGCACTAGCAGAGAGCAACTCGTGCAGCAGCACCACAAGCGAGTGCTAAAGCAGCAACTCCTGTAGCTGTCGGAGGTCGTGCAGCAGCAGCAGCGCGAGCGAGAGCAAGAGTAGAGCAGCAGCACGAACGAGAGCAAGAGCGGAGCAGCAGCGCGACCAACAGCAATAGCAGAGCAGAGCAGCAGCACGGACGAAAGCAAGAGCAGTGCAGCAGCGCGACCAACAGCAAGAACAGAGCCGCAGCGCGAGCTAGAACCGGAGTAGCAGCAGCAGCGCGAGCGAGAGCCGGAGCAGTAGCAGCTAGTGCCGGTGTGGAAGTCGCCACAGAGGAAGCAACGACATGGGGGAGAGACGCCGTGGATGAAGTGGCCGGCGACGGCGCCGTCGATGGAGACCCACCATGGCTGCTCGGTATTGAGCACCGGCAGCCCCGTGAGATCGAATAAAAGATAAAATGCAGTGGTGAGTGCAGAACCTCCTTGGTGGCGCCGAGTAGGCCTCAGCTTCATCGGAGGAATTGGTGAGGGTGCTGCGATTTCGGTGGGGCAGGTCAAGACGGTGCTGTGGGGATGGAGGTGGCGCGATAGATGAGGCGAACGTCGGGGCAGCTCCTTGGTGGTGGAGGACGGGGCGGCTGATCCGGCGGGACGACGAGATCGACGACGGATCCTCATCCGGTGTGGTGGATGAGGGACGGCGAGCTGTTGCGGTGGACTACGTCATTGGGGAAGAGTCTCCGGCTGGGTGGCGGTCGGGAGGCCGACGGAGGAGCATGGGGTTTCGCGGGTTTTGGCGGCCTCGGTGTACGAATGGGGGGGGGACGAAGGGGAAGGTAGGGGGGAGCCATGGCTTAGGGACGCGCTTGTCCGAAATGTAGGGTAAGTTACGAACGTACCCCCACCGGTTTTGACCACGCGACATCGAGGCGGGATTTCCGGCTGAGGGGTAGAAGGGGGATTTCGCGTGTCTGGGCTGCGGGACCGATTTCGGATGAGGAGGGAGTTTTCGCGTGCGTTAAAATTTTGGGATAACAAGGCGCGGCGCGGGTTGAAGAGGCGGGAGTTTCACAGCAGAAGAGACAAAAGATACTCTAGCTTGAAAATTTCGGGATAACAAGGCGCGGATTCCATGTTCGGCAAAACAAACTTAACGTGTACAAAAAAAAACAATTCATACAAGACACAAGAGAGTCATGTCCCCTTTTACATATTGCCATAAATGCCATTGAAAAAACTACAAGAAAAATGTAAAAAAATCGGGAGAACAAGATTACCCTGTACAGTACCAAATCAATTCGCACTTCCCTCAACAACAACAAAAAACAAATCAATTCCCACCACAAGAAAGAGTCATGTCCCTTTTTATATGATTACAAATGCCAGGATCTCTAATTTCAATTTTTGAATCCATGTTATGTTGAGTTCGAATATATCGTTAGGTGACCTTGCGGTTTATAATGGATGTAGTCCTACATTTTGATCTTCCATCTTATATGAACATTTTACTCCACCCTATGAACATATATATTGTCGTCTACCATATGGACTAAATTTGAATCAATTTTCCTTATTTGAATACGATTGGTGTCAAGTTATACCATCATTTAAATATTATCTTGATAACAGAAAACATGCATATAGCAGTAATCATATTTCACTATGAACTACATGTACCATATGATCTCCGATTCAAATATTTGTATCCATTTTATGTTGAATTGAAATCACAGTACATTGGTCTAGGTAGCGAGATGTTCGGGATAATCTAAAGCCTGTTTTCTTATGTATAATTCTTGGCCGAATTGGGACAAGTTTTGGTATAAGCTTCTTGCAAACCAGAGATACTCTCAACAAGCCTCATGGTTCCGAGAGGGAATGTGTCACCTTTGTGTGCGAAACGATATACGCTGCCTCCCCCCTGATTTTCTTTACAGAGGCAACATAGAACTATCTGAGTGCCATGTTAAATTTTGGAATTATTCCGGGTTCGTTTGGCCTATTTTATACACTAGCAAAACATGCCTGTGCGTTGCAACAGGAGGAAAAAAAGCATCTTTCATACACACATCCGACAACATCAGCAAACAATATTCTTAAAAAAATCTTTATTGACACAATTTCAAACAATATGAAAATCAACGTTAAGCCGCTGGTTTACATAAAACTCGTATCAACAGTTTAATGTGCATCATCGTATAGGGGTTGGTAGTGCAGTGTGCAAAACAGAGAAGATGATTATGTACCTGTTTTAACCTTTAGGATATGGTAGTTGATAGGAATCAACATCCGCTATAGTGTCAATAATAGATTATGTGAGAGCATCAAACTGTCATATCTACTAAATTTGAATAGGGTAGAAAACATATATAATAGACATTTATTAAATGCCCCACATAGAGAAGATATTAATTAAGTTTACATTTTGTTAAATTTTGGAATTATTCCGGGTTCGTTTGGCCTTTTTTATACATTAATTGAGTTTCTGGACATTTAATGTGCATAATTCAAATTTGAACTGCAAGCACATGCTCCGGTGCACCAAAGTTGGTTGAAAAATCACATATGTGTCCTTGGGTGAATTTCTAGGTCCCATGCAAGAAATGGGAATGAAATTCAAACATCTGGGTGTCGTGACTCGGCCAAGAACATTGAGAAACTTGGTTTTTAAATTCCTGTAAATCCAAAACTCGCCTGGAAATCATGAAACTTGGCATAGTGTCATGTCATGGCACTAACATGCTGTGGTAAAAAACTTGGCTGAATTGGAATAAGTTTTGCTATAAGCTTCTTGCAAACCGGAGCTTCTCTCAAGAAGGCTCGTGGTTCTGAGAGGAACGTGTCACCTTTGTGTGTGAAATAATATACGATGCCCCCCTTGATTTTCTTTACAGAGGCAACATAGAACTATATGAGTGTCGTGTTAAATTTTGGGATTAGTCCGGGTTCGTTTGGCCTTTTTTATACATTAATTGAGTTTCTGGTCATTTAATGTGCATAATTCAATTTTGAACTACAAGCACATGCTCCAGTGCACCAAAGTTGGTTGA
Organism: Thinopyrum elongatum; assembly: GCA_011799875.1. Classification (NCBI taxonomy): domain Eukaryota; kingdom Viridiplantae; phylum Streptophyta; class Magnoliopsida; order Poales; family Poaceae; genus Thinopyrum; species Thinopyrum elongatum. Next base: position 497,949,271 of record CM022298.1, on the reverse strand, counting down.
AAAATAACATGTGTGTCCTCGGGTGAATTTCTAGGTCCCATGCAAGAAATGGGAATGAAATTCAAACATCTGGGCGTTGTGGCTCGGCCGAGAACATTGAGAAACTTGGTTTTAAAATTCTTGTAAATCCAAAACATGCCTGAAAATCATGGAACTTGGCATGGTGTCATGTCAAGGTACTAACACGCTGTGGTAAAAAATTTGGCCGAATTGGAACAAATTTTGGTATAGGCTTCTTGCAAACCGGAGCTTCTCTCAAGAAGGCTCGTGGTTCTGATAGGGAACGTGTCACCTTTGTGTGCGAAACGATATACGCTGCCCCCCCTGATTTTCTTTACAGAGGCAACATAGAACTATATGAGTGTCGTGTTAAATTTTGGAATTATTCCGGGTTTGTTTGGCCTTTTTTATGGCTCGCTGATCTGGCTCGCTGATCTCTACTTTCTTGATGCGCTGCAGGTCGCGGAGACTAGTTCTCACGGCAAGCGGTGATGATCTCTTTCATCAGTTTCATGTCCTTAATACGCTGCTTGTTAGCATCCACGGATTCCTCCACCAGCCTTTTGCGCTCGATGCGGAGCATGGCATTCTCGTCCATAAGTTTCTCGACGATGACGCCCGTCCTCTTCAACAAGGCAGCGGTCTCCTCCGTTCCGGTGATCTTCGCCCTCAGCAGGTCGCGCTCAGCCCGGAGCTTCGCATTTCCCTCCCCTAGTTGCCGGATGACACCGGTAGCCTATTCAAATGAGGCTTTCATGTCGTCCTGCAACCTCGCCCAGCCGGAGATCAGATCCATCTGGCTAAGGACGATCGCATGCATGCGCCTGTAAGAGTCCTCGCCTGCCCGCGAGACATTTTCCCAGGCCGCCGCGGCGCGGGAGGACATCTCTACTGCATTCGCGGCATGGCGGGACATCTCTGCTGCTTCCGCGGCGCGGCCGGACCAGTCTGCTGCATCGACGGCGCGGCAGGACCTCCGTGCTGCTTCGGCGGCGTGGCGGGACCTCTGTGCTGCTACTGCCGCGCGGCATGACATGTCGGTTGCTTTCGCGGCGAGGCGGGACATCTCTCGTGCTTCCGCTTCCATGCTCGCCTCTCCCTGGTGGTAATCTCTCGACCCAGAACTCACACTAGCCATGGCAGACTCAAGGGAACGATGTTGAATGACTTGTTTGTTTTTGTGGATGAGGAGTTGAGGAGGAATATGCAATCATCTTGGCATAGTAGTATTTATAACCGAGTACTAATACGCTCCTAAGTGGGAGCCCGTTTAGGTTGTGATCGGTGTGAACAGGTTTGCAATTAAATATAGCATGGTAGTAATTTGGAATGTGACAAGACGCAAGCTCAAAATTTATTGACGGTTCTAGTTTCGAAGTGCGGCACTATTCCCGGATGGCGTAACATGGGCACGTGTTCTCGGCTGTGGTGTAGCAGTTTTGTAATATGCCATGGTACTTCTTTTTCTTCTACTGTGTATGTGCAATAACTGGCACCGTCGGATACATATCTTACGGTTATTGGGGCGTTCGACAGGAATAGCCTCGTGGCGAGCTATAGACTAGTCTTTTTTTCACACGCATTACATCGACACATATCATCTCTCTCCCTCTTTCACACGCACACACTAGTCTCTCGGGACTTCTCGCATGCACCATCTCTAGCTCCCTAGGTCGATGCCACCCACATACACTTGTACTCTGAGTTTAGTACATTATACACGAAGAGAAGAGGTGCACGCACGCACTCGTCCTCTCTCACACACGCATCTGTAGCTACGAATTGTAGTGTTCTCAACCATCCGATTGGCTCTATCATAGGTGTAACATCCCAAAATTCTAAATTTTGGAATGTTATATTAAATAAATAGTTTTGATTGATTGTTTGATTGTGGTGTGGTTGCTTGTGTGAAATTGAGTGAAATTTGGAAACTTTTTGAAAGTTGAATGAGAGGGAATAAAATGACTTTCCCAAAACTTTCACCTTGCATTTATGATCTCCTTGAATTCAAATTTATTTCATTACAAACCCTAGAGTGAAGATAACATGACTTCTTCTATTTTAAAAAGGATTTTGAAAAGATTTGAATTCCATTTGGAAATATTCCAAATTCGAAAACTTTATGCAACTCAATGATTTTCATGAGAGGAGATAAAATGACTTCTTCAAATTATATGAAATATGAGTTGGAAGTTTAAAACAATCAAATTTAAAGTCCCTTTGATGGTATTTTGAAACCATTTTTATTTGAGTTATTGGGTTTTATTCAATTATTTTTCTCAAAAATAAAATATATGAAATTAGGGTAAAATGATTCCCTCACTATAAATAGAGGGAATAAATTTGAAATCATTTTGGTATTTTTAAAATGATTTTATTAGGTTTTATTGCAGCAGTAGCACTGTTTGCTTTATTTAAATTTTTGTGAAATTTATTTGCCGCTGAAAATATGTTCATCTTTAGAAACTTTTTCTGAAAATTTTGATATATAATATGCCTATGGAAATTTTCCTTATTTTCCGTTTATCTTTTTTTTTGTTTTTATTCTAAAAAAAAAAAAAACGCGCGACCCGACTTAGGGCCGTACTCGGCCAGGACTTCTCGGGCAGGCCTTTAATAGCCGCCGCCCCGATGCGGCCGTTACAGCCCCCCCCACCCAAAGAAACGACGCCGAAACCCGCTGCCTCCCGCCCATCCTGTGGGCGCTCTCGAAGGATATAGCCCAGCCACCGGTTCCCCTCCCTGTTCTGGGTCTTCCACACTAGTCATCACCTCACTCTTCCTATCGGCTTCCTCGAGTCCTCGTTCCTCGCTCTCCTTCCTCTGCCTTCCTTTAACTCCTCATTGCTTTCGTAGTTTCTTCCTTCCTGCGGTTTCCGGTTCCTCTTTTCTCGTCCCCTCTCCATTCCTCTCTTCCCGTTCTCCCGGCGGTACCGCCGACCCGCCGACCCGCCGGACCGAGGTAACCGCCTCGGTTTTCGCGAGAAACCGATCGGTTTTTTGTTTAAACCCTAGATCTAGATTCGGTTTTTTTTTTAAATTCCGGTTTATTCTTTTTTAGATCGGTTTTCCGTCGGTTTTAGTTATTTAGCGGACGTTCATCCGTACGTTCGTTTTAACGAACGGTTTTCACCGTTTAACCGCAGCAGCGAACGTTCGTTCGTTAGCCTGTTTCGTTATTTTCGTTTTCTCGGATTTTCGCGATTATTTTCGATCCGATTTCTGCCGATTTTTCGTTTTAGTATAACTTTTCGCTCGTTTGTCGGAATCAGGCGTCAAGCGGCCTAGATCTTCGCTCGAAGCCCTCTTTCTGTTTAACCACTTAAACAAGTTTTTGCTACTTAAAATTTGACTTTAGTCCAGATTAGTAATCAAAGCTTGTTTCTTTCGCAGTCTTGAGTTTCGTACTCCGATTTAATTGATTCTTTTTGCTAATTTGAAGCTCTTGACCTAAACTTTCTGATAAACCAATCCACCCATTTTTTGGTACTGTTAGAAATTGTTTTTCTGTTGCAAGAGTTTAATTGCTAGTTTTCGAAGTTTTCGAGATCTTTTCTTCGATTCTTTTGCATGAGTGCTTATGTATGCATTGCTTGCTCACGTTAGATTGAACGGAGTGTGACGAGTAGAATATCAGGAATTATGAGTGCGAAGGATCTTCACAACCGTACCTCCAAGTAACACTTTGATCATACTTCCTTATTACCTAGTTTTTTATGCATTAGTTACAATCCTCAACCTACATGACTAGGATGTGATTAACTTGTGGGTATTGGGAAGTAGATGATGGTAGAACCTATTGCCCTTTTTAATAACAAACCCTTGGGAGTTCTTCTACGCTATGCTTATGTTGCCATGCTATGCTCGTAGACGTGGATTGGGTTTTGAGTGTATCCATGACAGATGTGAGATTTT